>JARQOD010000004.1:317829993-318000761 GCA_033576555.1 Oophaga sylvatica
AACAAACCACTAGAGCGAGAGCAAGGCTTGGAGCGAAGCATCCCCGGACTGCACAAATTCCCTACATGCGAGACAAGGGGGCCACCAAAAGACCGACTAACCAATTCTCTGGACCAAAAAATTCCGGGATGCCCAGCCAATGCGGAACAATGAACTCAGACATCACACTCTTTTTCCCATTGGCCGGGAAAAACAATTTTCCAACAGGGCACGCTCGGGCCTTCCTCCTGACACCCCTCCAAGCAAGTCTCAATTACGAATGGCGAAAGAACTACACCCCCTTCAAAATAACAGAGGGATCAATTAGCTCAGAAGTCCGCAAGAACTCCTCAAGGGCATCCGCCTTAACATTCTTATGCCAGGAAAAAAAACCACAAAATTAAAACGTGTGAAAAAACAACCCCACCTGCCTTCAGGTTGAGTCGCTTCAGATTCAGATAACCAATTCTTATGGTCCGTAAGGCCACCACCTATTTTGGCTCCCTCCAGCCAATTTCCACCTTAAAAGCCCACTTCATGCCAATAACCCCGATTACCCACGTCATAATTCTTCGTAGAGAAAATTTTCGAGAGAAAAAGGCCAAGGGTTATTTTAGAGGTCTTTGGATCTTTTTGGGACAAAACGGCACCTGCCCCAATTCAGAGCATCAACCTCCACCTGAAATGCAGAGAAACATCAGGCTGCCGTAGAACAGAGCAGAAGTGAATCCTGCTTAAGTTCCTGAAACGCAGAGACTGCCTCAGGAGCCAATTCACCACATCAAACCCTTTCTGTCAAATCAGTTAATGGTTTAACAATAACAAGAAATTCCAATAAATTACGATAAAAAAATTGGCAAAACCCAAAAATCTCTGAAGAGCCTTAATAAAATAGTTGGACCCAATCACAGATGGCCTGAACCTGACCGGGTCCATTTCAATAACAGATGGGGACAAAATGAAATCCCAAAATGAGATCTTCTGTACGCCAAAAAACACTTTGATCCCTTCACATACAGAGCATTCTCTCTCAAAATCTGATACAGTTCAACATGTTTTCACATGAGAGTCCCAGTCATTTAAAAAAATCAAGATATCACCAAAAAACAATCAAAACTTGTCCACAAAATCCCTGAAAATGTCATTCATGAAGGACTGGAAGACGAAGGAGCATTAGTGAGCCCAAAGGGCATCACAAGGTACTCAAATGCCCTTCAGGGTGTTAAAATGCCGTCTTCCTTCATCCCCGTGCTTATGCGAATAAGGTTATACGCCCCCCTGAGGTCAAGCCTTGGTAAACCAAGTAAGCGTTTTTTCACCCTGGAAAACAGTCAGAAATCAAGGGTAACGGTATTGATATTTCACAGTAATATTGTTCAAGAGACGATAATCATACACGGCCTAATGAACCATCTTTTTTGGCCACAAAGAAAAACCGCACCTAAGGTGAAGAGGATGGTCGATATGACCCTTCTCCAATGATTCCTTGATATAAGACCGCATAGCGCATGTTCAGTACAGACAAGTTAAAAAGGCGACCCTTAGGGAATTACTACCTGGCACTAATTCATAGCGCAGTCATAGCTCCTTGGGGAGGTAAGGAGTGCAGATTACTTTCGCTAAACACATCAGAAAAATCAAACTAAAAGTCAGGAACATCCTCAGCCTGGGGGAGCAGAAAAACAGAGTGTTGGTATTAACACATTGGCAGCCCCAACTGGTTACAGACACAGATTTCCAATCCAAAACAGGATTATGAGACTTGTAACCAAGGGAAACCCAGCACATAATGTCATGCAGATTATAAGAACCAAAAATTTGCAGCACTCCTGTGATCAGGTTCAACCCTCATTATCACCTGAGTAGAAAACTGGGGTTTATTCTCAGCCAAAGGGGTAGAATCGATCCCCAGTAGGGAATAGACTTCTGTAGGGGGTATCAAGGGAAATCCCACAACGTTTAGCAAAATCATAATCCATCAGGTTAATAGCTGCTCCAGAATCAACAAAGCCGAGCAGAAAATGAGGACAGAAGCATATCAGAGTGACAGTTAATAAAAACTTAGTCGAACACTACCCAAACAACTGAGCGTGCAAAACGTCTTCCCCGCTTAGGGCAGACTGAAATAGCATGAAGGCATCAACCACAGTAGAAACATAACCCATTGCGCTTTCGAAACCATGACGCTGTGCCCCAGACACCACTCCATCCACACTGCATGGGCTCAGCAGCTGGCTCACAAGGCAACACCACTCCACGCAACTTCTCCGCTCACGCAAACGCTGTCAATTTGAATCGCTAATGACAGAATCATGAGACCAGAGGGGACAGGAAACCCACCATAACATCCTTTACATTATCCGACAGACCCTTCGGAAAAGGGCCGCCAAAGCGTCGTCATTCCATTTGGTCAGGACTGCCCACCTACGGAATCTCTGACAGTATAACTCACGTCATCAAGCCCCTGATTTATGCCAACAAGGCTTTTTCAGCTTGATCCGTGACATTAGCTCATCGTACAATAACCCCAAAGCTGAAAAAATGCATCAACACACTCAAAACAGGATCCCCAGGTGTGAGGGAAAAAGCCCAATCCTGAGGATCGCCGCGCAGGAGAGAGATGACAATTTGAACCTGCTGCGCTGCGTTTCCTGAGGACTTAGATTTTAAGGCAAGAAACAATTTACAATTATTTTGAAATTCTGAAACTTAGCTCATCCCCTGAAAACAAATCTGGCATGGGAATCCTAGGTTCCACAACAGGCAACCTAGCAAGATATGCAGCAATACTCTGAACCTCAGGCAAGCTGATCCACACGGCCAGACAACTGTGCAAACTCCATTGGAGAAAAATCCTCCCCAGCACCCAGAGATACAGAGGAAAAAAAAAAAAAAAAAAAATGCAACAAACAGAAAAAATCTCTGACAACTTTTCTTCCTTCAAAATATTTTTCCCTTCTTGAGTACCATACAATTTTTTATGGCCGGTGATACTGTTATGTTACGGTAGCTGAGGAGTGCAGGTAAAAAAAGGAAATACACCAAGCAGTTGGAATCTATGAGATTGCATACCCTGACTAACCACCGCAACTAGAGGCAGCCGTGGAGCGTTCCCTACGATGTCCTAGACGCCTCGTCACAAGCCTGAGAAACTAACTAACCTAAAGATAGAAATAGGAAAGCTATCTGCCCCGTAGCAGAACCCCAAAGAATAAAGAAAGCCCCCAAACAATGAATGGCGGTTAGACAAGAGGAAATACTGACACAGAAAGAAAATATAAGACAAACGCTGGGCCCAAACATCTAAATAGAAAAGGACAGGAAGGGTACTTACTGCAATCCAGAAAACCCTGAAAAACACCAACCTACTAATTTCAAAATCACCTGAGATCAACACACCTCTACCACCTAAATTAATGTTCTCTGGTGTAACAAAAACAGCAGCCACTGAAAAAACTGCAAAAAGCAAAATACAAACACAGTGGCTGGACTAAACTGAGAGGGCAAAAGCCCCGGAGGGACCCAGAAGGCCCCCACAGAAGTGCAGGACAAAATGCAAAAATATAGCAAAAACCAAAAATAAGAAATTGTCTTATCTGTATAGCAGGAATGCAGACACGACACAGCAGGCTACAAGGGAAACTGAAAGAAGGATCAGACCAAAACAATTGATCACGGCAACCTGATGGGAAATGATTCCCTTAAATAAGACCAATCAGTAACACCTGATTCCCAACCTCACTATACCGCTGTAACCACCAGAGGGAGCCTCTGCTCAGAACTCATCTCAAACCCATTCACAACACGATTCTCTAGAGTGCTGAACGCCTATGGAGAAAAACCCGCACACCAGAAGACCTTCATCCACTTTAATTCATGTTAAACTTATAATGCTGCCCTTCACCTCGCCAAACAGACCTACTTCACCACACTGATCTCCTCACTAGCCACAACCCCAAGAAACTTTTTGACACTTTCACTCCTCCTCAGGCCAAAAGCACAAGCCCCTTCACAGACATTTGTGCTGATGACCTGGCCTCCCACTTTATAGAAAAAATAGATACTATCCGCCAGGAAATCCTCTCAACCACCAAGTGCTGTGACTCCCATCCCACCCTCATTTCCCCTGGCTCAATTTCCACATTTGATCCCAATCACAGAAGAAGAAGTCTCCAACTCCTCTCTTCCTCTCGTCCGACTACATGCACTAACGACCCCATCCCCTCAACATCTCCTCCAGTCTCTTTCTCCTGTTGTCACAACTCACCTAAACTACAATCTTCAATCTCTCACTCTCCTCTGGCATTTCCCATCCTCCTTCAAACACTCCATACATTACTCCACTACTAAAGAAACCCCTCTTGACCCCTTCCTGCAAAACAACTACAGACCGTCTCCAATCTCCCCTTCATCTCCAAACTTTTGGCGCGCCTATCTACTCCCGCCTCACCCGTACCTCTCACTCACTCCCTCCTAGACCCTTCACAGTCCGCTTCCGACCCCTACATTCGACTGAAACTGCACTCATCAAAGTGACCAATGACCTTCTGACAGCAAAACTAACGGCGACCCTCCTGCTCATTCTACTCGACCTTTCTGCAGCTTTCGACACGGTTGACCACCGTCTCCTACTGTCCAGGCTCCACTCTCTAGGTATTAAGGACACTGTTTCTCCCTGGTTCTCCTCCTATCTTTCTGACCGCTCCTTCAGTGTTTCGTTCTCTGGCTCCACTTCAACCTCCTCTCCCCTCTCACTGTCGTGTACCCCAGGCTCAGTCCTTGGCCCCCTTCTCTTCTCTCTCTACAAACCGCCCCAATTGGACAGACCATCACAGATTGGCTTTCATTACCATCTTTATCTGATGACACACAATTATACACGTCATCCCCCGACCTTACCCCCGCTGTACTACAGAAACGCCACCGACTGTCTTCCGCAGTCCTCCAACATCATGTCTGCTCTCTATCTGAAACTCAACCTCTCCAAAACTGAACTTCTTCTGCTCCCGCCGTCTACTAACCTCCCTAAATCTGACATTTTCCCTCTCAGTGGCGGCACCATAATAACACCCCGGCGCAGGCTCGCTGTCTGGGTGTTTATTTTTGATACAATCTCTCCTTCACCTCCCATATACAATCTCTTGCCCTCCTTGCCGCCTACACCTAAAGAACATCTCTAGAATCCGCCCTTTTCTCACCATGGAAACAACAAAAACCCTCACGTAGCATTGATCCACTCCGCCTGGACTACTGTAACGCTCTATTACTTGCCTCCCCATTACTCGACTATCCCCTCTCCATCCATCCTTAATGCAGCAGCCAGGGTTATCCATCTGGCTAATCGGTACTCGGACCGTCCCTCTTCGCCAGTCCTTCACACTGGCTGCCCATTCATTATAGATCCAATTCAAAGACTTGTTCTCACCCACAAAGCTCTCCACACTGCAGCACCCCCCTATCTCCTCCCTCATTTCTATCTATCAGCCTAACCGACCTGCTGGCTCTGCAAACACTTTCGACTAACCTCTGCACTAATCCGTACCTCCCACTCCCCCCACTCCAAGACTTCTCCCGCGCTGCGCCAATCCTCTGGAATGCTCTACCCCAAAAATTAGGACTATCCACAATTTGCATAGTTTCAGGCGCTCCCTCAAAACACATCTGTTCAAGCGCCTATCACATTCACTAATCAAGTCACTCATGTGTAAGTGTGTGTGTGTGTGTAGCCCATTCACTATCTCCATCCATCCTCACTCCCTTAAGAAGTGGAACCATCATTGTAAATGCACCATTGTATATACACACCTTATTTTGTATCTCCCCCACCTCATTGTAGATTGTAAGCTCTCACGAGCAGGGCCGTCTTATTTTTGCTTTAATTACTGTATTGTTAACGTTGTTACTTATGACTTGTGTTTTGAAACTGTTAAACTGTAAAGCGCTGCGGAATATGATGGCGCTATATAAATAAAGATTTTTATTATTAGTTTAATATGGTGTAGTCCACCTTTGCAGCGATACAGCCTCAATTCTCTGAGGTATGGATTCATACAAGTGGTGAATTGTTTCCAAAGGAATTTTAGCCCATTCTTCAGTTAAAACACCCTCCAGTTCTTTGAGCGACGATAGCGGCGAAATCGACGTCCTAACTGAATCTCTAAAATCGACCATAAAATGCTCAATAATGTTGAGGTCTGGGATTGTGGGGCCAGATGAATGCTCAACTTCATTAGAATGTTCCTCGTGCCATGCTTTAAACGATTCTAGCTGTATGAATTGGTGCAATATCATCCTGAAAGATGGAATTCCCCTCCAGGAACAGTGCTTGAACCATAGATGCACTTGGTCACCCAAAATGCCTAAATAAATCGCTGCTATTAATTCTTCCATAAAGGATATCATTGGCCCGGCGGATCTCCATGAAATAGCACCCCAGATCATCAAGAACCTCCGCCATGTTTTAACCGGTTGGGAAAAGGCAGTCCTGGATGGAAGCTTCTTTCGGCTGTCTCCAAACTAACACGCGGCCGGAGGTCGGAAATAGGGTAAACGATGATTCTTCTGAGAATATCACGTTTCCACTTGCTCGAGGGACCAATACTGGAGGTTTCTTCACCACTCTAAACCTTGAAACATTTGTCATTGAGAGCAGCGGTTTTTTGAATGTAGCTCTTCCGTGGAATCCAGATTTTTCAGTTCCTGACGAAACATTTTCGTGGAAGCTGGTTCTGTAGTGTTCATTGAGCTCAGCAGTGATTTTCGGAGCCGTGTCTGCGATCCTCTCTCACAATTCGCTTTAAGTCCGACGGTCTCTATCAGTCAACTTTGACTTTCGGCCGGACCTGTGATTTGCTGCGGAACGTTTTTCCTTCTCTTTCTCAAACGCAGTCATTACTTTGGAGACAGTACCGCTTGACACCCAAGCATTCGAGCACTTTCGGTTACACTACGTCTGTCATACGAGCGCCAACAATTTTGGCCCTTTGAAAATCCAGAGGCCTGCCATTATCAGGTCTCAATGTTTCTTACAATTTATGCAAAACATTAATTTACATACACATCACATAACACAAATAATCAACTGCAAAACATTACCATATGTCCGGTTTGCATGTTTATAACATGTTCGAAGATTATGATGCCAAAACGTTAGGTGTTTCCATTATTTTGTCCAACCCCTGTATGTTTTCACCAATATTTGAGGCAGGTACCTTTCCTACTTGGGGGCTGGCTAATTGGATCCGAGCATGCTCAGTTTAAAAAAAAAAAATTTGAATCCGTCGCCCAATTTTTCCATTCTAGCAACGATGGATGGCGACAGATACGTCGCTGCCGTTTTTTTTACATACTCAAAAAGCGTTCCTTGTCCGTTGTCTCTGGCCGCCTGACAATTTCGACGGACATGACGAACAACGGATGAAACGTGAGGCCATCCGTTGCTAATACAAGTCAATGAAAAAAAAAAATATTATTTTTACAATAATTAGAAAATCCATGTATCATTTCTTTTACACTTCACAAATACTTGTTACTCTTTGTTAGTAAACACATTAAACCTACATAAACCTACATTGTGGGGTAACTTAAAAAAGTGGAACAGTTCATGGGTAATGAATACTTTTTCCAAGGCACTGTAAGTAGAAAGCCACAACTGTGGTGGCCCCAATTCTATTGCTGGAGGTGTGAGCGCTCCCCGGTCACTGCACTATTATGGGATACATACTCCAGGCCAGTGAGGGCTCTGAGCCGGGGCCACATACACCTCTGCTTGCATTTTCTAGTAATACCCCTTTGTGAATAAGTACATACCATACACAGCAGACACGGCAGAGCACGAAACAGAGACAAGACAACTGCCAGAGTTGTTAATGCTGCCGGTCCTTCCTGCCTCACTTAATGGAACGCCTTGTAACGTCATCGCGTCGTACCAGGACGTAAGATGCGTCTTATGTAGCGTTCCAAGCCTCGTTTGTGGATTACAGTACCGTAAGTCGCTATAGTGTCGCATGTAATACACGTCCACTAGCCCCGCCCCTTCTTACCAGCACCGGTGTTTATGGGGGTTTCCTAGTAGTAGTAGGTGAGTGTTGCTCGGGAGGGGGGGAATCATTTCCTTTAAGCGTCCCCTCCATCCGCCAGGGCTGAGGGGCTGCTGTCTGTAGCGTGGATGGACAGTAGCCATGGTCTGGTGGCTGCTGATCACACGGCTGTGACATAGCCGCAGCGCTTCCTTCCGCGGTACGTGCTCCCCGTCTTGTGCGCACAGCGAAGGGGCAGTTAGCTAGACAGCCTGTGAGACTATGTATTGTCTGGGGCGCACCTAAGGGTGGGAGAAAGGTACAAGCATCAGCAGGAGAGCATAGAAGGGTGCACCCATCCCCCACACGTAGGGGCTCAGAAACACCCCCTCTTATGGAATAATGAGGGTTATTCCCATTATTATCTATGGGGAGAATTGGGCTTGAAACCCAGCAACTTCCAACTCACTATTTTGTTCAATTGGTTCTGTTTACTTTTTTCCCAGTTTTTTTCCTCTTTGCTTAACCCCTTAAAAACGACCAAGCCATTTTGTGGGTTAAAGACCAGGCCAATTTTTTACATTTCTGACCACTGTCTCTTTATGAGGTTATAACTCGGGAACGCTTCAACGGATCTTGGCGATTCTGAGATTGTTTTCTCGTGACATATTGTACTTCATGGTAGTGGTAAAATTTCTTCAATATAACTTGCGTTTATTTATGAAAAAAAAACGGAAATATGGCAAAAATTTTAAAAATTTTGCAATTTTAAAACTTTTAAATTTTTATGCCATTAAATCAGAGAGCTATGTCACAAAAATTAGTTATATATAACATTTCCCACATGCTACTTTACATCACACAATTTTGGAACCAAATTTTTTTTTGTTAGGAAGTTATAAGTTTTAAAAGTTGACCAGCAATTTCTCATTTTTCCAACAAAATTTACAAAATCATTTTTTTTAGGGGCCACCTCACATTTGAAGTAAATTTGGGAGGGTCAATATGACAGAAAATACCCAAAAGTGACACCATTCTAAAAAACTGCACCCCTCAACGTGTTCAAAGCCACATTCAAGAAGTTTATTAACCTTTGGGTACTTCACAAGAATTGAAGCAATGTGGAAGCAAAAAATTAACATTTAACTTTTTTTCCCCAAATTTTTCTTTCGACAAAAATTTTTTAAAATTTTTGTCAGGGTATCAGTAGAAAATGAACCACAATATTTGTTGTACAATTTCTCCTAGTACATCGATACCCCATGTGTGGGGGTAAACCACTATTTGGTGCATAGCAGAGCTCGGAAGGGAAGCACGCCATTGACTTTTTTGGCTGGGAAATTTAGATTGGACGCCATGTCGCATTTGGAGAGTCCCCGTGTGCCTAAACAGTGGAAACCCCCCACAAGTGACCCCATTTTGGAAACTAGACCCCCCAAGTAACTTACTAAATGTGTTGTGAGAGCTTTTAACCCCCAAGGGCTTCACAAAGGTTTATAACGTAGAGCCGTAAAATTAAAAAACATGTTTTTTTCCACAAAAATGATCTTTTCATCCCAATTTTTATTTTCCAAAGATAAAAGGACCCAAAAGTTATTGTGCAATTAGTCCTGAGTACGCTGATACCCCATAGTGGGGGTAAACCACTATTTGGGTGCATGGGAGAGCTCTGAAGGGAAGCAGCGCCATTTGACTTTTTTGCTGGAATTGAGATTGGACGCCATGTCGCATTTGGAGAGTCCCTGTGTGCCTAAACAGTGAAACCCCCCACAAGTACCCCATTTTGGAAACTAGACCCCCCAAGTAACTTTCTAAATGTGTAGTGAGAGCTTTGAACCCCAAGGGCTTCACAAAGGTTTAAACATAGAGCCATAAAATTAAAAAATCTTGTTTTTCCACAAAAATGATCTTTTCATCCCAATTTTTATTTCCCAAAGGTAAAAGGACCCCAAAAGTTATTGTGCAATTTGTCCTGATACGCTGATACCCCATATGTGGGGGTAAACCACTATTTGGGCGCATGGCAGAGCTTGGAAGGGAAGCAGCGCCATTTGACTTTTTTGGCTGGAATTGAATTGGACGCCATGTCGCATTTGGAGAGTCCCTGTGTGCCTAAACAGTGGAAACCCCCCACAAGTGAACCCATTTTGGGAAAATAGAAACCCCCCAAGGAACTTATCTAGATGTGGGTGAAAGCTTTGAACCCCCAAGGGCTTCACAGAAGGTTATAACGTAGAGCAGTAAAATTAAAAATCATATCTTTTCCACAAAAATGATCTTTTCCACCCCAATTGTTATTTTTCCCAAAAGGGGAACAGGACCCCAAAAGTTATTGTGCAATTTGTCCTGAGTATGCTGATACCCCATATGTGGGGTAAACCACTATTTTGACGCATGGCAGAGCTGGAAAGGGAAGGAGCGCCTTTTTCAAATGCAGATTTTGATGAATGTCTGCGGTGTCATGTCACGTTTGGAGAGCCCCTGATGTGCCTAAACAGTAGAAACCCCCCAAGTGACTCCATTTTGGAAACTAGACCCCCCCAAGGAACTTATCTAGATGTGTGGTGAGCACTTTGAACCCCCAAGTGCTTCACAGAAGTTTATAACGTAGAGCCTTGAAAATAAAAATATCATATTTTTTTCCACAAAAATAATCTTTTTGCCCCCAAATTTTTATTTTTATAAGGGTAACAGGAGAAATAGGACCCCAAAAGCTATTGTGCAATTTGTCCTGAGTACGCTGATATCCCATATGTGGGGGGGAACCACTATTTTGACGCATGGCAGAGCTCGGAAGGGAAGGAGCAACCGTTTTTAAATGCAGACTTTGATGGAATGGTCTGCGGGTGTCTTGTCGCGCTTGGAGAGCCCCTGATGTGCCTAAACAGTAGAAACCCCCCACAAAATGACCCCATTTTGCAAACTAGACCCCCCAAGGAACTTATCTAGATGTGTGGTCAGCACTTTGAACCCCCAAGGGCTTCACAGAAGTTTATAATGTAGAGCCGTGAAAATAAAAAAAATCATATTTTTTTCCACAAAAATTACCTTTTTGCCCCAAATTTTATTTTTCTAAGGGTAACAGGAGAAATAGGACCCCAAAAGCTATTGTGCATTTTGTCCTGAGTACGCTGATACCCCATATGTGGGGGGAACCACTGTGATCGCCTTACTGCGATCTTTGGGAGGCACAATGAACAAATCCACAAAAGGTGAAGAATTGGTTTTCTTTTTTACGCCGTTCCTCGTGCGGTATTAGTGATTAGGCGACTTTATTCCTCGGATCGGTGCGATTACAGCGATACCAGATTTACACCCTTTTTTCATGTTTAGCTTCTGTCACACACTAAAAGATGCTTTTTCTTGGAATAATTTTTTGTAAGAAATTTTTGCATCGCCGTATTTTGAGAGCTATAATTTTTCCATATTTCGGCCGACAGAGTTATCTGTGGGCTTATTTTTTGCGGGACGAGCTGACGTTTTTATTGGTACCATATTCGGGCACATAACGTTTTTTGATCGTTTCCTATTCCGATTTTTGTGGAATCAGAATGAACAAAAACCAGCAATTCAGGAATTGTTTTTTTTTTTTTTTTTTTTTTTCCTCCGTTCCGTGTGTGGTAAAATTGATAAAGCAGCTTTATTCTTCGGGTCACTACGGTTACGGCGATTCCTCATTTATATTTTTTTTTTTTATGTTTTGGCGTTTTTTACACAATAAAAAATTTTATAGAAAAAATAATTATTTTTGCATCAGTTTTTTCCGCGAGCTATAACTTTTTTATTTTTTCGCTGATGATGCTGTATAGCGGCTTGTTTTTGCAGGACAAGATGACGTTTTCAGCGGTACCATGATTATTTATATCTGACTTTTTGATCGCGTGTTATTGCACTTTTTCCAAGCGGTATAATGATACCGCTTGGAAAAAGTATAATTTACTACTTTTTTGTTTTTTTTTTTACGGCTTTCACTGAAGGGGTTAACTAGGGTTACGCTTTTATAGATGGGATTTTTACGGACGTGGCGATACCTAACGTGTATGTTTTTTGTTTTTTATTTTTTTATTACATAAAAATGTGTATTTTTTAGGGATTTTTTTAAATTATTTTTTAATATTTTTTTTACAATATTTTAAAAAAAATGATTTTTTTAACTTGTCCCTTTATGGGACTTTCACTTTTTTTACTTTTTATTGCAGTTACAATGCATTGCAATGCTCTGGCATTGCAATACATTGCAACTATAGTGGAAGCTGCTGTGACAATGATCACAGCAGCTTCCCGTAGCTAAAATGACCCAGAGGTTGTCATGACAACCCCCGGGTCATCAAGGCAGAGATCGGCCCCTGCAAATACATTGCAGGGTGCCGATCTGAGGCAAGGGAGCTCCCGACCCTCTGCCTCCCCCCCTGAGCTCTGCGATCGCGCTCGATCGCAGCAGTCAGGGGGTTAACAGCCAGGGCGGTGGGGCTCCGCTCCTGGCTGTCAGTGCAGGAAGCCTGGCCACTGCAGCGCCGGCTCCTGCACTGATCGCGCTGGAGAAGCTGAAATTTCAGCTTCTCCTGCACGATCGCTGCTGTGTTTGGTCAGTCAGATTGACTGACCAATCACAGCGCTGTGAGTGCGGGGACCGACGGCAAAGGTCCCCGCACCGCTTGCCGTGCCTGTCAGCTGTCTGTGAGAGCTGTCGGCACTGATCTACCACTGCGTGTTTACACGCAGTGGTAGATCAAAGCCATGACGTGCAGAGTCCGTCCTGGTGCCGGAACTGACACCTTGCCATGACGGACTCTGCACGTCAGTGGACATTAAGGGGTTAAAGGGGTTGTCTGGTCTTAAGTTATAAGTCTGCAGTCACAAGACCACCGACCGCAGGAAACCTCACAGTGCTGGGAGAGTCACAAGTCTGCAGTCACATGACCACCGACCGCAGGGAAACCTCACAGTGCTGGGGAGAGTCACAAGTCTGCAGTCACAAGACCACCGACCGCAGGGAAACCTCACAGTGCTGGGGAGAGTCACAAGTCTGCAGTCACATGACCACCGACCGCAGGGAATCCTCACAGTACTGGGGAGAGTCACAAATCTGCAGTCACAAGACCACCGACCGCAGGGAAACCTCACAGTGCTGGGGAGAGTCACAAGTCTGCAGTCACAAGACCACCGACCGCAAGGAATCCTCACAGTGCTGGGGAGAGTCACAAGTCTGCAGTCACATGACCACTGACCGCAGGGAAACCTCACAGTGCTGGGGAGAGTCACAAGTCTGCAGTCACAACCACCACCGACCGCAGGGAAACCTCACAGTGCTGGGGAGAGTCACAAGTCTGCAGTCACATGACCACTGACCGCAGGGAAACCTCACAGTGGTGGGGAGAGTCACAAGTCTGCAGTCACATGGCCACTGACCGCAAGGAATCCTCCCAGTGCTGGGGAGAGTCACAAGTCTGCAGTCACAACACCACCGACCGCAGGGAAACCTCACAGTGCTGGGGAGAGTCACAAGTCTGCAGTCACAACACCACCGACCGCAGGGAAACCTCACAGTGCTGGGGAGAGTCACAAGTCTGCAGTCACATGACCACTGACCGCAGGGAAACCTCACAGTGCTGGGGAGAGTCACAAGTCTGCAGTCACATGACCACCGACCGCAGGGAATCCTCACAGTACTGGGAGAGTCACAAATCTGCAGTCACAAGACCACCGACCGCAGGGAAACCTCACAGTGCTGGGGAGAGTCACAAGTCTGCAGTCACATGACCACCGACCGCAAGGAATTCTCACAGTGCTGGGGAGAGTCACAAGTCTGCAGTCACAAGACCACCGACCGCAGGGAAACCTCCCAGTGCTGGGGAGAGTCACAAGTCTGCAGTCACAAGACCACCAACCGCAAGGAATTCTCACAGTGCTGGGGAGAGTCACAAGTCTGCAGTCACAAGACCACCGACCGCAGGGAAACCTCCAAGTGCTGGGGAGAGTCACAAGTCTGCAGTCACATGACCACCCACCGCAGGGAATCCTCACAGTGCTGGGGAGAGTCACAAGTCTGCAGTCACATGACCACCGACTGCAGGGAAACCTCACAATACTGGGGAGAGCCACAAGTCTGCAGTCACATGACCGCAGGGAATCCCCCCAGTGTTGGGAGAGTCACAAGTCTGCAGTCACATAACCACCAACCGCAGGGAAACCTCACAGTGTACAGTGCTGGGGAGAGTCATAAGTCTGCAGTCACAAGACCACCGACCGCAGGAAACCTCCCAGTGCTGGGGAGAGTCACAAGTCTGCAGTCACATGGCCACTGACCGCAAGGAATCCTCCCAGTGCTGGGGAGAGTCACAAGTCTGCAGTCACATGACCACCGACCGCAGGGAGTCCTCACAGTGCTGGGGAGAGTCACAAGTCTGCAGTCACAAGACCACCGACCGCAGAGAAACCTTACAGTACTGGGGAGAGTCACAAGTCTGCAGTCACAAGACCACCGACCGCAGGGAAACCTCACAGTGCTGGGGAGAGTCACAAGTCTGCAGTCACATGACCACCGACCGCAGGAAACCTCACAATACTGGGGAGAGTCACAAGTCTGCAGTCACATGATCACCGACCGCAGGAAACCTCACAATACTGGGGAGAGCCACAAGTCTGCAGTCACATGACCGCAGGGAACCCCCCCAGTGTTGGGGAGAGTCACAAGTCTGTAGTCACATGACCACCGACCGCAGGGAAACCTCACAGTGCTGGGGAGAGTCATAAGTCTGCAGTCACAAAACCACTGACCACAGGGAAACCTCCAAGTGCTGGGAGAGTCACAAGTCTGCAGTCACATGACCACCGACCGCAGGGAATCCTCACAGTGCTGGGGAGAGTCACAAGTCTGCAGTCACATGACCACCTACCGCACGAAATTCTCCCAGTGCTGGGGAGAGTCACAAGCCTGCAGTCACATGACCACCGACCGCAGGGAATCCTCCCAGTACTTGGGAGAGTCACAAGTCTGCAGTCACATGACGACCGACCGCAGGGAATCCTCCCAGTACTGGGGAGAGTCACAAGTCTGCAGTCACATAACCACCAACCGCAGGGAAACCTCCCAGTGTACAGTGCTGGGGAGAGTCACAAGTCTGCAATCACAAGACCACCGATCGCAGGGAAACCTCCCAGTGCTGGGGAGAGTCACAAGTCTGCAGTCACATGACCACCGACCGCAGGGAAACCTCCCAGTGCTGGGGAGAGTCACAAGTCTGCAGTCACATAACCACCAACCGCAGGGAAACCTCCCAGTGTACAGTGCTGGGGAAATCACAAGTCTGCAGTCACAAGACCACCGACCGCAGGGAAACCTCACAGTGCTGGGGAGAGTCACAAGTCTGCAGTCACAAGACCACCGACCGCAGGGAAACCTCACAGTACTGGGAGAGTAACAAGTCTGCAGTCACATGACCACCGACCGCAGGGAAACCTCACAGTACTTGGGAGAGTCGCAAGTCTGCAGTTACTTATAGACCGGGCCAGCCATTGATTCTGTCTAGCAGCAGTGACCGAGCATGCAGTGTCTGTAAGCTCTTACACCTTGGAACCACTGCGCTGGAGCAGGCTGTCAGTGCCACCGTGCTCGTCCAATGCTGCAGAGACGCATCTGCCTTGTATAGCGTCCACAGATCAGACCGGTGCTGCTAGTCCAAATGGTGAATCCAACAGGAAGTCTGCAGCCTCAGGAGAGGGGCACTCCTGAACCCAAACCTTAAAAGCTGTCCAGAGATCAGGTGACCGCCACAGGTCCAGTGTAAGAACTCACTGGTCAGTTATTCCTGGGAAAGTGGTCACCGGCCGTAGATATTGAAGATATATGAAATTGCCTCCAGTCATTGAACTACTTCTGTTTGCCGCTTTCTAATCGGAGTAACACATGGGGGTCTTTGTGTAGAGGTAATAAGGCCGCCCCTGTTCTTCCAGACACAGGTCTATCAATGCTTCCAAGGCCACGTGGCTTGCTTGCAGAAGATTTTTGGTGTGAATTATGCACAATGAAAATCTGCAGGAAATTACAATTCAATGTATAAGAAATGGGTCTAAGGAAACATGTAGATACATACTGGAAAACATCATAGCTCTACAGCGACTGTAGCCGTAATAGACCTGCTGGTTGTGAGGAACTTTCCTTTCTTCTCCCCCTCAATGTGAGAGAAGAAAGTAGCAACTGCACCTTAGGATTGATTTGCTTACTTTCAGTAGATCTGCAAGGGGTTTGTATGTTCTCCCTGTGTTTGCGTGGGTTTCCTCCTACTCTGAACACACAGTGGTAGGGAATTTAGATTGTGAGCCCCAGTTGTGATAGTGATGTCTTGAAAGGGGTTTGGCGCTATATGATCTAGTAAAGAAAGAATAAAGCTTTTAAAGGGGTTGTCCATTCCAAATCGATAAGCCTCTTAGGTCACTCTGTGTGTCTGCAGATTTATGAATTCCCCCAGTGCAACACTGTGCGCTGCGGGGATTCACCGGTTTCTGAGCCGGTATGAGTTATACATACTCCCGGCTAGAGCCTGTCCAGTGGGCACAGCTTCGCTCCATACAATTGTATTAAGGCTGGCGTCATACTAAACGTATGGAAAACCGGTCTGAGTCTCCCTGCCGAGAGTCGCACAAGTGTTCTCTGTATGGTGATCCATGTGCAATGCGTTTGCAATGTGATTATGCGATTTTCTCTAATCTATGTATTCGTATGACATCCGTATGGCTTTACATTTCTCACTGATTTTCCCCATTGATTTAAATGGCTCAATGGGCTGAAATGAGGAAAATGTGTACGGATTTGTCGCAAGCTATACAGATGGTCAGTGTGGTGTCCAAGTTTTTCTCGCACCCAGAAGTTTGCACTGGCGAGTCTCGGATGATATACACGTACAATCACAGCCTGCTGCGATTTTACACGTACGTCGAATACGCCTGAGAAAATAAACGGTGATGGGAGCTGCCCCATACATTAACACTGGGCCGAGTTCTACAGTAGTGTGACGCCGGCCGTTGACCCGATGTAGCTGCACCCACTGGGACACTGGGAGAGCTCTGGCCAGGAGTATGTATAACTCATACATACCCTCCGGTCCCGGCTCAGAAACAAGCAAATTCCCCAGCATATAGTGTGCGCCCTGGGGGGATTCATAAGTCTGCAGTCACCCAGAGTGACAGCAGACCTATCAATTTGGGTGGGATATGCCCTTTAAAGGGGTTATTTTTAAATGACCAAGTTAAAAGGAAGAAAATCTTGCCCTTGCCTCTCACATTGCTGCTGTTCTTGCAGTGTCAGCTCTGTTGTTCTTGGTGTCCACTCTGATAGAATACTGATGAGCTGCAGCAGCATGGACAACCCCTTTAATAAACTTCTTTTTCTCAGTCTTACTTGGTATATATTTTTATAGCCCCTTAAAATGATGCCCCTGTATGTGTCAGAATTGTGACCAATGACTGGACTAAATAATTTGACGTATTCCTAGGTCTAATTGTTCTTCCTATGATTTTATCCTCTCTTGAAAAGTGGCAGGAGGGAGAAATGTCTTTATACGATGATCTAGGCGTGGAGACGAGCGATTCAAAAACTGAAGGATGGTCGAAGAACTTCAAGCTTTTGCAGTCTCAGCTGCAGGTGAAAAAGGCTGCTCTGACACAAGCTAAGGTAAGCAGAGGGGTGCATCGGTGGGCTCTCAGCGGTAGTACATGTGCAGAGGGGGAAATGTTTTGTGGCGTGTACAGAATGACATCACTAGAGGGCTACGGAAAGTCTTTAAAGAGTTATTCCTAAGATATTTATCTCTTATCCGTGAGTTGGGGATCCGACCTCTGGGACCCTCCGCATTCCCGAGAATGGGATTTTGGAATTTGTGAACAGGACTAAGAGCCCCACTGTGAATGGAGTGCAGGTGCGCATGCTTAACCTCCAGAGAAATCAAGGCACAGCGGTCAGACGTCCAGTGATCAATAAGTTATTCTCTGTATCCTACTGATAGTAAATTATTCCCTAGCTTAGAAATAACCCTTTAACCCCTACATGACATCCACCGTTCATGTATGGTGGAAGTGGGTGTATAGAGCAGGCTCACACAGCAAGCCCACCCCATACCCGACAGGTGATGGCTGTGTATTACAGCCAGGACCTGCCGCTAACAATCGCTGGTGGAGCTGGTTCCTCCCACGATTGTTAGCTTGTTAAATGCCAATGTCAATATCTGAAAGCGGCATTTACACACGCTGGCATGCGTGCGCCTCATTCTGTCTACCCATCGGCGCTCCCACGTTGTGATTGCAAGTCACCGAAGGGTTGTCATGACAGCCGAGGGTCAGCTGATGAACCCCATGCCTGTCATAGCGCTTTTTTGAAACCGTGCCTGTGGCATGGCTTCAAAGGAGACTGATATTTGCTATATGCAATGATGCTGCGGCATCACATTGTTCAGAAAAGTCAGATCAAAATATAAAAGCAGCCCAATTCGTGAACACCGTAATCAAGAATGTCAGAATTACGTTATTCTTGGTTGCCGCAATTCCTCAAATAAGTCTGTAACAAGTGGTCAAAAATTCACGTCTATTCCAAATTGGTATTATTAATAACGTTGTCTCGCCCCGCAAAACCATAAGCCCCTTACACAGCTTTCATTGGCTGAAAATAAAAATGTTACGGGTCTCAGAAAATGGTGACATAACCCTAAGATTTTTTTTTTTGCAAACTTCTGATACTTTTTTCACCACTAAAGTAATGAAAAAAAATGGACATATTTAGTATCGCTGTAATCATCATGATGAGCAGAATCTTATTTCATGGTTATTTTTTCCCACAAATGTACACCGTAAAAACTATTTCCAAAAACAATGTCAGAATTGAGGGGTTTTTTCTTTTCACAATTTCACAGCACTTGGAATTTTTTTCCCATTTTCCCGTACACTATATGGTAAAATGAATGGGGTCATTCAGAAGAACAACTCGTCCCGCAAACAACAAACATGCTTACAGCCATGGGGAGGAAAAAACGGAAATTGGGCCCGTCGTGAAGGGTTGACATTTAACACCCACTTACAGAAGGTGGGCTTTAGATAGGTCTCTTCCGATCATGGGGCTCAGTAGACGCTATCCTTCCCAACTTCCCCATATTTATGGACATTGAGCTCAGCTGAGTGTCCTTGTGTTATCAATGGAGAGAGGAGAAAGTCCATTTAGCTTGAGTGACATTCCTGAGGACGCGCAATGTTGCCCCAATCCAGATTGCTTGGGATTATGGTATGGTAGTCTTTCCTCTCCAAACTCTCCCGCTGCTTTACTGCACACAGGTAACTAGAATATATCGTGCGGGGGAGTAACAAAATCTAGCACAGTCCATTGGTGGTGGTGGTTTAGAGATCAAAAAGTTGCTAACTGGTTTTCTTTAACTTTTTCCCTCAAATACTTGCACGCTCTCAGTAGACTAAGACCACGTGCACATGTAGAATATTTGGTCATTTTTTGTTCAGTATTTAAGCCGAAACCAGGATTGGAACAGAGGAAAAGTGTAATAAACACAATAGTGGTGACGTGTTTCTAATACACACTCCGGGATTAATCTTACAAATACTGAGGTAACATACTGACCAAATACCGAATGTGTGAACTTGGCCTAATAGAGAGACACTTCAATGTGTTCTTTTTTTAAATCCGCTTTGTGCATACAGGATATTTGCACAGGCATTATTGTGTTCTAGTGCTGTATTAGTGATTTGGTTTTCCTCTAACAATTGTTTTCCTGTTTTATTACAGACTCAGAGGACAAAACAGAGCACAGTTCTTGCCCCTGTAATTGATCTCAAACGCGGCGGCACAGATGATCGGCAGATCATTGATACCCCACCCCACGTGGCTGCTGGCATGAAGGTATTATGGTTCTCCGGCTATTGACTGCTTATTGACTTTGCTTCCTTACTTTAGGGTAGCATATTACAGGTGCAGGTCTAGTCAGCTATTAGCCAAAATGGCACAAAAACTATTGGAGAGAACAAAACCTACTTTACTCCCAGTTACTCACAATGATTGATGGGCTGCCATGTGTACACTGACATACTGCATCTAGTCAATCGCTGCTGAGGGGCAGATGAACTGCCACCCCCAGTGCATGCAAAAGACCCAGAAGTATGAACTCCCTGTATTCTTTGATCGATTCTATTGGCCAAAAAGCACAATTATTTTTAGTGATTTTGGCTTTTAAAGAAAGCTCCTGTTCCTGTAATATGCTGTCTTTGCAAAGATGATAGATCCATTTTACGTATGGCTACAGAAAACTCTCGGAAGTAGCCATGGACTATTGTCATATTTCCATCAGTACTTGTAGTTTTTGATTCCGAAAATATGTTTTAGTATATGTTTCTATAGCGCTCTTGGGTGGTAATAATTTCTTGATATTGGTTAATTATGCACATTTAGGAATACTTCTTACTTGACGCTGTTTTATTCTATACTTGCATTGTACCTTATGGCCACAGGACCCTGTACCTGGTGGCTTTTCTACAGGAGATGCCTTGGTTCCATTAGCTGATGAGTATGATCCCATGTACCCGAATGAATTTGAAAAAGTAGTTAAACGTCAGAGAGAGGAACGGCAACGTCAGCGCGAGTTGGAAAGGCAGAAAGAAATAGAAGAACGAGAAAAGTAAGTGAATAAGTAATTTAGAACTATTGTCCACCCTAGGACTGAAAAGTGACTGTACACGTCTCGTATGTAATCACCATACCTGGTGCTGTCCTTTTATCTTCAGCTGCCTGGTCTTCTCAGATCGGCATCCTTTTCATTTATAGTTTTATTTTATTTACTCCCTTAGATAGCGCCTTTAATTCCACAGCGCTTTACAGACATTATTGGCACTGTCCCTGTTGGGGGAAGTGACCCTTCTCGGTTGACCAAGTGATTTCCAAATTAATCCACAGGACTTTGCTAGCAACTGAAAATGATCAGACGGAGACGACGTGTCTCTGTTTGGGAGGATCAAGGCAGATTCCTAATCCCGTTTATTACATCATCTCTTTTATAATATTTAATAGGTTGTACTTCAACCAATAGTATGAAAACACACTTACAACACTTAACCTATAAAAATGCAGGAAAACCGGAAACTACATATATGTCCGTATCTACGTGACATAGAAAAAACACAATAGTACATTATTCTGAGTATTACACAATGATACATCCCAGGGTCTCATATCTTGACCAGGCTGGAACAGTCTGGTTTTTGTTACAGCCATAACCTTTACTCTGTTAAGTTACAGAAGAACAATTTGGCTTTATAACAGCCAGGAACTATAGCCTAGTTAAGTAACAGAATTTATCTCATAAACGACAAGATGGGGTCACAAGAATTTGGTCCTTCACATGATCACATCCCCATTGGGACTCAGGATCTAAATTCCCTATCAGTATGTCTTTGGAGTGTGGGTGGAAACTGGAGGAAACCATCACCGACACAGGGAGAACATACAAACTTCTTGCAGATGTTGCCCTTGGTGGGATCTGAACCCAGGACCCCAGCGCTGCAAGGCTGCAGTGCTAACCACTGAGCCACCATGCTGCCCTTGGTCATATAGAGCCATCACATTCCTCACTTCTCATCCTTATACAAGTGTTGTCAATATTCGCATTAGTCCCTGCCTTTTAATCAGCCTTCATGTGCCTAAACAGCCACGGGTAGATGTGAGCTCCTCCCGCAGCTGTTGACTTGTTTAACACCGTCAATCTCTGACAACTGTGTTTGACACACTGACAGGTATTTCGTTCCACGTTCTCATCAGCACGCTCGTGGCTTGATCGTGGGGCACTGATGGGGTGCCATGACAGCAGAGGGTCTGGTGTTCATAGGAGATTGTGATTTCTCCTTCGTCTCATTGGGGACACAGGACTGTGGGTGTATGCTACTGCCGCTAGGAGGCTGACACTAAGTAAACATAAAAAAAGGTTAGCTCCTCCTCCGCCGTATACACCTCAGCACTGGCCGCAGGCAAACCCAGTTCATGCTTAGTGTCTGATGGAGGCACACGTCTGGTTTTCTCCAGACCATTTTTTTTTTTTCCCTTCCCACGAAGATGAGATAGGGGCGACGGACCTTTTTGAAGGGGTCCGATCTCCCCAAACCATCAACGGGCGAGCACGTGGAGTGAAGCCTCCACGTATCCTTTCCCGCTACGTGGGACATGATGCCGGACTCAGCCCTGACCACCCTGGGGTATTGAAACCTCAGGTTGTACAGTGGCATGATATAGTCCGTGCGGCCCCCACTGCACCACCAATGCTAGACTGCGGTGCTGCAAGGAGGCGGACGCTCCCTCTCCTCATCCCCTGAAGGGGTGATGGAGTTAGGGTGCCTGCACCGTCCCTCCTTTTTTTGCTGCAAGCCCCCCTCTAAAAGACGGGAGACGCTGGACTAATGTCGGGGAGCGCCGCGAGTCCACTGCAGCAAGGAAGACCCACCATTAGATGGGTAGCGTCTGGGGCGGTCGGGAATTCGGCCTGGTTTCAGTTGGGAGCAGAGTCCCCGGCCTGAGCTCCGCGAGGCTGTCTGTGAACCCCCCGGAGAGCGCCGCCCCCTATCTGCGTGCGACAGCCCGCCCCCTGGCTTCTAGGCGGCGGCCGCCAAAAATCTAGCCCCCGGCTTCGGCCGGTGCTAGGCCGCGGGCTGAAATTTAGTCCCCGGCTTCGGCCGGGGACCAGGCCGCAGTGTCTAATTTTGCTCCCGGCGTCGGCCGGAAGATAGGCCGTGCTCCGCCCCCGGCAGCGTCACTTCCGGCGGGCCCGCCCCCTGTTTTTCGGGCGGCCACCGCCAAAAATTTAGGCCGAGGCTTCGGCCGGCGCTAGGCCGCGGCCGGAAATTTAGTCCCCGGCTTCGGCCGGAGACTAGGCCGCGGCCGGAAGTGGTGTCTCCGGCATCTGACGGCGCTAGGCCGCGCCTCTCGACCCCGCCCCCTGTGATCAGCTATATGAGCCATGCCTCCCTGACAGGGAGCGCTTTTTTTGAAAAAGTCTGGAGCCTTTGCTCATTTCTTTTTGCGCTGTCAACGCTGCTTAAGGACGTCCGGGGATACAGGACTGGGGTAAGTGCTACTACCTCCAGCCCGGCTCCACTTCGCTGCGCTCCGCTACCGCACCTCCGCATCGTCACAGCAGATTGTTACAGCAGGGGAAGGAGGCTCTGAACAGATACAGTATGTCCAGAAGAACTAAGGCTCACACGGTGCTGTATACCGCATGCATTGCCTGTAGATCCCCTTTTCCGCACGCCCAGACTAATCGGGTCTGCGAAGCCTGTGACTCTGAACGGGCTCAGGAGCCCTCACCTATAGCTCAGCCCAGTACGTCAGGCCCCCCGGAGTGGGCCCTATCTCTGTCTCAATCTATGGCGTCATTAACGAGAGCAATCGAGTCCCTTCAAGCTCCCGATAGGAGCAGGGACAGTGGTTCACCCGTCTTGGCGACGTCTCAGGAACCTCCGGCCTGCAGGGGCCGCGCTCTCACCAGGCAGACGCAGGGGAAGCGAACCCACACTGCGTCGCCTATGCCGTCCAGGGCTTCGGCATCCTTCAGCTCAGCTTCTCGCTCTCCCTCACCTTTAGAGGCAAGTGATCAATATTCGGATTCCGATACTGAAGGGTCCCTCAATTTGGAAGCTCCAGGTTGTCAGGAGACAATTGACAGTCTGATTGAAGCTGTCAATCAATCTCTGGGGTAGACGATGAATCCACCTTGGCCTCTGGTCATAAGGTGTCTTTCAAACGAGCCAGACAGACCCATAAGGTTTTTGGTGCTCATCCTGAGTTTGAGGAGCTAGTGCAGCGCCACCGGGAAAAACCGGACAAGCGCTTCGCAGGACAAAAAGCCCTTAATACCAGATATCCTTTTGCCCCTGAACTTCTGAAGAAGTGGGCGGAATCTCCTGCAGTCGACCCTCCTGTGTCGCGTTTGGCATCTAAGACGCTTCTCTCTCTTCCCAACGGTTCCTCGATTAAGGATCCAACGGATCGTCTGATTGAAAGTTTGGCCCGTTCGGTGTTTAAGGCATCAGGCTCTGCTCTCTCTCCTTCTTTTGCAGCGACTTGGGTTGCTAAGGCCATGATATCCTGGTCGGAGTCTCTAAACAGAGCTCTTCACGGTATAGAGGTGCCGTCTGAGGTAACCGAGATCTCTAATCAGATCGCTCTTGCAGGAGACTTCTTAATTAATGCATCCATGGATGCGGCAAATTGCGCAGCACTAGCTGCTGCTAATGCAATTGCTATCAGAAGATCCTTGTGGCTAAGAACCTGGCGAGCGGATTCATCCTCAAAGAAATCGCTTACATCCTTACCATATCAGAGTGGTCGGTTATTTGGCGAAAGGCTGGATCAGCTCATATCTGATGCGACGGGAGGGAAGAGTAGTTTCCTTCCTCAGCAAAAGATTAGACAGCCTTTTCGTCGACAGCTTCAGCCTCGCTTTAGGGCCTTTCGTAACCCAGGTTGGGCCGCGCCAGCCACCTCCAGCGGCTCAGGTCGACCTAATCAGACCAGAGATCGCCAGGTCTCCTACAGGACCAACCCTCTGGGAAGAGGGCGATCTCAACAGCCAAGATCTAGAGGGTCTAAACCCCAAAGATATTCGGACAAATGACTGGAGGCAGAATCCGGTCTATTTATCCAGAGTAGGCGGCCGCTTACTCTGGTTTCGCCCCATTTGGCTATCGATAACTCACGACGAGTGGGTCAGGGAGTTAGTCTCCTCGGGGTACAAAATAGAACTTACCAGCCTTCCCTCAAATCGATTTTTTCCCTCGCGCCTTCCCAAGGAGGAGTCTCGGGTTCGTGCCTTATTCAAGGCGGTCGAGTCTCTTCGGCACAGCGGGGTTGTCGTACCTGTACCGGAGGTCGAAAGAGGTCAGGGGTTTTATTCCAACTTGTTCATTGTACCCAAGAAGGACGGTACCGTAAGGCCCATTCTGGATCTAAAGCGACTGAACCGGTTTGTCAGAATTCGACATTTCCGAATGGAGTCTCTCCGCTCGGTCATTGCAGCCATGGAAAAAGGGGAATTTCTAGCATCAATAGACATCCAGGATGCCTATCTTCACATCCCCCATATTTCCCCCTCATCAAAGATTTCTTCGGTTTGCCATCGGCAAACTTCATCTTCAGTTCGCAACCTTGCCATTCGGGCTAGCCACAGCCCCCAGGGTGTTCACAAAGGTCATGGCTGCTGTTGTGTCCATTCTGCACTCCAGGGGGATAGTCATCCTACCTTACTTAGACGACCTCCTCATCAAGGGTCCGTCTTTTCAAACCTGCGAGGAAAGTGTCAGCATTACGTTAGACACCCTTGCTCGCCTGGGGTGGCTGGTGAATATGAAGAAATCATCTCCCGTGCCATCTCGGAAGATCACCTTTTTAGGGATGAATTTCGACACCGCTCAGGGGTTGATAATCCTTCCTCAGGACAAGGCCTTAGTTCTCCGTCAAGAGGTACGGGTCCTTCGCCAACCGATTCCTCACACCATCCGGTTTTGCATGAGGGTCCTAGGAAGGATGGTGGCTGCAATCGAGGCTATTCCATTTGCCCAGTTTCATCTTCGCCCCCTTCAGCATGCACTCTTGGCGGTATGGGACGGGAGCCCTTACTCCCTCAATCTTCGGTGCCGTCTGTCCCTGCAGGTCAGACAGACTCTTACGTGGTGGACGAAGAGCACCACTCTTCAACAAGGTCGTTTGTTTCCTCCAAATTTCTGGATGGTAGTCACAACGGACGCCAGTCTGCTCGGATGGGGAGCAGTGTGTAAGGTTCTGTGTACATGTTCCTGAAACTCAGTTTGTTCGTCAGCCATTTTACTTTCTGTCTTGCTGCAGCTGTCTTGCCCTCAGTCAAAATGGAGTTTCCAGCTTGCATGTTCCCGCCCTGATTCTCTCCTTTGCTTCTTAAGCAGCCACAGCTGAGCAATCAGTGCTTCAGAATCTAGCCTGCAGTGAACCTGTGACTTGACTCCTGTAAGCCTTGGACCTTGTACTTCAGCTATTCCTACTGAGGAACTCTGAAGCACTTGTGGACTCTGAACCCTGCTCTTTGAAAGACCCACGTTTGCATGGACTTACGGTAACAGAGAAGAAGATCCTGAATCTGTATTGGAGAGTGATTGCTGAGCTTGGATTACTCTGGCCTGCTGTGTCTCCTGGTTTTGTGTCTGCAAACTGTGTGACTATTTCTGCCAACTTGTATGAAGTAATACAGGACTTTTCTATATCAAACCTGTGACTCCTGTGTTTTCATCGCACCCAAGCACAAGACGCTATATGAACTGTACTACATACATTACAAGATTCTGAAGCCAAAACGTTAGTGTCTGCTGGGTCTGGAAGGCTGTGTCTGCTGTACTGTGGATATCAGACGTCCGGTTGTACTTTCTGTGATGACAGTGGTTGTGACTTCTCACAACCATTCCAGGTGAGCAATTCCCTTAAGTTTTTTCTTTTTGCAGTGTTACCACAGGTAAACACTATTGTTTTTTTTTTTCCTTTCTTTTCTCTTTTTTGTCTGCTGTAACTCTGGATATCAGATGTCTGGTTGAAACTTTCTGTGATGATAGTGGTTGTGACTTCTCACAACCATTCCAGGTGAGCAGTTCCCTTAATTTTTTTTTTTCTCTCTGCAGTGTTGCCACAGGTGAACACTATTGTTTTTTTTCTCTCCTCTTCTTCCAGTAATCCTGTCTTAAAAGATCTGGAAAATGGAGGCCCGCATAAAGGAACTTTGCGGAGTGACTGATAATATCCTTGCAGATTTGCAGAATATAAAGACCCGTTTTACAAATCTACAGGACCTCAATAATCACAATTTGCAAGTGGTTGGACAGACTACCCAGGATTTGCGAGCCAGGATTGAGGTTCTAGAGGGGCGAGTCCAGGCTCCTGCCGTAGCCCCGAGTGCTGGGATTCCCAAGTTGCCCCCTTTTCGTTTTGGCGGTGAACGTGAGAAATTCAGGGGATTTATTAATCAATGCAATCTTTTTTTTTCTGCACATGCTTCACAATTTCCCACTGAACGATCTAAGGTGCTTACTATAATTATGTTGCTTACCAACAAGGCTTTAATGTGGGCAAACCCTCTGATTGAGACTGAGGATGATTGTTTGAATCACCTTGATGATTTTATTTCAGCCATGGGGCAGGTGTTTGATGACCCCAATCGAGGTGCAACAGCTGAAGCAGCCATGTTAGCTTTGCGCCAAGGTAAGCACTCGGTAGCTGAATATGCCTTGGATTTCAGGAGATGGGCCCTTGATACCACCTGGGACAGTTCCGCCAAAAAATCTATTTTTCGAAAGGGGTTATCTCCACTGATTAAGGATGAACTTGCTCGTGCCGACCCTCCCACTGCGTTAGGTGACTTTATTAACTACTGCATCCGTATTGATACTCGTCTGACTGAACGACGGCAAGAGAGATGGTTCGAAAGCAATCGTACTAACCTTTTCCTACCTTCCTCTCCAGCTAAGGAACCTTTGAGTAGGATTACACGGGAACCTGAACCTGAACCCATGCAGGTAGACTCTTTACAACGACGGTTAGTGATGCACGCAAGGAACATCGTTTTAAGGAGAATCTATGTTTCTATTGTGGTAAGTCAGGGCACTTCATTATAAACTGCCCCAGCCGTTCTCGTAAGACTACTGCAGCACTCATTCATTGTGAGTGTTGCGAGAGGGGATCTGTCAGGTCCGAGCCTCAGGCTCCAGAGAGATCTGCAGCAACAGATCTTGATTTCTCGGACTTAAACTCCGTTACCTCTGAGGACGTTGACTGTGTAAACGCTGCCATTTTTCAAGTTTCCTCAGCGGTGTCCCAGCTGAGTTGTAAGAAAAACAATTCTCATTGCTTTCTTTCCATCAAACTCTGGGTTGACTCAGCTTGGGTGTCTAGCTCTGCTATGATCGACTCAGGGGCAAGTGGAAATTTTATGGATGTCTCCTTTGCTCTGAAACAGGGAATACGTTCAGTGAAGAAGGCTACTCCAGTACAGATGGAAACTGTGGATGGCTCCCTGCTGACCTCTGGACCAGTGGATCAGGAAACAGAGCCTTTGAGGGTTCTTATGGGTAAAGATCATCAAGAGAAACTGTCCTTTATGCTTATCTCTTCTCCCCACTTTCCCATTATTCTAGGGCTACCATGGCTGCAGGCTCAGAATCCTACCATTAACTGGGAGACCAAGGAATTACACTTTCCAGAGAAACAGATGAGTCCAAAAGTTTCAGCTTGCTCTGTTCCTAAAGGAATCATGTCAGTCCCTGAACTACCAGCTGTATACCAGGACTATGTGGATTTATGTGACAAGAAGAACGCTGACCAGCTTCCTCCTCACCGTTCATATGATTGTCCAATTGAATTATTGCCTGGAGCAGAGATACCTTTTGGTAAGATCTACCCCCTGGCGGGGCCCGAGCTAAAGGCTTTAAAGGATTACATAGATGAAAATCTAGCCAAGGGCTTCATACGCCCCTCTTCATCTCCTGCAGGTGCACCCATCTTCTTTGTAAAGAAGAAAGATGGATCTCTGAGACCATGCGTAGACTATAGGGAACTCAATAAGGTTACTATTAGAAACCGTTATCCATTGCCTTTAATCCCTGAGTTATTGGAGAGAGTGCGACATGCCAAAATTTTTTCTAAACTAGATCTTCGTGGGGCCTATAACTTAGTCCGTATTAGACCTGGGGATGAATGGAAGACTGCATTCAGGTCACGCTATGGACACTTTGAATATCTAGTTATGCCTTTTGGTCTGAGTACCGCCCCAGCCACTTTCCAACACTTGGTGAATGACATCTTCAGGGATCTCCTAGATACATTCGTGGTAATTTATTTGGATGATATTCTAATTTTTTCTAACTCCACAGAGGAACATCATGGACATGTGAGAATGGTCTTGGAACGTCTAAGACAAAATCATCTTTACATCAAACTTGAAAAGTGTGAATTCCATAGGACCGAAATTCAATTTCTGGGGTATGTACTGTCTACACAAGGAATTAGTATGGATGGAAGCAAAACCCAAGCCATCAAGGATTGGCCAAGTCCTAGAAATGTGAAGGAGGTACAGCGCTTCATCGGGTTTGCCAACTTCTATAGACGTTTCATTAGAAATTTCTCTGAGGTAGTGTCACCTATCACTCAACTTACCCGGAAAGAGTCTAGGTTTTCCTGGACTCCCCAAGCCCAGGAAGCATTTTCCCGTCTAAAAGATAAATTTACCACTGCACCTATCCTAGTACATCCCAACCCCGAGCTTGCCTTCATAATAGAGGTGGATGCTTCAGACTGTGCCGTTGGAGCTATACTCTCTCAGAGAACAGGTGAGAAGAATGTCTTGCATCCCTGTGCCTTCTTTTCTCAGCAGTTGTCTTCGGCTGAGAGGAACTACGATGTGGGCAATAGAGAGTTGTTGGCCATTATTGCCGCCTTCAAAGAATGGAGACACCTTCTTCAGGGAGCTGCACAGCAAATAGTCGTCCTGACAGACCATCGTAACCTTGAGTTTATCAGGTCGGCTAAGTGCCTGACTCCTCGCCAGGCTCGCTGGAATCTTTTCTTAAACCAATTTAATTTTATCATCTCTTATAGACCAGGATCGCGCAATGGAAAGGCTGATGCACTCTCTAGGATTTACTCAGCAGAGACACGTCCAATTACTCCTCCTAAGACTATTCTTCCTGACGCTAGATGCCTAGGAGTAATTCATAATCAAGACCTACTTAAGGACATCAAGGAAGCATACCATGCGGATTCCTTTTTGGCACAACCCCCAAGGGACGTAAGTCTTGTCTTTAAGAATGGTGTGTGGATTCAGGGACAACGTCTGTATATTCCTGAAACAGTCAGATTAAGAGTATTGCAACTCATTCACGATTCCAAGATAGCTGGGCATAGAGGAATTCTAAAGACACAGGAATTTCTTTCTCGTTTCTTTTGGTGGCCCACTTGCAGGAAGGATGTTTTGAATTATGTCACTTCATGTGAGGTCTGTGCAAGATGCAAAACACCTCGCTCCTCACCAACTGGTCTGTTACAGCCTCTTCCCACCCCGTCCCGCCCGTGGGGATCCATTTCTATGGACTTCATTGTGGAGTTACCAACCTCTCAGGGGAAGAACACCATTCTAGTGGTGGTTGACCGTCTAACAAAGGCAGCTCATTTTATCCCTTGTGTCGGCTTACCCACTGCAAAACAGACATCATATTTGATGATTAAAGATGTGTTTCGCTTACATGGAGTACCGGATGAGGTTATTTCGGATCGAGGGGTGCAATTCACTTCTAGGTTTTGGCAAAATTTCTGTGCAGCATTGGACATTAAAGTAAACCTTTCTTCTGCTTTTCATCCCCAGACTAATGGACAGACCGAACGAACCAATCAAACCCTGGAGCAGTATCTCCGCTGCTTTATCTGCCACCTACAGGATGATTGGGTGGATCTACTTCCATTAGCTGAGTTCTCGTATAACAACTCTGAGTGCCTCCACTAAACAGTCTCCTTTTTACTCTAATCTAGGTTATCATCCTAACATTCTACCACGATTTCCCATAGAAACGCCTTTACCAGCAGTGGCTGAAAGAATCACGTCTTTACAGAAGAATATGGATCTTCTAAAGGAAAATCTGGAATCGGCTCAAGAAAGGTACAAGAAAGCAGCAGATAAATTTCGTAAACCTGCACCAGCTTTCAAGGTAGGAGACTTGGTCTGGCTGTCAACCAGAAATCTTAAATTAAGGATTCCATCGTCTAAGTTGGGACATAAGTATATTGGACCCTATAAAATCAGTAAAATTATAAGTGCCGTTGCTTGTCGTCTTCAACTGCCCAGTATGAGAATCCACCCTGTCTTTCATGTATCCCTACTAAAGGCTGCGACACCCAATACGTTTCCTGGACGTTCCTCTCCTTGCCCTGACCCAGTGCTAGTCGATGGTCAGGAAGAATTTGTGGTGGAAAGGATTTTAGATTCCAGGTTGTATAGAAATCAGTTACAATATCTGATTAAATGGCAGGGCTACCCAGTGGAGGACAACTCATGGGAACCGGTCAATAACGTTAATGCTCTCTGCTTGCTCCGTCAGTTTCATCAGAGGTACCCACACAAGCCTGGTCTGAGGTCATCCGGAGGTTGTCCTTAAGGGGGGAGTAATGTAAGGTTCTGTGTACATGTTCCTGAAACTCAGTTTGTTCGTCAGCCATTTTACTTTCTGTCTTGCTGCAGCTGTCTTGCCCTCAGTCAAAATTGAGTTTCCAGCTTGCATGTTCCCGCCCTGATTCTCTCCTTTGCTTCTTAAGCAGCCACAGCTGAGCAATCAGTGCTTCAGAATCTAGCCTGCAGTGAACCTGTGACTTGACTCCTGTAAGCCTTGGACCTTGTACTCCAGCTATTCCTACTGAGGAACTCTGAAGCACTTGTGGACTCTGAACCCTGCTCTTTGAAAGACCCACGTTTGCATGGACTTACGGTAACAGAGAAGAAGATCCTGAATCTGTATTGGAGAGTGATTGCTGAGCTTGGATTACTCTGGCCTGCTGTGTCTCCTGTTTTTGTGTCTGCAAACTGTGTGACTATTTCTGCCAACTTGTATGAAGTAATACAGGACTTTTCTATATCAAACCTGTGACTCCTGTGTTTTCATCGCACCCAAGCACAAGACGCTATATGAACTGTACTACATACATTACACAGTGTTTCGTCAGCACACAGCCCAGGGAACTTGGTCTCAGCAGGAATCAACCCTCCCGATCAATATTTTAGAGATCCGAGCTGTTCGACTGGCTCTGAGGCATTTTCACCAGCATCTGGCGGGCCACCCAGTCCGAATACAATCGGACAATGCCACGGCGGTGGCATATATAAACCATCAGGGAGGTACCCGCAGCAGGGCAGCCATGCACAAGGTAAAACATATTCTGACCTGGGCAGAGGTAAATCACTCTGTGATTTCAGCGGTCCACATTCCGGGCGAGGAGAACTGGGTAGCGGATTTTCTCAGCCGTCACGGCATAGCATCAGGGGAATGGTCGCTACATCCCGAGATTTTTCAGCAGATATGCCAACGCTGGGGAACCCCAGATGTGGACCTGATGGCTTCCAGGATAAATGCCAAGGTGCCCAACTTCGTCTCCCGGTATCGGGATCCGCAGGCAATTGCAGTAGACGCCCTGGTTCTGCTGTGGAATCAGTTTCATCTTCCATACTTGTTTCCACCAATAGCTCTTCTCCCAAGGGTGATCAGAAAGATCAGGATAGAAGGGGTTCCAGCGATATTAATCGCTCCGGATTGGCCGCGTCGCTCATGGTACGCGGAGCTGGTACAATTGCTCGCCGACGCTCCCTGGCGACTGCCAGAGCGCGTGGACCTTCTCTCCCAGGGCCCTGTTTACCACCAGAACTCAGCGGTCCTGTGTTTGACGGCCTGGCCGTTGAATCTTGGATCCTGACCAGGGCTGGATTCTCTAAAAAGGTCGCCGCGACGATGGCTAACGCCCGAAAGCCCGTTTCGGCTCGCATCTACCACGGTACTTGGAAAGTCTTTTTTGATTGGTGCAGGGAACATGGTTGTTCCCCGCTTCTCTTTTCAATTCCAAACATTCTATCTTTTCTCCAGGCGGGCCTAGATTCAGGTCTAGCGCCTAGTACTCTTAGACGACAGATATCAGCCTTGTCGGTTCTTTTTCAGCGAAAGATCGCGTCTAATTTTCAGGTTAGGACCTTTATTCAGGGGGTTGTCCATATAGTTCCTCCCTACAAGGCTCCCTTAGAGGTTTGGGACCTCAATCTAGTCCTGGGAGTTCTGCAAGAGTCTCCTTTTGAACCTTTGCAGGAGGTTTTTCTGTCATTTCTTTCCTGGAAAGTGGTGTTTTTGGTAGCCATAACATCCATAAGGCGGGTTTCGGAGCTGGCTGCACTGTCTTGTCGAGCTCCGTACTTACTTTTCCATCAGGATAAGGTGGTGCTCAGACCAACACCACCTTTTTTGCCTAAAGTCGTGTCCTCATTTCATATTAATGAGGACATTGTTTTGCCCTCATTTTGCCCAGCTCCGACGCACCGAGTGGAGAAGGCTCTCCATACGCTGGATCTGGTGAGAGCACTCAGGAGATATGTATCTCGGACGGCGTCCTTTCGACAGACGGACACGCTGTTTGTCCTCCCTGAAGGTCGCAGGAAGGGACTCGCTGCCTCTAGATCAACCTTGGCTAGGTGGATTCGGTTAGCCATTCAGGAGGCTTACCGCATCAGAGGCGCGGTGGTTCCCGCAGGGATCAAGGCTCACTCCACCAGAGCGGTGGGTGCCTCCTGGGCCCTTCGGCATCAGGCTTCGGTGGAACAGGTTTGTAAGGCAGCAACCTGGTCCAGTCTGCATACCTTTTCCAAGCATTATAATGTCCATACCCAGGCTTCTGCAGATGCCAGTCTGGGTAGAAGGATTCTTCAGGGCGCGGTTGCGCACCTATAAGCAATGCTTGATTATAAATTACACTGTGGAGTCGGTTTCCCACCCAAGGGACTGCTTTGGGACGTCCCACAGTCCTGCGTCCCCTAATGAGACGAAGGAGAAATACGGATTTTTGTGTTACTCACCGTAAAATCCTTTTCTCCGAGACGCTCATTGGGGGACACAGCACCCTCCCTATTAGCCGGATGGCTTCGATTTCTAAGTTAATTTTATTTGCTTGGGTCTATATCAGTAGATTTACTTCTGGATATATTGTACCTGTATTAACATTAATTTATTCTTTAGCCTCCTACTGCTTTTTGCACTAAACTGGGTTTGCCTGCGGCCAGTGCTGAGGTGTATACGGCGGAGGAGGAGCTAACCTTTTTTTATGTTTACTTAGTGTCAGCCTCCTAGCGGCAGTAGCATACACCCACAGTCCTGTGTCCCCCAATGAGCGTCTCGGAGAAAAGGATTTTACGGTGAGTAACACAAAAATCCGTATTTCTGTGATTGTGAGCCCTGCTGTGTATAGCACAAGCACATTTTTTTCATCACTTAAAAAAAAAAAACTATACATGTTTGGTATCTGCGTACTCGTACTGACTTGGGGAATTATAGTGCCTGTTCACTTTTACAATATAGTCAACATGGTAAATAAAAAAATCAACGTATTTGGAATATTTTTTTCTTGTTTTCCACTACACTCTATGATAAAATCATTGGTATCATTAAAAAAAAAAACTCATCCGACAAAAAACCAAGCACTCGTACGACGGCAATGAGCATACTCGATCATCACTAATGCCTAATTATTGAAGCGCCCTCGCAATGCCCGATGTGCTGTTCCTTATTGTTGTCTCTCTCTGGAATTATTGTTTTCTAATGATTGTGACTGTCTTCACAGTGTTACATATATCTAATGCTTTGGACATTTTTGGTACTCTTTTTAATGATGACTTTCAAAAGTGAGATCCCTTTGCTGTGTTGTAAGCTGTTTATGGACCATGGGTTCTGCTGTGAAATACAACTAAGAAAATGTCAGGAATATTCTCCTAGAACAGCTAAACGTTATATGGGGTTAATCAGAATCACTGTAATTGACGGCAGCTACTACTTAACATGGGTTAATATGTGATGGGCATGTGGTTGTGTTCAGAATTAGCCAAACTATAAGCTGGTCTTCATATTATGCAATCACATTACTTTACTTTTGTTATTTTTATTTTCAAAATGATTTTTGTTTGTTTCTTAAAGGATTTATACAGATTGGGTGACATTTAGGTTGCTGCTTCCACATTAAGTTTTTGATGTTGCAGAATTTCTGCATAATTTCTGCACCTACTATGTAAATTAGGTTACTTGTGTTTTCTGATTCTCTGCATACTATACAGTTCTATGCAGCATATTTACAACAGACATTGATATTTTACGAAAAATCAAACGTGCACCGCAGGTCCGGTCCGTGTACACTGCGTTAAAAATCGTACTATTCTGCTTTTTGATATATGAATTGTTGTGATAAAGGTAATACAACTTCTGTATTATTCCAGTCAGTACAAGATCTGCAATTCATGATTTATATAGGTTTTTGTTTTCTACACTTTCACAGCAAAATAATTAAAAAAAATAGTTTTTATGTTGCGATATTCTGCCGTCAGAGCTTAGTGGTGGCTTGTGGGATGAGTTGGTACCAGTGCCATTTTTCTATTTATATTCCACTTGATGGCATTTCATACCTCTTTTTTGCGCGTCAGCATGATGAAAAAACTGTTCACTATAGGGGTTAAAGGGAACTTGTCACCCCCCCGGGCGTTTTAAAGTAAAAGAGCCACCTTTAGCAGCACTAAGGCTGCAGTCTGTGAAGGTGGCTCTTTTTTTTCTGGACCCCTGCAACGCTGAAATATTCAGTTTTAAAACTAGGTCTCCATATCTTAAATGTGTCCCTGAGGCATGGTCTCTTCCCCTGACTCATCCTTCACCCATGGAATATAAATAGAAAAATGGCACTGGTACCAACTCACAATAATTAAAACAAAAAATCGTGATATTCTCACCTTCCGGCGGCCCCCGCAGCTTTCCCGCTCCTCAGCGACGCTCCCGGCAACTCCCGTTCCCAGGGATGCATTGTGAGAATCACCCCAGATGACGTAGCGGTCTCGCGTGATGCTACGTCATCTGGGGTCATTGTCGCTAGGCATCCTTGGGAACGGGATTGGCCGGGAGCATCGCGAGGACCAGGAAGGCTGGAAGTAAAAAGTTGGTCACACTTGTCAAACACTTGTTTAATCGTGTGACAAACCTGTCAATCAGTTTTCCAAGCGGTGCTACAGATCGCTTGGAAAACGCTAGCATTCTGCAAGCTAATTACGCTTGCAAAACGCTGGTTTCTGGCGGGAATACGCATACCAATAAAAATGCATATTTCCCGCGACAGGGAGGTGCGGGATTGCCGCGGAAATTTCCGCGGCAATTCCGCAACGTGTGCACATAGCCTCAATAAAAATCCAGCTATGAACTCGATTGTATTTAATATTGTGTGGGACATCTAGTTAATGAAGCTTTTGGATTATACGGAGTTATTAATAAAACGGCATCTAATCTGCTCAGCAGTGAAACCGATTTAATGTAATACTATTAACCATTCCAGTGCATGTGCGTTCTGACAGTGTGGCCGCCAGAATACGCTGTCGGGTCATTTATCCTCTGATTAATGTGGCTACAGTCTACAGCAGTGCTGGAGAAATGCGCCATTTAACTGTGTCAAATTGTTTGTGCGGTGGAGGCTGGAAAGGACTCAGGTCACTATTGTTGCTTGGGATTTCTTTTTTTGTTGTGCAGTAAAAACATGCTAATTTTACTCTGGGGATCAGTCTGATAACAGTAATAACAAGTTTATCCAGTGTTTTTTTTTATATACGGTATATATATTTTTTACTTTTTAGAAATGTAAAACTTCATTTTTCTATTTTACCACTTCACCTTGCAGGATATCTATCATATTTTTTTAGTCTCTGACTCATTTTGTTTTTTATTTTTTGTATTTTGCAAATGTTTTTGATTTTATTATTTTTTTCATGCCCCAAGGGGAACATGGACTTGTGGGTACATGACACGGCAACACTTCTGTACTGTAGTGTGTAATTGGTCTGACCTATTGGAGTACCAAATTATTGGACACCTGGCCCTTCAGTAGGTGCTCGGCTGCCATGACAACTCCTCAAGCACCTCGCAATTGTGAGGAGACGGTGGGGTAACAGAGAGGCCCATTTTCTCCTCTACCCTGTCTGACCCAAGGAGTAGACTGCTACAATTGACCTAGTGTAGCCCAGAAAGCCACCATATACACATGGGAAAGGGTTAAAATGCCGTCTAAATGATGTATTTAGTATCCCCTTGTTTTGTGAATCTTTTATGATGTTCTTTAGCTTGTTTCTCTGATTTAGGCCACTTGCACATGTTCAGTATTTGGTCCGTATTTATAAGCCTAGACCAGAAAAGTGGGATGATTTTTTTCCTCACTTGCCATCTGTGTGTAGTCCATTTGTAATCTTTTTCTCAGCAGCTATTAATCATTTACAGTTGCCCATTTTACAGAATGTAATGTACCCGTAAAAATCCCATTTTTTTAATGTGGCTCCTTAGGACATCCAATTTTTTTTTTCTCGCACCCATCCGATTTGGGAGTGAAATCACAGCATGCTGCAATTTTTTTTCACAGACGGAGTCTGTTAGTGGGGAAAAAAGTCCATCAGCACTGCCCCATTGAATAACATTGGTCTGAATGCTATCCAATAAAAAAAAAAAATCGGATAGCACTTGTCCGATTTATACAGGTGTGAGCAAGCCCTAAAACTGACCTGGCTGAACTGGATTTCTCCATTTTAGTCTGTTGCACTGCCATAAAATGAAGCATGCCTCCTTTCAGGTCATTTTCAACTCTGGTCTTTTGTCTTTACTTGATGTATTTAATTAACTCTACTCTTAGGGTCCCATTACACATAACGACTCACCGACGATCCCAACAACGATATGAACTTGTCAGGATCGCTGGTGTGTCGCTACATGATCGCTGGTGAGCTGCCAAACAGGCAGCTCATATTTAATATAAACCTTGGCACACACAGGTGGTCTTATGAAAAAGTGTAGACTTTAATCAAAAACCAGTACATACATCAAACGTTTCGGTCGTAAATGACCTTCCTCAATGTACAGTATACAGATACTGTGAGCCTGGAGGAAAATGTGAATAGCCCCTTGCAATGGGTAGCTAAAAACTGCAAACCATGTGTCTATAACATCAGAGAAGTGTGGAGGCATATGGCGGCACAGACGCGGTCTTCCACCGCTTGTCAGGAGCGGAGTAGAAGACCGCGTCTGTGCCGCCATATGCCTCCACACTTCTCTGATGTTATAGACACATGGTTTGCAGTTTTTAGCTACCCATTCCAAGGGGCTATTCACATTTTCCTCCAGGCTCACAGTATCTGTATACTGTACATTGAGGAAGGTCATTTACGACCGAAACGTTTGATGTATGTACTGGTTTTTGATTAAAGTCTACACTTTTTCATAAGACCACCTGTGTGTGCCAAGGTTTATATTAAATACGTCACGGATTGGGATCCTACCTGTGCACCACATCTTTCTATTAGGAGTTGTGCCAACGATTTCTTTACTAAACAGGCAGCTCAGGCAGCGATCAGGACGACTATGCCGGTAACAAGCGACGCACGTCGCTTAGTTACCAGCAGTGTACCTTAAATGCCAGCGCGCTGGTGCAGGGAGCTGGTAACCAAGGTACACATCGGGTTTCTAGGCACCGCTCGGCGCTTAGAAACCCGCTGTGTTCCTTGGTTACCATCTCCCCTGCATCAGCGCGCTGGTATCTGAGGTACACATCGGGTTTCCAGGCGCCGCCCGGGGCCTGGAAACCCGATGTTTACCTTGGTAACCAGCTCCGGCTGGCTGATCGCTGGTCTCCCCCCTGTCACAAGCAACGATGTGCCCTGGCCAGCGGGAGACCAGCGATTAAAAAATGATCCAGGACATTCAGCGACGATCAGCGACACCCAGCAGGAGGGCTGATCGTCGCTGAGTGTCACACTAAGCGAGATCGCTGGCTAGGTCGCTGCTACGTCACAAAATCGGTGACGTTTCAGCGATCTCGCTTAGTGTAAAGGGGCCTTTACGTTACCTTCTTTAAATAAATATAATCTCCAGAGTCTGCCTTAACTTTCCGGATTCCTTTTTTACCATGATTAATGCAAATCTGATCCCTCTCACAAAACTCTCCTCTTTTCAACATATCCTAAATGCATGTGACAGTCATGGTATCAATCACCCAAGTCTCTTACAAATTTTTCCACCGAGATGTACTACCTTGTATCTCTTCCATCATTTTAGTCTATTGCACCATCCTTTTTGCCAGCTATTTTAGAATACCATAATTCTAATCTCCCAATTCTGCCCCATGTTTTATCTTGTGCTGCACAAGTTCTCTAGAATGTACTACCTTGGACAATTCCTATCTTCTCAAATGGTGTTAAGTGCACTGTAGAAGCATAATTAATAGTGATGCTCATCACATTCACTTATTTGACTGACTCCTGTTACTATTCTGCTAGTTTTTATCTCTCACACTTGTGGCACTCTAACGTTAAGATCCAGCGTCTTACAGTTCCAGCAAAATCTCCTGCTCACTGTGTTTTTTTTTAAATTTTTTATTTTTAAATGATTCTGCATAAACTGACCTGCAGTGCGTATTTAAAATCTGTAACGTCAATTTTTTTTTGGTGGGCACGCTGAGTTTTATGCATCGGTTTTCACCATAGAATTGCTTTAGCGTGAAAAATCATGCTGCCGAGATTGCATTGAAAAGGCATGTAAACCACTTATAACTGTATCAATAAAGCTTTTAGTCAAAGCCAAATATCAGGAAATAAGCATAAAGTGGCTTTATTTAAAGTATTATAAAGGAAAGAGGCCAAAAACAAGGATAAAAAAATCACTCAAAAGCACATTGAAAAAAAAATGCAAGCAACCTACCGTATATACTCGAGTATAAGCCGATCCGAGTATAAGCCGAGGCATCTACTTTTGCCACAAAACTGGGAAAACGTATTTACTCGAGTATAAGCCGGTATGTATTGTCCCCTAATCCCTATCCTGGTATGCATGGCTTCTCATCCCTGATCTGGTATGCATGGCTCCTTATCCCTATTCTTGTCTACATGGCTCCTTATCCCTGTCCTTGTCTGCATGGCTCCTCATCCCTATCCTGGTATGCATGGCTCCTTATCCCCATCCTTGTCTGCATGGCTCATCATCTCAAACCTTGTCTGCATGGCTCATCATCCCAAACCTTGTCTGCATGGCTCCTCATCCCTATCCTTATATGCATGGCTCCTCATCCCTATCCTTGTATGCATGGCTCCTCATCGCTATCCTTGTATGCATGGCTCCTCATCCTATCCTTGTATGCATGGCTCCTCATCCCCATCCTTGTATGCATGGCTCCTTATCCCGGTCCTTGTATGCATGGCCACTCATCCCTGTCCTTGTATGCATGGCTCCTCATCCTTATCCTTGCATGCATGGCCCTCCATGAGAAAAGCATGAAAAAACCCATGCTACTTACCTTCCCTGTGTGCCCTTGCAGCATGTTGCTCCGGCTTCCAGCAACTCCTGTGGCCGGCCGATCACTTGTCCCCACTCATTAAGGTAATGAATATTCACCTCTCTCTACTCAGTGGGACACATGATCGGCCAGCCACAGGAGCTGCTGGAAGCCGGAACAAGATGCTGCGAGGGTGCGCATGGAAGGTAAATAGGAGGTTATGTGTTTTTTTTTTTTTTTACAGCTGCTGGAAGCCGGCAGCTCCGGCTGTAACTGTGCATGCAATAAGAGAAATGAATATTCATTGCCAGTGCAGTGAATATTCATTTCTCTTTAGCCGCAGGCACAGTTACAGCTGCAGCAGCCAGCTCCTGCCTCCTGTGACCCGCTGCTCTGCCCTTCCCGCCGTCTTCTGGGACAATGACTTGTGTATAAGCCGAGGGGGGCGTTTTCAGCACAAAAAAAATTGCTGAATAACTCGGCTTATACACGAGTATATACAGTAATTTAGTTAATGGGTGCAGAAAATCTGCAACATCAAAACTAATAGCTCATTGTTTGAACGTAGCCTAAAGCACTTTTCGGGTTTGCACAGACTCCTGTCACTGGCTTTTTCACCATTTTTGTGTTATTTTTTTTTTCTTTCAAACTTTGCACAAAGTCTCTGCACTAGAATACAGAGCCATTTTGTTTGGATTGTAAGCTCTTGCGAGCAATAACCCTCACTCTATACTTTTGATATGTGAATAAGTTTATTGCTCTCGATTGACTAGGTTTGTATGTACAGTATATCAAAAGTGAGTACACCCCTCACATTATATATTTTCATGGGACAACACTAAAGATATTACACTGATACAATGTAAAGTAGTCGGTGTACAGCTTGTATACCAGTGTAAATTTGCTCTGTTTAGTTTCTAGTAGTTTAGACATTACTGGCTGTGTGTTGTGTTACTTACAGGGAACACCAAATTTACACTGGTATACAAGCTGTACACCGACTACTTTACATTGTATCAAAGTGTCAGATCTTCAGTGTTGTCATATGGAAAACTATAATAAAATATCTCCTATAGTGTGAGGGGTGTACTCACTTTTGTGAAATACTGTACAATTACTTTCTGAATGATTATTTTGTTTTGTTTTAGACGAAGAAAAGACAGACATGAAGCCAGTGGGTTTTCCCGTAGACCTGATCCTGAATCTGACGAAGAGGAAGACTTTGACAGAGAACGGCGTAAAAGAGGTCAGTTGTTATAAGGCAAACTATGGTAGAAGACGCCATTATAATAACATATGAATAATTATATTGATATCAGTATCAGCTAAATGGTCATATGGTTATATTTAACCACAAACCAGATGTAACTAATGTTCACATTTTTCTGAATGGAGCGGACTAAATGAGTGACATAAGTGAACTCTGAAGGCCACTACTGAGATAAGGATTAACAGATTAACTGTTTACTTATGGCATTTAATGTAGACACAGGCTTAGCTAATCTGTATTATTTGGATACATGAGCTGCTGCCTCATTCTAGGCCTAGGTTTGTATTCCTGAGAATGTCTGGCGGACTCTTTGGGATTTTCTTTTGTCTATATCTGAGCATCCTCAGATAACACTATATCCGAGCACCCGCTCTCATCACTAACAGTGCCCCCAAGCATGCTTCCAAAGTTGTGGAGAACAAAGTAAAGGTAATAGAGTGGTATCACAAAGCCCTGAGCTTCAAGGGGCTATCGGGCATTCTGCTAAAAGTCTACAGTCAAGTGAAGTGAGTAGGGATGTGCACGTCTAGTTGGAATGTGGCTGGTAGTATACAAATCCCATACTGGCGGTCACGTGACCACTCGCTTTTGGCAGCTATACCGGAGAATCCTGACAGTGTGCGGTGTGCGCCCTGTAAGTATTCAGAAGTCTGCAGTCATATAGTGTGCAGAGTGACTGGGCAGAACTGAAAATGTGTACGGAAGCCTACTAACCTGATGCAGTTACACTAGGCTGTGCTAGCAAATACTAACCACGTGTATGTACACTTCTGATACACTGGGAATGTGATGAAAGAAATAAAGGCTGAGATATATCCCGTAATGGTCTGTGATTTCACATTCTTGAACAACTGGAGTGATCTTAACTGACCGAAGAGAAAAAAATGTGTGCTATGATTACATGTCAGGAATTGTTAAAAACTTTTAATGGATGTGGCTATGGTGTGTGTAAACCTATGACTTCAACTGTAAACGGTGCCTAACATGCTTCTTGTAGTATTAGTTTCAGTGCCTAATCACATCTTAGCGATTCATATTTGTGCCGTTCTGTGATGCATTTTATGTATTTTGTTAAGTGTCAAAATGCATGTCTCTTTATCTTTACAGTCATGGTAGGAGCAGCTATTGCACCACCTACATCACTTGTAGAAAAGGACCGAGAATGTAAGTGCTGCTATGATTACACTTCACCACTAGATGGTGCCATTGGTACAACCTTGGAACTGTCCTTAGACTTGTGCTTGTTACTATTGCTGTCCTCTGTGGGGTGGCACATCGTTTGTGCAGTCTTGTGATCCTTATATAATGGCACACAATGGATTTAGTTGTATATAGTTGTTAAACCGGCCACACAATGGAATTGTGTTTGCAGAGCAGCATAAAAGGATTTTTTTTTCTCATCACTGTTGCAGAGACATTAGCTTGTTAAGTTTAGATTTTAATTTTGTTTGGGAGCATTGCATGAACTTGCCATATCTGCAGAGGGAAACGTGAATCCTCTGGAGAAGGTCAGACCTGGCTTTATCTGTGTCAGACATAATGACACCCAGTCCTGCTGTCCTCACTGATCCTACTGCCAGCATCCACTGTGATTACAAGGGAGGTTTGAGAGTAGAGCAGGGCTGTGTGCCATGACTAAATCTTCTTGCAGCTATCATCTCAAGGCAGTCATGGGGGAAGAGGAGTAAAGAAGAGCTGTGTTAATACAAACTCCTCCTCCCACCCTGTGTCACGGGTTTACCGCGACAGAGAGGAGCTAGAAGACTGCAGCGTTTGAGTTCTCCTACTCCTGCGCTGAATAGAAGCACTTCACCTTCTTACTAAACGGAGTAAATTTCTTTGGGCAGTGCAGGGGTTAATTTGCTCTGCTGAGAGCTCTTGGAGCTACCGCTCTCCGCTGTGCACTGTTAGCCACTCCTATCCCATATATACTCTGGGTCCTGAGGAACACACATTGTCAGAGCTAAAGTCACGACTCTGTTATCAGGTGTCCCGGGACCAGGGCTCCTTCCTGTCCCTAACGCTAGGGTCCGTCCTAGTTTATGCTGCATGGTTAGGAGGATAGGTGTTGGTGGTTATTTGAGTAGTCAGTTGGTGGATTTATCTGTGACAGTTGCTATGTTTTGTGAGAGTGATAATTCCCTTTCTTCTCCTACTTTGGTTTAACCCTATCCTTCACTCCCCGTTGCACTGTTAATTGTATGTGTATATTTGTATGTTTGGTATTTTCTGTTACCCTTGTTCGTATTACCTTGTTAGTCTGGTTGGTGTACTACGGTGCACTACTACTCTCCTGAGTGGGGGAAGGGTAAGGACTGTTTCAGGACCTAAGGCAAGGTACGTGGCACCGGCATCTTCACCTTCAGAAGTAACCTGGGGAACAGGGCGAGCTAGGGCACCCCCTGGGACACCCAATAACAGAGTCGTGACACTTGGACTACTCCTGACTCGCCCTTCCTCCCGCACTGACCACTCCTGACTCACCCCTCCTCCTGCACTGACCACTCCTGACTCGCCCTTTCCCCCCGCACTGACCACTCCTGACTCGCCCCTCCTCCCGCACTAACCACTCCTGACTCTCCCCTCCTCCCGCACTAACCACTCCTGACTCTCCCCTCCTCCCGCACTGACCATTCCTGACTCGCCCTCCTCCCGCACTGACCACTCCTGACTCGCCCCTCCTCCCGCACTGACCACTCCTGACTCGCCCCTCCTCCCGCACTGATCATTCCTGACTCGCCCCTCCTCCCGTTCTGACCACTCCTGACTCGCCCCTCCTCCCGTTCTGACCACTCCTGACTCGCCCATCCTCCCGGACTGTCCACTTCTGACTCGCCCCTCCTCCCGCACTGGCCACTCCTGACTCGCCCCTCCTCCCGCACTGACCACTCCTGACTCGCCCCTCCTCCCATTCTGACCACTCCTGACTCGCCCCTCCTCCCGCACTGACTACTCCTGACTCGCCCCTCCTCCCGCACTGACCACTTCTGACTCGCCCCTCCCGCACTGACCACTCCTGACTCGCCCCTCCTCCCGCACTGACCACTCCTGACTCGCCCCTCCTCCCGCACTGACCACTCCTGACTCTCCCTCCTCCCGCACTAACCACTCCTGACTCTCCCCTCCTCCCGCACTAACCACTCCTGACTCTCCCCTCCTCTCGCACTAACCACTTCTGACTCGCCCCTCCTCCCGCACTGACCACTCCTGACTCGCCCCTCCTCCCGCACTGACCACTCCTGACTCGCCCCTCCTCCCGCACTGATCACTCCTGACTCGCCCCTCCTCCGGCACTGACCATTCCTGACTCGCCCCTCCTCCCGCACTGACCACTCCTGACTCGCCCCTCCTCCCACACTGACCACTTCTGACTCGCCCCTCCTCCCGCACTGACCATTCCTGACTCGCCCCTCCTCCCGCACTGACCACTCCTGACTCGCCCCTCCTCCCGTTCTGACCACTCCTGACTCCCCCTCCTCCCGCACTGACCACTTCTGACTCGCCCCTCCTCCCGCACTGACCACTTCTGACTCGCCCCTCCTCCCGTTCTGACCACTCCTGACTCGCCCCTCCTCCCGCACTGATCACTTCTGACTCGCCCCTCCTCCCGCACTGACCATTCCTGACTCGCCCCTTCTCCCACACTGACCACTCCTGACTCGCCACTCCTCCCGCACTAACCACTCCTGACTTGCCCCTTCTCCCACACTGACCACTCCTAACTCGCCCCTCCTCCCGCACTGACCACTCCTGACTCGCCCCTCCTCCCGCACTGACCACTCCTGACTCGCCCCTCCTCCCGCACTAACCACTCCTGACTCGCCCCTCCTCCCGCACTGACCACTCCTGGCTCGCCCCTCCTCCAACCTTGACCATTCCTGACTCGCCTCTCCCGCACTGACCACTCCTGACTTGCCCCTCCTCCCGCACTGACCACTCCTGACTCACCCCTCCTCCCGCATTGACCACTCCTGACTCGCCCCTCTCCCGCACTGACCACTCCTGACTCGCCCCTCCTCCCGCACTGACCACTCCTGACTCGCCCCTCCTCCCGCACTAACCACTCCTGACTCGCCCCTTCTCCCTCACTGACCACTCCTGACTCGCCCCTCCTCCTGCACTGACCACTCCTGACTCGCCCCTCCTCTCGCACTGACCACTCCTGACTCGCTCCCCCTCTCGCACTGACCACTCCTGACTCGCCCCTCCTCCCGCACTAACCACTCCTGACTCGCCCCTTCTCCCGCACTGACCACTCCTGACTCGCCCCTCCTCCCGCCTTGACCACTCCTGACTCGCCCCTCCTCCCGCACTGACCACTCCTGACTCGCCCCTCCTCCCGACTGACCACTCCTGACTCGCCCCTCCTCCCGCACTGACCATCTGACTCCCCCTCCCCAGACCACTCTGACTCGCCCTCCTCCCGCACTGACCACTCCTGACTCGCCCCTCCTCCCGCACTGACCACTCCTGACTCGCCCCGTCTCCCGCACTGACCACTCCTGACTCGCCCCTCCTCCCGCACTGACCATTCCTGACTCGCCCCTCCTCCCGCACTGACCACTTCTGACTCGCCCCTCCTCCCGCACTGACCACTCCTGACTCGCCCCTCCTCCCGCACTGACCACTCCTGACTCGCCCTTCCTCCCGCACTGACCACTCCTGACTCGCCCCTCCTCCCGCACTGACCACTCCTGACTCGCCCGTCTCCCGCACTGACCACTCCTGACTCGCCCCTCCTCCCGCACTGACCACTCCTGACTCGCCCCTACTCCCGCACTGACCACTCCTGACTCGCCCCTCCTCCCGCACTGACCACTCCTGACTCGCCCCTCCTCCCGCACTGACCACTCCTGACTCGCCCCTCCTCCCGCACTGACCACTCCTGACTCGCCCCTCCTCCCGCACTGACCACTCCCACACTGACATCTGTGAAAGAAGAGCTGCAGAGGTGTTTGTAATGACTGACACACAGCTCTGCTCTACTCCCCTCCCCCTTCCTTGTGTGTTTGTGTGTCGTCATGTCTCACACATATAAAGTGAGGTCTGACTTTTTGGGGGAAAACTTGCTTTTCTTTTTTTCTTTAATAACGCCTCCTGCTTATGATTTTTCTGTGTCCTAAATGGGAAGTGAAACGCTCCCAGAGAAAAACCTGTATCTCCCCATCCGTGAAAGGAGAAATTAGAATCTAAACTTTATCAGCTAATATATCTGTAATGTAGATGAGAAATTGAAAACTACTTTTTCTTCAGCTCTTCAGTGACTTCTCCATGATGTGGCTAGTTTAGCATGGTAAGCTGCTAAAAGGTCCTCTTTAAAGCCAAATTTTATACATTGTGAGGCCACACACCTATCTACACAAAACAAACTACCTAAAAAATCCATGTTTGTACGTAATTAATAGTCTCCATATCTTTCAATTTGTGGAAGCAGTATCAAAGTTACAATGTCGTCTACTAAATAGGATAATAGCTTAAAACCCCCATGAGCCCATGGCTAGTCATTGGCATTAAACATATTATCCACACTCATCGAGCATTGAATGCAGGATTTATACAAGGAGCACAGAAATACCAGCGACTGTAATAATAATTGGCAACTTTTAGATGTGAATAGTTTTTACATATAAATTCATTCTTTTGAGGGTTCGTGTCATTTTCCTGACCTCTTTTCAGCCATTGTGCCATCCTATGATGAAGAGCCAAGGCCCCGTCCACCTATACCTAAAGCAGCCATTCCACCTCCTATATATGATGAGCCAGAAAGACCGCGGTCACCATCTGGGCCCAGCAATTCATTCATTGCAAACATGGGGTAAGCTTTTTTTTTCCATAAGCAGCTTTTTATCCATTTGTCCTGATTTTTTTAAATGTCTTATAGAATTCTCATAATTACTTGCTATATGGTTATTGTACCTAAAGACTGATTTGTCTAGTGAGTTATTACAGATTTGTATGCCAATATGGCTATTTTAATTATTGAAATCGGATCTGAAGAATTTGAGGGAATCTGTCAGCAGGTTTTTGCTATGTAATCTGAAGACATTGAGATAGAGGCTGAAACTCAGATTTCAGGGATGTGTACTGTTGTTTACTAGCTGTGAATGATTTATTTTACATTGCCAGCCTAGTCCAGCAACTCCTCCTCCTGTGACAAGCAGCTCACTGTCTATGGACACTGTATATACAGAGCCTGATTGAGGCGGGGTTAGCTGTGGTGTGGGTGGAGCTAGGTTTCTCACCTCTGCTTCATGCTAAATCTAAAATCTCTTGATTGTGTCAGAATGGCTGCACCCAGTAATCTAAGTCATACATCATTGGATTGAGCTTCTCTTTGCGTACATCAGGCTGCTCTCAGATGAAGAAGCAAAACCCTTAGGAGTTAGGACTCCTGACAAAATATGGCTGCCCCAGAATTGACGACAGAACACATAACTCATTACATGTCCCTACAGAGCTACACACCATTGGTTTTCTCCATGACATGGAAAATGTGTGTCCAGACACTATGTAGACGGTTGAGGGCCACATAGAATGGTATCGTGGGCCACAGTGGCTCCTGAGCCGCAGGTTCTGCACCCCTGACGTCAACAGAGCTCATTTTTCTGAATGATATTAATTACAGATTATTTCCCCCTTAAGCCACATAGGGAGGAAAGCGCACAGACTGAGGGTTGTGCCCGTGAACATTGGCACAAGAGGTTTAATCGTCCTTTCCAAAATAATGAAAACTGTGATTCTAATATAAAGCAGGGGTATTACAACAGAACAGTTACACTATCTGAAAATCCGCCTCATTTGTGTTACTCAATCTCCTCCTCTTGACATTTTGCTTTCTAGTGGAACTGTGGCTCATAAAATCATGCAGAAATATGGCTTCCGGGAAGGCCAAGGTCTGGGAAAGCATGAGCAGGGGCTAAGTACAGCCTTATCTGTAGAGAAAACCAGCAAAAGAGGAGGCAAAATCATCATTGGTGATTTGGCTGATAAAGGTATGCTGTTAATATTTCTGATAACCTTATGAGGAAATTCATAACTGTTCCCCTGTTGATAATATTAGGTGAGGAAAGATGGCTGATTGGTGTAGTTTTCTTCATCTGTTCGTTTCCATTAGAGCTATCTTGCGACTGACAGCCCTTTTGTTGAGTAGCGTGCTGTCTAACAAAGCCTAGCATTGTCCTTATTAGAGCAGGTCACCCAGAGTTTGGTTTGTCAGATGCCAGGCTGAGGTGTGTATAGAAGCCAAGTGTTCAGATCACACCTCCAAATCCATGTACAGTTTTAGAACTCAAAGGGACTCGGTCAGCACAGAATGACTGTTCAAACCAAGCACAGGCGCTCAGTGCATCATGATGCAGCCAATCATTTATATACAGCTTCCTAACTTCTTGGTTTCCCTCAATCTCCACCCTTCTCTGGCTCTGTGAAGCCAAAGCTGTCAATCAAACATGTGATTTGGTTGGAGATACCCTGTACTTGGTTTCAACGGTCATTTTGTGCTGACAGGCTCCCTTTAAACTAAGTGACCATGTGACTTAAAGGGCATTAAGGGCCCCGTCTCACATAGCGAGATCGCTGCTAAACTGCGATCTCAGCAGCGATCTCGCTATGTCTGGCTCAGGCACTCATATTTAAGTCACATGCTGTCCATTTCCTTGTGATCCTCCTTGAGATGGTTCTACTCCTTCATTGGAGTCCAATGTGTTGTACTTGTATATTAGGACCAATTAGAGTGGTACACTACATTGTGTCCTATGGGCCCCATGCTTTGTTTTTGCTGGATAATGTAATCACTGTTCTTAATCAGACCCGCTCTGGTAATGTGACCAATGCAGGCTCTTTAAAGGTACTGCCACACTACACAATCCCGCTAGCGATCTCGTTAGCGTCGCATACTAATGAGATCGCTAGCGGGATTGTTTCTATATCGCTAGTAGCTACCTATTTCAGCTGCAGATGGAAGCAAGGGGGACACTTCATTACTTCTGGGTAGGGCGGAGCCAGATAGTAGGACTAACCTCAGGTTCTAAAATGGGTGTTGTCCGGCCCCTCCGGCTCTGGCTCCTCCTGCCGTACACTCCAGTTTCGACTTGAGGTCCAAGTAGGAAGGACGGCTGCTAATGCAGCTCCTCAGAAATCACCTCAGAAGAGTTTATTATTTTACTCGGACAGGGTCCTGGACTTTATGTCTAGAGGATCAGGGGTACCGGCGCTGCTGGACCCCATCCTCTCCCCTGGCAGAAATGTATTCCCTAAATGGTGGTCATTGCATTTTCTTGCCGGCCCGGGGGAAGAGGTGGCTATCCCTGACAGGACGCACACCACGTTCTGGGTCACTGCGTTCCTTGTCCTCATGGGGAAGCAATGGGCACAGCGTCACATATCCGTGGAGGGTCCCTGTGGCGTTTTTGGCTGGTGAGTACTCTGCATTATATTTTGATATGTGCGAGTGATTACAGCGTCTGCGGTGACAGCGCTGACTGTTATTGGTGTTTCCCACTATTTTCTCATGATTGGGCATTTTTAAAAAAAAAAAAAAAGAGAGAGAGCGATTTTTTATTTAATATGTGCTGTGTGTTTTCGGCGCTGCAGCGCCGTTACAGTGTACAGGGAGAGGAGTGCAAAAGATTTCCCGCACTTTTTTGACTGAGCAGAGAGGGGGCGTGGCTTCGGGCTTTCCCGGCTTTCTGATTACAGGAAGTGACTGGCTCCTTCTCTTCCTGCTCTCTGCGGCAGCCATTACAGCTCTCCTGGTCTCCTCTCCTCCGTTTCTGTACACAGGCATTTGAGACAACACCAAGCCAGCCGGGTGAGTCGCTGCTATCGCTTAGGTAGCAGCTTAACCCTTTAGCCTCCCGCAGCATTTTTTTGCTGTTTGCGCTCTCTAGCGCAGCGCTGCAGTTTTCTGATCATTGGGACATTGTATCCCTCAGTAACGGTCTGTGAGCTGTCTGCAGCGGGAGGGGGGCGCCGTTGTTCACTGCTGGGGTATTCTTTTGCTTTTAAAAGAAGTTAACCCTTCAGCGTTTTGCTACTGTGTGAGACCACACTGCTCTGGTTATTCTCACTATACCATCTCAATAACCGGCATGTCAGATTTGAGTCAGGAGGCTGATCGTCTTCCTCGTCCTCTCCAGGACCAGCCCCGCGTTTCTGACACGATGGAATCCTCTGCACCTTCTAGCGCTGCTATTGGAGGTCGCTATGATGCCAAGTTTGATATGCTCGCTACTGCTATTAGTGGGCTTTCTGACCTTTTGGGTCAGTGGGTATCCTCTAGACCTTCTCATAGCAAAAAGCGTCCCAGGATTGCTATGCCCTCCCCACTAAGTGACTCAGATGATTCGGGCAGAGAGGATTTTCAGGAGCATTCTGCTTCCTTGTCGGGCCGTGTAGATGCTTTTGTCAGGGCCATACGAGAGGTACTGCAAGTACCTGAGGAGATGAATGATGATGAAGGTATACCCAGATGGTACCATGGGTCGCAAAGATCACGTTTAGCGATGCCAGCTATGAGTGAGTTTTCTAAGAAAGTAGAAAAGGAACGCGTTTGTCCAGATAAGCGTTTTCAGGGGACAAGGTTGTTTGAAACCTTGTATCCTTGTCCAGCAGACCTATTTGCTAGCTGGATTCCGTCCCCTGAGGTGGATATTTCTTTATCTAAGCTTAACAAAGCTACTATGCTTCCCGTCAAAGGGAAAGCTACTTTGCAAGATGCGCTGGACAAAAAGTCAGAGATGGCGGCCAAGGCCGGCTATGAAGCTGCTGGTCAGGCCTTTAGAGTGGCTTTATCTTCCTATTGTGCATCTAGAGCTTCCATGGATTGGACAGCTCGCCTGCGGATATCCCTGCAAGATGGGTCGTCTTTACAGGCAATAGATGAGATCATTAAGTTAATAGAAGAATCAGACCGATATGTCTGTGACGCTCTTTTGGATATGGCTTCCCTAATATCCAGAGCTCAGGCTTCTACAATCACTGTTAGAAGAGCGTTGTGGCTTAAACAGTGGACTGGAGACGCGGTCTCCAAGCAAGGGTTGCTATCTTTGCCTTACAAAGGTGGTCAGCTTTTCGGCTCTGACCTCACGGAATTGATTGCTAAGGCTAAGGAGTCAGCGTTGCCTCAGCGTAGGGCAGCTACGGCTGCTTTTGGCACTGACAAAAAGCCCGCCAAAACGGACTGACGCCAGAAGTTCACTCGAGGATTCTCGAGTGGGGGGGCGCCTGCTCCTGTTTCAAGCGGTTTGGGTCTCCCGTTACACCCAAAAGTTCCGCATGGAGTCGCTTCGCTCAGTGGTGACTGCCCTGTCACAGAACAATTTTCTGGTGTCCATAGATATTCGCGACGCCTATTTACACGTTCCCATCGGAAGATCTCATCAGCGCTTTCTGCGCTTTGCCATAGGTCAGGACCATTACCAGTTTGTGGCCCTCCCTTTCGGGTTGGCTTCGGCACCCCGAGTTTTTACAAAGGTGCTGGCACCTCTTATGGCAATGCTTCGGAGACAAGGGATCATGATACTTCCTTATCTGGACGATCTTCTGATTGTGGCATCCTCAAAGGAGGAGGCAGTGACGGCTCGCGATTTATCCCTTCAGCTCCTGGAGGATTTCGGGTGGCTGATCAACTGGGAGAAGTCATCCCTGGAGCCTTCTCAGTCAATCCTGTTTTTGGGCATGATTTTCGACACAGCGAAAGTGGTAGTTTTTCTGCCAAAGGACAAGCAAACCAGTATCCATTGTCTGGCACAGACTGTGCAGTCCTCAACGACAGTATCCCTTCGAAGATGTATGCGCCTTCTGGGGTTAATGGTCGCTTCGATGGAAGCTCTTCCGTTTGCTCAGTTCCATTGCAGAACGCTTCAAAGCTTCATTTTGAAGAGATGGAATCGTGCACAAGAAACACTGGATTGCAGGGTTTTAATCTCCCGCAAAGTGCGAGAGTCTCTGGACTGGTGGTTCCGTCCGGAACGGTTTTTCCCGGGAAAATCTTTTCTTCCCCTGTCATGGTTGGTCTTGACCACCGATGCCAGCCTGACGGGCTGGGGGAGAGTTTGGAACAATCTCTGGATTCAGGGAGTTTGGTCACCGGAAGAATCGGTGTTACCGATCAACATCCTGGAATTGAGGGCAATTTTTCTTTGCCTCCAACATTGGACGGTCCCTTTGAGCGGATTACCAGTTTGTGTTCAGACGGTCAACGCTACGGCGGTTGCGTATATCAACCATCAAGGCGGGACGAGGAGCTCCAGACTCATGTCGGAGGTATCTCGGATTCTGATATGGGCCGAGGCTCATGTGCCGGCCATTTCTGCGATTCACATACCAGGAGTTCAGAATATCCAGGCAGACTTTTTCAGCCGAAAGAGGATGGATTCAGGAGAATGGAGTCTTCATCCGGAAATCTTTGCACTTCTGTGCTCCCGATGGGGGACTCCTCAAGTAGACTTGATGGCCTCCAGGATCAATGCCAAGTTACCAACTTTCATGTCCAGATACAGGGATCCGACCGCGGTGGAAGTGGATGCGCTGGTGGTTCCGTGGAGCCAATACCAGCTGGTTTATGTGTTCCCACCGATATCCTTGCTGCCGCTTGTGTTACGTCGGGTCAGGCTGGAGAGGGTTCCGGCTATTCTGATAGCCCCAGATTGGCCGAGAAGGACGTGGTTTTCCACGCTGATGTCGCTTCTGGCGGCGCCTCCTTTTCCTCTTCCTCTTCGACCGGACTTGCTCACTCAGGGTCCCGTGTGTCATCCGGGCCTGAGGTCTCTGCGTTTGACGGCTTGGCTCTTGAGACCGAGATTTTAACCCGTCAAGGGTTTTCAGAAAAGGTCATTGCCACTATGAGAGCGTCAAGAAGTCCGGCTACGACTAGGATTTACTACAGGATTTGGGAATCCTTCTTTTCATGGTGTTTGGGTTCTTCCAGGAATCCAAAGAAATTTTCATTACCCAACTTGTTGGTTTTTTTGCAGCACGGGCTGGATAAGGGTTTGGCAATCAGTACCCTGAAGGGTCAGGTGTCTGCCCTGTCGGTGCTTTTTCGTAAAGCTATTGCCTCGCGTAGGGACGTATGTGCCTTTTTTCGCGGAGCAGCCCGTCAGTTTCCTCCAAGGAAAACTCCTGTGTCGCCTTGGCGGCTTAATCTGGTTTTGAAAGCTCTTCAAAGTGCTCCTTTCGAGCCTATGGATGCTATTAATCTTTCTTTGCTTTCTTGGAAGGTTGCCTTCCTAGTGGCGGTCACTTCCTTGAGACGGGTTTCCGAGTTGGCGGCTCTTTCATGTTCGCCACCTTTCTTGGAATTTTTCCCGGATCGTGTTGTTCTTCGCACGCGACATGATTTTCTCCCTAAAGTGGTATCTCAATTCCATGTCAATCAAGATATTGTGTTGCCCTCGCTTTGTTCAGAACCAAAGAATGCGAAGGAGCGGGCCTTGCACTCATTGGACTTAGTGCGGGCATTGAAGTTCTACTTGTCAGTTACGCAGAGTTTCCGGAAGTCGGATTCTCTTCTTGTGAGGCCAGCAGGTCGTCGTCGTGGTCAAGAGCTTCTAAAGATACTATAGCTCGTTAGATCCGGTCAGCTATTTTGGAAGCTTACCGTGTTATGGACGAACCTTGCCCGATTAATATTCGGGCTCATTCCACGAGAACTGTGGGCTCTTCGTGGGCCCTTCATCAAGGGACTTCGGCAGCCCAGCTCTGTCGAGCAGCGACTTGGCGTTCTGTTCACACCTTTACAAAGTTTTATAAGGTGGACGTCAGTGCCTCCGCTGATGCGGCCTTAGGACGCAGAGTCCTTCAGGCGGCTGTATTTTGAAAACTTCTAGTTAAGTTTATGTTGCGCCTGTTGCGCATGTATCAAGGTGTTGGCTTCTGCCTGTTTAAGGTTTTTTCCCACCCTTGTTGTTTGTACTGCTTTGGGACATCCCAGAAGTAAAGAAGTGTCCCCCTTGCTTCCATCTGCAGCTGAAATACGAATTTTGGTAAGAACTTACCTGTAAAATTCTTTTCAGCAAAGGAAGCAAGGGGGACACTTCTCCCTCCCATAAGGCAGAAGGTGTTGTTTCAGATGCAGCGCGGCTCTCTCTGATAAGCGAGTTTCTGAGCTGAGATCAGCGCTCTACGGCTCTTTCCGGCATCGCCAGCTCATCGCAGTGGTCAGGTTTTGTGAGTGGTACCTGAGCTGTGTGGTATTCATGTTATGTGCATAACCTTGTTCTTTGAATCCTTTCAGTTTGGTTATGGCGCTCCGCTGGTGATTTATTTCTCCTTAGCTTGTGTACAAAACTGGAGTGTACGGCGGGAGGGGCCAGAGCCGGAGGGACCGGACAACACCCATTTTTAGAACCTGAGGTTAGTCCTACTATCTGGCTCCGCCCTACCCAGAAGTAAAGAAGTGTCCCCCTTGCTTCCTTTGCTGAAAAGAATTTTACAGGTAAGTTCTTACCAAAATTCGTATTTTAGCGATGTCGTTAGGACGCTATCGCGGTTAGCGATCTCCTTAACGACTTTAGCGGTACAAAAGTATCGCTAAAAAAGGTGCCACACTCAGCGATTAGATACTTACCAGCGGGGCGCCAGCGACGAAAATAGGGTCCGGAACGATTCCAGCGACGAGCGAGATCACAGCAGGAAGCTCGTCACTGGCAGATGCCGCACACAACAACATCGCTAACGGGATCGCTAAATAGTGACGTTTTTTAGCGATCCCGTTAGCGATGTTGTTTAGTGTGGCATACCCTTTAGGTCCATTCTGTAGTTGTGTTTAGGGTTTAGATCCTATATTAGTCACTATCAGGGGCGTGATATCTCGCAAGGGGCAATATAAATGAAGTGTGGAGCCCCACTTCAGATAATCACTGATGCTTTGATTTAATGGCAACAATAAGCTATAGAAGGACAAGATTAACATACAAGGTGCAATATGTACAGTAGGGATTAGTAGCAATGGCCACACAAGAGACTTGAGTGCAAGGATATTTGCATACCCCACAGCATGTGGCACTCACCTTGGATGTATATGAATTGTAGGTTTAGTTCTTGATGGGCATGTGGAGATGTGCGCCATAAAATGAATTGGGCAACTCTTCTCTCGGAATATCTCCTCTAAACATGCCACCATGGTTCAGTCCTTCAGATAAATCTCAGGATTCTCTAGAGGCTAGTTGTAGTCATTTACAGGCACAGTATTTATTGCCCATTCCAGAGTGGATGTCCCATGTCTGTATTATGGTTGTGACAAATGAGAGGACTGAAATCCACTATATTGAATTTTTTTGCGTCTCCCGGTGAGTTGCTCCAATCAGAGCACCGAAATATATGGAGAGACAATTTGTTTTTATGAGCTCAGTAGATCATATTGGGGAGTGATAATATTCTCACCAATTAGCCACACATGGAGGAGCGCTTCCAGACTGAGGGTTGTGCCTGTGAATATGGGCACAATATGCTTAATCTGAATTTGCTCCTGGCACAGTAGTGTCACATAGCTGTGTACATAAAATGGCTGTACCCACATTTCAGTGCCACAGAATAAATACTACAGTGCTCATAAAAATTTGCTGTGTGCATATGCTACTTTTTTTTGCCAGCTTGTGGATTCTTTTATATTTCTTTGCTACTGTGGCTTGTCATCTTATCTAATCACTAATACAATAAAGCTATCATAAATTTATATTGATAACCAGTTGCATATTTATCTATACTAGATTGGGCCCTTTGGACACGACTATGGCCATTTTTGGCCTCTTAGACCTTTTTGACTTCTTGGTCTCTTAACCTTCAGGGCTCAGTAACTATATTCTTATTATCTGGCGTCATCACCATATATATAAAATATGTGATCTTGTGCTTTGTCACTTTTGTCATATGTGGGTGCTTGACCACTTTGCACGGTATTCACTATGCATTATGCGCAAATGCATTAGTGAATATCTAATTGCCTTTATTTTTTATTCGTTTACATTTTTGTGCCTAGTGGCCAGACCCCTTTGTGGCAGCGAGCTTGTGTCTGCTTTATGCAGTAGTGGTCCTTTTGGATGCGGCCTCTATTCGTTTGGCCATATAACCTACAAACTCTGCTACATGTTCATGTGGCCTTATTCTCTAGATCTTGCACACCGTGCTGCCTGTGCACATGTTCCGCCCTGTCTACATGACGGGCCGGACATACGTTTTGGTTTTGCCCGGCTAGCGCTGATCTGATCCAGCCTCTGACTGTTCTATTGCACGGGCACGTGACCCACAGGTCCTGCGCCTTTTCAGTGCTGCATCACTCGATCGCGCAATGTGCGAACATGTGACCTCCAGTCCTGCATCTTCATTCTCTTATTATGCAGATGTGACTACGTCATTTGCAGGTCCTTTCACCAGTATCATGTCACTGTGCAAGCGCGGACATGTGCCCTACAGGTCCTGCATCTTCTTATCATTCATGCCCATGGCTTCATGCCATGTGCTTTTCATATGGGACTCTGACTCTCAAATACCAGGAAGTGATGTCTATGGTATTGCTTATCCTCTCTGGAAGCGCTCCCCTTCCCTTCCTACCAACACCTGATTTACAGTCATGGCCAAAAGTTTTGAGAATGACACAAATATTATATTTTCACATGATCTGCTGCCCTCTGGTTTTTATGTGTGTTTGACAGATGTTTTTATCACAGACAGAAATATAATAATTGCAAACATATGAGTAACAAAAGCTTATATTGACAGTTAGAATGAGTTAATGCAGCAAGTCAATATTTGCAGTGTTGACCCTTCTTCGTCAGGACCTCTGCAATTCTCCCTGGCATGCTCTCAATCAACTTCTGGACCAAATCCTGACTGATAGCAGTCCATTCTTGCACAATCAATGCTTTCACTTTGTCAGAATTTTTAGGTTTTTGTTTGTCCACCCGTCTCTTGATGATTGACCACAAGTTCTCAATGGGATTAAGATCTGGGAGTTTCCAGGCCATGGACCCAAAATCTCTATGTTTTGTTCCCTGAGCCATTTAGTTATCACCTTTGCTTTATGGCAAGGTGCTCCATCATGCTGGAAAAGGCATTGTTCGCCAAACTGCTCTTGGAGGGTTGGGAGAAGTTGCTCTTGGAGGACATTCTGGTACCATTCTTTATTCATGGCTGTGTTTTTAGGCAAGACTGTGAGAGAGCTGATTCCCTTGGCTGAGAAGCAACCCCACACATGAATGGTTTCAGGATGCTTAACAGTTGGCATGAGACAAGACTGGTGGTAGCGCTCACCTTGTCTTCTCCGAATGAGGCGTTTTCCTGATGTCCCAAACAATCGAAAAGGGGATTCATCAGAGAAAATAACTTTACCCCAGTCCTCATCAGTCCACTGCCTGTACCTTTTGCAGAATATCAGTCTGTCCATGATGTTTTTTCTGGAGAGAAGTGGCTTCTTTGCTGCCCTCCTTGAGACCAGGCCTTGCTCCAAGAGTCTCCGCCTCACAGTGCGTGCAGATGCACTCACACCTGCCTGCTGCCATTCCTGAGCAAGCTCTGCACTGCTGGTAGCCCGATCCCGCAGCTGAAACACTTTTAAGAGACGGTCCTTGCGCTTGCTGGTCTTTCTTGGGCACCCTGAAGCCTTTTTGGCAACAATGGAACCTCTCTCCTTGAAGTTCTTGATGATGCGATAGATTGTTGACTGAGGTGCAATCTTTCTAGCTGCGATACTCTTCCCTGTTAGGCCATTTTTGTGCATTGCAATGATGACTGCACGTGTTTCTTTAGAGATAACCATGGTTAACAGAAGAGAAACAATGATGCCAAGCACCAGCCTCCTTTTAAAGTGTCCAGTGGTGTCATTCTTACTTAATCATGACAGATTGATCTCCAGCCATGTCCTCATCAACACCCACACCTGTGTTAATGGAGCAATCACTGAAAACAGGTTAGCTGGTCCTTTTAAGGCAGGGCTGCAATGATGTTGAAATGTGTTTTGGGGGATAAAGTTCATTTTCTAGCCAAATATTGACTTTGCAAGTAATTGCTGTTAAGCTGATCACTCTTTAAAACATTCTGGAGTATATGCAAATTGCCATTAGAAAAATTGAAGCAGTAGACTTTGTAAAAATTAATATTTGTGTCATTCTCAAAACTTTTGGCCATGACTGTACATGTAATTGATCGTTATGTGCATTATATAAGCCTGATACTTAACTAATACCTCCTCACTCTTTTCCCCTGAGGAAGCCACACTTAGTGGCGATACGCGTGGGGTACCTCCCTCCACACATCATGCTGTGACCGGGCTTTTGCATCTTCGCATCTACCCACAGGTTTCTTGCTGCCTCTTCTTTATCCCTTGATGGTCTCTACCATGCGTTACATCCTTTACCTTTAGGATTGTTGCTCAAATGACCTTTTTTACCATTTAGGGTCTTTCATTTTCATCCCACCGTGGGCTCTTTGTGCAGCATTATTCATAAGATCTGTGCATTATATCTATATTGGAGTTACTTAGTCAATTTTGATTGAAGACTATATATATATATTGAATCTGTTGATGTATATTTGTACATTGGTGCGTCATTATCTTTGTCTATCTCTGGTGCACACTGTGGAGGAGTCTGGAAGGTACTTATATTGGTCCTCCAAGTGGTATTTTTACCTTTTAATGTTATTTTGTGCTTTGCTTATGTATTATGTCACAATAAATTTCTCCTTCGTCTCATTGGGGGACACAGGACTGTGGGTGTATGCTACTGCCGCTAGGAGGCTGACACTAAGTAAACATAAAAAAAGGTTAGCTCCTCCTCCGCCGTATACACCTCAGCACTGGCCGCAGGCAAACCCAGTTATTGCTTAGTGTCTGATGGAGGCACACGTCTGGTTCTTTTTCCAGACCATTTTTTTTTTTTTTTTCTTTCCCACGAAGATGAGATAGGGGCGACGGATCCTATTGAAAGGGTCCGATCTCCCCAAACCATCAACGGGCGAGCACGTGGAGTAAAGCCTCCAACGTATCCTCTCCCGCAACGTGGGACATAAATGCCGGACTCAGCCCTGACCACCCTAAGGTATTGAAGCCCTAGGCTGTACAGAGGCAGGAGTTAGTCCGTGCGGCCCCCACTGCACCACCAATGCTAGACTGCGGTGCTGCAAGGTGGCGGAGGTCCCTCTCCTCATCCCCTGAAGGGGTGATGGAGTTAGGGTGCCTGCACCGTCCCTCCTTTTTTTGCTGCAAGCCCCCCTCTAAAAGACGGGAGACGCTGGACTAATGTCTGGGAGAGCCGCAAGTCCACTGCAGCAAGGAAGACCCACCATTAGAGGTCATGGAGCTGGAGCCTGCACCGTTCCCCATTTTTTTGGTAGAAGACTGCAAGCAGGAGAACCCACCTTCAAAGCTCCGGAGAACAGTGTCGGACGTCAGGTAGCGTCTGGGGCGGTCGAGATTCGGTGGGAGCGGTCCGCGAGGCTGTCTGTGAAACCCCCGGAGAGCGCCATCCCCTCTCTGCGTGTGACGGTCCGAGGCGGCCGCCGCCAAAAATCTAGCTCCCGGCTTCAGCCGGTGCTAGGCCGCGGGCTGAAATTTAGTCCCCGGCTTCGGCCGGGAACCAAGCCGCATGTCTAATTTTGCTCCCGGCGTCGGCCGGAAGATAGGCCGTGCTCCGCCCCCGGCAGCGTCACTTCCGGCGGGCCCGCCCCCTGTTTTTCGGGCAGCCACCGCCAAAAATTTAGGCCGAGGCTTCGGCCGGCGCTAGGCCGCGGCCGGAAATTTAGTCCCCGGCTTCGGCCGGAGACTAGGCCGCGGCCGGAAGTGGCGTCTCCGGCATCTGACAGCGCTAGGCCGCGCCTCTCGACCCCGGCCCCTGTGATCAGCTATATGAGCCACGCCTCCCAGACAGGGATCGCTGTTTTTGAAAGTCTGGAGCCTTTGCTCTTTTCCTTTTGCGCTGTCAACGCTGCTTAAGGGCGTCCGGGGATACAGGACTGGGGTAAGTGCTGCTACCTCCAGCCCGGCTCCACTTCGCTGCGCCCCGCTACCATACCTCCGCATCGTCACAGAGCTCTGAACAGATACAGTATGTCCAGAAGAACTAAGGCTCACACGGTGCTGTATACCGCATGCATTGCCTGTAAATCCCCTTTTCCGCATGCCCAGACTAATCGGGTCTGCGAAGCCTGTGACTCTGAACGGGCTCAGGAGCCCTCACCTATAGCCCAGCCCAGTGCGTCAGGTCCCCCGGAATGGGCCCTGTCTCTGTCTCAATCTGTGGCATCATTAACAAGAGCAATCGAGTCCCTTCAAGCTCCTGATAGGAGCAGGGACAGTGGTTCACCCGTCTTGGCGACGTCTCAGGAACCTCCGGCCTGCAGGGGCCGCCTCTCACCAGGCAGACGCAGGGGAAGCGAACCCACACTGCGTCGCCTATGCCGTCCAGGGCTTCGGCATCCTTCAGCTCAGCTTCTCGCTCTCCCTCACCTTTAGAGGCAAGTGATCAATATTCGGATTCCGATACTGAAGGGTCCCTCAATTTGGAAGCTCCAGGTTGTCAGGAGACAATTGACAGTCTGATCGAAGCTGTCAATCAATCTCTGGGGGTAGACGATGAATCCACCTTGGCCTCTGGTCATAAGGTGTTCAAACGAGCCAGACAGACCCATAAGGTTTTTGGTGCCCTCCTGAGTTTGAGGAGCTTGTGCAGCGCCACCGAGAAAAACCGGATAAGCGCTTTACAGGACAGAGGGCCCTCAATACCAGGTATCCTTTTGCTCCTGAACTTCTTAAGAAGTGGGCGGAATCCCCAGTGGTCGATCCTCCGGTGTCACGCTTGGCATCTAAGACGCTTCTCTCCCTTCCTGATGGTTCCTCGATTAAGGATCCAACGGATCGTCTGATTGAAAGCCTGGCTCGCTCGGTGTTTGAAGCATCTGGGTCATCTCTCTCTCCTTCCTTTGCAGCGACTTGGATTGCTAAGGCCATGATTTCCTGGTCGGAGTCTCTGAACAGAGCTCTTCACGGTGTAGAAGTGCCACCTGAGGTTTTGGAGATATCTAATCAGATGGCTCTCGCAGGTGATTTTTGATCAACGCTTCTATGGATGCGGCAAATTGCGCAGCATTAGCTGCTGCTAATGCGATTGCCATTAGGAGATCCTTGTGGTTGAGGACTTGGCGAGCAGACTCGACTTCAAAGAAGTCACTTACGTCCTTGCCTTATCAAAGCGGTCGTTTATTTGGTGAAAAACTGGATCAGCTTATATCTGATGCGACAGGAGGGAAGAGTTCTTTTTTGCCTCAGCAGAAGGTCAAACAGCCCTTTCGCCGACAGCCTCAGCCTCGCTTTAGAGCCTTTCGCAACCCAGGTTGGGCTGCAACAGCCAGTTCCAGCGGCTCAGGTCGACCTAATCAGGCCAGAGATCGTCAGGCCTCTTACAAGACCAACCCGTTGGGAAGAATGCGGTCTCAACAACCGAAATCTAGAGGGTCTAGGCCCCAAAGATTTTCGGATAAATGACTGGAGGCAGAATCCGGTCGATTCTTCCAGAGTAGGCGGCCGTCTACTCTGGTTTCGTCCCACTTGGCTATCAATTACTCAAGACGAATGGGTCAGAGAATTAGTCACCTCGGGGTACAAGATAGAATTTACCAGCCTTCCCTCAAATCGTTTCTTTCCCTCGCGCCTTCCCAAGGAGGAGTCTCGGGTTCTCGCCTTATTCAAGGCGGTCGAGTCTCTTCGACACAGCGGGGTTGTCGTACCTGTACCAGAGGTCGAAAGAGGTCGGGGGTTTTATTCCAATCTGTTCATTGTACCCAAAAAGGACGGTACCGTAAGGCCCATTCTGGATCTAAAAAGACTGAATCGGTTCGTCAAAATTCGACATTTTCGAATGGAGTCTCTCCGCTCGGTCATTGCTGCCATGGAAAAAGGGGAATTTCTAGCATCAATAGACATCCAGGATGCCTATCTTCACATCCCCATATTTCCCCCTCATCAAAGGTTTCTTCGGTTTGCCATCGGCAAACTTCACTTTCAGTTCGCTGCCTTGCCATTCGGGCTAGCCACAGCTCCCAGAGTGTTCACAAAGGTCATGGCTATTGTTGTATCCATTCTACACTCCAGGGGGATAGTCATCTTGCCTTACCTAGACGACCTTCTCATCAAGGGTCCGTCTTTCCAAACATGCGAGGAAAGTGTCAGCATTACCCTAGACACTCTTGTTCGCCTGGGGTGGCTGGTGAATATGAAGAAGTCATCTCCCGTGCCATCTCGAAAGATCACCTTCTTAGGGATGGATTTCGACACCGCTCAAGGGTTGATAATCCTTCCTCAGGACAAGGCCTTAATTCTCCGTCAAGAGGTACGGATCCTTCACAAACCGATTCCTCATACCATCCGGTTTTGCATGAGGGTCCTAGGAAGGATGGTGGCAACGATCGAGGCGATTCCATTTGCCCAGTTTCATCTTCGCCCCCTTCAGCATGCACTCTTGGCAGTATGGGACGGGAGCCTTTATTCCCTCAATCTTCGGTGCCGTCTGTCCCTGAAGGTCAGACAGACTCTTATGTGGTGGACGAGGAGTTCCACTCTTCAACAGGGCCGTTTGTTTCCTCCGAATATCTGGATGGTAGTCACAATGGATGCCAGCCTGCTCGGATGGGGAGCAGTGTTTCGTCACCACACAGCCCAGGGGACTTGGTCTCAGCAGGAGTCGATCCTCCCGATAAATATTTTAGAGATCCGAGCTATTTGGCTGGCTCTGAGGCATTTTCACCAGCATCTGGCAGGCTGCCCAGTCCGAATTCAGTCAGACAATGCCACGGCGGTGGCATACATAAACCATCAGGGAGGTACCCGCAGCCGGGCGGCTATGCACGAGGTAAAACAGATTCTGTCCTGGGCAGAGGTAAATCACTCCGTGATTTCAGCAGTCCACATTCCGGGCGAGGAAAACTGGGCAGCGGATTTTCTCAGCCGTCACGGCATAGCTTCAGGGGAATGGTCACTACATCCCGAGATATTTCAGCAGATATGTCGACGCTGGGGAACCCCAGATGTGGACCTGATGGCTTCCAGGATGAATGCCAAGGTGCCCAACTTCGTCTGCCGGTACCGGGATCCGCAGGCAATTGCGGTGGACGCCCTGGTTCTACCGTGGAATCAATTCCATCTTCCATACTTATTTCCACCAATAGCTCTTCTCCCAAGGGTGATCAGAAAGATCAGGATAGAGGGGATTCCAGCGATATTAATCGCTCCGGATTGGCCGCGTCGCTCTTGGTACGCGGAGCTGGTACAGTTGCTCGCCGACGCACCCTAGCGACTGCCAGAGCGTGCGGACCTTCTCTCCCAGGGCCCAGTTTACCACCAGAACTCAGCGGTCCTGTGTTTGACGGCCTGGCCGTTGAATCTTGGATCCTGACCAGGGCTGGATTCTCTAAAAAGGTCGCCGCGACGATGGCTAGCGCCCGAAAGCCCGTCTCGGCTCACATCTACCACGGTACTTGGAAGGTCTTTTTTGCTTGGTGCAGGGAACATGGTTGTTCCCCGCTTAGGTTTTCAATTCCAAACATTCTGTCATTTCTCCAGGCAGGCCTAGATTCAGGTCTAGCGCCAAGTACGCTTAGACGGCAGATATCAGCCTTGTCTGTGCTTTTTCAGCGAAGGATCGCGTCTAATTTTCAGGTTAGGACCTTTATTCAGGGGGGTTGTCCATATAGTTCCTCCCTACAAGACTCCTTTAGAGGTTTGGGACCTCAATCTAGTCCTGGGAGTTCTGCAAGAGTCTCCTTTTGAACCTTTGCAGGAGGTTTCTCTGTCGTTTCTTTCCTGGAAAGTGGTGTTTTTGGTAGCCATAACATCCATAAGGCGGGTTTCGGAGCTGGCTGCACTGTCTTGTCGAGCTCCGTACTTGCTTTTCTATCAGGATAAGGTGGTGCTCAGACCTACTCCACCTTTTTTGCCTAAAGTCGTGTCCTCATTTCATATTAATGAGGACATTGTTTTGCCCTCATTTTGCCCAGCTCCGACGCACCGAGTGGAGAAGGCTCTCCATACGCTGGATCTGGTGAGAGCACTCAGGAGATATGTATCTCGGACGGCGTCCTTTCGACAGACGGACACGCTGTTTGTCCTCCCTGAAGGTCGCAGGAAGGGACTCGCTGCCTCTAAATCAACCTTGGCTAGGTGGATTCGGTTAGCCATTCAGGAGGCTTACCGCATCAGAGGCGCGGTGGTTCCTGCAGGGATCAAGGCTCACTCCACCAGAGCGGTGGGTGCCTCCTGGGCCCTTCGGCATCAGGCTTCAGTGGAACAGGTTTGTAAAGCAGCAACCTGGTCCAGTCTGCATACCTTTTCCAAGCATTATAATGTCCATACCCAGGCTTCTGCGGATGCCAGTCTGGGTAGAAGGATTATTCAGGGCGCGGTTGCGCACATATAAGCAATGCTTGATTATAAATTACACTGTGGAGTCGGTTTCCCACCCAAGGGACTGCTTTGGGACGTCCCACAGTCCTGTGTCCCCCAATGAGACGAAGGAGAAATACGGATTTTTGTGTTACTCACCGTAAAATCCTTTTCTCCGAGACGCTCATTGGGGGACACAGCTCCCTCCCTATTAGCCGGATGGCTTCGATTTCTAAGTTAATTTTATTTGCTTGGGTCTATATCAGTAGATTTACTTCTGGATATATTGTACCTGTATTAACATTAATTTATTCTTTAGCCTCCTACTGCTTTTTGCACTAAACTGGGTTTGCCTGCGGCCAGTGCTGAGGTGTATACGGCGGAGGAGGAGCTAACCTTTTTTTATGTTTACTTAGTGTCAGCCTCCTAGCGGCAGTAGCATACACCCACAGTCCTGTGTCCCCCAATGAGCGTCTCGGAGAAAAGGATTTTACGGTGAGTAACACAAAATCCGTATTTTTGTCTTAATTATTTGTAACTTATTAATGGTGTTCCTGGCCATTTGTATACTCACTTCTTGGGTCTCTTGTTCTCTGTCCCAAGCTGGTGCCTTCAGCTTTTGTTATGTAACTTTGTGTACAGGAGATCTATCTTTCTCTTCTTTTCCCTGAGTGGTGGCACGCATGTACTTTAAATATGGATTTTGAAGCAAGGGAGGCTTCTTGAATTAAGGGTATGCCACACTAAACAATATCGCTAACGGGATCGCTAAAAAACGTCACTATTTAGCGATCCCGTTAGCGATATTGTTCAGTGCGGCAGCTTCCAGCGACGAGCTTCCTGCTGTGATCTCGCTCGTCGTGGAATCGTTCCGGACCCTATTTCATCGCTGGCGCTCCCGCTGGGTAAGTATCTAATCGCTGTGTGGCACCTTTTCTTAGCGATTTAGCGGTACTTTTGTACCGCTAAAGTCGTTAAGAAGATCGCTAACGGCGATAGCGTCGTTAACTATATCGCTAAATGCGGCAGCATTTAGCGATATAGAAACAATCCCGCTAGCGATCTCATTAGTATGCAACGCTAACGAGATCGCTAGCGGGATTGCTTAGTGTGGCAGTACCTTTAACCATGCTTCAGGCATCTTTGGCACAGTTCCAATGCCTGACAAAGTAGATAATACTTTTCAAAAGCTTACATTAGATCTCATTCATTTACATAAATCATCTGTTACAACTTGGTGGAACATTAAGAGTCTTGAAGAGTACCTTAAACTGAGTCTGGTGTAGTGATGAGTGAGTATGCTGGTTGGTCGGGTTTTCCTGAGCATGCTCGGGTGGTCTCGGTGTATTTGGAAGTGCTCGGAGATTTAGCTTCTGCAGCTGCATGATTTGCGGCTACTAGACAATCTGAATACATGTGGAGATTGCCTGTTTGTTAGGGAATCCCCACATGTATTCAGGCTGTCCAGCAGCCACAAATCATGCAGCTGCAGCGACAGAAACTAAATCTCCGAGCACGCCCAAATACTCAGAGATCACCCGAGCGTGCTTGGGAAAACCCAAGCAACCAGCATACTCGCTCATCACTAGTCTGGTGCCCAGAGGACTCCGGGTTCAAATTTTTTCGGCATGGGACACGCATATGGATTTTAAAAATGTTTGGGAGGGGGGCCTACGTCAGTGCTCCATGACTGGGTGCCACTACTTTGTGTGGGTAACCTCTGGCTTTAAAACCAGGGCAAATATGCCAACTGCTTATGATACCTTTTAATGGCTAACAAAAATAAAATAAATGTTGTTACAAACCCTTATTTTCTGGCTTGTCTTGTTGTGCTGGGCTCATCTAACCTTTTCAGTCATTATCTTGCAGTTGATGCATCTAAAAAGTCCGATCCAAACCCTCTGACCGAAATACTCAAGTGTCCTACCAAAGTGGTTTTATTACGGGTAAGACTAGAAGTATTTCTTATGCTGCAAGTAATTTATGTATGTAAGAAAAGCTGCAAAAATTCTTCTGTGGATGTATATGCCCCTATCCGCAGACTGTACCCCAATGTCCTCACAATCTTAACTCTTTTATGCCAACTCTCTTGCAGAATATGGTGGGTTCAGGGGAAGTGGATGAAGATCTGGAGGCCGAAACAAAAGAAGAATGTGAGAAATATGGCAAAGTTGGAAAATGTGTTATTTTTGAGGTAAGGACAATGATTTATCAGTTATTGAAGAATTCTTAAGTTCTCCCAAAGGTCCAGTGTATAGATGTTAACAGTCCATTATGGTTTACATGGTTGTGTTCATATTCATAATTACAACTGGTCGTATTGTAGGAAACTACTGCTAAAGAGGTAACGTGGCTATGCAGAATGAGCAAAACATGGCTACTTTCTTCCAGTAACTGCTCCACTCCTGATTTGTCTATTTTAGGAAATATTAATAATCCTTATGAAAAAAGTTTCTGGAGCGTCATTATTTGGAACTGTATTGTGTCGTTCCTCTGATATCCTTCCTTGAAATGTGAAATAAATTACCAACTACTTGTTACAGTTCGCCTTGCTTAAGGCTGTGCGTGTCCCTGCAACTTGTCACTGTCATCACTGATTGGATATTGCCAAAGTGTGCAGGGACACCACCACTCCCTCACCGGAAACGCCCACTTGTCAATTTATTTATACATTTCTAGGAGGAATAACAGTGGAACAACAGAAGCCAGAGTTATGCACAACCAGAATTGTTATGTGAAATACAATTTTTCCTAGAACAGCCATGTTTTTCTAATAATAAACCTTTAGCTGACTAGTTAATTATTACTCTTTTGAAAAACCCCAAACTATAAAAAAAAAAAAAAAAAGCTTAATACCCCCTTACCCGTATTCTGAAAGTAGACACCTGGCACGTTGTGAAAATGTCTCTCAGCAATTTACATGCATTTGCACCTTTTATGGAATTTTCTCTTAAAGCGATATTCCAATCTCCAAGATGTAATAATAATAATGTTAGCAAATATCTCAAATTAGAAATGTAGTATAGTTCTTCTGATTCACTATGTCGCTTACCCCATGTGCAGGGCATTGCAGTAGCTTAGGTATCCATGGTTACGACCACTAACCCCTAGCTAACTGTCACTATATGAGTGGTAATCATGGATACCTAAGCTACTGCAATGCCCTGCAAAATTCTTATGGAGTTCAGGTAAAGTATTTTTTTTGTATGATTTTTAAAGAGGATATCTGGGACTTCAGAAAAAAAGACATTTAGTTGCTAACAAAGGCAACTATCTGTCTGTTGTACCCGGTGCCAGTCATTGACCGCTCCTGCCAGAGATTCAGCTACTCCCAGTCAACAGAGCAGCAGTTTCTCTTCCTGTTGACAGGGTGGGACTACTGGTGTCATGCTGATTGACATCCTGCTCCTGCTGCCTAATTGGGGAAGCCGGCTGTCAATTAGCAGACACCAGTAGTCCTGCTCTGTCAACAGGAAGAGAAACTGCTGCTTTGTTGACAGGGCGTAGCTAAATCTCCAGCAGGAGCGGTCAACGACTGGGCACAACAGGCAGGTAGTTGCCTCTGTTAACAACCACAAGCCTTTTTTTTTTTTTTAATCCTGGAGATCCCCTTTAAGAATCACAATGAAGCAGATAGAAGTGGTTTTGCTAAATTTGTTACTGGTATCAGTGGCACTATTCTTATTGCTGGACAGAAAATGGCCACACTCACAAAGACACAATATTTGTGTAACAGAAGTGACTTCATAAGCTAATGGTCATAATGTTTGTCTTTTTATTAGATCCCCGGTGCTCCAGACGATGAGGCAGTGAGGATATTTTTGGAATTTGAGCGAGTGGAATCGGCTATAAAAGGTACACCGCAGGGAGGCTCAAATAATTACAAAGCCAGTAATGGGGGCTACTTTTTACCTCTAAAGGGTATGCCACACTAAGCGAGATCGCTAACGAGATCGCAATTGCGTCACCATTTATGACGCAGTAGCGATCTCGTTAGCGGCTTAGCTGTTAAGATTCCAAACACAACTCATCAGCGATCTGTATAACGACCTCTGCGGTCGTTGGGGAAACCTAGTCCCTCCTGCGACGCTGGTGAAGTCGTTCATAAAGGGTGTCACACTCAGCAATTCAGGCTCACCAGCGGGACACCAATGACCAAAAAACGGCTCAGAACGTTCATAAACGATCAGTGATATCTCAGCAGGGGCCACATCGCTGCTACATGTCACACACAGTTAAGTCGCTAACGGGATCGCTACTGCGTCATAAATGGTGACGCAATTGCGATCTCGTTAGCGATCTCGTTTGCGATCTCGCTTAGTGTGGCATACCCTTTAGGCCTATTTCCAATATCCACTTAAGAGTGCAGCCACACACTGCAACTGACCACATAGCAAAAATACTACACATCCGTAATGGGAAAATGTACCCACAATTATCAAACACAATCTGGCAGAAATTTGCCAGTGTGCTGGGTGGAGTTTTGGCCGCACATGCCCAGCTGCCATATTTTCTCCTGAGAGCGCCAGTATTGCTGCATGCAGATTACGCTTATTGATGTTCTGTACTTGCAGCTTGAAACCGCAGCAGGTAGAAGCAAAGTACAAGTATGAGCGGTAACTGCGGTCCTGCCACATCATGTTCGGGCATCTAAAGATATTGTCTTCAAAATTAAACGAGCGGCAGGAAAATAAACTGCTCTTTATCACTACTTTTTATTGTACTTTTTCCTTGACTTGCCCGCCATGGTTTTATTATAGGTCAGTGTAGCGCTCTGTTGTGATCTGTTAGGAGGACGATATAAGTTAAATAAAAAATTTTACGTTACTACTTCCAGCAGACATTTATTACGTGGCTTGGTTTCATGCATTTTACAAGTTGTGGAAGAAATGGTCCTGGAGTTGTATTGGTGCCTTTATGCTATGTAGCGTTATATGAGATATGTAATTCAAAGTGGGCACCATAGTATAAATAATGGCTAGGTGCAAACATGCGCCAGAAAGTGAAATAAAAGAAAAAAGGAGCGCAATAGTGATGCACACACAGCACAATGATCAATGAAAAATAGGCTTTATTAGAACAACAATGCCAAGTAGACAAAATAAATGATTTAAACACCATTAAAAACATGCAATGAATGACATACAAAGACAATGTGCAGTAGAAATATATGACAATATAATATATAAAGAGCACAATTACTCATTTAGAACCACCACCGGGTTGGTAGTATGTATTAGCAATACCTGGTGGGGAATGCTATACACCCTGCCTGCACCAGTGGTAACTATGACTGAACCGTGTCTTGTTACAATTACAATGGACGTGCATGGGTAGAATCATGTGGATACATGGCTTAGAGATATAGTCAAACCTGCGATTGGATATAGTTTATTTTTTTGTGCATGTGTATTATTTTAAGCACACTTATCCTTGATTTAGGTAGTGTTATCTCTATTAGTTATTCATATTCATGAATATTCCATTTTTCTATATTGCTAATACATACTACCAACCCGCTGGAGGTTCTAATTGAGTAATTGTGCTCTTTATATATCTTATTGTCATATATTTCTGCTGCGCATTGTCTTTGTATGTCATTCCTTGCATGTTTTTAATGGTGTTTAAATCATTTATTTTGTCTACTTGGCATTGTTGTTCTAATAAAGCCATATTTTCATTGATCATTGGGCTGTGTGTGCATCACTATTGCGCTCCTTTTTTCTTTTTTGTTATATGCAGCGTTATATGATCACAATGTTAATTTGCATTTGATTTCACACATTCTTACCGTTAGACGTTCGGAGTGTTATTGGAGACGAGAACAATCAGAATTGCATTGCATGGGAACAGGAGATATAAGCGAACAGTCACGAAGAATGTTGATCCCTTTTCATGCTTAGAATAGGATAGTTTCTTGAAAATTACAATTTAAAGTCTGTACCAGAATAATAGGTTATTGAAGGGGAGCAGTTCTCATATGATCGCGTATCTCACAGGTAGACGTGCTGCTAATGGAGCTCTCTGAAAAGGTCCCTATCGTTAGTTTTTGTGAAGGACACAATAGTGTACATTTCCACTGATGTCATTCCCACACAAGCTCATTTCTGTCCACCCACCGTATGCAATCAGTCATGTAAATGTTTGCGTTCCTTCAGAAAGCATTTTGGTTTAATTGGGGACATTGTGTCCATAGTGATGTGATACTTTATGGTCATGATAAATTGTCATTGTCATGTGACAAAAAAGGCTTTTCCTGCCATTTTAAGTGATTTGGCCAAATGCTGGCAAAATAAAAATAACCGTAACTCGCCTCTGAAATCCCACACTCCTACTCGTTGGTCATGTATAGTGGTGGCACGGTAATAGCTGTAGGGCTGATGGCTATCATCGGTTAGGCAGTGATGGAATATTGGGGCATTTAAAAAGTGAGTTCTGGTCATAAAATCCTGGATAACCCCTTTTATTCCACAAACCACATTGTCTGATGATCATCATTACAGTGTTGTAGCCTAGAGGATCCCAAAATAAATGGAGGCAGAAGAAAATGACCAGATAGAAATCACTAACCAGAACTTTTTACTTGAATATTTGTTAAACTTTTTATTGTAGGCTTACATATCTTTAATACTTTTTTCTCCTTCGCCTCATTGGGGGACACACAGACCATGGGTATATGCTGCTGCCGCTAGGAGGACACTAAGCAAATCATTAGAACAAAAGATTAGCTCCTCCTCCTGCAGTATATAGCCTCTGCTGGCTCCATCTTGAACCAGTTCTTGCTTAGTGTCTGTAGGAGGCACTAGGGTCTGCCTTCAGACCCCATTTTCTTTACATTTTTTATTTTTCTTACTTCACGCACGGATGGGCGACGGGACTTGTACGAAAAGTCACGATCTCCCAGAAACCAACAACAGGCGGCATCGTGCGAGTGTCGCCTCCACAAATCCCTCCTGCCACGCTACCATGGGGCGACAGTTTCCCTGACATGGGCCGCTCTCCCCATGAGATATCCCACGTTGTGGTTGATGGACTTACGTGGCACATGGTGTGGATGTTCCGCTCACCTCTCCTGGAAGTACGGGCGGTCTGGTTGTATGAGGATCCCCTCTCCACCCCCCTAAGGAAAGGGGATGGTGGATTGAAGGTATGGCCATAAAAGCGGTAGTCCTCCGGTCTCCATCTTCGCCCCCGCAGTAACCCTTTCTGCTGCAGCAAGCCCTTAAAATTGCAATAAGATGTCGCAATCAAAGGAGGCAAAGAAGGCTAACAAGAGTTACACTGTGGTGTATACTGCCTGCATTACATGTAACGCTTCACTACCTTCAATTGGGGGGTCTCAATCATGTGCCCAAGAGCCCAGTGTTCCTCCTGCTCAGGAGCCCCCTACAATGGTTCAGGAGTCTTTGCCTATTCCTGATCCTATACAGCCTGGTCCTTCAGGGTGGCCAGATTTTCTGGCACACTCCATGGAATCCGCGGTTCCACTTCTACTCAGGGCGTCCCTTTTCCTGAAAGGGAGCCGTTAGTATTTAGAGAGAATTTATCTGACGGGCCGACCTTCTAGGTCCGCAAGGCGGTCGTCCAGAAAACGCCGCCATCATATATCTCCCAATCCATCTAGCGGTTCAGCATCGGCGAGCTCTCGTTCTCGCTCCCTTTCTCCCAAATATCATAAAGATCATGATTCTGAATACGAGTCGGACATTGGTGATGACCCCAACTCGCCAGAATTTCAGGAATCGTTAGATTCTCTCATTGAGGCAATTAATAAGATCCTCAAATTAGAGGAGGAACCAGGGTCTCAACCAAGCCATCCTATTGCTTTCAAAAGAGTTAACCGTGTTCACAAGGTGTTAAGTAATCACCCTGAATTCACGGAGATTGTTCAGGGACATAGGGAGCGTCCAGATAGACGTTTTTCAGGGCTGAAGTCTCTGAAGGCTCGTTATCCATTTTCAACAACTGTAGTGAAGGAGTGGTCTGAATCTCCTGTAGTAGATCCTCCAGTATCTCGCTTAGCTTCAAAGACCCTGCTCTCTGTATCAGATAGTTCATCCATTAGGAACCAATCTGATAAACAGATTGACAACCTTGCTAAATCTGTTTTTGAAGCGGCAGGAGCTTCTCTCTTTCCCTCCTTTGCGGCCACCTGGGTAGCAAGGGCCATGGTGGTTTGGGTTGAGGACTTAAGGGTATGCCACACTGAACAATATCGCTAACGGGATCGCTAAAAAACGTCACTATTTAGCGATCCCGTTAGCGATGTTGTTCAGTGCGGCAGCTGCCAGCGACGAGCTTCCTGCTGTGATCTCGCTCGTCGCTGGAATCGTTCCGGACCCTATTTTCTCGTCGGCGCTCCCGCTGGGTAAGTATATATAGCTAGTGTGGCACCTTTTCTTAGCGATTTAGCGGTACTTTTGTACCGCTAAAGTCGTTAAGAAGATCGCTAACGGCGATAGCGTCGTTAACTATATCGCTAAATGTGGCCGCATTTAGCGATATAGAAACAATCCCGCTAGCGATAGCATTAGTATGCGTCGTTATCGTGATCGCTAGCGGGATTGTTTAGTGTGGCAGTACCATTAGTTAAAACAATTGGCAAGATCTCTCTTTCACCCGAGGCACGCAATCTGGCCTATCAGATTACTCGGGCAGGTGACTACATGATTCATGCGTCCCTAGATGCAGCTAATTGCGCTGCTAGCACAGCCGCCAATGCTATCGCCATTCGGAGGTCCCTATGGCTTCGTGAGTGGAGTGCAGACGCTGCTTCAAAGAGAACTTTAACTTCATTGCCCTATCTGCCAGGACGTCTCTTTGGAGACCGTCTTGATCAGATTATTTCTGACGCCACTGGCGGCAAGAGCAAATTTCTTCCGCAGCGCAGAAGTAATCGATCTTTTCGGTATCAATACCAGGGTCGTTCCCGGCCTTTTCGTGGCTCCTCTAATTGGTCCGCCACTTCGACTTCAGCTCGAGCACCCCGTTCATCTCACAGTGATAGGGGTTCGCAACCATCATCTAAGTACTCTCAACCCTGGAGAAACAAATTCTCTCAGACAGAGAATAGGAATTCCTCTGTTCAAAAGCAGTCCTCCCAATGACTCCTGGCCGGGGACGAGGGACTTAGGCAGGGTAGGCGGCTGCCTACGCTTGTTTTAAGAGGTAGGGGTCTTCGATCTTGTACACTCCAGCCACAGGATCGAATATTTAGTCCTCCCCCCAACATATCTCTTTCAGTCACGTCCCCCAGGTCCAAGGATCTCGTAATGCTTCATTTTCTCCTATTGGAGCTAATTTTGTTTTGGGACAGGAGTCCCACGTCTTTAAGTCTCCGCTTCCGTCTGTTTTACACAGTCAGAAGCTCCTTAAAGCAATGGACAAGAACTTTATCCCTGAGTCAAGGGAAGGGTTTTCTGCCAGTCCATTGGCTGGTGGTGGCCACTCTCCTCGGATGGGGAGCAGTGTTCCTCCATCGTACGACGAGACTCTTCTTCTAATCAACATCCTGGAATTCAGAGCTATCAGGTTAGCTCTAAAACAGTTCGTTTGCCAGCATTAGGGCATACAGGATGTGAATCTCATGGCATGCAGATTGAATACCAGGGTTCAGATTTTCCCTTGAAATCAATTTCGCCTTCCATACATCTCCCCACTCCTTCCGTTAATCCCCAGGGTGATTCGGAGGATCAAGGCGGAGGGTGTTCCTCTCATTCTGGTCGCTCCGGACTAGTCTTGCCACCCGTGGTAGGCAGAACTAGTACGGCTAGTCGCAGACGTTCTCGGGAAATTACCCGATCATCCGGATCTTCTGTCACAGGGTCCAATTTACCATCACAATTCGAGGGTTCTGAATTTGACGGTAGGGCCGTTGAAGCCTGGATCCTAGGTCAGGCTGGTTTGTCTCACAAGGTTGTTTCAACAATGGTTAATGCCAGAAAACCGTCTTCCGCCCGCATTTATCATCGGGTCTGGAAGACATTTTTTTCCTGGTGTAAAGATAGGGGTCGTTCCCCTTTGGTTTTCTCTATCCCTGTCATTCTAGAGTTTCTTCAAACAGGAATGGACTCGGGATTAGCTCTTTCTTCCCTCAAGGGACAGATTTCTGCTTTGTCCGTCCTTTTCCAACGACGGATCGCAGTTAAGCCTCAGGTCAGGACTTTTATCCAAGGAGTATCACATCTTGTTCCTCCTTACAAGAGGCCTTTAGAGCCTTGGGATCTTAATTTGGTCCTCAGTGCTTTACAGGAATCACCTTTCGAACCTTTGTCAGAAGTGTCCTTATCGCTTCTCTCCTGGAAGGTTGTCTTCTTAGTGGCAATTACCTCTATCAGAAGGGTATCAGAGTTGGCAGCTTTATCTTGTAAAGCTCCTTTCCTCATTTTTCACCAGGACAAGGTAGTTCTTAGAACTTCTCCTTCTTTCACGCCTAAGGTCGTTTCGGATTTCCATATCAATGAGGAGATAGTTTTACCCTCATTCTGTCCGGCACCGGTTCACCGTATTGAAAAGGCTCTTCACACCTTGGATTTGGTGAGAGTTCTCCGAAGGTACATTTCAAGGACGGCATCTTTCCGAAAATCGGACGCTCTGTTTGTACTTCCAGAAGGACGCAGACAGGGTCTTCCTGCTTCAAAGGCCAAGTTAGCCAGATGGATTCGCTCGGCGATCCAAGAGGCATATCGCTTTAAAGGTCAGCCTATCCCGGCTGGGATTAAGGCACACTCCACTCGATCTGTGGGGGCCTCCTGGGCCATTAGGCACCAGGCTTCGGCACAGCAAGTGTGCAAGGCTGCGACTTGGTCCAGTCTTCATACTTTTGTCAAGCATTATCAAATTCATGCTCAAGTTTCTTCAGATGCGGCGTTTGGCAGAAAGATTCTGCAATCAGCTGTTGCGCATCTGTAAGTTGTACATTGACTAGTTATGCGTTTTATTTTATGCATAAGTTTTACGAGGCTCCATCTTTTGATGGCTTCCCACCCAGGGATTGCTTTGGGACATCCCATGGTCTGTGTGTCCCCCAATGAGGCGAAGGAGAAAAGTAGATTTTTGTGTACTCACCGTAAAATCCTTTTCTCCGAGACACTCATTGGGGGACACAGCTCCCACCCTTGTTTAAATTAAAGCCTCGTTGTTTATTTGAATTTGTCTATTTTGATTTGTTGACATATTGCATTATTGTTATAAGCTCCTACTGCTTTGGTACCGAACTGGTTCAAGATGGAGCCAGCAGAGGCTATATACTGCAGGAGGAGGAGCTAATCTTTTGTTCTAATGACTTGCTTAGTGTCCTCCTAGTGGCAGCAGCATATACCCATGGTCTGTGTGTCCCCCAATGAGTGTCTCGGAGAAAAGGATTTTACGGTGAGTACACAAAAATCTACTTTTTTTCTTTGTATTAATAGTTGTTTGATAAAGTCTCCAGACATAAGTACATGTGAATGTTCGGCTTGGCTGATCTTTCATGTATTTTCACTGGACAGGTCAAAGAAAGCTGCTGCCAGACAGCAATGCAAAAGTGACATATGTAAATTCACATTGCTCAACCATTATTTTTGGGGAAGAGTTGAGAGGCTCTCATACACATTACATTGTCACACCAACCCTCTGATATCGGGGGCTTCTGCTGACTGTAATCTAATGTGTCTTGGAGGTCTTCATTGTACATGGATTACACAGTCTGTTCTGATCACTGAAGATTTTTTTTCTTTTTCCCCAGCTGTGGTGGACCTCAACGGAAGATATTTTGGAGGTCGAATAGTGAAGGCTACCTTCTACAACCTGGACAAATTCAGAACTCTGGACCTTGGAGAATAATTCTGACTGTAGTCCTACACTTTGAGGGGAGCAGTGTCCTCAGAGTGCTGTGGACCATGTGTGTCATCTACTTTGTTGTAAATTTATCACGTTTATTGTGATAGTTTTTTTTTCTTGTTTTTATAGTATAAAGAACCTTTTAAAACCACAGGTATCTTGTGTCTTTGTATGGTTCTCGCTCTCCATTTAATCCAGTTATGTGGTTTTTGTTGAGATATTGCAAGATTTCCCTTTAAATTCAGTTTGGTTTTCTGCAGTTTTAATCCGTTCCTTTTGTCCAACTGAACTTTAATTTATTTTTCATCCAAAAAAGAGGATTTAAGGATGAGATCACTGTAGGAGATAATTTTTCAATGTCACCCTTCCATCTTAGGTCTGCTCTGTGACCATTATCCATTATAGGAAGCAAACATTAAAATCCAGCATCACCTCCATTATAATATTGCTTTGTGCCAAGAGTTTTAGATTTGTAGCAATGTTTAGATACATTTCTTAAGTTGTGTATAAAACATTTTTGTTTTATAGTTTTCAGTTTCTAAATAAAGTTCTCACTTCACTGAACCTTTTGGCCTCATTTATCCCAAAAGAGTTAACATTTTACACAAAGCACAAAGGTAATTATGCAACACAAATGAAAATTTTAGTAAAAGGACATCATGACACGTGGCCATCAATAATAACGTGTTCTGGTTGATAAACGTGCTTATTCGTACGAACACCTAATTATAATCATAAAATAACCAATATACTCTAAATGAAGAAAAAGTGTTGGGGCCCATCTATTAATCGTTTCAGGCGTACATAAGCCAGACCCTCGTCATTCAGTGTGCTTTTACAATGTCTGTGAAAGAATGGTTTATGCTAAACAGCTCACTGAGCTTCATCATGATTCTGTAATAGGACGCAACTAGTCAGTTTGTGAAATTTCTTCTCTCCTGAGTATTCCACCATCAGCTGTGAAGGCTATTATTGGTAGGTGGAAGACCACTTGACGTTACAGAGCAGGGTCACCAAGTTCTAAGTAGCAGAGTGTATAAAAGTTGTTAAAACTCTGCTAACCGATAACTATGCAGGTCCAAACCTCCTCTGGCAGTAAGTAACTTGAGCACTAAATGTTATGTTTCGGTAGCTGAGGAGAGCAGGCAAAAAGGCAATACACCAGAGCAGTTGGAATCTATGAGATTGCAGTACCCTGACTAACCACCACAACTAGAGGCAGCCGTGGAGCGTTCCTACGTTGGTCCTAGACGCCTCGTCACAGCCTGAGAAACTAACTACACCTAAAGATAGAAATAGGAAAGCTATCTGCCGCGGAGCAGAACCCAAAGATAATAGAAAGCCCCCAAACATGTAATGGCGGTTAGACAAGAGGAAATACTGACACAGAAAGAAAATAGTATGAGCAAACGCTGGGGCCCAAACTATCTAAATAGAAAAGGATAGGAAGGGTACTTACTGCAATCCCAGAAAACCCTGAAAAGCACCAACTCTACTAATTTCAAAATCACCTGAGATCACACGACCTCTACCACCTAAATCAGTTCTCTGGTGTAACAAAATCAAAACAGCAGCCACTGAAAAAACTGGAAAAAGCAAAAGAACAAAACTCAGTGGCTGAACTAAACTGAGAGGGCAGAAGCCCCCGGAGGGGACCCTGAAGGCCCCCAAAGAAGTGCAGGACAAAATGCAAAAATATAGCAAAAACACAAAAGAAGCAAAAGTCTTATCTGTAAGCAGGAGATGCAGACACGACACAGCAGGCCACAAGGGAAACTGGAATGAAGGATTCAGACCAGAACAATTGATCACCGGCAACCCTGATGGGAAAATGACTCCCTTATATAAGACCAGTCAGTAACACCTGATTCCCAGTCCTCACAATCTTCACTAGCACCGCTTGTAACCACCAGAGGGAGCCTCTGCTCAGAACTCATCTCAAACCCATTCACAACAGTACCCCCCCTTGAGGAGGGGTCACCGAACCCTCATTTGAGCAACCAGGTCGGACAGGATGAGTTCTATGATACGCACGGATAAGTCTCCTAGCATGGATGTCCGAAGCAAACACCCAAGAATTGTCTTCCTGACCATAACCTCTCCATTTAACCAAATACTGGAGTTTCCGTCTAGAAAAACGAGAATCCAATATTTTCTCAACCACATACTCCAGATTGCCCTCAACTAAAACAGGGTCAGGAGGCACAGCAGCAGGAACCACTGGCTCAACAAACCTCTTCAACAAGGACTTGTGGAACACGTTATGGATCTTAAATGTCCCTGGAAGAAGCAAACGAAAAGAAACAGGATTAATAATCTCCATGATCTTATAAGGTCCAATGAACCTAGGCTTAAATTTAGGAGATGCTACTCTCATAGGAATATTCTTTGAGGACAACCAGACCAAGTCCCCCACTTTAAACCGAGGACCATCAGTCCTATGCCGGTTAGCAAACCGCTGGGCCTTCTCCTGAGAGAGGGACAACCTCTCCACTACCTGGTCCCAAATCTGCTGCATACGCTCCACAACAGAGTCAACACCTGGACAGACAGAAGCCTCCGTCTGTCCTGAAGAAAATCGAGGGTGAAACCCAGAATTACAGAAAAACGGAGACATCAAAGTGGCAGAGCTAGCCCTATTATTAAGAGCAAACTCAGCCAAAGGCAAAAAAGAGACCCAGTCATCCTGATCAGCAGACACAAAGCATCTTAGATAAGTCTCCAATGTCTGGTTTGTTCTCTCAGTTTGACCATTGGTCTGAGGATGAAATGCCGAGGAGAAAGACAATTGAACACCCAGTTTTGAACAAAAAGTCCTCCAAAATCTGGAAACAAACTGGACTCCTCTGTCAGACACAATGTTCTCAGGAATGCCGTGTAAACGAACCACGTGCTGAAGGAACAACGGCACCAATTCAGAGGAGGAAGGCAACTTAGGTAATGGCACAAGATGTATCATTTTGGAAAACCTATCACAAATTACCCAGATGGTGGTCCTTCTCTGAGAAACAGGAAGATCGGAAATTAAATCCATAGAGATATGGGTCCATGGTCTCTTGGGCACAGGCAATGGCATCAACAAACCACTAGAGCGAGAGCAAGGCTTGGAGCGAGAGCAAGTCCCGCAGGACTGCACAAATTCCCTGACATCACGAGACAAGGTAGGCCACCAAAAGGACCGACTAACCAAGTCTCTGGTACCAAAAATTCCGGGATGCCCAGCCAATGCGGAACAATGAATCTCAGACATCACACTCTTTTTCCATTGGTCCGGGACAAACAATTTTCCAACAGGACAGCGCTCGGGCCTATCCTCCTGACACCCCTCCAGAGCAAGTCTCAAATTGGGCGAGATGGCGGAAAGAACTACACCCTCTTTCAAAATAACAGAAGGATCGGATAACTCAGGAGAGTCCGCAAGGAAACTCCTCGAGAGGGCATCCGCCTTAACATTCTTAGTGCCAGGAAGAAAGGAAACCACAAAATTAAAACGTGTGAAAAACAAGGCCCACCTGGCCTGTCTAGGATTGAGTCGCTTGGCAGATTCCAGATAGACCAGATTCTTATGGTCCGTAAGGACCACCACCTGATGTTTGGCTCCCTCCAGCCAATGTCTCCACTCTTCAAAAGCCTACTTCATGGCCAATAACTCCCGATTACCCACGTCATAATTACGTTCAGTAGGAGAAAATTTTCGAGAGAAAAAGGCACAAGGGTTACTTTTAGAGGTCTCTGGATCTTTTTGGGACAAAACGGCACCTGCCCCAATTTCAGAGGCATCAACCTCCACCTGAAATGGCAGAGAAACATCAGGCTGCCGTAGAACAGGAGCAGAAGTGAATCTCTGCTTAAGTTCCTGAAATGCAGAGACTGCCTCAGGAGGCCAATTCACCACATCAGAACCCTTTCTGGTCAAATCAGTTAATGGTTTAACAATAACCGAGAAATTACCAATAAATTTACGATAAAAATTGGCAAAACCCAAAAATCTCTGAAGAGCCTTTAATGAAGTAGGTTGGACCCAATCACAGATGGCCTGAACCTTGACCGGGTCCATTTCAATAACAGATGGGGACAAAATGAATCCAGAAATGAGATCCTCTGTACGCCAAAAAGACACTTTGATCCCTTCACATACAGAGCATTCTCTCTCAAAATCTGGAATACAGTTCGAACATGTTTCACATGAGAGTCCCAGTCATTAGATAAAAAATACAAAGATCATCCATCCAAATAAAAACAAGTACAGAAACTTGCCCTTCAGGGGTATTGAATGCCGTCTTCCATTCATCCCCGTGCTTAATGCGAATAAGGTTATACGCCCCCCTGAGGTCAAGCTTGGTAAACCAAGTAGCGTTTTTCACCCTGGAAAACAGGTCAGAAATCAAGGGTAACGGGTATTGATATTTCACAGTAATATTGTTCAAGAGACGATAATCAATACACGGCCTTAATGAACCATCTCTTTTGGCCACAAAGAAAAAAACCGGCACCTAAGGGTGAAGAGGATGGTCTGATATGACCCTTCTCCAATGATTCCTTGATATAAGACCGCATAGCGTCATGTTCAGGTACAGACAAGTTAAAAAGGCGACCTTTAGGGAAATTACTACCCGGCACTAATTCAATAGCGCAGTCATAGCTCCTATGGGGAGGCAAGGATGCAGATTTACTTTCGCTAAACACATCAGAAAAATCAAACAAAAAGTCAGGAACATCCTGAGCCTGGGGGGAGGCAGAAAAAACAGGAGTGTTGGTATTAACACATTGGCAGCCCCAACTGGTTACAGACACAGATTTCCAATCCAAAACAGGATTATGAGACTGTAACCAAGGGAAACCCAGCACGATAATGTCATGCAGATTATATAGAACCAAAAATTTGCAGCACTCCTGGTGATCAGGTTCAACCCTCATTATCACCTGAGTAGAAAACTGGGGTTTATTCTCAGCCAAAGGGGTAGAATCGATCCCCAGTAGGGGAATAGACTTCTGTAGGGGTATCAAGGGAAACCCCCAAACGTTTAGCAAAATCATAATCCATCAGGTTAATAGCTGCTCCAGAATCAACGAAAGCCTGAGCAGAAAATGAGGACAGAGAGCATATCAGAGTGACAGTTAATAAAAACTTAGTCTGAACACTACCCAAGACAACTGAGCGTGCAAAATGTCTTCCCCGCTTAGGGCAGACTGAAATAGCATGAGAGGCATCACCACAGTAGAAACATAACCCATTGCGCTTTCGAAACTCATGACGCTGTGCCCCAGACACCACTCTATCACACTGCATGGGTTCAGAAGCTGGTTCACAAGGCAACACCATTCCACGCATACTTCTCCGCTCACGCAAACGTCTGTCAATTTGAATCGCTAATGACATAGAATCATTGAGACCAGAGGGGACAGGGAATCCCACCATAACATCCTTTACATTATCTGACAGACCCTTCCGGAAAAGGGCCGCCAAAGCGTCGTCATTCCATTTGGTCAGGACTGCCCACCTACGGAATCTCTGACAGTATAACTCAGCGTCCTCAAGCCCCTGACTTAATGCCAACAAAGTTTTTTCAGCCTGATCAGTGACATTAGGCTCATCGTACAATAACCCCAAAGCATGAAAAAACGCATCAACATCACTCAAAACAGGATCCCCAGGTGTCAGGGAAAAAGCCCAATCCTGAGGGTCGCCGCGCAGGAGAGAGATGACAATTTGAACCTGCTGCGCTGCGTTCCCTGAGGACTTAGATTTTAAGGCAAAAAACAATTTACAGTTATTTTTGAAATTCAGAAACTTAGCTCGATCCCCTAAAAACAAATCTGGCATGGGAATCCTAGGTTCCACAACAGGCAACCTAGCAAGATAGGTTGCAATACTCCGAACTTCAGTGGCAAGCTGATCCACACGGCCAGACAACTGTGCAAACTCCATTGAGAGGAAAAAAAAAAAATCCTCCTCAGCACCCAGAGATACAGAGGGAAAAAAAAAATGCAACAAACAGAAAAAAAAAAAAAAAATCTCTGACAACTCTGACAACTTTTTTCTTTCAAAATATTTTTCCCTTCTGTGAGTACAATATAATTTTCAGTTTAGGCCGGTGATACTGTTATGTTTCGGTAGCTGAGGAGAGCAGGCAAAAAGGCAATACACCAGAGCAGTTGGAATCTATGAGATTGCAGTACCCTGACTAACCACCACAACTAGAGGCAGCCGTGGAGCGTTCCTACGTTGGTCCTAGACGCCTCGTCACAGCCTGAGAAACTAACTACACCTAAAGATAGAAATAGGAAAGCTATCTGCCCCGGAGCAGAACCCCAAAGATAATAGAAAGCCCCCAAACATGTAATGGCGGTTAGACAAGAGGAAATACTGACACAGAAAGAAAATAGTATGAGCAAACGCTGGGGCCCAAACTATCTAAATAGAAAAGGATAGGAAGGGTACTTACTGCAATCCCAGAAAACCCTGAAAAGCACCAACTCTACTAATTTCAAAATCACCTGAGATCACACGACCTCTACCACCTAAATCAGTTCTCTGGTGTAACAAAATCAAAACAGCAGCCACTGAAAAAACTGGAAAAAGCAAAAGAACAAAACTCAGTGGCTGAACTAAACTGAGAGGGCAGAAGCCCCCGGAGGGGACCCTGAAGGCCCCCAAAGAAGTGCAGGACAAAATGCAAAAATATAGCAAAAACACAAAAGAAGCAAAAGTCTTATCTGTAAGCAGGAGATGCAGACACGACACAGCAGGCCACAAGGGAAACTGGAATGAAGGATTCAGACCAGAACAATTGATCACCGGCAACCCTGATGGGAAAATGACTTCCTTATATAAGACCAGTCAGTAACACCTGATTCCCAGTCCTCACAATCTTCACTAGCACCGCTTGTAACCACCAGAGGGAGCCTCTGCTCAGAACTCATCTGAAACCCATTCACAACAACTAAACCTGTGTCCGGGGTTTCATGGCATGGGTTTCCATAGCTAACCAGCTGCATACAAGCCTTAAATCACCAAGCACAATGTCAACCAGATGGACTGGTGTAAAGAATACCGCCACTGAACTGTAAAGCGATGGAAACATTCTGTGGAATGACGAATCCCGCTTCTTTATCTGCCAGTCTGATGGATGACTTGTAGAAAATCTACCGCGCTAACAAAGGATTTCAGTTTGATGCTGGTTTATTGAAACACAGTAGTTCACGATAGTGTTGGGTAAGGGGACAGCTGGAGCACGTGCAGCGCCTCTATCCTACTTCTCCACACTCCAGGACGCAGCGAAGAATTGGAAAAAGACCTGAGATGGGTCAAAACGTCAAGCTTCTTGGATGACTTGTCGCTTTTCTGTCCCCTTACCCAGCACTATGGTGAACTATTGTGTTTCAATAAACCAGCATCAGACTGAAATCCTTTGTGTGAGTGCGGTTGATTTTCGACAAGTCTAGTACTTTGGTGTCTGAGTTCAACCTGCACATCCTCAACAGTTCTGAGTGCACTCCTTATTTCTCTGCGAGTCTGATGGATGAGTCTGGGTTTGTCAAATGCCAGTAGAACGTTATCTTCCTGACTGTATTGTGCCAACTGTAAAGTTTCTTAAAGAGAGAAACGCACGATTATGCATGTTATGCTAATCTGTAAAATGTCAATTCAATTGCTAGCCTGTCTTGTGTGGGTTGTTATTTAGTAGCAGCTTTTGATGTTCTGCCTGTTTCTTCATCATCATCATCATCATCAATGACCAAGCTGCACAGCAACCAACTTGTTACTTGAGGAAGCACTTCAATAATGGTCAGTGGGAGCCGTGCAGTCCTGACACTGCGCTGTGACTTTCCCTTTATCCCCATTATTATGCTATTTGGGTTGAGAGCGGTGTCGCATGTTCAATTGTCTAAAAAGTGCATGTTACGACGTCAATGTTTACCGTGTCCCAAACAATATGGCCGCAATCAGTTTGTGCGCGAGCATAATGAATAAAACATAACTTCATCCAATTATGAATCGGTAGTGAGGACATACAGTATAATAGGTAATTAAATACTCTGAAGCTGTATATCATCGCCTGGCCACACAAATGGATTTAGTATCCCCTATTTTGACTTTTCATTAAATCAAGCTAGGGCTATTTATTGATCGTAGTGTATACTGCTGTAAGAACCGGCATCCTTCACTTTTAATTTCTAATTTTGTCAAATCTGACAACTATTGAAATAGATGCTGGACTTTGGCTCAGTCTGGGAATAGTAGGAATCACCTTAATCTTCAGATTTGAGTCAATTACCAAGTGGAATTAAGCGCTTTGTCCAAACATGCTTTATTCTGATGAAGATTTATGTTGTAAAGACTCAAATGGTAATTTCTACAATGCTCCATTGAAGTGAAAGCTAAATATTTCAGCACTTAGAGGACTATGAAGTTTTATTAGCACTGCGTTCATTTTTATGTTGCAGCCCGATAAGGAATGAATGGAGCAGCAGTTGAGCGTGTGCACTGCTACTCCATTCTAATGGGGGATAAAAAAGTGCCCCATTCTGCAGATGGGCGGCGGTGGAAGTTCTCGGATGTTGCTGGAACACAGCAGCTGCATCATTTCTATAGAGTCCTTGGCCGGGTACCTTAGATCCATCCACTTTCAAATGAATGGGGTTGTGGATCTGCAGTACCTCAGTTGAGCGCTTCTGACTGGTGCCAGTAACAGCTGATATTTCCGAGTGTCGCACTTCCATCATTCAGATATTGATGGCATAGGCTAAGGATGGGCCATCAAGTAGTTGCTAAACCCTTTAACACTACTTTATTATCTTCATACATAGCATAGTAAAAATATCACAGTAAATCTTCTGGGCAACATAAGAATGAGCCATCAAAAAAAGTAGTGGCCGAACTCTTTAAACTTAGTTTGCTGCATTGAAGAGTAAGGCTACATTCCCACAATGAGTTTTTGGTGAGCTTTTTACACTGAGTATGTTTGAAAAAAATGGTGCCCAAAATCTGCAACATCAAAAACTCGCCAAAAGGGCATCATGGGAACATAGACATAAGGGGCATTGTAAACCAGCTGCTGATCACCTGACGACGGCACTAAACACTAGTTCTTTGGGTGAAGTGATCTTTTAGTTTGCCTAAAAGATCATCATTCTTGGCAGCACTTCGTCCTGTGTAACTGCTGCCAAGAACAATAACAGTCTGTGCACTCTGAACTATCTATTACTGATTGTCCTGTGCTCCACTGAAGTCTCTTTTTGGCGTCTTTGACGCTTTAAAAAAAAAAATACATAAAATAGTGTCAGCTGCCTGGAGAATGGACCGGTTACTTCTTTTAGCTTCTTCATGGCCTTTGAAGACTGAATCTGTTAATAAGATACAAAAGACGGGACATAGGATCAGCAAGTTGTTTTGACATTGTGCATATATTCATTGTTTATGGAGCAAGTTTTTGGCGGTCCCAGATGGAATCCACCTGAAAAAGATGCACCCATACACAGCAAAAATGAGCGATGTCCATCGCTACACAGCACCGCTAAAAATACCTGTGCCATTTAAGTATCAATGAATACGCAAATCTGCCATTTTGGGGTCATGAAGTGTTTAAATATGAATGTTTTCGCACACTAGTTGTTATCGCGTGTACCCACCGTTCAGCTGGTAAGATCATAGTGAAGTCAGATTAAATAGCACACGGTTTCTAGGTGCGATCTCTTCAGCGCTTGCAGAAAGTCATTAGCCATCCTCCTCTGCCATATATTTCCTGTGAATTGCTGGTTCCCAGAGGTGTTTCTCTAACTATAAATAACGAGAGAACATTGCGTTCACATCCCTGTTGTTGAATATATCTTCCTCACGTCTTGTTACTGATCTAGAATCAGAAAACGAGTATGTACCTCCATAACGAATCCATCTTGACGGGGACTTTGCAAAGGAAAAACTGCTTTTTCACCTGCTTTAGAATTTACAACTCCTGTACAGGAGGGCATGGGGTTAGTTCACATTGATTGTTATTGTACCTGTCTACAATATGCTATGTAAAATACACTGCTGAAAAAAATAAAGGGAACACTTAAACAACAGAATATAACTCCAAGTAAATCAAACTTCTGTGAAATCAAACTGTCCACTTAGGGAGCAACACTGATTTGGAATAGACAACAGATGAAAATTATTGGCAATTATCAAGACCCCTCAATAAAGGAGTGGTTCTGCAGGTGGGGACCACAGACCGCATCTCGGTACCAATGCTTTCTGGCTGATGTTTTGGTTACTTTTGAATGTTGGTTGTGCTTTCACATTCGTAGTAGCTTGAGACGGACTCTACAACCCACACAAGTGACTCCGGTACTGCAGCTCATCCAGGATGGCACATCAATGCGAGCTGTGGCAAGAAGGTTTGCTGTGTCTGTCAGCGTAGTGTCCAGAGGCTGGAGGCGCTACCAGGAGACAGGCCAGTACACCAGGAGACGTGGAGGGGACCGTAGGAGGGCAACAACCCAGCAGCAGGCCCGCTACCTCCGCCTTTGTGCAAGGAGGAGCACTGCCAGAGCCCTGCAAAATTACCTCCAGCAGGCCACAATTGTGCATGTGTCTGCACAAACGGTTAGAAACTGACTCCATGAGGATGGTCTGAGTGCCCGACATCCACAGATGGGGGTTGTGCTCACAGCCCAACACCGTGCAGGACGCTTGGCATTTGCCACAGAACACCAGCTTTGGCAAATTAGCCACTGACGCCGTGTGCTCTTCACAGATGAAAGCAGGTTCACACTGAGCACGTGACAGACGTGACAGAGTCTGCAGACGCCGTGGAGAGCGATCTGCTGCCTGCAACATCCTTCAGCATGACCGGTTTGGCAGTGGGTCAGTAATGGTGTGGGGTGGCATTTCTTTGGAGGGCCGCACAGCCCTCCCATGTGCTCGCCAGAGGTAGCCTGACTGCCATTAGGTACTGAGATGAGATCCTCAGACCACTTGTGAGATCATATGCTGGTGTGGTTGGCCCTGGGTTCATCCTAATGCAGGACAATGCCAGACGTCATGTGGCTGGAATGTGTCAGCAGTTCCTGCAAGATGAAGGCATTGAAGCTATGGACTGGCCCACCCGTTCCCCAGACCTGAATCCGATTGAGCACATCTGGGACATCATGTCTCGCTCCATCCACCAACGTCACGTTGCACCACAGACTGTCCAGGAGTTGGCGGATGTTTTAGTCCAGGTTTGGGAGGAGATCCCTGAGGAGACCATCCGCCGCCTCATCAGGAGCATGCCCAGGAATTGTAGTGAGGTCATACAGGCACAGGGAGGTCAAAAAGGCACGTGGATACAACACACACTACTGAGCATCATTTTGACTTGTTTTAAGGACATTATATTCCACTTTAATTTTGTGTGTGACTCCAAATTCAGGCTTCCATTGGTTAATAAATTTGATTTCCATTGATGATTTTTGTGTCATTTTGTTGTCAGCACATTCAACTTTGTACAGACCAAAGTATTCAATGAGAATATTTCATTCATTAAGATCTAGGATGTGTTATTTGAGTGTTCCCTTTAATTTTTTGAGCAGTGTATGTATTAACTTGTATTAAAGAGAACCTGTCATCAGGCTTTACCAATATAAAGTACTGCCACCATATTTGCTGCCTATTTTACAATATTTCTTGGAAGATGTATACAAATCTCCATCCTCCTCCACATAGCCCCAATAATATATTTTGTAATGCCCCAATATGGCGCGGTCTCGTCCGGTGGGCATCTCTGGTTTTGATCCGGCACCTCCTCTCTGGGCACAAACGCCATCCTCCATCCCTGCTTCGGTCACAAACGCCGTCCTCCTTCCCTGCTTCATGTGGATGACGTGTCCTACAGTCATGGACAAAAGTTTTGAGAATGACACAAATATTAATTTTTACAAAGTCTACTGCTTCACTTTTTCTAATGGCAATTTGCATATACTCCAGAATGTTATAAAGAGTGATCAGCTTAACAGCAATTACTTGCAAAGTCAATATTTGGCTAGAAAATGAACTTTATCCCCCAAAACACATTTCAACATCATTGCAGCCCTGCCTTAAAAGGACCAGCTAACCTCTTTTCAGTGATTGCTCCATTAACACAGGTGTGGGTGTTGATGAGGACATGGCTGGAGATCAATCTGTCATGATTAAGTAAGAATGACACCACTGGACACTTTAAAAGGAGGCTGGTGCTTGGCATCATTGTTTCTCTTCTGTTAACCATGGTTATCTCTAAAGAAACACGTGCAGTCATCATTGCAATGCACAAAAATGGCCTAACAGGGAAGAGTATTGCAGCTAGAAAGATTGCACCTCAGTCAACGATCTATCGCATCATCAATAACTTCAAGGAGAGAGGTTCCATTGTTGCCAAAAAGGCTCCAGGGCGCCCAAGAAAGACCAGCAAGCGCCAGGACCGTCTCTTAAAAGTGTTTCAGCTGCGGGATCGGGCTACCAGCAGTGCAGAGCTTGCTCAGGAATGGCAGCAGGCAGGTGTGAGTGCATCTGCACGCACTGTGAGGCGGAGACTCTTGGAGCAAGGCCTGGTCTCAAGGAGGGCAGCAAAGAAGCCACTTCTCTCCAGAAAAAACATCATGGACAGACTGATATTCTACAAAAGGTACAGGCAGAGGACTGCTGAGGACTGGGGTAAAGTTATTTTCTCTGATGAATCCCCTTTTCGATTGTTTGGGACATCAGGAAAACGCCTCATTCGGAGAAGACAAGGTGAGCGCTACCACCAGTCTTGTCTCATGCCAACTGTTAAGCATCCTGAAACCATTCATGTGTGGGGTTGCTTCTCAGCCAAGGGAATCGGCTCTCTCACAGTCTTGCCTAAAAACACAGCCATGAATAAAGAATGGTACCAGAATGTCTTCCAAAAGCAACTTCTCCCAACCCTCCAAGAGCAGTTTTGCGATCAACAATGCCTTTTCCAGCATGATGGAGCACCTTGCCATAAAGCAAAGGTGATAACTAAATGGCTCAGGGATTTTGGGTCCATGGCCTGGAAACTCCTCAGATCTTAATCCCATTGAGAACTTGTCAGTCATCAAGAGATGGGTGGACAAACAAAAACCTAAAAATTCTGTCCTTGCGTACCAATGCGTTCCCATAGACAGTAATGCGTTGTTTTGACGCACTCATCCGCATGACCGCATATTTGACGGATTTTTGACTCTTCTAAAAATGCACCATGTTGCGTTCACCCGACACCGCCGCACACCGCGAAATGAGGCATGCGTACACAAACGCATGTCCCTGCGTACATCATGTTAAAGATATGTACGCATGACGCATGCGGATCTATGCGGATCAAACGCTGCACGTACATACGCAAATGTGAAACCAGCCTTACAGCATGGCAATTTATGCTACGAAGTTTCCCTGTGGAGTTGTTTTTGCAACAAAATACACAATTTAGTGTGATTGTGCTGCTGTGGACAAATCTCACGTGGCCTTGCCCTATAAGAGAAGATATCGCTTATAGCCTGACTCCAGTGAATACATTTTCCATTGTTAGTGGAGTACGGCACCCAAGCATTGCAGTCTCTGTTCCCAGTAGGATTTACAGCCCCTGTCACACCATTTCCTATTATACAGTACAGACCAAAAGTTTGGACACACCTTCTCATTCAAAGATTTTTCTGTATTTTCATGACTGTGAAAATTGTAGAATCACACTGAAGGCATCAAACTATGAAGTAACACATGTGGAATTATACATTACACTTTACAAAAAAGTGTGAAACAACTGAAAATATGTCTTATATTCTAGGTTCTTCAAAGCAGCCACCTTTTGCTTTGATTACTGCTTTGCACGCAGAAAAGGTGAACGGATGGACTCTACAAGCCTGGTTCCCACCGTGAAGCATGGAGGAGGAGGTGTGATGGTGTGGGGATGCTTTGCTGGTGACAGTGTTGGGGAGTTATTCAAAATTGAAGGTATAGTGAACCAGCATGGCTACCACAGCATCTTGCAGCGGCATGCTATTCCATCCGGTTTGCGTTTAGTTGGACCATCATTTATTTTTCAACAGGACAATGACCACAAACACACCTCCAGGCTGTGTAAGGGCTATTTGACCAAGAAGGAGAGTGATGGGGTGCTACGCCAGATGACCTGGCCTCCACAGTCTCCAGACCTGAACCCAATCGAGATGGTTTGGAGTGAGCTGGACCGCTCACCGCTTCAATTTTGAATAATCCCCAACAGTGTCACCAGCAAAGCACCCCCACACCATCACACCCCTCCTCCATGCTTCACGTGGGAACCAGGCATGTAGAGTCCATCCGTTCACCTTTTCTGCGTGCAAAGCAGTAATCGAAGCAAAAGGTGGCTACATTGAAGAACCTAGAATTTAAGACATATTTTCAGTTGTTTCACACTTTTTTGTAAAGTGTAATATATAATTCCACATGTGTTAATTCATAGTTTTGATGACTTCAGTGTGATTCTAAAATTTTCATAGTCATGAAAATACAGAAAAATCTTTGAATGAGAAGGTGTGTCCAAACTTTTGGTCTGTACTGTACATCCCCCACAAGGTGCAGCTCTGGTAATTCTGGTACTGTGTAACCTGCAGTACAAAGTCTGCTCTTCCTTGTGTCTGGCTGAGCAGCTGCTTCCTTGAAGTGACGTGTGACGGCCATAATGACCATATTTGTCTATTTCCTGAATTCTCGGAGATTCCTCCTGTCCAGCCTGCTGCAGACTTCCTTCACCAGTGGCTATCTGTAAGGCTGCACCCTGACCTCTGACCTCAGCTATGGCTACCCCCAGAGGTAAGAACACACCATGAGATCCCCACCCTTCACTGGAAGGTGCAGATGTGTGCAGGAGCCAGAGGGAGTGGTGCTACAGTATGGCCCCCATACATGCAGGGCAAGGAGTCACTAGGGCACCGCTGTGCTGAGGTGGGATGCACACAGAATGACAATATATAAAGCAGAACTTCAATAGAAATAAACATTATACTTAATTCAGACAGTTCAGATATTTCCTGAGCTCTGAATGTTATGCTGCAACCTATGTACTAAGCTCTTTCACTGTACATGGGCCATGTCTGAGGATAAGCCCCGTAGTTCTGCTGTGCCAGGCTTCATTTTTATGATTTTTGGCTATGTTGTCCAGAAGCAATAAACGCTCCTGACCTGTGCGAGGATCTGGTCGCTCCTGATGTTGCGAGGATCTGGTTGCTCCTGATGTGTGCGAGGATCAGGTCACTCCTGATGTGTGCGAGGATCTGGTCGCTCCTGATGTGTGCGAGGATCTGGTCACTCCTAATGTGTGCGAGGATCTGGTCGCTCTTTGTGTGTGCGAGGATCTGGTCGCTCCTGATGTTGCGAGGATCTGGTCGCTCCTGATGTGTGTGAGGATCTGGTCGCTCCTAATGTGTGTGAGGATCTGGTTGCTCCTGACGTGTGTGAGGATCTGGTCGCGCCTAATGTGTGCGAGGATCTGGTTGCTCCTGACGTGTGTGAGGATCTGGTCGCCCTTGACGTGTGCGAGGATCTGGTCGCTCCTGACGTGTGCGAGGATCTGGTCGCTCCTTATGTGTGCGAGGATCTGGTCGCTCCTGATGTGTGCGAGGATCTGATCGCTCCTAATGTGTGCGAGGATCTGGTCGCTCCTAATGTGTGCGAGGATCTGGTCGCTCCTGATGTGTGCGAGGATCTTGTCACTCCTGATGTGTGCGAGGATCTGGTCGCTCCTAATGTGTGCGAGGATCTGGTCACTCCTGATGTGTGCGAGGATCTGGTCACTCCTGATGTGTGCGAGGATCTGGTCGCTCCTGATGTGTGCGAGGATCTGGTCGCTCCTAATGTGTGCGAGGATCTGGTCGCTCCTGATGTGTGTGAGGATCTGGTCGCTCCTGATGTGTGCGAGGATCTGGTCGCTCCTGATGTGTGCGAGGATCTGGTCGCTCCTGATGTGTGCGAGGATCTGGTCGCTCCTAATGTGTGCGAGGATCTGGTTGCTCCTAATGTGTGTGAGGATCTGGTCACTCCTAATGTGTGTGAGGATCTGGTCGCTCCTGATGTGTGCGAGGATCTGGTCACTCCTGATGTGTTCGAGGATCTGGTCGCTCCTAATGTGTGCGAGGATCTGGTCGCTCCTAATGTGTGCGAGGATCTGGTCGCTCCTAATGTGTGCGAGGATCTGGTCGCTCCTAATGTGTGCGAGGATCTAGTCGCTCCTGACGTGTGAGAAGTTGGACACTCAGCTTTTATGCAGACACACTGATTACAATCAAACAGGTCACAGATGAGGATGTTACCTTTAGTAGCCATTCAAACCCATTTGTGTCAACTTCTGTGCATGTTATCAGGACAAAATCACCAGGGTTTGTGAACTTTTGATCATGGTCATTTGGATGTTTTGGGTTGTCATTATGATTTAAAAAGAGGAAACACAGTAGTTTGACAATAAATGGCTTCACCCAACCACTAACCATGAGTGGAGAAAAAGTTTTGGTATTATCATTCATATTCTCTGAAAAAGGCCAAGAAAGCAAAAATTCTGCCGGGGTATGTAAACTTTTGGGCACAACTCTATGTGTGCAAGGATATGGTTGCTCTTGCTGCGTGCAAAGATCTAGTCGCTACTGATATGTGCAAAAATCTTGTCGCTCCTGAGGTGTGCGAGGATCTGGTCACTCCCAATGTGTGCGAGAATCTGGTCACTCCTGATATGTACGATGATCTTGTCGCTCTGATGTGTGCAAGGTTCTCACTGCTCCTAAAGTGTGTGATGATCTGGTTGCTCTTGATGTGTACATTGATCTGGTCGCTCCTGATGTGTGTGACAATTTGATCACTGCTGACGTGCGCAAGGATCTGGTCGCTCCTGATGTGTGCAAGGATCTGGTCGCTCCTGATATGTGCAAGAATCTTGTCGCTCCTGATGTGTGTGAGGAACTGGTTGCTCTTTATGGGTGCAATGATCTGGTTGCTCTTGATCTGTGCGAGGATCTGATATCTCCTGAAATGTGCGAGGATCTTGTCGCTCTCCTGAGGTGTGCGAGGATCTGGTCACTCCTAATGTGTGTGAGGATCTGGTCACTCCTGATATGTGCAAGCATCTGGTCGGTCCTGATGTGTGCAAGGATCTGGTCGCTCCTGACATGTACGAGAATTTGGTCTCTCCTGATGTGTGGAAGATTCTGGTCGCCCTAATGTGTGCGAGGATCTGGTCGCTCTTTATGTGTGCAAGGATTTGGTCACTCCTGATGTGTGAAAGGATCTGGTCGCACTTTATGTGTGCTAGGATCTGGTCGCTCTTTATGTGTGCTAGGATCTGGTTGCTCTTGATGTGTGCAAGGATCTGGTCGCTCCTGATGTGTGCGAGAATTTGGTCGCTGCTGATGGGTGAAAGGATCTGGTCGCTTCTGACATGTGCGAGAATTTGGTGGCTCCTGATGTGTGCGAGGATCTTGTCGCTCCTGATGTGGGCGAGGATCTTGTCGCTCCTGATGTGTGCGAGGATCTGGTCTCTCCTGACATGTGCAAAGATCTGGTCGCTCCTGATATGCGCAAAGATCTGGTCGCTCCTGATATGCGCAAAGATCTGGTCGCTCCTGATGTGAGCAAGGATCTGGTCACTCCTGACATGTGCTAGATTTTGGTCGCTCCAGAGGTGTGCGAGGATCTGACTGCTCCTAGTGTGTGCGAGAATCTGGTCACTCTTTATGTGTGCAAGGATCTGGTTGCTCTTGATATGTTCGAGGATCTTGTCGCTGCTGATGTGTGTGAGGATCTGGTCGCTCCTGAGGTGTGCGAGGATGTTGTTGAGTCGCCCTACAGAGCAGTGGGAACTCGGATCTGAGCCTATAGACTACTACGGGAGATGTCACGGCAACACAGCTCAGTACGTGGCTCTGGGGCTCACCTTTTAATGTGGGATATTTACAGGTGAATTGAATATTGGAATGGGGATTCGTGACGCCACATGTGGTACCTGGTCAGGGTGACCAGCGCTGCTATGCAGATCCACTGAAGGGTTAATATTGTGCAGCTAGATGTTAAGCCTTCCACAGGTAAGGCTGAGTCCTCCAGGGCAGATAGATGTGTAGGGATGCAGGACAGACGGGGGACCCGGCAGTTAGGGGTAATAAGGGAGGCACACACATGTCACTTTGGTACCTTTACTGAAGATGTTGCAGGCACTCCCAGGAGCACTGTAGGGTGAAGGGTGCACATCCAGATTCCTCCACTGAGTAGGTGTGTGGCCTCCTTTTCTCTGCCTTTTTGTAATGAAGTCTTGGCCTGCGTGTAGCTGGGCCTAACTTGGTCTCCGTCTTGTACCTGGCTGACCTTGTGGTTGGACCTTCTCTCTGAAAGGACAGGGTCTTTTATGGCGGATCCTGCCAGACTCTGTCCTCCTGGTCCTGCTACGTATCAGCTCTGTGGTACTCCTGGGACTTGTAGTCCTCTAGGAGCTCCGGTGTTCTCCTAATGGGTGTGGAGATCCCTATAGGCTCGGACCCCGGTGTCCGGTCAATACTTGCTGAGATGAGCTATGAAGGCTCCTCGGTTTCATTAACTTTCCACTCGCCTTCCGTCCTACTCGGGCCCTCACACGATAACACACTGGCAGTTGGTGGGCTGCCTCTTCACCGCTCTCTAAGCGTCAGCACGCTTTCTCACTGAGCTGCACTCACTTGCTTCAGCTCTGACTAGGCTGGAGTGGTTTCCGTTCCACTTTTACTAGCCTCCACTCTGTTTGAACTGAATTACTCCGCAGTCTTTCTAATCTCAGCTCTGCACTTCACCTTACTGCAGACTGACTGAGCTCTCTTTCCTGTGTTCACTCTCCTTTTATATGTCTAAACAGCTCCCTCTGGTGGTCTTTGGAATGAGTGAAGGTGTGTGAATATATATATTGGACCTCTAGTGGTGGTTACCTTCAGTGCACCCTTCTGGGAGATATGGATCCAGTCGCAGCTGGGCTCCACATTCCCCCCTAGTAGAACTCAGCACTCCGGGGCTGAAATACAAAAACAGAGAACAATAAAACATTGTTTAACCTAACTCTTCCCTTACGGGAGGTGAGGATCTTAAACTGTTGCATAAAAGGTGAATGAAAAACTATATACATTAGTAAAACAATGAGGAAATGAGCAACCATAAAAGTCCCAGTCTCTTTCGGAAAAAGGATGCTCAAAGGGTAGAGGGAACAAGTAAAAATAATGTCCATTCACTTGTTTCAATATTAAAAAGGAAAACAGATTAATAAATAACGGTATATTAAGGCATATTATAAGCAACAATATATACATTTATGTACAGTGACCTAGACAATTATTTACATTTGCCAAGGGTCGAACTAATCTCTAAACCTAGCAGGGATGTGTCCTTTTGTGCTATGTTCTGACCTGTGTGGTGCAGTGACCTGTGAGGTAGCAGTTTCCCTGTTTGTTCTGCGTGAAAGTGAATTATAGAATTGCCTTAACCTCTCTACAGGACTGGCAAGTACACTGTGAGCTGGGTGAACTGGCTCGACTTCTGCAGGGGATCCTTCTTCCTGAGATTCAGCTTCTTGGAATTCTGCTTCTTGGGGTTCTGCTGGAGCAGGTTCTTCTGGAACTGACTCTACTGCAACAACCGGTGCAACTGGATGTAGAGGTTCTCCTTGTTGTTGATAGAATTGAAGTACGGGAATAATTACAGCTTCTCCAATGCGAGGCCAATCTGCGGGGAAATCTCCTAAGTCTGTATGTATGACTGCTTCATCACGCTCTTCCTTATTGACAACACGTTCTTCTTCTTGAAGCTTTAACGGATCCGGACACAACTTTAGGTGATCTCTGGATACAGTTGTAGTCGTTCTTCCTCCATCTTTGCTAATTATACACGTTTTCTTGTTGTCAAACCTTGAATCCTGTACAACGTAGGGCTCTCTTTCCCATTGATCGTCGAGTTTGTGTATCCTCCTCTTTCTTTTCAGCACGACTTCACCAGGTGTGAAAGGTTCAGCTGGCGCACTTTTGTTGTAGTGATCTTCTTGTTTATCCCTTACTCGATTGAGACTATCTTCAACGCAGGCCTGTACTTTTCTGTACTGTTCCTGTCTGTTTGTGCCCCAGTCTTCAGTAGTCACATCTGCTTCTGGTTCTACAACACCAAGCTCCAGATCCATGGGCAGCTTTCCTGGTCTTGCCCGCATGAGATAGGCTGGGGTGCAATTGGTGGAACTCACAGGTATGTGATTGTACAGATCTACCAGTTAGGTAGTAAGTCTGGCCACCGATTTCTCTCTTCAAGTGGTACAGTCTTCACCAGGTCAATGACGATGTGATTCATCTTTTCACAGAGACCATTAGTTTGGGGTGGTACGGTGTGGTTCTTATCTTCTTACACCCGTACAGATGGCAGAACTCTTTGAACAATTCGGCCTCGAAGGCTGGGCCTTGGTCAGTTAACACCTGTTCAGGATATCCGTGTGATCTGCAGAAATACGCTTGGAACGTCTTTGCTGCTGTCTCTGCCGTCAGATCTTTGACAGGGGCGACCACCAGGAACCTGGAGTAGTGATCCGCCATGGTCAGGGCATAGGAGTATCCTGACTGGCTGGGTGACAACTTGACATGGTCCAGGCCCACGATTTCCAAGGGACGAGTCGTCTTGATGGGTTGCAGGGGTGCCTTCTGTCTGCTGTAGTCTTTTCTTCTGAGGCCACAGGGTCCACAGTTCTGGCACCACCTCTCAATGGAGCTGCGCATTCCCACCCAGTAGAAACGACACTTCAACAGGGTCTCCAGCTTCTTCCAGCCAAAGTGCCCCGCTTGATCGTGGTAGGCTTCCAACACCATCTGGATGTCTGCTCTGGGAACTACTATCTGCCATACCATTTCATGGGTCTTTGGATTGACGTACGTCCGGCACAGCTTCTCACGGTAGATAAACAGCCGGCTTCTCTCATTCCACAGCTGCTTTGCTTGCGGAGACGCATCCTTCTCCAAGGAGGAACCTTCCTGAGTTATCAGCTCCTTGATACGGCTGACAACTGGATCGCTGTCCTGAGTCTCCTTCCAGCTTTGGTGAGGTAAAAGATTTAACGTCTTACCACGCGGCCTCCTGCAGGCTTGTTGCTCGTGGATCATCCCATTCCTGTGAAAGGCAGGTAGTTCAATCTCTTCCAGATCATCCACTTCTTCTGTGTCCGATTCATGAGGCATCCTGGATAGGGCATCAGCGTTGGCATTCTTGCGGCCCGCTCGGTACTTGATTGTGAATTGGTAGTTTGACAGCCGAGCCATCCAGCGTTGTTCCATGGCACCCAGCTTAGCTGTTTCAAGATGCGTCAAGGGGTTATTATCGGTGTAGGCAGTGAACTTGCTGGAGGCTAGGTAGTGCTTAAACCTTTCCGTGATGGCCCAGACCAGTGCCAGGAACTCCAACTTGAAGCTGCTATAGTTCTCGGGGTTCCTCTCGGTCGGGCGGAGCTTCCTGCTTGCATAGGCGATGACTTTCTCCAGGCCATTTTGCTTCTGACTGAGGACAGCTCCCAATCCTTCATTGCTGGCATCAGTATACAGCAGGAACGGTTGGCTGTAGTCAGGGTAGGCTAGGATCTCCTCACCTGTCAGGCTCTCCTTCATTTCCTTGAATGCCTCAGCCTGTTCTTTACCCCAGTGGAATGGAGAATTTCTGTTCTTGAGGGACTGTCCCACCAGGAGGTCTTGCAGCGGCGCTGCTTTCTTGGTGTAGTCCTTTACAAACCTCCGGTAGTATCCTGTCAGTCCCAGGAACTGTCGCACCTCCTTGAGATTTTTTTGCTCCGGCCATTTCTGGATGGCGGTGACCTTCTCGGCGTCTGGCGCTACTCCTTCTGAGCTGACAATATGCCCCAGGTACTGTACCTTTTGTTTGAGCAGATGGCACTTTGAAGGCTTCAGTTTCATCCCATACTTGGACAGTGACTCGAATACCTCCGCCAGGTGCTTCAAGTGATCTTCATACGTCTTGGAATACACAATTACGTCATCCAGGTACAGCAACACAGTTTCAAAGTTGAGATGTCCCAGGCAGCTCTCCATCACTCTCTGGAACGTTCCAGGGGCACTGCTGAGTCCAAATGCCATTCTGTCAAACTCACAGAGTCCCATCGGGGTGGTGAAAGCCGTCTTCTCTCGATCCTCCTCAGCCACAGCTACTTGCCAGTACCCACTAGTGAGGTCAAGGGTGGAAAAGTAATTAGTAGTCTTTAATGCAGCTAAGGATTCCTCAATGCGTTGTAGAGGGTATGCATCTTTATGTGTAATGCGATTTACTTGTCTGTAATCTACACACATTCTCATGCTTCCATCCTTTTTCCTGACCAGAACTAGAGGTGCTGCCCAGGGACTACAACTATCCCTTATCACCCCTTCATGTCACGCAACATCTCCTTGGCTTTCTGGTAGTGTGCTGGTGGTATAGGCCTGTACCGTTCTTTAATGGGAGGATGATTGCCTGTGGGGATGTGATGTTGGACCCCTTTAATTTTCCCAAAGTCGAGTGGGTGTTTGCTGAATACCTGTGCGTACTCCTGAACTACTCGATGTACTCCCTGTTTCTGGTGGGCTGGAGTGGTGTCCGTCCCGACATGGAGCTGTTGACACCAATCCTCCACCTTGGTTGTCGGACCGTTATCCTCCACTGGTTGTGGAGAGGTTAAGGGCTCCATCGGGTGAATGGAGTTATTATCCACAGCATGTAACTTAGCAACAGTGGCATAACGTGGTAATTTGACTTCATCCTCTCCCCAGTTGAGAAGACGCACTGGCACCCTCCTATTATGTACCTCCACTACCCCTCTGGCAGTCAAGAGTGTAGGTCTGTGCTCTGAACAATGGGGCTCTACTACTGCTTGGTAGTTCTGTCCTCTCAGACCTATTGCTGCTCTACACCAAATAAGCATTTCACTCATTGGGGGTATCACAATGGGGTTCGGGTCTGTTACCCGTACATTACCAATCTCACCACCGGTCAGTTTCTCTTGCTGCTGGCACATCAGGGCCCGGATCTCCTTCTGGATCACTCCCTTTTGCCTTGGTCTGGCAACATCGGCGAGCTGTTGGAGTAAAAACACAACCTCCTCCAAACAGTTACTAATAATGTTAGTGCCTAAAACCACATTCAACCCATTTTCCTCATTAACAGTCTTCACTACAAGAAGTCCCTGATCCTTTAGCTCCACTCTCCCCACTTTTACGTCTACGTTTTTAGCCCCAGTAAGTCAAGAGGCGTATACGGCAAAGTCAGAGTTTGGGGGTTGGAGACCGTCAATGGACCAGTATCTATTGTAAAGAACATCAGGTATGACGGTTACCTGAGATCCAGTGTCCAGCAGGGCAGGGATTGCGATCCCGTCCAATATGATGGACAGGTATGGTCTTCCTCCCAGAAACCTGCGGTTCCAGTCTGAGGGGCCTGATTAGTCTATTCCTGGGTGTTGGCCCTCGGACCCAGGATTTGCTCGTTTAAAGGACACCGACGTGCTGGGTGACCTTCTCTGTGGCAGCGGTAGCAGATGATCTCTCGGCGAGGATGATGCTGGTTGCGGGTCCTTCCAGGGGGTGGCGTTGTCCTCCTCCGGTGGGGCGACGTCCTCCTTCTCCTCCGGTTCATCCAAGGGACATCCTCTGGGCAGTCAGCTAGCAGGATCTTTCCTTCTTCCTCCGTCGGCAGTTGCAGGGCACTCATTACAGTGGCCAGGTTTTTGGTCAGCTGGCGCACTTCTGAGCGCAGACAGTCCAGCTCAGTAGGGGGCGCCACCTACGTTTTGGCTTTCGCAACCAGCGGGGAAAAGGTGGATGCTGCGGGCATTAGAGTGGTCTCCCCCGGGTGACACTGTGTTGCCATCTCGGGCGTTTCCAGGGGTTGCAGTCCTTTTATAGCCATATCCTTAAGGGCATCAAAGGTAGCGTCAGGATGATCCAAGGACCACCAGTGCACAGTTCTGCTTTCAGCTTGAGACCTCAGTCCCCGTACAAATTGTTCTTTTAACATTTTATTTTCATTTGGTGACACTTATGGGGTTAACCTGTTTGAGAGCTCGCAGGGCCCCTGTTGTCGGCAGGCGTAGTCCCGTATACTGTCCTCTGGCCTTTGAGAACATTGATAGATCCTCATTCGGAGGTCTGTTTCAGTGCGGTCCTCAAAGATAGTCTGTAGCTTTAAGAAAATTGCAAGCACTGACTCCTGATCTGCAGCTGACCATGTCTCTACTTCTCTCTCTGCAGCACCAGTCAATTGTCCCACTACCACTGCAGCTCTCTGCTTTTCTGACATAGGGTACATGTCTATTTACTGCATATTTTGCGCTTGAACCCTGACAGGGTGTCTGGCTTGCCGCTGTACTGAGGGAGCCATTTTGCTCCAGGCATGTATGACAGCGTCACGTTGGGGCGTGTCCAGTACTCAGCGTACTATCGGGGCCACAGGACCAGGTGAGGGGCCAGCGTTTCCATCCTGCGCGGCAGCGCCGATGGGTAAGTCATTGGGGCGGTCAGCCTGGGCCACGCTGTCAGCTTGCTGCTGCGACATGTCTGCGCCCCCTAGTTAAGCGTGGCCTACCTTCTCCTGTAGGCCGCAGCTCTGCAGGGCACAGTTGTGAGAAGGACCTGCGTCGCCGGCGCTCTGACGTCAGAGCGTTCACTGAAGCTCTCCACAGGACCTGCCGCCGCGTCAGAGTTGGGGGCGTGTCCAGTACTCAGCGTGCTTTTGCAGGTACGCCCACTAGTTTTTCGCGCCGTGGTGCTGTAAATGGCGGGCAATGGCGGGCAAATGGTGGGAAATCTTCACCACTATATGCAACAGTCTTTTAGTGAGGCACACAGTACCCGGTGGCAACGGGCACGAGTTACTCTGTTGCTGCAGGGCACGAAATCCTGTTTTTGACGCCAAGTTTAAAGATGAGTCGCCCTACAGAGCAGTGGGAACTCGGATCTGAGCCTATAGACTACTACGGGGGATGTCACGGCCACACAGCTCAGTCCGTGGCTCTGGGGCTCACCATTTAATGTGGGATATTTACAGGTGAATTGAATATTGAAATGGGGATTCGTGACGCCACCTGTGGTACCTGGTCAGGGTGACCAGCGCTGCTGTGCAGATCCACTGAAGGGTTAATATTGTGCAGCTAGATGTTAAGCCTTCCACAGGTAAGGCTGAGTCCTCCAGGACAGCTAGATGTGTAGGGATGCAGGACAGACGGGGGACCGGCAGTTAGGGGTAATAAGGGAGACACACACATAAGTCACTTTGGTACCTTTACTGAAGATGTTGCATGCACTCCCCGGAGCACTGTAGGGTGAAAGGTGCACATCCAGATTCCTCCACTGAGTAGGTGTGTGGCCTCCTTTTCTCTGCCTTTTTGTAATGAAGTCTTGGCCTGCATGTAGCTGGGCCTAACTTGGTCTCCGTCTTGTACCTGGCTGACCTTGTGGTTGGACCTTCTCTCTGAAAGGACAGGGTCTTTTATGGCAGATCCTGCCAGACTCCGTCCTCCTGATCCAGCTACGTATCAGCTCTGTGGTACTCCTGGGACTTGTAGTCCTCCAGGAACTCCGGTGTTCTCCTAATGGGTCGTGGAGATCCCTATAGGCTCGGACCCCGGTGTCTGGTCAATACTTGCTGAGATGAGCTATGAAGGCTCCTCGGTCTCATTAACTTTCCACTCGCCTTCCGTCCTACTCGGGCCCTCACACGATCACACACTGGCAGTTGGTGGGCTGCCTCTTCACTGCTCTCTAAGCGTCGGCATGCTTTCTCACTGAGCTGCACTCACTTGCTTCAGCTCTGACTAGGCTGGAGTGGTTTCCGTTCCACTTTTACTAGCCTCCACTCTGTTTGAACTGAATTACTCCGCAGTCTTTCTAATCTCAGCTCTGCACTTCACCTTACTGCAGACTGACTGAGCTCTCTTTCCTGTGTTCACTCTCCTTTTATATGTCTAAACAGCTCCCTCTGGTGGTCTTTGGAATGAGTGAAGGTGTGTGAATGTATATATTGAACCTCTAGTGGTGGTTACCTTCAGTGCACCCTTCTGGGAGATATGGATCCAGTCGCAGCTGGGCTCCACATTGTCACTCCTGACTTGTGCAAAGATCTGGTCGCTCCGGATGTGTGCAAGAATTTGGTCGCTCCTGATGTGTGCAAGGATCTAATTGCTCCTAATGTGTACGAGGATCTAATCGCTCCTAATGTGTGCAAGGATCTGGTCGCTCCGGACGTGTGTGAGAATTCGGTCTCTCCTGATGTGTGCAAGGATCTGGTCGCTGCTAATGTGTGGGAGGATCTGGTCGCTCCTGAGGTGTGCGAGGATCTGATCTCTCCTGAAATGTGCGAGGATCTTGTCGCTCCTGAGGTGTGCGAGGATCTGGTCACTCCTAATGTGTGCGAGGATCTGGTCACTCCTGATGTGTGCGAGGATCAAATCGCTACAGATCCCTCTGTTTTCTGTTTTAGTAATTAATTACTTGCATTTTGCAGTAAATAACCATATTGCAGCATCTTTTGTTAGAACTCTGTGCTGTGCTGTTCCTCTGTTATTCCTCATGGATGTGTATGAATAAATTGATAGCTGGATATTACCATTCTTTTTGCCAATAGGGCGTGTCCTTACACAATCTGAAATTGTGAGTGCTTATTGGATAATGTAACAGTGTGGCGGGACACCAGAGTGATATCAGCCCTGTACTAACATTTGTGGCAGACATTCCTGGAAGTGTGATTACATCAAGAAGATGAAACATAATTAATAAACTGGGGTGTCACGGGGCGGACACCTTTATCATATGTTAATACCTATGGTTTGTTTATGACAAGTGTGAATTTTATTGTAGCAAAGCATTTATGGAGAAGGTTAGTGACTCCTAGAACCGGGATGTAAGCTATTCAGCAGAAAATTGTGAGATAAAAGGAACTTGTCACCAGGTTTTTGGCTTATAAACCTTCCCCATCAGATCATAAGAATGTGGTTCCTGCAAACCCTTTATATCCTCTGACGTGCCCCAACATAATTCAGAAAAAGTGTTTTATAGTTGACCCACGCTGTATGTAAACTGCACGGTGTCCCTCTATTTGATCCGTGGGGGAGCGATACTCGGCACCCCCTGCTGATCAGCTGTTCCCGATGCTGGCGGCAGCCAGATGTGCTGAGTTGCAGAGATGCACAGCTCCATCAACGAAATAGTGGCCGCAGCCAGGTACTACACATCCACCCCCTATTCAAATCAGTAGGGGGCAGGTGTGCAGTATGTGGCCAGGGCTACAATGCAGTTGATAGAGCTGTGCATCTCTGCAACTCAGCACATCTGGCTGCCGCCAGCATCGGGAACAGCTGATCAGCAGGGGGTGCCGGGTGTTTGCACTCCCATAGATCAGATATTGATAACATATCCTATAAAAGTACCGGACAGCGCTGTTAATGAGGAAAATTGCAAAGTTGTTTGCTTTGCAGGCATTTTGCAATTTCAACTATTTAAGAACTTGGGACAACCCAATTAAGAGAAGTTGGGTATTTGCAGTTTTATATAGACCTTAAAAAGTATTATGGAGATATTTAGATTAGAGGGATTGTCAGAGGCAAATACATGGACAGCTGCTGAAGGAGAAATAAATGTCTTGTAAGGTTCTATGTATATATTCCTGAAACTCAGTTTGTTCGTCAGCCATTTTACTTTCTGTCTTGCTGCAGCTATCTTGCCCTCAGTCAAAATGGAGTTTCCAGCTTGCATGTTCCCACCCTGATTCTCTCCTTTGCTTCTTAAGCAGCCACAGCTGAGCAATCAGTGCTTCAGAATCTAGCCTGCAGTGAACCTGTGACTTGACTCCTGTAAGCCTTGGACCTTGTACTCCAGCTATTCAGAATCTTGTAATGTATGTAGTACAGTTCATATAGCGTCTTGTACTTGGGTGCGATGAAAACACAGGAGTCACAGGTTTGATATAGAAAAGTCCTGTATTACTTCATACAAGTTGGCAGAAATAGTCACACAGTTTGCAGACACAGAAACAGGAGACACAGCAGGCCAGAGTAATCCAAGCTCAGCAATCACTCTCCAATACAGATTCAGGATCTTCTTCTCTGTTACCGTAAGTCCATGCAAACGTGGGTCTTTCAAAGAGCAGGGTTCAGAGTCCACAAGTGCTTCAGAGTTCCTCAGTAGGAATAGCTGGAGTACAAGGTCCAAGGCTTACAGGAGTCAAGTCACAGGTTCACTGCAGGCTAGATTCTGAAGCACTGATTGCTCAGCTGTGGCTGCTTAAGAAGCAAAGGAGAGAATCAGGGCGGGAACATGCAAGTTTGAAACTCCATTTTGACTGAGGGCAAGATAGCTGCAGCAAGACAGAAAGTAAAATGGCTGACGAACAAACTGAGTTTCAGGAATATATACATAGAACCTTACATTACTCCCCCCTTAAGGACAACCTCCGGATGACCTCAGACCAGGCTTGTGTGGGTACCTCTGATGAAACTGACGGAGCAAGCGAGGAGCATTAACGTTATTGACCGGTTCCCATGAGTTGTCCTCCACTGGGTAGCCCTGCCATTTAATCAGATATTGTAACTGATTTCTATACAACCTGGAATCTAAAATCCTTTCCACCACAAATTCTTCCTGACCATCGACTAGCACTGGGTCAGGGCAAGGAGAAGAACGTCCAGGAAACGTATTGGGTGTCGCAGCCTTTAGTAGGGATACATGAAAGACAGGGTGGATTCTCATAGTTCTGGGCAGTTGAAGACGACAAGCAACGGCACTTATAATTTTACTGATTTTATAGGGTCCAATGTACTTATGTCCCAACTTAGACGATGGAATCCTTAACTTAAGATTTCTGGTTGACAGCCAGACCAAGTCTCCTACCTTGAAAGCTGGTGCAGGTTTACGAAATTTATCTGCTGCTTTCTTGTACCTTTCTTGAGCCGATTCCAGATTTTCCTTTAGAAGATCCATATTCTTCTGTAAAGACGTGATTCTTTCAGCCACTGCTGGTAAAGGCGTTTCTATGGGAAATCGTGGTAGAATGTTAGGATGATAACCTAGATTAGAGTAAAAAGGAGACTGTTTAGTGGAGGCACTCTGAGAGTTGTTATACGAGAACTCAGCTAATGGAAGTAGATCCACCCAATCATCCTGTAGGTGGCAGATAAAGCAGCGGAGATACTGCTCCAGGGTTTGATTGGTTCGTTCGGTTTGTCCATTAGTCTGGGGATGAAAAGCAGAAGAAAGGTTTACTTTAATGTCCAATGCTGCACAGAAATTTTGCCAAAACCTAGAAGTGAATTGCACCCCTCGATCCGAAATAACCTCATCCGGTACTCCATGTAAGCGAAACACATCTTTAATCATCAAATCTGATGTCTGTTTTGCAGTGGGTAAGCCGACACAAGGGATAAAATGAGCTGCCTTTGTTAGACGGTCAACCACCACTAGAATGGTGTTCTTCCCCTGAGAGGTTGGTAACTCCACAATGAAGTCCATAGAAATGGATCCCCACGGGCGGGATGGGGTGGGAAGAGGCTGTAACAGACCAGTTGGTGAGGAGCGAGGTGTTTTGCATCTTGCACAGACCTCACATGAAGTGACATAATTCAAAACATCCTTCCTGCAAGTGGGCCACCAAAAGAAACGAGAAAGAAATTCCTGTGTCTTTAGAATTCCTCTATGCCCAGCTATCTTGGAATCGTGAATGAGTTGCAATACTCTTAATCTGACTGTTTCAGGAATATACAGACGTTGTCCCTGAATCCACACACCATTCTTAAAGACAAGACTTACGTCCCTTGGGGGTTGTGCCAAAAAGGAATCCGCATGGTATGCTTCCTTGATGTCCTTAAGTAGGTCTTGATTATGAATTACTCCTAGGAATCTAGAGTCAGGAAGAATAGTCTTAGGAGGAGTAATTGGACGTGTCTCTGCTGAGTAAATCCTAGAGAGTGCATCAGCCTTTCCATTGCGCGATCCTGGTCTATAAGAGATGATAAAATTAAATTGGTTTAAGAAAAGATTCCAGCGAGCCTGGCGAGGAGTCAGGCACTTAGCCGACCTGATAAACTCAAGGTTACGATGATCTGTCAGGACGACTATTTGCTGTGCAGCTCCCTGAAGAAGGTGTCTCCATTCTTTGAAGGCGGCAATAATGGCCAACAACTCTCTATTGCCCACATCGTAGTTCCTCTCAGCCGAAGACAACTGCTGGGAAAAGAAGGCACAGGGATGCAAGACATTCTTCTCACCTGTTCTCTGAGAGAGTATAGCTCCAACGGCACAGTCTGAAGCATCCACCTCTATTATGAAGGCAAGCTCGGGGTTGGGATGTACTAGGATAGGTGCAGTGGTAAATTTATCTTTTAGACGGGAAAATGCTTCCTGGGCTTGGGGAGTCCAGGAAAACCTAGACTCTTTCCGGGTAAGTTGAGTGATAGGTGACACTACCTCAGAGAAATTTCTAATGAAACGTCTATAGAAGTTGGCAAACCCGATGAAGCGCTGTACCTCCTTCACATTTCTAGGACTTGGCCAATCCTTGATGGCTTGGGTTTTGCTTCCATCCATACTAATTCCTTGTGTAGACAGTACATACCCCAGAAATTGAATTTCGGTCCTATGGAATTCACACTTTTCAAGTTTGATGTAAAGATGATTTTGTCTTAGACGTTCCAAGACCATTCTCACATGTCCATGATGTTCCTCTGTGGAGTTAGAAAAAATTAGAATATCATCCAAATAAATTACCACGAATGTATCTAGGAGATCCCTGAAGATGTCATTCACCAAGTGTTGGAAAGTGGCTGGGGCGGTACTCAGACCAAAAGGCATAACTAGATATTCAAAGTGTCCATAGCGTGACCTGAATGCAGTCTTCCATTCATCCCCAGGTCTAATACGGACTAAGTTATAGGCCCACGAAGATCTAGTTTAGAAAAAATTTTGGCATGTCGCACTCTCTCCAATAACTCAGGGATTAAAGGCAATGGATAACGGTTTCTAATAGTAACCTTATTGAGTTCCCTATAGTCTACGCATGGTCTCAGAGATCCATCTTTCTTCTTTACAAAGAAGATGGGTGCACCTGCAGGAGATGAAGAGGGGCGTATGAAGCCCTTGGCTAGATTTTCATCTATGTAATCCTTTAAAGCCTTTAGCTCGGGCCCCGCCAGGGGGTAGATCTTACCAAAAGGTATCTCTGCTCCAGGCAATAATTCAATTGGACAATCATATGGACGGTGAGGAGGAAGCTGGTCAGCGTTCTTCTTGTCACATAAATCCACATAGTCCTGGTATACAGCTGGTAGTTCAGGGACTGACATGATTCCTTTAGGAACAGAGCAAGCTGAAACTTTTGGACTCATCTGTTTCTCTGGAAAGTGTAATTCCTTGGTCTCCCAGTTAATGGTAGGATTCTGAGCCTGCAGCCATGGTAGCCCTAGAATAATGGGAAAGTGGGGAGAAGAGATAAGCATAAAGGACAGTTTCTCTTGATGATCTTTACCCATAAGACCCTCAAAGGCTCTGTTTCCTGATCCACTGGTCCAGAGGTCAGCAGGGAGCCATCCACAGTTTCCATCTGTACTGGAGTAGCCTTCTTCACTGAACGTATTCCCTGTTTCAGAGCAAAGGAGACATCCATAAAATTTCCACTTGCCCCTGAGTCGATCATAGCAGAGCTAGACACCCAAGCTGAGTCAACCCAGAGTTTGATGGAAAGAAAGCAATGAGAATTGTTTTTCTTACAACTCAGCTGGGACACCGCTGAGGAAACTTGAAAAATGGCAGCGTTTACACAGTCAACGTCCTCAGAGGTAACGGAGTTTAAGTCCGAGAAATCAAGATCTGTTGCTGCAGATCTCTCTGGAGCCTGAGGCTCGGACCTGACAGATCCCCTCTCGCAACACTCACAATGAATGAGTGCTGCAGTAGTCTTACGAGAACGGCTGGGGCAGTTTATAATGAAGTGCCCTGACTTACCACAATAGAAACATAGATTCTCCTTAAAACGATGTTCCTTGCGTGCATCACTAACCCGTCGTTGTAAAGAGTCTACCTGCATGGGTTCAGGTTCAGGTTCCCGTGTAATCCTACTCAAAGGTTCCTTAGCTGGAGAGGAAGGTAGGAAAAGGTTAGTACGATTGCTTTCGAACCATCTCTCTTGCCTGCGTTCAGTCAGACGAGTATCAATACGGATGCAGTAGTTAATAAAGTCACCTAACGCAGTGGGAGGGTCGGCACGAGCAAGTTCATCCTTAATCAGTGGAGATAACCCCTTTCGAAAAATAGATTTTTTGGCGGAACTGTCCCAGGTGGTATCAAGGGCCCATCTCCTGAAATCCAAGGCATATTCAGCTACCGAGTGCTTACCTTGGCGCAAAGCTAACATGGCTGCTTCAGCTGTTGCACCTCGATTGGGGTCATCAAACACCTGCCCCATGGCTGAAATAAAATCATCAAGGTGATTCAAACAATCATCCTCAGTCTCAATCAGAGGGTTTGCCCACATTAAAGCCTTGTTGGTAAGCAACATAATTATAGTAAGCACCTTAGATCGTTCAGTGGGAAATTGTGAAGCATGTGCAGAAAAAAAAAGATTGCATTGATTAATAAATCCCCTGAATTTCTCACGTTCACCGCCAAAACGAAAAGGGGGCAACTTGGGAATCCCAGCACTCGGGGCTACGGCAGGAGCCTGGACTCGCCCCTCTAGAACCTCAATCCTGGCTCGCAAATCCTGGGTAGTCTGTCCAACCACTTGCAAATTGTGATTATTGAGGTCCTGTAGATTTGTAAAACGGGTCTTTATATTCTGCAAATCTGCAAGGATATTATCAGTCACTCCGCAAAGTTCCTTTATGCGGGCCTCCATTTTCCAGATCTTTTAAGACAGGATTACTGGAAGAAGAGGAGAGAAAAAAAAAACAATAGTGTTCACCTGTGGCAACACTGCAGAGAGAAAAAAAAAATTAAGGGAACTGCTCACCTGGAATGGTTGTGAGAAGTCACAACCACTATCATCACAGAAAGTTTCAACCAGACATCTGATATCCAGAGTTACAGCAGACAAAAAAGAGAAAAGAAAGGAAAAAAAAACAAAAAAAAAACAATAGTGTTTACCTGTGGTAACACTGCAAAAAGAAAAAACTTAAGGGAATTGCTCACCTGGAATGGTTGTGAGAAGTCACAACCACTGTCATCACAGAAAGTACAACCGGACGTCTGATATCCACAGTACAGCAGACACAGCCTTCCAGACCCAGCAGACACTAACGTTTTGGCTTCAGAATCTTGTAATGTATGTAGTACAGTTCATATAGCGTCTTGTGCTTGGGTGCGATGAAAACACAGGAGTCACAGGTTTGATATAGAAAAGTCCTGTATTACTTCATACAAGTTGGCAGAAATAGTCACACAGTTTGCAGACACAGAAACAGGAGACACAGCAGGCCAGAGTAATCCAAGCTCAGCAATCACTCTCCAATACAGATTCAGGATCTTCTTCTCTGTTACCGTAAGTCCATGCAAACGTGGGTCTTTCAAAGAGCAGGGTTCAGAGTCCACAAGTGCTTCAGAGTTCCTCAGTAGGAATAGCTGGAGTACAAGGTCCAAGGCTTACAGGAGTCAAGTCACAGGTTCACTGCAGGCTAGATTCTGAAGCACTGATTGCTCAGCTGTGGCTGCTTAAGAAGCAAAGGAGAGAATCAGGGCGGGAACATGCAAGCTGGAAACTCCATTTTGACTGAGGGCAAGATAGCTGCAGCAAGACAGAAAGTAAAATGGCTGACGAACAAACTGAGTTTCAGGAATATATACATAGAACCTTACATGTCTTTATTTGGCTTCCCCAAGTGAAAATAGCTTATTGCCGAAGATGAAAGAAGCTGGTCCAGCTAAAATCAGCTTATTGCTGCAACAGTTTTGTATTAAATTGGTGTTTCCTGTGTGAAATAACCTTTGTAAAGAGGACCTGTCACTTAAATTGCGCTAAATACCTTTCAAAAATAGTGGCTCTCCGGAGATTTTAGCGCTGTTTTCCATTTTGCGCTGTGTCGATCCTTTCACATTTATTGCTTCTGGACCACAATATGTGAAATCTCTGCCTACAGTTCAACTTGCCATTTCATCAATCTTCTCTGAGGTCATGCTCTTTCACCCCTTCCTCCCAAACACTGGCAATCACAGCTCAGCAGTGTCTGAGACTGCTAGATCATGTGAAAGCACATGCCCCCAGGGAAGATTCTGAAGAAATGCCTAGTTGGACTACAAGCAGAGATTTCTCATAGTCCACCCCAAAAACAACAAATGTGAAAATCTCTACACTGGAGTGATATACTGCAAGATGCAAAAAAAAAAATCACAGTCAGGGTGGGGGTGGGGGGGCTAACGTATTTTTACAAGTTATTTATGTGTAAATAAATGGGATGTAAAGCCACGTGTTTAATGTGCTTTTTATTCAATAAAGTTTTAATTCTGCACTCAAAAAAGTAACTGCAGTTTTTTTTTTACATGTGTTTTTATAGGCTCCATATACCTGTAGAAGACGAGAGAAAAAAAAGCACCAAAACTGCACAGTTCAGCAGCATCTTTTGACCACATGGGGCGCAGTTTTCATGAAATCGCATCCACTTTGTTTGGACTGTTAAACAGCACAATTTCTATGCAAAAAAGCAGCAGAAAATATGCAGCATTTATGCTACATGTGAATACTGTCTAAATGTCTAAGCAAAGTGGATGTGATTCCATGAAAACTCCGTCCCTCTGTGGTCTCAAAACGCTGCTGAACTCTGCGGTTTTGGTGCCTTTTTTTTCTATAGGCTTTTTCTTAAAAAAAAAAACGCATGAAAAAAGCTGTCTCATTTTTAACCGCAGAATCCAAGCTTTTCTGTACTATTAAAAAAGCGTTGAAATGTTTGTTTCAGATCCGTACCAAAATCGCCTCAATAAAGCAGTAGAGAAAAGGCAGCTTTTACGCTTCATGTGAACAGAGCCTCAGCATTACATTTTCATAAAAATGTTTATGGGTTTAATAGAGAAAAAATATCAATATCAGTTTTTTCTCTTTTTACTGATCCCCATAAATAATCTGATCGCTGTGATGTGCGGGTCGTTACTATGACAGGGACACCAAATATGTCTGTTATTTGCTGATTTGTGATGTTTATTATTTACAAAAAAAAGTTTAAAAATGAATACAAAGGCATAGAAATACACTGCTGTGTAAAATTTATCAGTACAATCTGCCTGCGAAGTCAGAGCCTGCAATACAGATCAAGTACACAAAATTCACCCTGTTACATCACCAGGTATGGCTCAATTGCTTTAGCTCCTGCCTGTAATGTTAAAGGTTGTGGGTTCAAATAACAGGGAGACTCACCAAAAAAGAAAAAAATATATTTTTGTAATTGCTTTTTAGTATTTTTAGTAGATTTATGGGAATTAAAAAAAATCTGACTGATTGTTACACACACTGTATCTCTATGGACATTCACAATATACTGTACTTCTGGGTTCACTGCCTGCAATTCGGGTCAAGATTACCAAATTCTCCTATCTACATCATTGTGGGTGGTGGCTCATAGCTAGAGCTGCAGCTTGCAGTCCCAGGGTGTCATGGGTGTATCGCCACAAGGATCGTCGCGATTATACACTCTGACTTCTCACAGCTGAGTTGCTGTTTCTTTGTGTTTGGTAATGAGGGAGTTAATTTTACCTAGCTCTTTGCTAAGACTAGGTCCAGCCTCGCCCGGCTGCTTTTGATTATGTTCTAATTAGATTCCTTCATATACCTGCCAGTCTGCTTGTTAGATGCCGGTGAAAGCATTCATGTAGTCTAGCAGACTGGATCGGTTCTGAGAATACTTAAGCTAAGAGTTCCTTAGTTGTTTTTACTCTTATAGCTTATAGTTTATCTCTGAGACCTTAGGTGTTCCTACTGTGTGTGAGTGTTGTATGTAAGACTTTATTTACGTTATTTCTTGTCTTTCTTGTATGTCTTTCTGTTTATTAACCGTTACCTGTTCATTCCCTTTGGTGGTAATCAGGGTCCTTCTTAGGACTAGATTACAGTTGGCAGGGATTGATAGGAGACAGGGTTTACGCTGGTGGCCTGGACCTCTGTACCTTTAACAGTACCTCCAGGTAGAGGGATTAGTTAGGACCCCAGTTTAGGGTCAGCATAGACCCCGGTCACCCTCTAGCCGGAGACAGCGTATAACGAATTCCGTATTGACCCACTGGACATTCTGTCAGGTAATTCTATGTTATCATATATCTATGCGCATGTTATATAGTATGTTGCCCTTTTGATATAGATTACTGTCATCACATATATATATCTGCTATACAGCGTGACATTTTCACCGGCCATACTAAAGATTCTCTCCAGCTGTCATGGATCCAGTAGCCCAGCTGGCCCGGCAGTTGCAGGGGTTGTCCATGGAGTTTGCAGACATTAAGTCCAAGGTTTTGTTCCCCCCGGAGCAAACCAGATCTGAACCTAAGGTTGCTCTCCCGGACAGGTTCACTGGTGGGCGGGACAAATTTTTTACTTTCCGGGAGGCATGTAAATTGTACTTTCGGCTGCGGCCTCGGTCATCTGGGAGTGAAGAGCAGAGGGTGGGAATTGTTATCTCGCTCTTACAAGGGGACCCTCAATCTTGGGCGTTCTCTATTCCTCCAGGCTCCCCAGATCTCCAGTCAGTGGATCGATTTTTTACTGCCCTGGGTCTGGTATATGATGATCCGGATCGAGTTTCCCTTGCTGAAACAAAGTTACGTAAAATACGGCAAGGAAATCGTCCAGCGGAGGAATATTCTTCTGAGTTCCGTAGATGGGCAACAGATACTCAGTGGAATGACCCAGCTCTTAGGAGCCAGTTTTGTCAAGGGTTGTCTGACAAATTAAAAGATGTGTTGGCTCAGTATGATTCTCCTCCATCACTGGAGGCTGCTATGGCCCTCGCTATTCGCATGGATAGACGAATTCGGGGAAGACGCGAGGTAACTCCGCCTCCCGTGATGACTCCACCTACTACTAAAGTCCCTTATACTGAGGTTCCCCTGGTCTGTTCTGAGGAACCCATGCAGTTGGGAGGGACATCTTTTTGTAGGAGGGAATTGGCGGTGCACCGCAAGACTAGAAGGTGTTTCTTTTGCGGGAGAGAGGGACATTTTGTTGGGGGGTGTCCATCCCGGGCCTCTTTGAGCAAAGGAGTTAACCTGGGAGTGTGTATTTCGTCCCCAAATCCCTCTCAGTTTCTCGTGCCTGCGGAGGTGGTGATTGGTACTAGAACTGAGAGGATTTCTGTTTTTCTTGATAGTGGGTCCGGGGCTAATCTGGTGGACGCTCGGTTTGCCCAGGTGCATGGTATGCAACTGAGTGTATTGGCCAAACCGGTCCCTATAGTCTCTATTGATTCTAGACCTCTCGGTCAAGGTAGCTTGGTACAAGCTGTTCATAACATAGATCTTCGAGTAGGGCAAGACATAAAGAGCAATTGTCTTGTTATGTGTTGGAGGGTCTACCTACTCCTATTGTGTTGGGACTTCCTTGGTTGGCTAAACATAACCCAGTGATTGATTGGCAATCCGGAAAGATAAGCCAGTGGGGTGAATTTTGCAGGAATAACTGCATGAGCACGGTCATCGGTGCGGTTGTGCCTAGGACTTTGTCTCCTTTTCTGGAGGACTTTGGGGAGATGTTCTCAGAGGAGGGGTGTAAAGAGTTACCTCCTCATCGCGCATATGACTGCTCAATAAAGTTGCTTCCTGATGCCTTATCTCGTACTTTCCCAGGGGCCGGGAAGACGGATGATCCGGTTCCTATTCCTCAGAAGGGAGTTGTAGTGTCAGCTGTATGCTCTGAGCTTGAGGGGGAGGTATTGGGGGCTCAGGGGGACGCCCCGGTGGGACTTCCAGGGAGACTGATAGTTCCAGATCGGTTAAGACTGAAGGTTACGGGGAACCGTTACAAACGGATGGCTGATAGGGGGAGAGTTTCTGGTCTAGATCTGAAGGTGAACGATCTAGTTTGGTTGTCTACCAGGAATATAAAACTTAAAGTTTCCTCCTGGAGGTTGGGTCCCAGATTCATCGGGCCGTACAGGATCAGTTCCATAATTAATCCTGTGGCATTTCGTCTGGACCTCCCTCCTACGTTTAAAATTCATAATGTGTTTCACAAGTCATTACTTAAAAAGTATGTGGCACCAGTCATACCGTCACCTCTACCTCCGCCTTCAGTGGTGGTCAATGATAACGTGGAATTTCATGGGTCGAAAATCATTGACTCACGTCTCAGTCGCCGATCCCTTCAGTACTTGGTTCATTGGAGGGGGTATGGTCCTGTGGAGAGGACGTGGGTCCCTGCGTCTGATGTTAACGCAGATCGATTGGTTCGGACCTTTCACACAACTCACCCGGGCAGACCTGGCCCTGAGGGTCCGGAGTCCCCTCGTAGAGGGGGGGGTACTGTCATGGTGTATCGCCACAAGGATCGTCGCGATTATACACTCTGACTTCTCACAGCTGAGTTGCTGTTTCTTTGTGTTTGGTAATGAGGGAGTTAATTTTACCTAGCTCTTTGCTAAGACTAGGTCCAGCCTCGCCCGGCTGCTTTTGATTATGTTCTAATTAGATTCCTTCATATACCTGCCAGTCTGCTTGTTAGATGCCGGTGAAAGCATTCATGTAGTCTAGCAGACTGGATCGGTTCTGAGAATACTTAAGCTAAGAGTTCCTTAGTTGTTTTTACTCTTATAGCTTATAGTTTATCTCTGAGACCTTAGGTGTTCCTACTGTGTGTGAGTGTTGTATGTAAGACTTTATTTACGTTATTTCTTGTCTTTCTTGTATGTCTTTCTGTTTATTAACCGTTACCTGTTCATTCCCTTTGGTGGTAATCAGGGTCCTTCTTAGGACTAGATTACAGTTGGCAGGGATTGATAGGAGACAGGGTTTACGCTGGTGGCCTGGACCTCTGTACCTTTAACAGTACCTCCAGGTAGAGGGATTAGTTAGGACCCCAGTTTAGGGTCAGCATAGACCCCGGTCACCCTCTAGCCGGAGACAGCGTATAACGAATTCCGTATTGACCCACTGGACATTCTGTCAGGTAATTCTATGTTATCATATATCTATGCGCATGTTATATAGTATGTTGCCCTTTTGATATAGATTACTGTCATCACATATATATATCTGCTATACAGCGTGACACAGGGAGATCTGATCACAGGGGAGGGGTGAATATTATAATTTAATTTATGTACTGACCAGAGACATGTGGCCTTGCCCCCGAGGAGGAGAAGCAGAGCTGTTAAAATGTCGGAGAGAGGTGAGTATTAGGCACATGGGGAAAACACGGACGAGTCTCGCATGTGAGTTCCCGGCACTGCCGCCGGCACTCGGGAGCGGAGCGAGCGGCTGCATAGAAATACATGCAGCCGCAAGCTCCGCTCCCGAGTGCCGGAGTAAGTGCCTGGAATTCACATGCGAGACTCGTCCATGTTTCTCGCATGTGTGATCCCGGCCTCAAAAGTCGTGACAAGGCCCTGACGTGCAGGGACGGTCCCGCTGAATTCGGGACAGTTGGGATGTCTGGGTACGTGTGATGTACAGTGTCTGGCTTACAGCCTATTGTTGACACCCATGCTGTTAGATCAGTTGAGCTGCCCAGCACTATATAAGTGCACCCCACAATGACAGATGCCCTAATTCACTCAGAGAACACCGACACAAAAAGAGGACCTAGAGATCCTCCAAAAAGTTTTCAAAAATCACCTAATTCACACAATCAACACTAATGGACCTGTGCGTTTTTCTTGTCTATGCAAAAATAATTGTTTTTGTAAAATAGCTCAGAAACTGCAGCACTTTTCTTTTGATTTCTCTGAAATTGCAGCTACATGCAGATATTACATTACTTTTCTTCACAAATTGACCTATGTTTCTATATAATAAGATAGATAGTTTGTTGAATGAATGATGAGACGCTGCTTTTGCCTTCACATAGTGAATCAAATATATTGGACCAATTACTGCTAATGCTAAGTTGGCTACTCCTGCAGAGGGGCCCACCGGGAAATTCACCTGTTTCCTGTGGGCCAGTCTGAGCCTGCCTGTAGTAGATCTTAGTGATGTGAATATAATTGGGGCATGTGGTCACGCAATATACTTAAAAATCCAAGTTATTATGTCCTTTACATCACTCTCGTTCTGTATCTAATGGTTATTCTCAACTTTTGCCTTTTCATTTCAGAATAACTGCTTCTAGGTCCCAGCCAGCAGCAGAGGGTTACAAATGAAAGGAATTCAGCTGCGATTCACTGATTGCACGACCCGCATAGAAATAAATGGGAGTTATGAAAAGAGCATGGAACAGCAACTCTTTCTATAAGGCCACGTTCACACCTTGAGTATTTGGTCAGTATTTTACATCAGTATGTGTAAGCCAAAATCAGGAGTGGAACAGTCAGAGGAAAAGTATAATCGAAATACGTCACCACTTCTGGATTTATCACCCACTCCCGGTTTTGGCTTATGGTGCTTTCACACTGCATTCAGGCACCCATTCAGTGGCTCCGTCGTGGCTTACGTCCAAATGGGATTGGGGCATATGTGCCGACAGGGCCATAGACTATACCGGTACTGACAGAGCTAGCGTGCCTTTAACGTGCATCATTTTCGGGCATATACGCCTACTGGGGCGGACACCCAGACATAGTAGACTGCTTATACACCCAGAAATGATGCAAGGCAGAACGCATGTTGGCTCTGCCGGCACCATTATAGTCTATGGTCCCGTCGGGGCTAAGCCTGAATCCCATTTTGCGGGGGGGATTTGGATGCGAGCCCCGCTGGGACTTGCAAGCGTACAGAAGAGCACAATGTGAAAGCACCCTTAAAAATTCCTATGTAAAATACTGACCAAATACTAAACATGTGAACGCGGCCTAAGTCTCCGGATCTTTGTAGCCTTTGATGGCTGGGACATAGAAGCAGTAACTCCTGTTTTAGTCATGAAAAGCAGAGACAGGAAATCTCTTTACTGAAAAAGAGAAACATACACATGATGCAACACTAAGCAATACACTCAGTCCATGAAAACACGCTGCAATGCTCCGTTGTGATGCGGAGTCCATCTCTTACCACTCCCTGTCTGGGTTAAAGACGAGAGAGATAGCAGTAATGAGGTAACATGTCAGCAATGCTTTCATACATTATTCAACAGCCTCATTTCCTTTCAATAAAAGGTTCATCTACATAAAGGAAATGTTGTGTCCCTACAGCAGTCCAGGATATGAACCATGCCAAACTCTTTACAGATTGTGCAGATTTCCTTATTTGCCTCTCCTTATGAGTGTAAATAAAGACAAATGTCATCGTACCCCACAAATATTTATATTTTTAGATTATGTACTATTTTTATAGATACGCTTAAAGGGTTTGGCCACTTTATCTTTACTTTATCAGACGTGTTGGGTACATGATATTGTGACACTCACAATTATATACAGTGACATATATTGTATAAAGGGTATTAATACCCCGTGAACTTTTCCACATTTTTTCACATTACCCCCACATGCTTAAATGTTTTTTACTGGGATTTTATGTGACCTACCAACTCAAAGTAGCAACAATTAGTGAAGTATAAAGGAAATGATACATAGTTTTCTAATTATTTTAAAAATATATATCTGAAAATTATGACGAGCATTTGTATTCAGCCCCCTGTTGTGTGATACCCCTAAATTAAATCCTGAGGGACCAATTGCCTGCAGAAGTCACATACCGTTTATACCGTTTACCATTGTATAAGCCGACCCGAGTATAAGCCAAGGCACCTAATTTTGCCACGAAAAACTTAGAAAATGTATTGACTTGAGTATAAGCCTTGTATACATTGTCCCCTCATCCCTATCCTGGTATGCATGGCTCCTTATCCCCATCCTTGTATGCATGGCTCCTTATCCCCATCCTTGTATGCATGGCTTATCATACCAAACCTTGTCTGCATGGCTCCTTATTATCCCCATCCTTGTATGCATGGCTCCTTTTCCCTATCCTTGCATGCATGGCTCTTTATCCCTATCCTGGTATGCATGGCTCCTCATCCCTGTCCTGGTATGTATGGCTCCTCATCCCTATCTTGGTATGCATGGTTCCTCATCCCTATCCTTGTATGCATGGCCCCCATGAGAAAAGCATAAAAAAAATAAAAAATAACAACATCCTACTGAGGCCTCTTTCACACTTCAGTCGTGCGACGTCAGTCAAAATCCGTCAAAATGTGAAAAAAACGGATCCGCCTTTTTTTTTTGGCGGATCCGTTTTTTTCACATTGACTTGCATTAGTGATGGATTTTGACGGATGGTCGTCCGTTAGGTCCGTTTTTTTACGGATCCACCAAAAAATTGGCATCCGTCATTTTAGAAAAACGTCCAATGCAACGTTTTTTTGCTCTGCCAAAATGGCGGACTACAGCGGATCCGCCGCATCCGCCATTTTAAATAATGGCCGCCTATGGGCGGCGGATCCGCTGGCATCCGTTTTTGACGGAATCCGCCGCGGATCCGTCGCCTCCATAAAAAACATTGAAAATGCAGACAACACTGTCCGGGGTCTCTCTCTCTCTCTCCAGACTTACATTTCCGGAACGAAAAATTCATAATTTCCGGGTGAAATCTTCTTGGCGGATCCGTCAGAAAAATGACCAGTTTTACATCCGTTTTTACCCTTTTCTGACGGATCCGCCATTTTCACACTTAGGCGGACGTCACACAACGGAGGTGTGAAAGAGGCCTTACCTTCACTGCGCACCCTCGCAGCATCTTGTTCCAGTGCCAGCAGCTCCTGCGGCCAAGCGATCACGTGTCCCCGCTTATTAAGGTAATGAATATTCACCTCTCTCCACTCCTATGGGAGTGGAGAGAGGTGAATATTCATAACTCTTAAGAAGCGGCACCCGTGATAGCCCGGCAGCTGCTGGAAGCCAGCGGCTGTAACTGTGTGTGCTATAAGAGAAATGAATATTCATTGCCAGTGCAGTGAATATTCATTTCTCTTTATCAGCGGGCACAGGCTTTAGCCACAGCAGCTGGCTCCTGTGACCCGCTGCTCCGCCGCTCCCTCTCCCCCGCCATCTTCTGGGACAATGACTCGTGTATAAGCCAAGGGGGGCGTTTTCAGCACTGAAAAATGTGCTGAAAGTAAATTGAGTCCACCTGTGTGTCATTTATTGTCAGTATAACTACAGCTGTTCTGTGAAGGCCTGAGAGGTTTGTTTGAGAACATTGAGGATCAAATAGCCTCATGAAAACCAAGGAACACACCAGACAGGTCAGGGATAAAGTTGTGGAGAAGAGTAAAGCAGGGTTAAGTTATAAAAATGTATATGGCCAAGAGGCCCATGGTCAGTGCATCCAGGTTTAAACATGTTTTTCTAAATAAAGACATTGGATTTTACAGGACCAGTGAGTGCCACTCTTTTTTCTTCTCATTTACATGTTTGCACCTTATTTTGTGATACTCTGTACCTGCAGGCTTGATTGCTCAGTCCAAAGTTTAGTTTAAGGACAAGTTAAAACACACAGGTTGAATGGTGGCGGCTTTCCTTTTCTTTTTGTCTCCGTAAGTTATAAAAAGCTGAACCAAATTCTGAACATCTCACTGAGCGCTGTTCAATCCATCATCCAAAATGAGGAGTATGGCACAACTACAAACCTACTAAATCATGACCATCCACCTAAACCAGGGGTGGGGAATCATTTTCTGCCAAGGGCCATTTGGATATTTATATCATCCTTTGGGGGCCGTACAAACTCCGCCCACAAAGTACATCCTGACTCTGGCACTGGTGTCAGGACGTAATCTTTCATTGTATGCCCTTCAGTAGTGAACACTACGTGTGTGTGCTTACAGAGCAAGAAGAAATTAATGAGCTGGTGGCAATCAAAATACAGCTCCCTGCCAAAGAACTGCGGTCCTGAGAATCTGCCCGGGGGCTGGATAAAAGGTCATCGAGGGCCGTAAATGGCCCTGGTGTCACGCTGTCTAGCAGATGTATAATATATAATGTCAGTAATCTATCAAGTGGGACAACATTCTATATAACATATAAATAGGTAACATTAACATGTATATATAACATAGTATTACCTGACATAATATCCTGTGGGTCAATACTGAATCCTTTTCACGCTGTCTCTGGCTAGAGGTGGACCGGGGTCTATGCTGACCCTAAACTGGGGTCCTGACTAGTCCCTCTACCTGGAGGTACTGTTAAAGGTACAGAGGTCCAGGCCACCAGCGTAAACCCTGTCTCCTATAAATCCCTGACCACTGTAATCTAGTCCTTAGAAGGACCCTGATTACCACCAAAGGGAATGGACAGGTAAAGGTTAACAAACAGTATAGACAAACGAGACAGACAGGGGATAAAGTAAATACTGTCTTGCATACAACATTAAAACACAGAGGGAACACCAAAGGTCTAGGAGATAAACTATAAGCAAGGTGAGGAGAAACAACAAAAGAGCTCTTAGCTTAAGTCTTCTCAGAACCGATCCTATCTGCAGTCTGTATGAATGCTTTCACCGGCATCTAACCAGCAGACTGGCAGCTATATAAAGGAAGCTAATTAGAACACAATCAAAAGCAGCCGGGCGAGGCTGGACCCAGTCTCAGCAAAGAGCTAGGCAAAATTAACTCCCTCATTACCAAACACAAAGAAACAGCAACTCAGCTGCGAGAAGTCAGAATGTGCAATCGCGACAATCTTCGTGGCGATGCACCCATGACAGTACCCCCCCTTCTACGAGGGGCCTCTGGACCTTCAGGGCCAGGTCTGTCCGGGTAAGTCGTGTGGAAGGTCCGAACCAATCGATCTGCGTTAATCTCAGACGCAGAGACCCACGTCCTCTCCTCAGGACCATATCCCTTCCAATGAACCAAATACTGAAGGGACCGGCGATTCAGACGTGAGTCAATGATCTTCAACACTTGAAATTCTAAGTTACCATTGACCACCACTGGAGGAGGAGGTAGAAGTGACGGTATAACTGGCGCCACGTACCTCTTAAGCAACGATTTGTGGAATACATTATGGATTTTAAACGTAGGAGGGAGGTCCAGACGAAATGCCACAGGATTAATTATAGAACTGATCCTGTATGGACCGATGAACCTGGGACCCAGTTTCCAGGAGGGAACTTTGCGTTTTATATTCTTGGTAGACAACCACACCAGATCGTTCACACCTAGGTCCGGACCAGACACTCTCCTCCTATCAGACCTCCGCTTGAAACAGTTCCCCATAGTACTCAGACCATTCAGCACTCCTCTCCAAACTGAAGCAAGTGACGACGAGAATCGTTCCTCCTCAGGAACCCCAGATGGACGGGTATGTGGGGTCTTAGAGCGAGCACAAACTCCACAGGACGCGACAAAAGTTATTACCTCTTTAATAATAATAATAATAATAATAATCTTTATTTATATAGCGCCAACATATTCCGCAGCGCTTTACAGTTTAACAGTTTCAAAACACAAGTCATAGGTAACAACGTTAACAATACAATAATTAAAGCAAAATAAGCCGACCCTGCTCGTGAGAGCTTACAATCTACAATGAGGTGGGGGAGATACAAAGTACAGGTGTGTATATACAATGGTGCATTTACAATAATGGTCCAGCCATCTTGAGGGAGTGAGGCATGGATGGAGATAGTGAATGGGCTACACATACACACTTAAACATAGAACGACTTTGGTTAGTGAATGTGATAGGCCACTCTGAACAAATGTGTTTTGAGGGAGCTCCTGAAACCATGCAAATTGTGGATAGTCCTAATTTCTTGGGGTAGAGCATTCCAGAGGATTGGCGCAGCGCGGGAGAAGTCTTGGAGTTGGGAGTGGGAGGTACGGATTAGTGCAGAGGTTAGTCGAAAGTCGTTTGCAGAGCGCAGCAGTCGGTTAGGCCGATGGATAGAAATGAGGGAGGAGATGTAGGGGGGTGCTGCACTGTGGAGAGCTTTGTGGGTGAGAACCAGTACTTTGAATTGGATCCTATAATGAATGGGCAGCCAGTGTAAGGACTGGCGAAGAGCGGACGCGTCCGAGTACCGATTAGCCAGATGGATGACCCTGGCTGCTGCATTAAGGATGGACTGGAGAGGGGATAGTCGAGTAATGGGGAGGCCAAGTAATAGAGCGTTGCAGTAGTCCAGGCGGGAGTGGATCAATGCTACAGTGAGGGTTTTTGTTGTTTCCATGGTGAGAAAAGGGCGGATTCTAGAGATGTTCTTTAGGTGTAGATGGCAAGAGCGGGCAAGAGATTGTATATGGGAGGTGAAGGAGAGATTGGTGTCAAACATAACACCCAGACAGCGAGCCTGCTGCCGGGGTGTTATTATGGTGCCGCCCACAGAGAGGAAAATGTCAGATTTAGGGAGGTTAGTAGACGGCGGGAGCAGAAGGAGTTCAGTCTTGGAGAGGTTAAGTTTCAGATAGAGAGCGGACATGATGTTGGAGACTGCGGACAGACAGTCGGTGGTGTTCTGTAGAACAGCGGGAGTAAGGTCGGGGGATGACGTGTATAGTTGTGTGTCATCGGCATAAAGATGGTACTGAAAGCCAAATCTGCTGATGGTCTGTCCAATTGGGGCCGTGTAGAGAGAGAAGAGAAGGGGGCCAAGGACTGAGCCCTGGGGTACACCGACAGTGAGAGGAAGAGGAGATGATGTGGAGCCAGAGAACGAAACACTGAAGGAGCGGTCAGAAAGATAGGAGGAGAACCAGGAGAGAACAGTGTCCTTAATACCTAGTGACTGGAGCCTAGAGAGTAGGAGACGGTGGTCAACCGTGTCGAAAGCTGCAGAAAGGTCGAGAAGAATGAGCAGAGAGTGGTCGCCGTTACGTTTTGCTGTAAGAAGGTCATTGGTCACTTTGATGAGTGCAGTTTCAGTCGAATGTAGGGGGCGGAAGCCGGACTGTGAAGGGTCTAGGAGGGAGTAAGTGGAGAGGTAACGGGTGAGGCGGGAGTAGACTAGGCGCTCCAAAAGTTTAGAGATGAAGGGGAGATTGGAGACCGGTCTGTAGTTGTTTGTGCAGGAAGGGTCAAGAGCGGGTTTCTTTAGTAATGGAGTAATGATGGAGTGTTTGAAGGAGGATGGGAAAATGCCAGAGGAGAGTGAGAGATTAAAGATTGTAGTTAGGTGAGTTGTGACAACTGGAGAGAGAGACTGGAGGAGATGTGAGGGGATGGGGTAGGTAGTGCATGTAGTCGGACGAGAGGAAGAGAGGAGTCTGGAGACTTCTTCTTCTGTGATGGGATCAAATGTGGAAAGTGAGCCAGGGGAAATGCAGGGTGGGATGGGAGTCACAGCACTTGGTGGTTGAGAGCAGATTTCCTGACGGATAGTATCTATTTTTTCTATAAAGTGGGAGGCCAGGTCGTCAGCACAAATGTCTGTGATAGGGGCTTGTGCTTTTGGCCTGAGGAGGGAGTGAAAAGTGTCAAAAAGTTTCTTGGGGTTGTTGGCTAGTGAGGAGATCAGTGTGGTGAAGTAGGTCTGTTTGGCGAGGTGAAGGGCAGCATTATAAGTTCTTAACATGAATTTAAAGTGGATGAAGTCTTCTGGTGTGCGGGTTTTTCTCCAGAGGCGTTCAGCACTCCTAGAGCATCGCTGAAGAAGTCGAGTTTGCAATGTGAGCCAGGGCTGTTTTACTGTGTGTTTGGAGGTTCTGAGGGTGAGCGGTGCTACTTGGTCAAGGGTGCTTTTAAGAATGTCATTGTAGTGATGAAGAGCCAGATCAGGACAGGAAAAAGAGGAGATTGGGGACAGCGATGAGTGTAGGGAGTCTGAAAGTGTCTGAGGGTTAATGGCTTGTAGATTTCTGAATGTGTGGTAGGTAGGAGTGCGCTGGGGTGGTGGAGGATTTGTGAGCGTGAAGGAGAGAATGTTGTGGTCAGAGAGTGGAAGCGGTGAGTTATTTAGGTGGGAGATTGAACAGAGGCGGACAAAGACCAGGTCAAGGGTGTTGCCATCCTTGTGTGTCTCAGAGGTTGAAAGCTGTGAGAGGCCTAGAGAAGTGGTTAGTGATAGAAGCTGAGATGCAGATGTGGAAGTAGGGCTGTTAATGGGGATGTTGAAGTCTCCAAGGATAAGGGTTGGTAGTTCTGAGGACATGAAGTGCGGCAGCCAGGCTGAGAAGTGGTCAAGGAACTGGGTGGGTGAGCCTGGGGGCCGATATATGACCGCTACTCTGAGGGAGAGGGGATGGAAGAGCCTGATGGTGTGGACCTCAAAAGAAGGGAATGAGAGTGATGGAATTGGGGGGATGACCTGGAAAGTGCATTGTGGGGACAGGAGTATGCCAACTCCACCACCATGTCTGTTTGTGGGTCTCGGGGAATGGGAGAACTGTAAACCACCATAGGAAATGGCAGCAGGGGAGACAGTGTCAGAATCCTGAATCCAGGTTTCAGTGAGGGCCAACAGATTAAGAGAGTGGTTCAGAAAGTAGTTGTGCAGGAAGGATAGCTTGTTGCATGCAGACCGTGGATTCCAGAGGGCACAATTGAAAGAAGGAGATGAGGGAGTGCAAGTAATATTAATAAGATTATTATGGTTTCGGTATGAGGTAGGGTAGGGATTGAGGTTGGGGGATGGTGGACCAGGGTTGGGGGAGATGTCCCCTGAAATCAGTAGGAGTAGGAAGGTAAAGAGCAGGTAGTTGTTGGAATTGTAAGTAGGTTTTTTATGTGATGTGTTTGGGCAAGATGGGCTGAGGTTTTTCAGGAAGGTGAGGAGTGCATGGGAGCTGTACATGGGAGAGGGAAGGATAGAGGGGCTGATGTGTATGAGTCGTGATGGAGGGGGGATGGGGCGTGAATGTGGATGGCAATGGAACACAGGAGGAAATAGATAAAGTACATAATGAAAAATAAGGCAAAGTGTGGGGTACCTGATTCCAGCCCTGATTAACTGCCATGAATAACTGCCGTTTTCAAGATGCTTTTCTTCTGTGATGCTTAACTTCTGGGATGCATGCGCCCCCACAATGCATGCGCCCCTTAGACTACTCCTAAATATATAGTCCACACTACAGGGTCAGGAAAGTGGGATTGTGGGAAATGCTTTGGGATAATTTGCCAGCTGGGGCCAGCACACCAGGGGGTGGTTAGATCATCAAAGGCACTAGACCTGGCAACATCTATATGTTATAGCACCTTCCACCTGATAGCATCTACAGAGGCCCCAGTCACACGAATACACAGCAGTAAGTATTAAGCACAGTGCAAAAAATGAATTATACTAAAGTTTTACCAGGCACATTAAACTATGTTGCAAAATGGTACAGCAGTGGTTGGCAGCAATCAGAAGTATGGAGTGCATACTATTGCTATATATTTCCACATGCAAGACAGAAGGGGCTTGTGTCATTCAGCTGCTTGCTGATAATGAATGGAGTGCGTACATGCAGAGAGGATCAATTCAGAGGATGAATGATTTGGTTACCATTGCTATATATTTCCACATGCAAGACAGAAGGGGCTTGTGTCATTCAGCTGCTTGCTGATAATGAATGGAGTGCGTACATGCAGAGAGGATCAATTCAGAGGATGAATGATTTGGTTACCATTGCTATATATTTCCACATGCAAGACAGAAGGGGCTTGTGTCATTCAGCTGCTTGCTGATAATGAATGGAGTGCATACATGCAGAGAGGATCAATTCAGAGGATGAATGATTTGGTTACCATTGCTATATATTTCCACATGCAAGACAGAAGGGGCTTGTGTCATTCAGCTGCTTGCTGATAATGAATGGAGTGCATACATGCAGAGAGGATCAATTCAGAGGATGAATGATTTGGTTACCATTGCTATATATTTCCACATGCAAGACAGAAGGGGCTTGTGTCATTCAGCTGCTTGCTGATAATGAATGGAGTGCATACATGCAGAGAGGATCAATTCAGAGGATGAATGATTTGGTTACCATTGCTATATATTTCCACATGCAAGACAGAAGGGGCTTGTGTCATTCAGCTGCTTGCTGATAATGAATGGAGTGCATACATGCAGAGAGGATCAATTCAGAGGATGAATGATTTGGTTACCTGTGTGAAGAGAGAAGATGAATGTTAATTCCTTCCCATGAATAACTGCCGTTTTCAAGATGCTTTTCTTCTGTGATGCTTAACTTCTGGGATGCATGCGCCCCCACAATTTAAGTTAGGCCACCAAAACCGGCGAGAAAGGAGATCCACAGTTGCTTTACTCCCTGGATGTCCTGCTAAAGCAGAACTATGATGTGCCTCGATAACTTTTTGTCTTAACTGATTAGGAACAAACAGTTTCCCTGGAGGTCCTACAGGGGCGTCCCCCTGAGCCTCCAACACCTCCTCCTCAAGCTCAGAGCACACAGCCGACACCACCACTCCTTCCTGAAGGATAGAAACCGGGTCATCCGTCTTTCCGGCCCCTGGGAAACTACGAGATAAGGCATCAGGAAGCAATTTTATTAAGCAGTCATACGTGCGATGAGGAGGTAACTTTTGACACCCCTCCTCTGAGAACATCTCCCCAAAGTCCTCCAGAAAAGGAGGCAAAGTCCTAGGCACGACCGCACCAATGACCGTGTTCATGCAGTTATTCTTGCAAAATTCACCCCACTGGCTTATCTTTCTGGATTGCCAATCAATCACTGGGTTATGTTTAGCCAACCAGGGAAGTCCCAACACAATAGGAGTAGGAAGACCCTCCAACACATAACAAGACAACTGTTCTTTATGTATTGCCCCTACTCGAAGGTCTATGTTATGAACAGCTTGTACAAAGCTACCTTGACCGAGAGGTCTGGTGTCAATAGAAAGTATAGGGATCGGTTTGGCCAATACACTCAGTTGCATACCTTGCACCTGGGCAAACCGAGCATCCACCATATTAGCCCCAGACCCACTATCAAGAAGAACAGAAATCCTCTCAACTCTCGCACCAACCACCACCTCTGCAGGCACGAGAAATTGAGACGGACCTGGGGACGAAATACCTACTCCCAGGTTGTCGTCCACCACACAACCTGGGATTAACAGTTTTTCGGTGACTTTTTTGCTCAATGAGGCACGGGAGGGACACCCCCCAACAAAATGTCCCTCTCTCCCGCAGAAGAAACACCTTCTTGTCTTGCGGCGCACCGCCGATTCCCTCCTACAAAATGATGTCCCACCCAACTGCATAGGTTCCTCAGAACAGACCAGGGGAACCTCCATATAAGGGACTTTAGTAGTGGGTAGAGTAATAACAGGGGGCGGAGTTACCTCGCACCTCCCCGAAGCCGTCTATCAATACGAATAGCAAGGGCCATAGCAGCCTCCAGTGACGGAGGAGAATCATACTGAGCCAAAACATCTTTTAATTTGTCAGATAACCCTTGACAAAACTGGCTCCTAAGAGCTGGGTCATTCCACTGAGTATCTGTGGCCCATCTACGGAACTCAGAAGAAAATTCCTCCGCCGGACGATCTCCCTGCTGTATCCTACGTAACTTCGTTTCAGCAAGGGAGACCCGATCCGGGTCATCATACACCAGCCCCAGGGCAGCAAAAAATCGATCTACTGACTGGAGGGCCGGGAGCCCGGAGGAAGAGAGAACGCCCAGGATTGAGGGTCCCCTTGTAAGAGCGAGATGACAATTCCCACCCTCTGCTCCTCACTCCGCGATGACCGAGGCCGTAGCCGAAAGTACAATTTACATGCCTCCCGGAAGGTAAAAAATTTGTCCCGCCCACCAGTGAACCTGTCCGGGAGAGCAACCTTAGGTTCAGATCTGGTTTGCTCCGGGGGGGACAAAACCTTGGACTTAATGTCCGTAAACTCCATGGACAATTTCTGCAACTGCAGGGCAAGCTGGGCTACTGGATCCATGGTAGCTGGGGAGAATCTATAGTTTGGCCGGTGAAAATGTCACGCTGTCTAGCAGATGTATAATATATAATGTCAGTAATCTATCAAGTGGGACAACATTCTATATAACATATAAATAGGTAACATTAACATGTATATATAGCATAGTATTACCTGACATAATATCCTGTGGGTCAATACTGAATCCTTTTCACGCTGTCTCTGGCTAGAGGTGGACCGGGGTCTATGCTGACCCTAAACTGGGGTCCTGACTAGTCCCTCTACCTGGAGGTACTGTTAAAGGTACAGAGGTCCAGGCCACCAGCGTAAACCCTGTCTCCTATAAATCCCTGACCACTGTAATCTAGTCCTTAGAAGGACCCTGATTACCACCAAAGGGAATGGACAGGTAAAGGTTAACAAACAGTATAGACAAACGAGACAGACAGGGGATAAAGTAAATACTGTCTTGCATACAACATTAAAACACAGAGGGAACACCAAAGGTCTAGGAGATAAACTATAAGCAAGGTGAGGAGAAACAACAAAAGAGCTCTTAGCTTAAGTCTTCTCAGAACCGATCCTATCTGCAGTCTGTATGAATGCTTTCACCGGCATCTAACCAGCAGACTGGCAGCTATATAAAGGAAGCTAATTAGAACACAATCAAAAGCAGCCGGGCGAGGCTGGACCCAGTCTCAGCAAAGAGCTAGGCAAAATTAACTCCCTCATTACCAAACACAAAGAAACAGCAACTCAGCTGCGAGAAGTCAGAATGTGCAATCGCGACAATCTTCGTGGCGATGCACCCATGACACCTGGGGCCTGAGGTTCCCCACCCCTGACCTAAACTAACATCCCAAGCAAGGAAAGCACCAATTAGAAAAGCAGCCAAGTGGCCCCTAGTCACTCTGGAAGAGCAGGTCAGCTGTGACATCACCTTTTGTTATTGGTGCATCCTGTGTTATTGGCTGTATACAGAGGTGTTACCTATCAATGTGATTACATCTGTGATAATAAGGAGCCTGCTGAAAAATCTTCTCTAAAAAAGCCTCAGTGGCTAGTGTGAAAATATAAAGATTTCCTGCTATAAACTGTTTCCTCTTATTATGTAATGTCTCATACCAGGTGATACTTACATTTTCCTTATTAATATATTGTCCATTATGTAAAAGAGTGTAACAAAATTTGTAGACACAGATCAGTATTTCCTGAGCTTCTGTGTGAAAATGACTTGTGCCAGGCAGTATTACCATAGTACACCAATCAGTATTTCCTGAGTTTTGGTGTACTATGGTAACACTGCCTGGCACAAGTCACTTTACACTTATCAGTAGAGGAGATGATATTTAATGAGGTGTTGTAACAGAAATAATATTGATCAGAAGAGAGCTAGGCAATGTCTCTGCAACTCCCTAGTGCCAATACTGAGCCATCAATCCACTGGGCCCAAAGCTTCTCGAACTTAGTAATGGTGTTTCTCTTCAAATAATTACCCCTCTCCAAGTTCACTAACCAACTAATTGTATTTATGAATTTTGGGATTGTGGGTGCGTGGTTTGATATCCAGTATTGGGCAAATAATTTCCTGGTCATAAATAGCATACGGTACAGCACCGTCTTGCCGTAGTCAAACAAATATAAATCATCAATATACCCCAGTACACTTACAAAATGTGTAGGATCAGTATTGACTGAATAGATCCTATTAATATCATTTCTAGTACACCTTTCCAAAAGGATTCCAGATTAGGGAGGGCCACATCATATGCAGCAGGTTAGCAGAATGCACCTTACATCTTGCATATAAAGGATTTGGTCTAAGCCCTATATCAAATTGGAATTGAGGAGTTCTGTATGGCTGGGGCGCCACATATACATGAGATAATCTGTGGAATGAACTTAGGGACAGTTGTGGAACTCTCTCCAAATTTCTTGCCAAAGTCCTTCTTCTTCTATGGGACCAATTATTCTTTTGAAGAAAATCGATATTTAACTAAAACCAGGTCTAGAAGAGCAGTATATAATATTGGGGTCAGACCACCGTAGTCATGTGAGAAAGTTATCCTCTGTATTACCAAGTTCTTGGGAACACAGCCATAAAGAATCAGCCCCTCTGCCTAATATGCATGTCATAGCTGAAGGTATTTTTAAAATTCAGAGTGAAGTATTCCAAATGTGAATTGCATTTAAGAGAAATCCTTAATCAAATCTCCCATTAAAATATGAGAAAACCTCTTCATCCACTTTAAGCTCAGCATTTGAACCACTTCAATTGATGTAAGTTAAAGAGCCATAGGGTTTCCCATAGTGAAGTAAATTGTGTGATCCCATGCAGGCTCTGCAATTCTCTTACCTTCCACCAAAGCCGATGTATTTGTGGTAGAGTTAGAGTTTTGCCAGAAGAGGCTCTAAACCTGTGTGCTTCCAGTGCCTCATAAAACCTAGATAACGTAAGAGGATGTTGAAGTAGCAGGCGCTGTGCACCACCAGGATCAACCCATCGCAAATATGATGAAGTTGAGCTGAACATGAAGAGGAAGTCCGTGCTGCAGCTGATCCCTGGCTTCAACTTTCTACTCAAAGCGTTCGAAGGCGGGGACAGTGACGCCAGTGTTGATTGGGCGCTGGCGTCATGTGTCTCACCACCGCACAAGAGACCTGGGGAGAGTGACTACCGACACCGTGGGAACGGCGCCGACAGGGGAGGTTAGTATAAGCTTTATTATGTTATTAGGGCCAAGAGAGGGGTATGACAAACTGTTGTCCAAGTACTGGACAACTTCCTTAAGTCTGGTAGCTAAGACTTTTGCTAATATCTTGATGTCTGTTAATGATAAAGATATAGGTCTGCAGGAATCGGGGAGCAATGGGTCCTTGCCTGATTTGGGTATAACTACGATCACTGCTTCTTGCATTGAGCAAGGTAGTGCTCCCCCTTTAACAGCCTCTTGGTAAGTACTCAGTAGTTGAGGCAATAAAATCTATCCAGATTTCTTATAAATCTCAGTGAGAAGTCCATCCGAGCTCTGTGATTTGTTAAAAGCCATTGAGACCACTGCTATCTGCAATTCTTCCAATTGAAGTGAACTTTTCAAATATTTTTGGTCACCTTTGAAATAGCAAGAAAATGGAGTTGAGTGGAAAACCCCCATAACTAGCATGGAAACACCAAGTGTTTTGTCAATAAGTATCACTATCATCTTCATTATATTATTAGGAGGGGGGATTTATCAATAGCAGTTCCGTAGAGTATATTTTGCCGTGAATGCCTGAAAAACTACCTTCCCCATTGGTCTTTAAAGATATAGTTTCAAAGGGAATAGACCTGTGAACCAAGACGATAACACCCTTGGAGTAGCTTGAAACAGTTGAGTGGAAACTGTGACTAATTCATCAGCGGTTCATGCATGCTGTTTTATCTTTTTCTAAATGAGTCTCCTACAGACACACCACCACAGGTGAGTGTTCTTTGACGTATTCCATAACGGCCGCCCATGTTGAAGCACTCCTAACCCTGTTATGTTCCATAAGAGAAATTTGAGATTGCTAGCCGTTACGCTGGTCTATATATGGATTTGACGTATTCCATAACGGCCGCCCATGTTGAAGCACTCCTAACCCTGTTATGTTCCATAAGAGAAATTTGAGATTGCTAGCCGTTACGCTGGTCTATATATGGATTGAAAAGTGTGGAGTGGATACAGTTGTAGGAAAAAGTTTTTACTTCCTTCCTCATTTCCTATTCTTTTGCATGTTTGACACACTTAAATATTTCAGATCACCAATCAAATGTAAATATTAGACAAAGATAACACAAGTAAGCACAAAATGCAGTTTTTAAATTAAGGTATTTATTATTAAGGGAAAAAGAAATCCACACCCACAGGGCCCTGTGTGAAAAAGTGATTTCCCCCGAAACCTAAGAACTAGTTGGGCCACCCTTAGCTGCAACAACTGCAATCATTTGTTTGCGACAACTGACAATGGGTCTTTTACAACGCTCTGGAGGAATTTTGGCCCACTCATCTTTGCAGAGTTGTTGCAATTCAGCCACATTGGAGCGTTTCCGAGCATAAACCGCCTTTTTAAGATCATGCCACAGCATCTCAATTGGATTAAAGTTGGGACTTTGACTAGGCCACGCCAAAGTCTTAATTTTGTTATTCTTAAGCCATTCAGAGGTGGACTTAGTGTGTTTTGTGTCATTGTCCTGCTGCATAACCAAGTTTATTTCAGCTAGAAGTCATGAGCAGAAGGCCGGACATTCTACTTCAGGATTTTTTGGCAGACAGCAGAATTCATGGTTCCATTTATCACAGCAAGTCTTCCAGGTCCTGAAGCAGCAAAATAACCCCAGACCATCACACTACCACCACCATATTTTACTGTTGGTATGATGCTCCTTTTCTCAATTGCTGTGTTACTTCTACGCCAGATGTGATGGGACGTACACCTTCCAAAATGTTCAACTTTTGTCTGATCAGTCCACAGAGTATTCTCCCAAAAGTCTTGGGGATCATCAAGATGTTTTTTGGCAAAACTGATATAAGCCTTTACATTCTTATTGCTCAGCAGTGGTTTTTGTCTTGGAACTCTGCCATACAGGAAATTTTTGCACAGTCTCTTTCTTATGGTGGAGTCATGAACACTGACCTTAAGGCAAGTGAAGCCTGCAGTTCTTTGGAAGTTGCTGTGGGATATTTTGTGACCTCTTAGTTGAGATGTTACTGCACTCTTGGGGTAATTTTGGTCACCCGGCCACTCCTGGGAAGGTTCATCACTGTTTCATGTCTTCGCTATATGTGGATAATGGCTCTCACTGTGGTTCGCTGGAGTCCGAAAGTTTTAGAAATGGCTTTATAACCTTTTCTAGACTAATGGCTCTCAATTACTTTGTTTCTCATTAAACCACAATTTATTTTGGATTGCAGCATGATGTCTAGCTTTTGATGATCTTTTGATCTAATTCACTTTGTCAGGCAGGTCCTATTTAAGTGATTTCTTGAATGAGAATAGGTGTGGCAGTAATTAAGCCTTGTTGTGACTAGGGAATTTGAATTCAGCTTCCCAAAGATGTGATAAACCACAGTTCATTTATGTTTTAAAGTGGGGTGGGGGCAATCACTTTTTCACACAGAGCCCTGTAGGTTTGGATTTCTTTTCCCTTAATAATATAGACTTTCAGTTAAAAACTGCATTTTAAAAACATTTAAGTGTGACAAACATGCAAAAGATTAGGAAATCAGGAAGGGGCAAACACTTTTTACACAACTGTAGGTCTGCTAACACAGTGTGATCAGTAACATTTTGCAATCCTTGCTGCATGAAAGAAATATCATCTTTTAGTAGACCCATCTCTACAGTGAGCGAACAAAATTTCTGAGCAGCAGTGTGTCAGCCATAAATACAGCTTTCAATATGGGTTCCGTGATTGGCTGGTCTGAGGTTTTGGCAGGAGGTTTGCCTCTAGGTGAAGCTACAGGAGAGGGAGATTATCTGATATAAGTGCAGCCTGAGTTTGCTTTTCCCCTATGGATTCAGGGCACAAAATGATGTCTTCTCCCTGAGGTTCCTGTGGACTATCAGGAGCGGTGTATTATTTAATGGGGGTTCTGAAAAAGCCAGCAAGTCTCGCCACTTAGCTGCCACAACCGCTCTACCTGCTGATGGAGTCTCGGTGCCATCTTAGTTTTCTCACTGCCACCTACCTTTGTTTTTTAGCAATTTCTCCAGCCCAATTCTGATGTGCATGGTCACTTCACCCCCCAATCCTGATGTGCATGGTCCCTTCACCCCCCAATCCTGATGTGCATGGTCCTCTCATCCCCCAATCCTGACGTGCTATGGTCCCCTCACCCCCCAACCCTGATGTGCATGGTCCCCTCACCCCCCAATCCTGATGTGCATGGTCCCCTCACCCGCCCCAATCCTGATGTGCATGGTCCTCTCATCCCCCAATCCTGACGTGCATGGTCCCCTCACCCCCCAACCCTGATGTGCATGGTCCCCTCACCCCCCAATCCTGATGTGCATGCTCCCCTCACCCCCCCCAATCCTGATGTGCATGGTCCTCTCACCCCCAAACTCTGATGTGCATGGTCCCCTCACCCCCCAATCCTGATGTGCATGGTCCCCTCACCTCCCCAATCCTGATGTGCATGGTCCCCTTACCCCCCAACCCTGATGTGCATGGTCCCCTCACCCCCAATCCTGATGTGCATGGTCCCCTCACCCTCCCAATCCTGATGTCCATGGTCCCCTCACCCCCCAACCCTGATGTGCATGGTCCCCTCACCCCCCAATCCTGATGTGCATGGTCCCCTCACCCCCCAATCCTGATGTGCATGGTCCCCTCAACCCCCAATCCTGATGTGCATGGTCCCCTCACCCCCCAATCCTGATGTGCATGGTCCCCTCACCCCAAATCCTGATGTGCATGGTCCCTTCACCCCCCAATCCTGATGTGCATGGTCCCCTCACCCCCCAATCCTGATGTGCATGGCCCCTCACCCCCAATCCTGATGTGCATGGTCCCCTCACCCCCCAATCCTGATGTGCATACCCTCACCCCCCCAATCCTGATGTGCATGGTCCTCTCATCCCCCAACCCTGATGTGCATGGTCCACTTACCCCCCAATCCTGGTGTGCATGGCCCCCCATCCCCCAATCCTGATGTGCATGGCCCCCTCACCGCTATTAAACTGCACACATACCCCCAAAAAAACAAACATTTATACTCACCTTTCTTCCCTGTGATCCAGCGCTGTTCCGTTCTGCTGGACGCCGGGGGAGGAGAGCGGCGCCGGAGTACGCACATGCCCATATCGCGCGGTCCGATGCCATATTGCTTAAGACACACTGTAAATGTGTTTTCAGCAAAATGGCGCCGGATAGCGCTATTGCGCATGCGCGATTCCGACGCGCACTCCTGGTCTCCTGCCCCGGGAGAAGAGAAGCGCCGCGGCAACGCTCCTCCCGGTCAGGTAAGTATGTGAGTATGGCGCCGGAGATCGCGGTATGCATCCAGTACGGATACCGCGATCTCCGGCGCCATACAGAGTACTCACCGCTGGATGCCTCACTCTGTCTGGAGCCAGACTGCGCAGGCGTGTCGCGCTTGCGCAGTCTATAAAGGCTTCGGACAGAGGGACGCTCCCAGCGTTATATTATAGATATATGTATATATGTACATATATATGTATATATACAGCTCTGACAAAAATTAAGAACCACTGCAAAATTTTCAGTTTGTCGATTTTTCTCTTTATAGGTATATTTTTAAGTAAAATGTAAATTGCTCTTTTATTCTATAAACTACTGACAACATGTCTCCGAATTTCCAAGCAATAAATTTTGTATTTGTTTTCAGAAAATGAGAAATGGTCAAAATAACAAAAAAATGCAGTGCTTGCAAACCTCAAATAATGCTAAGAAATCAAGTTCATAAATAATCATTTAGAAACAACAATACTAATGTTTTAACTCAGGAAGAGTTCAGAAATCAATATTTTGTGGAATAGCCATGATTTTTAATCACAGCTTTCATGAGTCTTGGCATGCTTTCCACCAGTCTTTCACACTGATTTTGGGTGACCTTATGCCACTCCTGGTACAAAAATTTAAGCAGTTCTTCTTTGTTTGATGGCTTGTGAATATCCATCTTCCTCTTGATTACATTCCAGAGGTTTTCAATGGGGTTCAGGTCTGGAGATTGGCCTGGCCATGATGGGGATTTGATGTGGTGGTCCTTCATCCACACAATGATTGACTTACCTGTGTGGCATGCCGCATTGTCATGCTGGACAAACCAGTCCTGAGTTGGGGAACATTGCCAGAGCAGAAGGAATCAACTGTTTTTCCAGGATAACCTTGTAAGCAGCTTGAATCATACATCCTTCGCAAAGATTAACCTGCCCAATTCCAGACTTGCTGAAGCATACCCTGATCATCACCGATCCTCCACCAAATTTCACAGTGGGTGCAAGACACTGTGGCTTGTACGCCTCTCCAGGTCTCCATCTAACCATTAGACGACTAGGTGTTGGGCAAAGCTGAAATTTAGACTCATCAAAGATTACCTTACTCCAGTCCTCTATGGTCCAATCTTTATGGTCTTTGTCAAACTTCAGCCTGGCTCTCCTTTGCTTCTCATTGATGAAAGGCTTTTTTCTAGCTTTACATGACTTGAGCCCTGCCTCTAGGAGCCTGTTACGAACTGTTCTTGCCGTGCACTTCATCACAGCTGCCATTTGCCATTCCTTTTGTAGGTCACTTGATGTCATCCTGCGGTTGTTGAGTGACATTCGAATAAGATGACGGTCATCTCGGTCAGTGGAGAGTCGTTTTTGCCCTCTGTCAGGCTGTAGCTTTGCTGTCCCCAATGTCTGCTGCTTGACCATGTTGTAATGGACTGCCGTCTTAGAAATTTTAAGGATGGAGGCTCACTGTATCCCTCTGCTAGTAAAGCCAGAATTGAGCCCTTCTTTTCCTCACTCAAGACTTTTCTTTTCAACTCCTTTGGCATGGTTAAAAGTTATTTTTTCATTCCTATTACTTTTGGGATATTACTAGCACTTGTTTTGTCATCCAGCTTGTCCTATTGCAAGAGGATTGTGAACACCACAGCAGTGTTTTTTATACTTTCCTTCGTTAAATAAGATTTGGTTCAGGTGACCACCTAATCAGAAGCACATTAAGTAGAATGAGGTGTACTCTGCTTGGAATTCAACTGACACTGGAATGGAATGGCGGTCAGACATGTAGAGAAGCTGATTTTTATAAAACTGTGCAGTGGCCTCTTAATTTTTGCCAGAGCTGTGTCACTGATTTGTACGCAGGTCTTCATTTTTCTTTTTTGTACTACCTGTTTTTGGCCTCTAGTTGTCACCATTGTAAAATGTTATAGGAAAATTAATTTAAGGACTCATACTCATTTGCGAGAAAAACAGATGAGTGCAATCCAATAAAAAATTGTATTACATTCTTCCTAATGTTATTCTATGATTCCCTGCTCATCTGTGATTTTTTTCTCCGATCGGACTGAGAAAAAAATTGCAGCATGCTGCGATTGTCTTTATATATCGGACGAGACTCGCCAATGCAAGTCAGTGGGTAGGAGAAAAAAAATTGCACAGCACTCGGACCATGCGTGTGCCATATGATTTTTACGCACTCATCTCCTAGAAAACCCAACATTTCATCAGTCAACTACAGTAAAATCACAGCTTGACCCGTCAGAATAGAATATATATATATATATATATATATATATAGATACAAATATGTGAGTGACATATATAATTAGTACATTGCTTGTGTAGCTCACTGTACATGTATTTAATTTATAAATCAATAAATTACAGAAAAAAATTCTTTGGATTCTTCAAAATTTTGTTAACCAACAGAGGGAAAGCTGGGGCAGATGTTTATAGCCTGGGAAGGGGGTAATGCCCATGGAGCTTCCCTTCCCAGGCTATTAATATCAGCTCACAGCTGATGGGGGACCCCCAAAAAATGATGTAGGATAAAATTAAAAACCAGCAAAGGCTAGGTAGACAGACACTTTTCCCCATACCCCTCCTCCACCCTCCTACATATCACGAACCCCAGCTACAGCATGCTTAGTGATCTCTAAGCTCCTCTCCAGGTTTGCAGTGCTTCTGAGTGTTGCAAGTGGCATATTTAGATCTATTACCTGGGCTTCCAAATATATAACTCGCTGACATCGTGCGCACATATATTCACCCTCAACTGCTATTTAAGGCACTTCATTCATCCCACAAGATGCACACCTGGTTGAATTGTCCATGGAGCACATAATAAATGGGGCTAAACAGTACAGATAAAAGCAGAAAGCGATGGAAAACTAGTAAGGAAAATACCAAACTATGGTCTTCTGTTAGAGAGGTTGTCCACTACTTTTACATTGATGGTCTATCTTTATTGGCGGGGCTTGTACTGCACATCCGCCACTTATTTTGATTTGTATAGGAAACGGATGTGTGGTACCCTGCAGCAGCCGCTACAAGTAGACAGGCAAGTACCTCGCGCCAGCAGTGGCTGCTGCCATGACCAATAACAATTGATTGTGGGGGTGCCAGGTGCCGCAACCCAGCTGGTCAGACATTGATGACCTATCCTGAGGATAGGCCATCAATGTAACTGTACAGTCATGGCCAAAAGTTTTGAGAATGACACAAATATTAATTTTTACAAAGTCTACTGCTTCACTTTTTCTAATGGCAATTTGCATATACTCCAGAATGTTATAAAGAGTGATCAGCTTAACAGCAATTACTTGCAAAGTCAATATTTGGCTAGAAAATGAACTTTATCCCCCAAAACACATTTCAACATCATTGCAGCCCTGCCTTAAAAGGACCAGCTAACCTCTTTTCAGTGATTGCTCCATTAACACAGGTGTGGGTGTTGATGAGGACATGGCTGGAGATCAATCTGTCATGATTAAGTAAGAATGACACCACTGGACATTTTAAAAGGAGGCTGGTGCTTGGCATCATTGTTTCTCTTCTGTTAACCATGGTTATCTCTAAAGAAACACGTGCAGTCATCATTGCAATGCACAAAAATGGCCTAACAGGGAAGAGTATCGCAGCTAGAAAGATTGAACCTCAGTCAACAATCTATCGCATCATCAAGAACTTCAAGGAGAGAGGTTCCATTGTTGCCAAAAAGGCTCCAGGGCGCCCAAGAAAGACCAGCAAGCGCCAGGACAGTCTCTTAAAAGTGTTTCAGCTGCTGGATCGGGCTACCAGCAGTGCAGAGCTTGCTCAGGAATGGCAGCAAGCAGGTGTGAGTGCATCTGAACGCACTGTGAGGCGGAGACTCTTGGAGCAAGGCCTGGTCTCAAGGAGGGCAGCAAATAAGCCACTTCTCTCCAGAAAAAACATCATAGACAGACTGATATTCTGCAAAAGGTACAGGCAGTGGACTGCTGAGGACTGGGGTAAAGTTATTTTCTCTGATGAATCCCCTTTTCGATTGTTTGGGACATCAGGAAAACGCCTCATTCGGAGAAGACAAGGTGAGCGTTACCACCAGTCTTGTCTCATGCCAACTGTTAAGCATCCTGAAACCATTCATGTGTGGGGTTGCTTCTCAGCCAAGGGAATCGGCTCTCTCACAGTCTTGCCTAAAAACACAGCCATGAATAAAGAATGGTACCAGAATGTCCTCCAAGAGCAACTTCTCCCAACCCTCCAAGAGCAGTTTGGCGATAAACAATGCCTTTTCCAGCATGATGGAGCACCTTGCCATAAAGCAAAGGTGATAACTAAATGGCTCAGGGAACAAAACATAGAGATTTTGGGTCCATGGCGTGGAAACTCCCCAGATCTTAATCCCATTGAGAACTTGTGGTCAATCATCAAGAGACGGGTGGACAAACAAAAACCTAAAAATTCTGACAAAATGAAAGCATTGATTGTGCAAGAATGGACTGCTATCAGTCAGGATTTGGTCCAGAAGTTGATTGAGAGCATGCCAGGGAGAATTGCAGAGGTCCTGAAGAAGAAGGGTCAACACTGCAAATATTGACTTGCATTAACTCATTCTAACTGTCAATATAAGCTTTTGTTACTCATATGTTTGCAATTATTATATTTCTGTCTGTGATAAAAACATCTGTCAAACACACATAAAAACCAGAGGGCAGCAGATCATGTGAAAATATATTTGTGTCATTCTCAAAACTTTTGGCCATGACTGTAGTGGACAACCTCTTTAAACTATGATAATGTGTTTAACTATGCACTTATCTGCAGCCCTATACTTAAAATGTAGCCCCCGATCCGCTCAACAGCCCTTGCTTAGAGTCACTGGAGCTTGTACTCCAATCAGTGTGTATATCTCTTTGTATACTGCCCCTATTGGTAAAACAATCAGTAGATTTGGTTTCCAGTACCAGCTCTATGCTGATGGCACCGAATTATACACTTCTCCTGATATCACGCCTGCCTTTTTAGAAAACACCAGTGATTGTATTACCACTATCTCTAACATCATGTCCTCCCTCTTTCTGAAACTGAACCTGTCAAAAACTGAACTCCTTGTGTTTCCTCCCTCTACTAATGTACTTACCAACAATGCCATTTCCGTGTGTAGTTCCACCATTACTCCCCAGCAACATGCCCACTGTCTAGGGGTCATATTTGATTCCGAGCTTTAATTCACCGCCCACATCAGATCACTGGCTTGCTCTTATTATCTGCACCTCAAAAACATTTCTAGAATTCGACCCTTTCTTACTTTCAACTCTGCAAAAACTCTTACTCTTTCCCTTATTCATTGTTGTCTGGACTATTGTAACTCTACTAATCAGTCTCCCTCTTACCAACTCTCCCCTCTCCAATCTGCTTTGAATGCTGCAGCCAGGATCATATTCCTCACCAATCGTTACAACCGATGCCTCAACCTTGTGCCAGTCATTACACTGGTTACCCATCCACTCCAGAATCCAGTTTAAACTTATTACTCTCACCCACAAAACACTCCATGGCTCAGCACCACCCTACATCTCCTCCCTCGTCTCAGTCTACCAACCTACCCGTGCCCTCCATTCTGTCAATAACCTGAGGTTAACATCCTCAATAATCAGAACCTCCCACTCCCGTCTCCAAGACTTTTCACGTGCTGCGCCAATTCTTTAGAATGCACTACCGAGGTTAATACGATTATACGATTTATCCCCAATCCCCACAGTTTTAAGCGTGCCCTAAAAACGCATTTGTTCAGACTGGCCTACCGTCTCAACGCATTAACCTAACTATCCCTGTGTTGCCCATTCAAATTTTTTTTACCATAACCAGGTTCCTCACATCATGTTCTCACATGTTCTCAGCATAATAAATTTGGTCAAAAACTTTGTGCAATTATTTCATTAAAAATTTTTTTAATTAATGTGTGTGTGTGTTTTAACCCTTTACTACTATAGGATTAATAATGGATAGATGTCTTATTGACACCTCTCCATTATTAACCCGGATTAATGCACCTTTCAATATCAAGGTGACATTAACCCCTTATTAACCCATGAGCCACCACTAAAGGCAATAGGAATAGAGAAGCTAAGTGCCTGAAAAGGCGCATCTTATAGATGCTCCTTTTCTGGGGTGGCTGGGGCCAGATGTTTGTAGCCAGGGGGGGCCAAAAACAATGGTTCCTCTCTAGGCTATTAATATCTGCCCTCACTCACTGGCTTTCCCTCTCTGGCGGAGAAAATTGCGTGAAAGCCCTCACTATTTTTTTCCCGCGATTATAGCCTTAAATTTAACCCCTAGAGTTACAAATTTTTCCTAACAAAAACTACTAAATTGATTAAACACTGACATATATAAATCGTTTTGATATGACATGGTTTATTATATGTAAACCATGTGTCATATCATGTAAAAAAAGAAAATTATAAAATATCTATGACCAAAAAGGAACAAAATTAGGAGGTAAGACCTTCAAAAACTTGCTGCTTAATTTTTACCATGCATTTCCTTGGCACCCTAATATATATATATATATATATATATATATATGTGTATATATCATATATATGTATTCAATGTGTATATATCTATTCTTTTGATTCTTTATTAAACATGTCAGTGTGATTTTACTGTACAACGCAATAAATTGCCTTCTTTTAAAAAACGGATCCGTCGAAAAACAGAAGAAGCGGATGAAAAAACTGATGCGACGGATCCATTTTTTCGACGACGGATCCGCTAGTTGGATCCGTTGAAAAAACGGATCCGTCACATCAGTTTTTCACAATCTGTGATGGATCCGTCGAGACAACGGATTGTGACTGACAGCAAAAAACTGATGTGTGAAAGAGGCCTAACTGGTTCATGCAGCATTACATGAACACCCGATTCTTACACTTTGGCTGGTCCGAACAAGGAGAAGCAATTGCTACCATTTACCTTCCGTGTCTCCCCTTTTCCTCATAGATTGTAAGCTTGCCAGCATGGCCCTCATTCCTCTTGGTATCTGTTGATCTATGTGTTTATTGGTATGCTGTAATGTCTTTTGTCTCTACAAGTCTCCTCTAAAATGTAAAGTGCTGCGGAATATGTCGGCACTATAGAAATAAAATTATTATTATTATTACTATAGTGCATATTTAAGATGGTTGATGATGCATCCAGCAAATTTGATTTTTTTTTCCAGCCTTCCTGAAAATAGTGTCTGCATATAATTTGAAGAGGTATTTGATATTTACTGTGGCATTTAAAGGGAATCTGAGCTAGAACTACCACCTTTCATTCACATTTAAAAGCACTCCTGCAACATCTTCATAAGAGCCCAGCTGCGACCTCCAAGCAAAAAAATAATTTTGATAATTGTCCTTGGTTGTATGCTAATCTGCACCATCAGGTCCAATTTGAGTCTCCAGACTGTGATCAGCGCCTCCTCTGTCTTCGCAGTTGCCGTCTTCCTGCTATGACATCATCCATTGCACCTGCACATCTGCTCTTCCCCACTATGTTAACCAGTGTGAATGACGTATAAGGTGTCAGCCAGGTTAATCAAGGCAGGAGAGATAACGATTGTGACTTCAGAGGAGGTGCCAAGCATGGTCCAGAGACAACCATCTGTCCTGAAGGTGCCACTGGAAAATTGTAAAATGTATTTTTTAGGTATGCGGGACAGCCAGGCTCTTATGAAGATGTTGCAGGTCAGGTGTGCTTTTAAACATAGCTAAAAGGTTTTGGATATAGTTTATATAGGGACAACCTAGTGATGGGTCGCTTTAAGGGGCTAAACAGTCCAGATCAGTGTTATGTACAATCCCGGCAGCCATTGCTGATGTCAGCAGTATATTATTGCCAACACATGCTGCTGATGGTGCAGACGTTGCTCCCGTTTGTGTGCCATCCCTGTACTTTACATGTTAGGGACTGTGCAGGAGAAAGTTAATGTGGCCATGACACTTACATTAGAAAATTGCTTCCATTGAACTCCATGCAAAATTTGGAATCCTTGCAATCTGTTTTAAAGTGAAAGTTTGTTGACTCCTGGGTCAGATTAGTGTGTGAATATGATCTACGTTTCCAGGAAATTCATCTTTCCAAGATCTTTTTAGCCATGGTTAGTAACAGCTGGCGGACTTGCACGGACATGCTGGAATGAATACTATTTTTGGCGTTAACTGGAATTTAATACTGAATCTACACAACTTCTTAAAAATAGTCCTCTCTGTGAAACGTGGTTTCCTTTACCCTAACATTTGACTTTACTAATAAACGGCAAAGAAAATAATAGCGTGTATAATATTTTATGGCTGTAGAACAAATGACAGCTGATCATTGGGTGTTCTCAGCATATTTTATAAAGTGTATTCTAACTGAACTCAAAAACCTGAGTTGATGCAAGTTTGTACACCAGGATTAGGCCGTACACCAAGAATAGGCCGTACACCAGGAATAGGCCGGAGACCAGGATTAGGCCATAAACCAGGATTATGCCGTGTACCAGGTATAGGCTGTATACCAGGAATAGGCCATACACCAGGATTAGGCCATACACGAGAATGAGACCGTACACCAGTAATAGACCATACACCAGGATTAGGCCATACAACAGGAATAGGTCGTACACCAGAATTAGGCCTGCGGGGATTTGCCAGTTTCCGAACTGGGAGGGAGGGTGTGTATGAGTTATACATACTGCCAGCCATTTGGCGTGGCCTCGCTCCATGCTCTTGTATTGAGCTGAGGTCACACCTCGTCTAGTGATGTGGGCGTGTTCACTAAGAAGGCACGGCCTTGCCTCATACAACTGTATGGAGAGCGAGGTCACGCCCACTGGCTGGGAGGATGTATAACTCATACATACCCTGCGGTCCCTAGTCGGAAAGCGGCAAATCTTCGTAGCACACAGTGCGTGCGCCAGCTTGATTCACAAGTAGAGATGGGCAGACACATGGATGTTCGGGTCCGGCAGCATTGGCCAAACAGTTACAAAAAGTTTGGGTTCAGGTACCAGAACAGTACCCGAACTTGCACCCAGACCCTATTCACTTGAATGGGGGGCCTGAACATCCAGTGTTTGCCACGCTGTCATGTGCATGACAGCGCTGCAAACACCGCTTCTGATCGGCAGTGAAATCATCCCCGCCGGTCAAAAGACAGAGTGAGCACTCAGCTGTGATCGGAGGTATAAAGTTTATCTCTGGTCACTGGTGTCAGCTGATGGGACTACTTATCCCATCATCCAACACCTGCTTCCGCTAATAACAGCGAGAGCAGGAGCTGCTGATGGGTGTATTCATTAGCGGGCTCCTGCACTGTAAATAAATTAATTAAAAAACAGCATTGGGTTCCCCTGTATTTTTGATAACCAGCCAAGCAAAACTCACAGCCGGGGGCAGCAACCCTCAGCTGTCAGCTTCAGCAAGGCTGGCTATTAGGAATAGAGGAATCCCCACGCTGTTTTTTTTAATTATTTAAATAAATATTTTTTTAAAAAAATGGCGTGGGGTCCTCCCCATTTTTGACAACCAGCGTTGCTAAAGCACACAGCTGGGGACTGGTATTCTCAGGCTGGTAAGGGGCCATGGATATTGGCCCAGACAACCTAAAAATAGCATTCTGCAGCTGCCCAGAAAAGGCACATATATTAGATGCACCAATTCTGGCGCTTTGCCTTGCTCTTCCCACTTGCCCTGTAGCGGTGGCAAGTGGGGTTCATAATTGTGAGGTTGATGTCACCTTTGTATTGTCAGGTGACATCAAGCCCACGGATTACTAATGGAGAGGCGTCTATGAGAAACTTATCCATTACTAATCCTATAGTTATATGGTAAATACAGACACAGCAAGAATAAAGTCCTTTATTAGAAATAAGACTAAACACAGTTTTACTTTTTTATTTAAAAATAACAAACACAGTTATATTCACCTAACGCCTATTCCACAGAAGCCCTCGTTCTCCTGTAATAAAGCAAAAAATAAAAAACAACAATATCCCTCACATATCCGTCGTTCTGTCCCATGCTGTAATCCATGTCTGGAGATAAACAGTTTTCAACCTGGACGGTGCCAAGATGCGACCATCTAGGCTGAGAACCACTGGTGACTGTACTGCTGCGAGCGCAGCCTCAGTGACCAGCAGTGACGTTATCGAGGTTACTTCTGGTCACTGAGGCTGTGATCCCAGCCGGGCTGAACTGCCGTGACCTCGGTGAGATGCCTGCTAGCAGCGGCTCACACATAGAACATAGAATTATTGGTATAGTCTGAGCTGGGAGGACGTCACTCAGAAGTAGAATTGAACAGTGCTAGATCCCAGAAAAGGCAGTAGAAGGTAAGTATATTAACAGACTGACTTTACACTACATACATATATGCTCAGATTTAGTAAAAAAAAAATGAGTCCTTTAGGCCCCTGCTGTTAGAACTTTCCTGTAAGGTTTTTTCTATCTTGCTGGTCACATGACCTTTTTTGCCTACTTAATCCTGCTCCGCCCTTCTGGCTTTGCTGGACTTCATTGTAATTTCTACTCTTAAGCTAGCCGGGTGCTTTGTTACCTTTCTCAGATAGTTTTGCTTGGTCTTCAGACCTCTATGTTCTATGTTGTTTTGTTTTTCTTTTTACTGCTACAACTTCTGTTAGGAGGTGTCCATCTTTTCTCCCAATCCCTAGTGCTTGTAGGGATCCCTTCCTCGCATCTATAGGTCTTCGTTCAGACTAGCTGGGGACTTTAGCGGGTCTGATCGCAGGATCAGGTTCCCCGTTACATCGTAGGGATTGAGCTTAGTTCTATTGTAGGGACAGATATCCCTTTCTTTCCTTAGTGCTTGTAGCAGAACATAACAGTAAGTTCAGCCCAAAAATATCTCTAAGGAAAGATTACCAGTTTCCATTATGGTGTTGGTTCAGGAATTGGCTCAACGCCTGCAGGGACTCTCTCTGGAGGTGACCGAACTCCAGCAACACGTGAGTAGCTGTTCTGGAGCACATTTCGTGGAGCCAAAGGTACATTTGCCTAATTTATTTTTGGTGAACAACAAGATTTTTTTTTCTTTTAAAAATGCTTGCTTGTTGTATTTTCGTTTGAGACCCAGATCCTCTGGTGATGAATCGCAGCGCATAGGGTTCATAATGTCACTTTTGCGCAAAGAACCTCAGGAATGGGCCTTTTCTCTGCAACCTACTGATCAATGCTTTAGATCAGTGGATAGTTTTTTTTCTGCTTTGGGGTTGCTGTATGATGATCCTGATCGTGTCTCATCAGTTGAGACAGAATTGAGACTTTTGAGGCAGGGATCTGGTAATGTGTAAAAATATTGTACTCACTTCCGACGGTGGTCTACTCAGGTGGAGTGGAACGATTCAGCTTTGAAAAGTTTGTTCCTTGCAGGGCTAGGTGAAAGGGTTAAAGATTTGCTGATTGCTTATCCCATACCTGGTAACTTGCAGGAGGCTATGCAATTAGCTATACGGGTGGATAGGAGACTGCGTGCAAGGGTTTATGAGAGTAAATCTGCCATGTTAGCTCCTAGTCTTGAGAGGGTTTGTACTGACATTGGAGAGCCGATGGAGATTGGAGCGATGGCACTCCGCTCTCAGGAAAAAGACCGCAGGTTTTCGGAAGGTTTGTGCTTTTATTGCGGCAAATCTGACCATTTCAAGTAGTATAGATACCCCACCTCTCGTCAAACTCAATCTGACAGGTCGTCACGCCCCCTATCATTTAATCCGTCTCCCTGGGATTTGATCTGGCTGGACTTTGATCAGGCTGTGGAAATCTGAGCTGCTGGATTTGTGAATTTCAATCAAAGTGATTTATAAGTCTCTATTTATATTTTATCCAGTGGATTTGATTAGGCTGTGGAGTTTTAGTGAATTAAAGAGCGAATCTTGATCTTTTTTGTGGGTAAACTTTTAAGGACCCAGTAAATGTGTAAGGAGTTCTAGTTAAATACAGACTTCTGTATATAACTAGTATATAAGGATTTTTAGTGAATTAAAGAGTGAATCTTGATTTTATACTTTTTTGTGGAGAGAAACTTTTAAGGACCCAGTAAATGCATGTAAAGCACTACTGTGGTGGAAAGTTGTATCAAGCTGCTAAAAGGTGTTTATTTTTTAGTATTATCCAGGATATACAAGCTGCTAAAAGGTGTTTATTTTTTAGTATTATCCAGGATATAAGTTTTTAACTACAGCTGCAAAGGCAATTTAATTTGAAGTATCACCTTATAACACATTTGGAATTATGACGCTCATCTTATAGTTTTATTCAGAGTTTATATATATTCATTTGCTAGAAGTCTTATGAAATAGCCTGCCACTGTATCTACATTTATCTCAGCAATTCATTGTATACTAAGAAGAATCTTGGCATGGTTTGTTAGAGATAGGTAACTTATTACCAAGGGGTGTGTACAAGGCTTGGGTTGTGTTAGAAGTCTAAATATTTTTCTATCTACTGGCTAACATGGTACAAAGATATACATCTTTACTGCACCATAGAGATGTAGTGAAACAGTGTTGACATGAAGTTACAGCTCAAAGACATTTCAATCAATGAATTAATTGTGACATGCTAGACTGTAATTAAAATAAATTCAAAAAAAGAAAAAGGAAGCTTTTGCACTATAAAATACAAATTTTATTAAGGTCTAAAATACATTATCATGGATAAAAATCCAAAAGAGTGGGATATACAGCATGCAGAAAAATAGCCAAATGCAGACAGGTATGAACTACATTCAAATCAATATATAATAGTGCACATCTCCATATCTTATATGTTATAGCGATAATAGATTAATCCGGGGCTAAACAATAATAACATCCATATATTTGTCCATATATATGCAATCTATGTAACGCACAATATCCCCACAATAGGCAGACATATATGCACTATATATAGGATTATAAGTATCTCAATGAAGCAGGTATATCAATAAAGTAACTTCCCCATCACAGCTGCTAATATAATGATGTTACCATGCAAGTGCAGAGCTCACAATACATACTGTGCGGGCATATGAAGTCAATTAGCACATCCATATGAGGAGCTATATTAAAAAAGCAGCGCCATAGATGGGAGATCATACCTGAATGCGGCTTGGCACCCCTTGTGTATAGCCCTCATTTCTAGCAGTGTTTGCTAGAGATAGCTCACTTATTAGCAGGTAGAAGTATGTACAGAGATCACCCTATTGTGAATCTTGATTTATAAGTCTCTTTTAAAGCCAGGAGTAAACATAGTGATTGTTTCATGTGAGAATACAGGCATAGGATGGACGCTTTTTTCAAGAAAACTGTCCCGACAGTTCATCCCTATAGTGTAGTTTAATGTATGGGGATGTGCAAGTCATATCTGTGTAATGCTAGTCTGTAATTAAAATAAAACTATTTCACAAACTTTTTAACATACCTGTGTTTCGGAGGGAAATCTGAGCTGCTGGATTTGTGAATTTCAATCAAAGTGATTTATTCGTCTCTATTGATATTTTATCCAGTGGATTTGATTAGTCTGTGTTGTTTTAGTGAATTAAAGAGCGAATCTTGATCTTTTTTGTTGGGGAGAAACTTTTAAGGACCCAGTAAATGTATAAGGAGTTCTAGTTAAATACAGACTTCTGTATATAACTAGTATATAAGGATTTTTAGTGAATTAAAGAGTGAATCTTGATTTTATACTTTTTTGTGGAGAGAAACTTTTAAGGACCCAGTAAATGCATGTAAACAGGACAATTGAGAGAATGAGTGAAGGTCGATGCTATTGTGACATGCTAGACTGTAATTAAAATAAATTCAAAAAAGAAAAAGGAAGCTTTTGCACTATAAAATACAAATTTTATTAAGGTCTAAAGTACATTATCATGGATAAAAATCCAAAAGAGTGGGATATACAGCATGCAGAAAAATAGGCAAATGCAAGGAGTATTCGGGGGTGTGTACAAGGCTTGGGTTGTGTTAGAAGTCTAAATATTTTTCTATCTACTGGCTAACAGGGTACAAAGATATACATCTTTACTGCACCATAGAGGTAATTTATCTGTGTGTGTGTTTCACACAGGACAAGTTCTGTGATCCGTCTTTTGTGTGGGAAAAGTCAACAATTTTTATTAAGGTCTAAAATACATTATCATGGATAAAAATCCAAAAGAGTGGGATATACAGTATGCAGAAAAATAGCCAAATGCAGACAGGTATGAACTACATTCAAATCAATATATAATAGTGCACATCGCCATATCTTATATGTTATAGCGATAATAGACTAATCCGGGGCTAAACAATAATAACCTCCATATATTTGTCCGTATATATGCAATCTATGTAACTCACAATATCCCCCAATAGGCAGACATATATGCACTATATATAGGATTATAAGTATCTCAATGAAGCAGGTATATCAATAAAGTAACTTCCCCATCACAGCTGCTAATATAATGATGTTACCATGCAAGTGCAGGGCTCACAATACATACTGTGCGTGCATATGAAGTCAATTAGCAAATCCATATGAGGAGCTATATTAAAAAAGCAGCGCCATAGATGGGAGATCATACCTGAATGCGGCTTGGCACCCCTTGTGTATAGCCCTCATTTCACAAAACGTGGATATTTAGATATTGTGTATAGCCCTCATTTCTAGCACTCTTTGCTAGAGATAGCTAACTTATTAACAGGTGACCCTCACTGCTACTTTTCCTCTTGTCTAACATCACAATACAACCAGGTGGTTCTTCAAAACTATTTGTAAGTCTTCCGGCACAAAGCACATGTGAACAGTTGATGGTAATATTTTGGCACATGACAAATGTTTCTGACTCTCAGTTGCTAATACTGATAGACATATTGTGAACTGCCATATAGGGTCCATGTGAGACACCATATTTTCAACATTTTTGCTCCTTCACAGATTTATTTTGCATTATATTTTTTTATTTTGCTTAAGGATCATGTACAGAGGCGTTTTTATGGTTTAATACTGATAGACATATTGTGAACTGCCATATAGGGTCCATGTGAGACACCATATTTTTCAAATATTAGTTGTGCGTTCGTTACCAATGTCAACCATAGCAGCTCTCATGATGCTAGCTATTCTGATCAGCTTATCATATTAACCATGAAGCCTCTTTTAACCCCTTCACAATAATGTACAGAGGAGTTTTTATGGTTTAATACTGATAGACATATAGTGAACTGACATATAGGGTCCATGTGAGACACCATATTTTTCAACATTTTTGCTCCTTCACAGATTTATTATGCATTATATTTTTTTATTTTGCTTAAGGATCATGTACAGAGGAGTTTTTATGGTTTAATACTGATAGACATATTGGCCTAGGCATGTCCGGGCATGCCCGGACAAGTCCTGGTCACGTGACAACCGTGGAAAAAACAAGCCTGAAATTCAAAAACTATGTGCTATCCGTTAACACACGCATAGTCATCTAGAAAATATTGAGCGAGTTGCTTCACAAACCATCTCAAGGCATGCTGAATGTCAACGTTCCCGCTATGAGCTACACACATGACCAACTGTATAGCCTGGGATGCGTAGCGTTCTTGTTGCACAGGCCTATTTTTAAAGACGCTATGCCCCTCAGATATAAAAGACAGGCATGTTGGGACGTGTCCCGGCCTATTTTGGCACAGGACCACACCTATGCAACGATTTTGACCACCATCCAGCAAAAGCGGGTACAAACTTTTTAGCATAGCTGTGTTTCTGGCTCTCAGCTGCTATTTTAATAGTTACCATACGAATACTGTAGCAAACCAAGATGTGTTAATTTGATTACTAACACGATTTCAGCAACTTGATGACAAATTCACAGCAAATCGTTATTTCGGAACTGACATGTCCGGGCATGCCCGGACAAGTCCCGGGCCTCTACAGCTCGCCCCTATAGTGTAGTTTAATGTAGGTGGCAAACAGATCATCGCTGGTGTTTGGAAAATACCATATCTCATAGATGGTGGTGATCCTCTGAATCATTTTTAAACATTTCACGCCACTCATGCACCCACAGCACTCTTATGGTGTACCAGCACCGCTGCAGCTAGCGCTTTTAAAATAGCAGCTGAGAGCCAGAAACACAGCTATGCTAAAAAGTTTGTACCCGCTTTTGCTGGATGGTGGTCAAAATCGTTGCATAGGTGTGGTCCTGTGCCAAAATAGGCCGGGACACGTCCCAATATGCCTGTCTTTTATATCTGAGGGGCATAGCGTCTTTAAAAATAGGCCTGTGCAACAAGAACGCTACGCATCCCAGGCTATACAGTTGGTCATGTGTGTAGCTCATAGCGGGAACGTTGACATTCAGCATGCCTTGAGATGGTTTGTGAAGCAACTCGCTCAATATTTTCTAGATGACTATGCGTGTGTTAACGGATAGCACATAGTTTTTGAATTTCAGGCTTGTTTTTTCCACGGTTGTCACGTGACCAGGACTTGTCCGGGCATGCCCGGACATGCCTGGGCCAATATGTCTATCAGTATTAAACCATAAAAACTCCTCTGTACATGATCCTTAAGCAAAATAAAAAAATATAATGCATAATAAATCTGTGAAGGAGCAAAAATGTTGAAAAATATGGTGTCTCACATGGACCCTATATGTCAGTTCACTATATGTCTATCAGTATTAAACCATAAAAACTCCTCTGTACATTATTGTGAAGGGGTTAAAAGAGGCTTCATGGTTAATATGATAAGCTGATCAGAATAGCTAGCATCATGAGAGCTGCTATGGTTGACATTGGTAACGAACGCACAACTAATATTTGAAAAATATGGTGTCTCACATGGACCCTATATGGCAGTTCACAATATGTCTATCAGTATTAAACCATAAAAACGCCTCTGTACATGATCCTTAAGCAAAATAAAAAAATATAATGCAAAATAAATCTGTGAAGGAGCAAAAATGTTGAAAAATATGGTGTCTCACATGGACCCTATATGGCAGTTCACAATATGTCTATCAGTATTAGCAACTGAGAGTCAGAAACATTTGTCATGTGCCAAAATATTACCATCAACTGTTCACATGTGCTTTGTGCCGGAAGACTTACAAATAGTTTTGAAGAACCACCTGGTTGTATTGTGATGTTAGACAAGAGGAAAAGTAGCAGTGAGGGTCACCTGTTAATAAGTTAGCTATCTCTAGCAAAGAGTGCTAGAAATGAGGGCTATACACAATATCTAAATATCCACGTTTTGTGAAATGAAGGCTATACACAAGGGGTGCCAAGCCGCATTCAGGTATGATCTCCCATCTATGGCGCTGCTTTTTTAATATAGCTCCTCATATGGATTTGCTAATTGACTTCATATGCACGCACAGTATGTATTGTGAGCCCTGCACTTGCATGGTAACATCATTATATTAGCAGCTGTGATGGGGAAGTTACTTTATTGATATACCTGCTTCATTGAGATACTTATAATCCTATATATAGTGCATATATGTCTGCCTATTGGGGGATATTGTGAGTTACATAGATTGCATATATACGGACAAATATATGGAGGTTATTATTGTTTAGCCCCGGATTAGTCTATTATCGCTATAACATATAAGATATGGCGATGTGCACTATTATATATTGATTTGAATGTAGTTCATACCTGTCTGCATTTGGCTATTTTTCTGCATACTGTATATCCCACTCTTTTGGATTTTTATCCATGATAATGTATTTTAGACCTTAATAAAAATTGTTGACTTTTCCCACACAAAAGACGGATCACAGTACTTGTCCTGTGTGAAACACACAAACAGATAAATTACCTCTATGGTGCAGTAAGGATGTATATCTTTGTACCCTTTTAGCCAGTAGATAGAAAAATATTTAGACTTCTAACACAACCCAAGCCTTGTACACACCCCCGAATACTCCTTGCATTTGCCTATTTTTCTGCATGCTGTATACCCACTCTTTTGGATTTTTATCCATGATAATGTATTTTAGACCTTAATAAAATTTGTATTTTATAGTGCAAAAGCTTCCTTTTTCTTTTTTGAATTTATTTTAATTACAGTCTAGCATGTCACAATAGCATCGACCTTCACTCATTCTCTCAATTGTCCTGTTTACATGCATTTACTGGGTCCTTAAAAGTTTCTCTCCACAATGACAATTCATGTCAACAATGCCAGTAGATAGAAAAAAATGGTCATGTCAACACTGCTGCTAATAGAGTGATCTCTGTACATACCTCTACCTGGTAAGAAGTGATCTATCTCTAACAAACCATGCCAAGATTCTTCTTAGTATACAATGAATTGCTGAGATAAGTGTAGATACAGTGGCAGGCTATTTCATAAGACTTCTAGCAAATGAATATATAAACTCTGAATAAAACTATAAGTTGAGCGTCATAATTCCAAATGTGTTATAAGGTGATACTTCAAATTAAATTGCCTTTGCAGCTGTAGTTTAAAACTTATATCCTGGATAATACTAAAAACACAGTAGTGCTTTACATGCATTTACTGGGTTCTTAAAAGTTTCTCTCCACAAAAAAGTATAAAATCAAGATTCACTCTTTAATTCACTAAAAATCCTTATATACTAGTTATATACAGAAGTCTTTATTTAACTAGAACTCCTTATACATTTACTGGGTCCTTAAAAGTTTCTCCCCAACAAAAAAGATCAAGATTCGCTCTTTAATTCACTAAAACAACACAGACTAATCAAATCCACTGGATAAAATATCAATAGAGACGAATAAATCACTTTGATTGAAATTCACAAATCCAGCAGCTCAGATTTCCCAGCCTGATCAAAGTCCAGCCAGATCAAATCCCAGGGAGACGGATTAAATGATAGGGGGCGTGTCGACCTGTCAGATTTGAGTTTGACGAAAGGTATGGTACCTATACTACTATTTCATTAAGAACTGTGTGCTGCGTATGAATAAAGAAAAAAAAAAAGGAGGTCAGTGTCACCCGTATAGCCTATTTAAACACTAGGGGTGTATTTCTTTCTGCCACTACTGCTGCTCAGGAAGAATTAATGGAATTTCAGGTATTTGTCGATTGTGGTTCTACTCTGAATGTGATTGATGGGGGATTCTTGGAAAAACTTAAATTAAAACCCAAACCTTTGTCATCCCCTATTGCCGTGGTTTCTGTTGATGGCTCTCCCTTGAAGAATGTTACTCACAAGGTCTGTGAATTTCCTCTCACTATTAATGGTGTTCACCAAGAAAATTTGGATTTGGTAGTATTGAATAATTTACCTTCTCCGGTGATTTTGGGGTTACCCTGGTTAAAATTGCACAATCCTGTTCTGGATTGGTCTACCAATGAAATTAAGTCCTGGAGCCCTAAGTGTTATGACAAGTGTTGTAACGGGCGTATTGCTGCTGTGGGTAAAGGGGAACTACCTGTACCTATTCAGGATTTTTGGAAAGTTTTTTCTGAGAAGGAATCGCAGATGTTACCTCCTCATAGAGACTATGATTGTACTATTGAATTTGTCCCTGGAGCGACTCTTCCTAAAAGTCGTTTATTTAATCTTACTATTCCTGAGAGAAAGGCTTTGGAGGAATACATACAGACAAGCTTAGCCGCCGGTCACATTAGGCCTTCCAAGTCTCCTGTGGCTGTTGGATTTTTTTTTGTTAAAAAAAAGGACGGCGGTTTACGTCCTTGTCTGGACTTTCGTGAGATTAATAAAATTACGGTACGCAATCCTTACCCACTGCCATTGATTCCTGATTTGTTTAACCAGTTAGCGGGGACCAAGTGGTTCTCTAAAATTGATCTTCGGGGGGCATACAATTTGTTGCGCATAAAGGAGGGTGACGAATGGAAGACTGCTTTTAACACTCCTGTGGGTCATTTTGAGAATCTGGTTATGCCTTTTGGCCTTACCAATGCTCCTGCATTTTTTCAGAATCTTATTAATGACATCCTTAGAGCTTTGATCGGCAAAAATGTGGTTGTGTATTTGGATGACATTTTGATTTATTCGCCGGATTTGGAGTCTCATTTTCGGAGCGTTCGTGAGGTATTACAGTTATTGAGTGAAAATTCGCTTTTTGCTAAGCTGGAGAAATGTGAGTTCGCTGTACAGAGAATTAGTTTTTTGGGCTACATTATCTCCAGCGAATGTTTTGAGATGGATCCGGTGAAAGTTCAAGCTGTGCAGGAATGGCCTAGGCCTATTGGTTTGAAATCGTTACAGAGGTTTTTGGGTTTCGCCAATTATTATAGAAAATTCATTAAAAATTTTTCTATTATCGTCAAACCACTGACCGATCTCACCAGGAAAGGTGCTGATGCGGTTCAGTGGACTACTGAGGCCATTGAAGCTTTTGTGTTTTTAAAGGAGAGATTCAGCTCTGCTCCCATCCTTATGCAGCCTGATGTGACTAAACCGTTTTTGGTTGAGGTTGATGCTTCTTCTGTGGGGCTCTGCGCGGTGTTGTCTCAGGAAAACATGGATGGAGTACATCCCTGTGCCTTTTTTTCAAAAAAATTTTCTGAGACTGAACTGAATTATGATATTGGTAATCGGGAATTGTTGGCCATTAAACTCGCATTTGAACACTGGCGGCATCTCTTGGAAGGTGCTGAATTTCCCGTTCAGGTTTTCACTGATCATAAAAATCTGATCTATCTTGATGCTGCCAAACGCTTGAATGCCCGTCAGGCTAGGTGGGCACTGTTATTCTCGCGGATTAATTTTTCCGTTACTTACATCCCAGGTACTAAGAATGTTAAAGCTCATGCTTTGTCTCGCAGCTTTTCTCCCATGGTCGGTGCTGAGGAGGAGGAGAACATTTTACAAGAAGGGGTTGTGATTGCTGCTTTGGACTCTGTGTTGGAAGAGGAGATTCTTAAAGCACAGGAGAATGCCCCATCTGACACTCCCCATGGGAGGTTGTTTGTGCCTGGGACCTTTAGGAGACATTTGTTTGTTGAGTGTTCATGAGTCTCGGTTGGCAGGTCATCCTGGAATCTCTGAGACCAAGAGACTTGTGGGTCGCAGTTTTTGGTGGCCTGGATGGCAGAAGGAAGTCATTAAGTGGGTGCGGCAATGCACTGTGTGTGCTAGATCTAAAGGGTATGCCACACTGAACAATATCGCTAACGGGATCGCTAAAAAACGTCACTATTTAGCGATCCCGTTAGCGATGTTGTTCAGTGCGGCATCTGCCAGCGACGAGCTTCCTGCTGTGATCTCGCTCGTCGCTGGAATCGTTCCGGACCCTATTTTCTCGTCGGCGCTCCCGCTGGGTAAGTATATATCGCTAGTGTGGCACCTTTTCTTAGCGATTTAGCGGTACTTTTGTACCGCTAAAGTCGTTAAGATCGCTAACGGCGATAGCGTCGTTAACTATATCGCTAAATGTGGCCGCACTTAGCGATATAGAAACAATCCCGCTAGCGATCGCATTAGTATGCGTCGTTATCGTGATCGCTAGCGGGATTGTTTAGTGTGGCAGTACCTTAAGTCTTCACATACTCCTGCTGCGGGGTTGCTTTGCCCTCTGGAGATCCCTAGTGCACCTTGGACACATTTGGCTATGGACTTTATTACTGACCTTCCCCCCTCTGAGGGTTTCACTGTCATCTGGGTGGTCGTGGACCGCTTTAGCAAGATGTGTCACTTGGTTCCTTTCATCAAACTGCCCTGCGCTAAGACTTTCGCTAAGGCCTTTGTCGAGGAAATTGTCAGACTACATGGCGTTCCTACTGACATTGTTTCTGATAGGGGACCTCAGTTCGTGGCTCGTTTTTGGCGCGCCTTTTGTGACAGGTTGGGAGTTCATTTGTCGTTTTCATCCGGATATCATCCTGAGTCTAATGGCCAGACTGAAAGGAAAAACCAGGATGTTGAGCAGTTCTTGCGTTGTTTTGTGGCAGACAATCAAGAGGGGTGGTCTGAGTTTCTGCCACTTGCTGAATTTGCTCTTAACAACCATACATCCTCTTCTGCTGGTTGTTCACCTTTTTTTTGTTGTACTGGGAGACATCCGTCGTTTGGGTCATTCTCCAAATTGGTATCGGCCGTGCCTGAAGAGGAGAATTTTTCCGGTGATTTGGAGAGAGTTTGGATGGATGTACGTGGTAATCTTCAGGAGGCTAACAGAAAATCTAAAAGGTACTTTGATAGGAAACGGCAAGAGGTTTTGTTTGCTATTGGTGACATGGTTTGGTTGTCCTCTAATAATCTGCGGTTGAGGATTCCTTCTAAAAAATTGGGTCCCAAGTTTGTAGGGCCCTTTAAGGAGCTTCAGGTTGTTAACCAATCTGCTGTTAGGTTGGAGGTTCCTACCTCCTGGAAGATTAATCCGGTGTTTCATGTTTCTCTGTTGAAAAGAGCTGATGTGTCGGATGGAGACGCCTCTGACTCTGTTCCCCCGGTGGTGGAGGGCGGGGAATATGAAATTTCCCACATCCTAAATTCTAGACGTTATAGAGGGAGTTTGCAGTATCTCGTTGCTTGGAAGGGTTTCAGACCCGGGGATAACTCATGGGTGAGGGCAGATGATGTTTCTCCGTCCAGACTTGTCAGAGCGTTTCACAAGAGGTTTCCTCTTAGAAGGGGGGGTACTGTTAGAACTCTCCTGTTAGGTTTTTTCTATCTTGCTGGTCACATGACCTTTTTTGCCTACTTAATCCTGCTCCGCCCTTCTGGCTTTGCTGGACTTCATTGTAATTTCTACTCTTAAGCTAGCCGGGTGCTTTGTTACCTTTCTCAGATAGTTTTGCTTGGTCTTCAGACCTCTATGTTCTATGTTGTTTTGTTTTTCTTTTTACTGATACAACTTCTGTTAGGAGGTGTCCATCTTTTCTCACAGTCCCTAGTGCTTGTAGGGATCCCTTCCTCGCATCTATAGGTCTTCGTTCAGACTAGCTTAGGACTTTAGCGGGTCTGATCGCAGGATCAGGTTCCCCGTTACATCGTAGGGATTGAGCTCAGTTATATTGTAGGGACAGATATCCCTTTCTTTCCTTAGTGCTTGTAGCAGAACATAACACCTGCACACAACAGATAGTGTATGGCCAATAGCTATCTCTCTCCAATAGCACATGCACAGGAACAGGTTTTCTATGGGAGAGATGCTGTTAGACACCTCTGGTCACAGCTCATCTACAAGAGAACAAAAGGATCAGCCTTTGGAAACCCAACCAGCTATATCCATCTCCCTCAAACCCATAGTCGGCCTGAAGGTTTCGCTGACTTCTGGCAGCTCTGCAGCCCAGTGTCCCCATATTCAGTACTATAGAGCCACATAATAATTGGGAAAAGGCAGTGTCCTGGCAGTAATAGGTGCCAAAAATATTGCTGCAGACAACAATAGTGCACAGTCAGTGTCTGACACAGTGTCCCCAGCAATAATGCTACCAAGCTGATAGTGTCCCAACCGTTTGAGTTCCGAACATATTACCCTATTTATTATTTATATTGTATACCCCAAAATAGTACCACACAATGCCAACCAAAATAATTCTGCACAGCAGCTATTGCCCTCTATCAGTAATCATGCCTACAAAAGATTTGTACCGGTCAGCATGCACCCACCTAAGAGAGAAGTCCCCGATATAAATATAGTTGCTAGTGATTGGCTGCAGCTTTGATTTCTGGTAGATGACACATCATCACTTCACGGGAATTTAACTGCAAAGAATATATTCTGTACTTACTTTGCACATTTCTACCTTGCAGAAATTTGCTAGAAATTCAGAAACCCCAACAACTGGTAATAGCGACAGTCATTTTTCATATGTGAAAATCACTGTTGAAACACATTTTTTTTTTTTGCATACTTGAAAAATCACTGACATCTGATTGAGTCTTTAATGTTAGTTTATATTGCTGGCGGGATTGACAGCTTTTCAGTGTCCCTCCTGCTTCTAAGATCTCACACTGCTCAGGACAAGCTGCACCTGTCAGTCAGTGTGTGTGCACAATTATTAGGCAATTTTATTTTGATGATAAATATTTATTATTGAATAGATACAGTGCTGTCAGTCTGCAAGCAAAATATTTGAGGGTATGTGCACACGTTGCGGATTATGTTGCAGTTCCGCAGCGGATTTTTCCCTGCGGATCCGCAGCAGAACTGCAAGTGATGTGCAGTACCATTCTAGTCAATGGAAATCAAAAAACGCAGTGCACATGCTGCGGATTTTTCCGCGCAGATTTGGTGCGGATTTAAAACTGCAGCATGTCACTTCTTTTGTGCAGATTTGCAGCGTTTTGAGACCTGCTCCATTATAGGAATCTGCAGGTCTCAAAAGGCAGGGGAAATCCGCACAAAAACTGCAGTAAATCTGCAGATAAAAGGGACAAAAAAGGATAAAAACTGCACAGATTTTGACTTGCAGTTTCTGCCAAGAGATGCAGATTCTATGCAGAAAATTCTGCAGACCAATCTGCAACATATGCACGTACCCTAACAAAGTGAGAGATTTTGTCTTCCTTAGGGAATATCTGTATGTGCAGATTTATTATGCAACTAAAAGAAAACCGTAAATTCTCCCATCTTATTTGATTTTTTTTTTAATTTGCTAAATTAAGAATAATAACCAAACAACTCAAAATGTACAAAAATACATTTTTGTCATTTAAAAAATATATCAATGGCCAACATAGCTATTCTTCTTTTCATTAGCAGTCATAAACTTTCCATCCCTGGAGTCTGTCAGTTTCTTAATCTATTAACAATCAACATTTGGGCAGCAGCAACCTCGGCCTCCCAGATACTGCTCAGAGAGGTAGACTGTTTTCTGTTATGATATGGAAGCTGAGGAGGACTGTAACAAAAGTAGCCAAGGCAGTCACCCAGAGTGGTTGGTAACTAATGGATTGCAGACCCCTAAACTAACCGCACAACTAGAAGCAGCCGTGGGACGTACCTACGATGACCTAGATGCCTCGACAGCTAGATGGAAAGGGAAAGCTAACTGTCTCGGAGTAGCGCCCCAAAGGAATAGGCAGCCCGCACACATATAATGGGGGTTAGACAAGATGAAATACAAACACAGGTAGAAAATAGAGTAAGAAAACGCTGGGGCCCAAAACTGTCTAGATAGGACAAGACAGAAAAGAATACTTTCTGCAATCCAGCAAAACACTAGGAAAAATTCCAACACTTCTGATTCCCAAAAAATACTGAGACCACACGATCTCTCCAGCTATATCAGAACTCTGGTGTGAACATGTAGCTACCCAGCAGCCACTGAAATAACAGGGACTGAAAAAGAACAAATAACTGAGAAACAGAGACCAGCGCAGGCCCCAGCAGGGGGATCCGGCTGACCTCACTCAGAAAGCAGAAAAAAAAAAAGAAAACAAAACCACTGAAACAAGCAAGAAATAGCTTATCTGAAAGTTTGCAGGAGACTACAAAAGCTGACTTCCAAACTGGACCAGGAAGAGAGAACTAATCACCGGCGAGGATCATGGGAAAGTTACTCCCTTAAATCCCCCAGTCATGACTCCCAGATTGCCAATCGTCAGCAGCTGAAAGGTCTCTGTCAGTCAAGACTGGTTCATTAATATAAACAGCCACAAGAGGGAACCCCAACTCAGAATCCAGAGAATTCACAACAGTTTTCCTTCAGCTTAAACCTGCTGTTTAAGAACAACCCACAAGTTCTCAATAAGGTTTAGGTCAGGGGAGAAAGGGGCAGTGTTATTATTTTTTCATCTTCAAGGCCTTTACTGGCTGGTCAAGCAGTGGAGATGTCATTGGAGCATTGTTCTGCTTAAAAATCATGGCTTTCTTCAAAGATGTAGACTTTTTCTTGTATCACTGCTTGAAGGAGTTGTTTTCTAAAAACTGGCAATAGGTTTTGGGAGTTGAGTTTGAGTCCATCTTCAACTTGAAAAGGTAAAACTAGCTGATCTTTAATAATATCAGTCCATATAAGTACCCCACCTCTACCTTGCTAGCGTCTGAGTCAAAGTGTAGATCTGTGCCTATTACTGATCCACCCATGGGGACCATTCTACTGATCCGTCAAGAGTCACTCTCATCTCATTAGTCCATAAAACCTTTGAAAAATCTGTCATTGGATATTCCTTGGCCGGGTCCTGACATTTCAACTTCTTTGTCTTGATCAGTGGTGGTCGGGTTTCAGCCCTCCTCACCTCAGCCATTCCTCTGGGCACTGAACACCTTACTCTTCTAGGCCTCCAGGGAGGTTGCTGGAATATGACAGTACTGGAGGATAATGGCTTCCTGGTCACTTCACGTTTGATTCTTCTCAAATCTTGGGAGTTAATGTGCGTCTTTTTTTCTCAATACGTTTTTTGTGACCCTGTTGACTATTTGCCGCAAAACTTTTCATGGTTCTGTGGTCACTTCCCAATATCTTCAGTTTCAAGTGTGCTGCATTACTTTCTATGACTTACTAGGACAACCCCTTCTTAAATTAAATGTTCAGCCCCGATAAAATAATAAAGCCTATACTCACCTCCCGTGCTGGCTCTGTTCCAGTGGTGTCGGCACTCACTCTCCCTGGGGCTGTGATGCAGTGTAATGACCCGTGAGGCCCGCCGGCCAATCAGCGCCGGCTTCACTGTCCCAGCATTTGCACAAACTGAACATGAAGAGGTAATCTGGGCTGCAGTTGATACCTGGCTTCCTCTTCATGTTCAATTTATCTAAGGTGAGGACAGTGATGCCAACGCTGATTGGGCGCCGGCGTCATGCGTCACAACACTGCATCACAGCCCCGGGGAGAGCGAGTGCCGACACCGCAGGAACGGCGCTATCACGAGAGGTGAACACAAGCTTTATTATTTTATCTGGGCCAAACATTTAGTTTAAGAATGGGTTGTACTAGTAGTGGACACCCCCTTTAACAATTTTTGAGTTTTGATAGTCAGTTAAATCTCCTTTTTGTCCCACTTTGCCTGAGTAAAAAAAGCTGTCTAATTATTCTGCACACCTTGATAAAGGTGCTGATATCCTTAGGCCGCACCCTCCATTATCTCACAAATACACATCACCTCATCTATTGCATTAAAATGTATACAGCTTGGAGTAAAATATGCATACAAATGATAATATGGTCAAAATACCGACTAATAATTGTGCACAAAGTGAAGGTGGGCAAAGAATAAATACTCTTGGACTCTAGCTTTTTCACTCTTTAGCTGGACTCTTAAAATGCTAATTTTATTATCAAGATTATATAGCCATTCTAATATGGATCTTTTTTTTTACAATAAGTATTCCAGCCTCAACAGGTCAGGTCTAAGAGATCTATTTACTAATGCATGGCATTTGTATTGGGAAATCTGGTAATGGATCTGTTTTCATATTAAAGGATTTATTTTATGGACTGATTAGAAAAAGTAATGCATTAACCAGGTAGTCATTTGTCTATAACAGCATAAATTTGATACCTTGTGAAACTGATAATTATATGAATAATAATAATAATTAAAAAAGATGTAATGTTATTAGTTAAGTAATTCAGTCCACTATATGAAAATATATGCTAGTTATTTCTAATGTCACATTCTAGCCTCCATAAGAACATATTAGTAATATTGTTCCCACCAGCGTCACATCAGCTGTTTGTCACTAAGCCCTCCGCTGACATAGCAGAGAGGAAATGTAATCTCTTATGTAACTGTGGACATTCCTCGCCATGGCTTACATTGGTGCTACGCAGGAGAGCATGACACTGGATAGGCCGATTCCTTATGACCAACTTACCCCCCCTTTCCCTCCCCTCCCGTTTCCCCTTAACTCCCATTAGCAAAAAAAACACGCGGCAACCATATTTTGGGTAAAAACGGCCACAGCAGCCTATTTATTTAAATTGATTGTTAACCAAGCACTTGGTGAGGTCCTCGAAGTTATAGAAGGTCTGGTGGTCTTTTTACTGGGCCTTGCCCCCCTTTACCCACCCAGTCTTACTCCTAGCCTCGGTTATCTCCGACTCAGGAGCACCATGAACCGGGGTAAGGTGTGGCCTTCTAGCCCCCATGCGATCCCGGCGTTCCATCGCCGGGAATCGCCCAATCTAATACAGCTGTGAACCCGACGTTCCATCGCCGGGTATCACCCATCAAGTTACTGTGAATCCGACGTTCCATCGCCGGGTATCACCCATCAAGTTACTGTGAATCCGACGTTCTTGCTGTTCGTCCTGGTGATCCCGAAGAAAGAGGCTTCCTTCCTTTTGTCAATAGCTTTTGTCCCCTTTGACCCCACCTCTACCTATGTCCCGTCCTCTTTTCCCTGTCCAATAGTCCGCTACCCCTACAGGCTCACCTTACAACCCCTCCCCCTCTCCATATCCCTGCAGTCACTGCCTCCCAGCGTCATGTCAGCCTCCCGTGACTCTGTGCTCCCACGTCCAGCTGCTACTGGAAGAGATATTTTGTAAATGGTGTCAGCTGTCGCCCATAGCCTGAGAAGTCATTTCTATTCATTATGGTCCCAGCTGAACACAAATATATTCTAAATTGATATTTTACATTGCATAATATTGTGTCTAATTGAGCAGTTTCATATTTCTTAACATTCATTTTTTAATTAATTAACAATTATTTGTGGAAAATTTTCTAACATTAAAATTTCACTTGCCGGAAAAGTGAATGCAATCAGATAATTGTCTTCACTTACAGTAATTACAACTGATAAGCACTTACAGGTAGAGACAGCAACATTGGTGCAGAAATTGCTGTGGGAAACTCCTTCACTTATGCCACTCAATTCTAAATTTCCCATTGGCATTATTGGTAAGGAGGAAGTCAGAGTCTTTCTGCACATACAGAACAACCCATGCTGTGGGGTTGTATGTGTTTTGCAGGCTGGTTTTGGTAATGCAATACAGTAGTAGTGAATTTAAAGGCAATCTGTAAGCAGGGTTTTACACCCAAACTATTTATATGGACATGTGGTTCTTTCAAAGACAAGTCCAGCAATAACTTTACATGGCCTATCCGTTGCTCCATCAATGAGAAATCAGTGTTTGAATTAATATGCAAATGAGTCTGAAGGACATTGATGACCTATGCTAAGGATAGGTGATCAGTGTAAAAGTAGTGGACAACCTCTTTAACTTTAAGCAGGAGGTGGCGTCGCTGGGCAGGGAATAGAGCTGGAGTGACAGAGGCTTCAGATCTTCATCCTCATTTGCATATTAAGTCAAACGCTGATTTCTCAGTAATAGAGGAACAGACTGTCATGGTAAGGGTATCGCTGGACTTGTCTTTGAAAGAACTACATGCTCATATACCGTATATACTCGTGTATAAGCCGACCCGTGTATAAGCCGACCCCCCTAATTTTGCCACAAAAAACTGGGAAAACTTATTGACTCGTGTATAAGCCGGGTGTATAAACTGCCGTCCTGCTCTGTGCTGCCCCGTCCTGCTCCTTGCTCCCCCATCCAGCTCTGTGCTCCCCCATTCTCCTCTGTACTCCCCCCTCCTGCTCCGTCCTCCGCTGTGCTCCCCATTCCTTCTCCGTCCTCCTGTGCCCCCCCGTCCTGCTGCGTGCTCCTCTGTGCCCTCCATCCTCTCCCCCCCGTCCTGCTCCGTGCTCCTCTGTGCCCTCCATCCTCCCCCCGTCCTGCTCCGTGCTCATTGTCCTCCTCCATGCTTCCCCCGTCCACCGTTCTCCCCCCCGTCCTGCTCCGTGCTCCTTGTCCTCTCCTCCATGCTCCCCCCATCCTCCTCCATCATACTCACCCTCCCCGTGCCATCGCTGAACGTCCCTGCAATCCTGCGTTCTCCCCGGCTTCCTGCAGCTCTCCAGCGCTGAGCGGTGACGTAATACCGCTCATTAAGGCCATGAATATGGACGCCACGCCTATGGGAGTGGCGTCGCGTCCATATTACATGACCTTAATGAGCGGGTATTACGTCACCGCTCAGTTCTGGAGAGCTGCAGGAAGCCGGGGAGAACGCAGGATTGCAGGGACGTTCAGCGATGGCACGGGGATGGGTGAGTATGATGTCCCAGCCACCGGCTCCTGCCGCGGCACCCCCTCCCCCGCTGGTTTCTGCCCAATGACTCGTGTATAAGCCGAGGGGGCATTTTCAGCACGAAAAAAGGTGCTGAAAATCTCGGCTTATACACGAGTATATACGGTAAATAGTTTAGGGTGTGAAATCCTGCTGACAGATTGTCTTTAAATCCCCTCTCCCTTCCTGCTTTGTTATTCAGTTGCTCCTGTTGGAAGTAGAACGCAGTCTATAGGCATTCATATCAAATGTATAAGAACTTTTTTCAGCTTTTTTCTGATTTCATGGTTCTTAAGCTTTGATTTAGGCAGTGCCCAAGGCCTTTTGGTTAAATCAATATTTTCCTAGATAGACGAAACTAGGGCTCAGATAGTTGCTGGCCTAGGCACAAGCCATTACATTTACTGTACATGTGATCACCACGAGGTGCAGAAGAGGAACTCGCCATGATTCATGTAGTTTCATATTGACAGCAGAACCTAAGCTGGTGTTGTAAATTATACTTTGGGCACGTTCTTGTGATCTTCAGTCTCAGCAGTAAAAACGCTGCGTGAAGAAATGCAGCAAATAGCTGTGTGTTTGCTGCGTATTGTTGGTGTGTTTTTCAGGAGGATTATATGGGTGATTTGTCCACTGTACATGTTGATAAAGTTAATTTTATTCACCAAAAACGTAGCACAAATGTTATGTTGTTTTTTTAGCGTTTTTGCAGTTTCTTATTATTTTCAATTGGTAAAAAATGCTGTAAAATGGTAAAAGGATTGCCATTTTCTGAAATGCTGTGGTGCTCAAATCATTTCAGTTGACAGAAAAAAAAGTTCTGTGTGTGAGATTTCAGAACTCTTTTTGCTTTTGCTGGGACTGTAAATCACAGCTTATTTGCTGTCTGAAAAATGCACCGAAAAATGCTCTAGAAACGTACCCTAAGGTCGGGGTCACACTTGCGAGTGCAATGCGAGAAACGAGTCTCTCGCCTCAATACCCAGCACTGCCGCTCGCACTAGGACTGGAGTGTGTGGCTGCATGTATCTCTGTGCAGCTGAACGCTCCGGTCCGAGTGCCGGCGGCAGTGCTGGGTATTGAGGTGCGAGAATCGTGCGAGTTTCTCGCATTACAAGTGTGACCCCGGCCTTATTCTGATATAAGCAGCAATCCATTGGCTTCTTCCACCGATACACAACGTGTGAGGCAGACACAAGGGACAGTGTATAAATGCAGAATATCATGTTATTTCCACTTATCGCTCCATTGGGAATTTCCTATATTCTGCCTCCCTTATTGCATCTCTGCTGTTTGCAGAGGGGTGTGCTTTTGTCAGTTCAAGTGTTATCATGTGGGGGCAGCTTACCCATGTCACCAGTAAAATGGCTGATGCACTTTCCATATCACCTGTTAAGGAATATGGATGTTATAGAAGGCAAAAGACCCCTCTAGACACCCCTCTATTACCCAAAGCAAACTGCTGCTAATAAGCCCAGCTCCTGCTCTGGAGGCCTCTGGTTGCCAATTGATTTAAAGTGCACAAATTATACATTGGCAAAGCCCAAATAACCTCAGAAGTGACTGATTAATAATTGTATGCAGTATCTTAGTAGAGTTCATGGGGCCTCATATGCTGAGGCCATACAGATTAATACATAAATGAACATTAAAGGGAATCTTCCAGCACGCTTCTGCTATGCCTGAGGACAGCATGAGCTAGGGGTTTAAACACAGAACTGAATGATGTTTCACATGTCCGGCTTTACACTGAAGGTTTTATCACCTGGTGATTATCATTGCTGTGACTAGCTGAGGTGAGCTTGCAAGTCGACTCCGCCCTTTCCTGTGATAAGCAGCTCACTGTCTATAGACTATGTACACAGAGAGCCTGGTGTGGGTGGGGTTAGCTTTCTCAGCTTTACTGCATTGCTACATCTAAAAACTCTGATTGTGTCAGAAGCGCTACACCCAGTAATCTAAGTGATATATCTCTGGATTCAGGGTCTCTTTTCATTAACATGCCTATTGAACTTAGGGTTTCGATAATTCCACAACTTTTCTTTCTTTGTGTTGCAATGTCAGTGTTGAGTGTACAATCTTGTAATGTAGAACATATTTGCAAAAGGCTGGTGCTTCTCCAAGGCCTGGTGTGAACACCGTTGTACATAGTGATATCAGTGAGTGGTTCCATGATGAGAACGTGTATACAATCTGCAGAGTGCAGGCAATGTTTTTTCTAAGTTCAGCACCCAAGGCGGAGACCAGTTGTTCCTCCCCGTGCACGGTGCATGGACACCCCATGTATAGAAGCTCCACTACCACGTGCTCTGCACAACTCTGACTACAGTTACAAGTAGGAACTTTCATAACAGCTCAATGAGTCAAAACAAGTTCAGGATGCCGCACACTTGAGAGAAAACATGTTTTCATCTAACCCAGACCCATTGAATAGAACATTCCTGGAATTGTAAGCAGGATTCTAAGTGTGTGCTGCTTATGCAGAGAGAACAGAAATATTAGGATCCTTGTGGATGAGAGTCTGCACATCAATCCGAAGAAGTCAAAGATGTTTACAGATTAGTTCTAAGAATTGTTGTGTAATTCGGACAAAATATGGAGAAAGTATTGATTTCCTGCTGTCCTGAGTATTTGTAAAAATGGAAATAAGGCTCTGTTCATCTAGCCTTTTAGACTGCCGTCAGTGGCTCCGTCGGGGCTCACGTCTCAAGCAGTCGACTGCGTCCTGGAGCCAGCGTCACATAGGCGTATACAGGTGAAAATCCTGCCCGAGAGAGCATACAAGTGACTCTGTCTGCATCATTACAGTCAGTGGCCCCGTCAGCTCAAACATCCAAATCTCGCTTTCCAGGGCTTCAGATGGGAGCTGAAATAGAGCCACAGACCGTAGGCTAAAAAGCTACATGAACACAGCCTGGGGCCTCATTAAGATTGCAGTTTTTATTTCGTACATGAAAAAAATGACTGATTTTGCTGGATTAGGTTTTCATCAGTGTGTGGTCAATGCATCAGTTTTTACCATCAATGTTTCTTTAGTTTTTCTCGTTTGCAAAAATAAAAAAATGGTTGATGTTTCTCAAGCTCCTCCTTGTAAACAGATGCAACTAGGATGACATCCATGTTCTGTTCAAGTTTTTCATGGACCCATAGACTTCCACGGATGAGTTTGATCCATGACTCGAATCAAAAATGAACATGTCTCATTTTAGGTTTTTTTTTGTGCAAACTCAGCTAGGACATAGAGAACAACCACATAGACTATGGCCATGTATTCTATCTGGGAAAAACAAGGATAGCAAACTATCTACTTTAAAAACTGATGTCTGAATTAGGCCTTATGCTACCATAATTTTCCTTCCTCTTTAATTACGACAGAATATTTATGCAAAGTACTTCACGTTTAAAATGTACGCATTATGTACGTATAACCTACTAATACAAGTTATGGTTTATTGATTTTGTGACATATATGGGTTTCTAGTAGTGATGAGCGAGTATACTTGTTGCTCGGGTGATCTCCGAGTATTTAGAAGTGCTCGGAGATTTCGTTTCTGTTGCCGCAGCTGCATGATTTATGGCTTCTGGACAGCTTGAATACATGTGAGGAATGCCTGTTTTTTAGGGAATCCCCACATGTATTGAGGCTGTCAAATAGCTGCAAATCATGCAGCTACGGCAACAGAAAGTAAATCTCCGAGCACACCCAACTACTCGGAGACCACCCGAGCGTACTCGGGAAAACCCGAGCAACCAGTATACTCACTCATCACTAGTTTCTAGTTTTATGCAAGACTAACATACTTCATGTTTCAATTCCTCATTTCTATCAGACCTTTGTTTATTGTCAGGGAACACTTATTGTTGCCTTTCAGTGTCTGGAGATTAGATACTGGGAGCTTGTTCCAATTGTATGTATCCTGGGCATTCCTCTGTATGCTGAATACTTCTTCATTACAAGCCTCCAGCAGTGTACAATCACATCATATTGTACAGAGCAGCAGGAAATATAGGAGACAGCATGGAGCACATGCGGCTATGGAGAGCACACTTGCTAACGAAAGTGATATAGATAAATGATCATTGTGTGTATATACTAATAATAATAAATAATACCGCCACAAACTGACGGAATAATGTTCTCAGATTGATCATTGTTAAAGATGACCTGTTAATTGTTTAAAAGAATTGAGATAAACACATTGTAAAAATCTCTGAGCCACCATAATTTTGACGTTTTTTTCCGTTTTGCGATGCGTCACTCCATTATAGAGATATTCACATTTGAGCTTCTTGGGCGCACTATGTGAAATCTCTGCTTATGGTGCAGCTGGGCGTTTCTTCAGAGTCTTCTCAGGGGCGTGCACTTTGATCCCACCCTCCTAGATATTGCCAATCACAGTTCAGAAGCTGATCTAGAAGTTTCAGAGGCTGCTTAGATGTGGGTGGCAGCATCTGGAAGGGATGGGTGAAAGCACACGCTCCTAGAGAAGACTCTGAAACGCCCAATGTGCCTGTAAAAAAATAATATAACCTTGTATTCACCTCATCTCACTCCCACAAGACTGCTTTCTCTGGCCAGCACGAGCAGTGCAATGAAATTATGTCTTTGCATCTCCTGTTGTCCCATTCATGGTACTATTCTCTGGCAAGCTACTGGCCTGCCTGAGTAAGTCGCAGAGCGGGGAGCTGATGGCTCTCAGCTTTGCCACAGTTGTCATCAGTATCTGCAGATTGTGGACCTGCATACCGTTAAAGGTCTTGTGGGGAACTGACCCATTTGGCGTTTGCGAGAATTGCCAACTGAAACAGTCCAGCCCAAAAATACCTTTTGCCCATCCCCAGGTTCTACTGCATAGATGCAACTGCAACCTTCGCATCCCTTTTGGCTATACCATTAGGTCTGTTCTGCTGTCCAGTCTATGGAAGAAAGAATGTCCTCATTTGCTGACAGCAAACAGAGATCTTAAAATTGGTGAGGAAACTTAACACAAAAGGAAAGATGTACTAACACAAGTATATTGTCTGGTCTGTGGGACACTTGCACACATTAGTGTAATATCTCATAGACTTCATGGAATGCTAAGTAATGTCATATTATGATCAGTTCATCAACAATCATAATTTTTGGCCATATTGAACATACAATGTGTGAGACAGTGAAGGAATATGTGGTGAATGAGGTGTATATTTCACCTAAGTACCTTGCTGACTGGTATGAGCGAAATGTGTGGCTTTGTAAACCTGGTGGTAAAGAAAGGTCACTACACCTGCCATTCAGTACACGCTTGCAGCTCAGACCTGAATCCACTCAGGTGTTGATT
>JARQOD010000004.1:318000861-318186194 GCA_033576555.1 Oophaga sylvatica
TTCACAAAAAAACGAAAAAATTTCGCCAAAATTTTTCACTAACATGAACCCCCAAATAACCCACGAAAAAACAATCTCAAAATCGTAGGATCGTTGCGCGTTTGAGTTATTACCTCAAAAGGGGGAACTGGTAAAATTGAAAAAAAATGGAAAGGGTATAAAGGGGGTTAAGTCCCAAAATTGGTGTTACAAGGGGGGTTTAAAAACATGGAGTTTGTCTTCTTTTCTGTTCTTAGCTATACGTATTTTTTTAAGGGAAAAAAATATTCTTTGTAGATGTTAGCCAGTAATAGAACAATATTGATGTTGGAGCCCTTTATGTTGTAATTTTAAGACTAATTTAAAAGATGGAAAGAAAAAGTCACATTTTTGGTGTCCAGTGCTGTTGTGTCCTCTTTTGGATGTCACGCTCTGCTGAAAACACTCTGGAAGTGACTTTTACACTGTAAAACAAGGTTCGAAAACCCGGGCGCCGGCCCCAGGGGCGCTAGAAATTACCCTGGCCCCCGGGTTTGGGGGGGGCCTGAGACGGGGGGGCCCACTCGCCCTGGGCACCCCCGGGGCCCGTTAGCGGAGGGGGCTTTGTGTCAGCTCCCCCCCGGGGCCCCCCCCTTGTCGGGGCCCCCGGAGAGTGGCACAATATCCCCCCTCCCGTGCCCCCGCGAAATTGGGCTCCGGGGGGCCCCGTTTCCCTTTTTCCCCAAGCGGGCCCCTGAATGCTAAAAATTAGCGGCCGGCTGTGGCAGAGAGCGGGGGGACCCCGGGGCAGGTGAGATATGGTGGTGGTCTGTGGGGGGTGTGTGTGTGGTTTTATTTGCGGTGCTTTGTGTGTGTATGTGGAGAGTGTTTTTTGCTGCGGGCTGTTGTGTGATGGGGGTGGGGGAGGCGTGATGAGGGGGGGATTGATGAAAAAGGGGGGCATTGTGATAAGGGGGGGGATTTTGATGATGGGGGGGAAAATTTTATGTTTTGGGGGGGGGTTTTATGAAAGGGGGGGGCCATTGATGATGATGGGGAGGATTGTGAGATGGGGGGCTTTTGATGAAAAAGGGGAGGTTTTGATGAAATGGGGGGAAATTGAGATAATGGGGGGCTTTTGATGAGGGGGGATTGTGATAATGGGGGGCATTTTGATAATGGGGGGGGTGATGATGATGGGGGGGCGAGGGTTTTGAGGGGGGGGATTGATTTTGGGGAGTTTTATGATGAGGGGGGGCATTTTAAAAAAATGGGGGGAAATTGATGAAAATTTGGGGAGGCTTTTATATGATGGGGGGGCTTGTGTTGATGGGGAGGCGTGATAATGAGGGGAGGTTTTTTTTAATGGGGAGGCATTGATGATGATGGGGAGGCTTGATGATATGGGGGCATTGTGTTGGGGGGGCATGTAGAGGGGTGGGCGTGATGTAATGGGGAGGCATTGATGATATGGGGAGGCGATGTTTATGAGGGGGGAGGCGATGATAGATGGGGGGGGGGATGATGAGGGGGCAGGCGATGATGATGGGGAGGCATTGGGGATGTTGGGGGGCGAATGATGAGATGGGGGGGCCCTTTGATATGTGGGGAGGCAATGATTTTGATAGGCGGGCTTGTGATGGGGGGGGACCTAGACGAGGGGGGGGGCAATTTTGGTTTGGGGGAGGCAATGATGATGATGAAATAAAAAAAAAAATTTGGGGCCCCAAATTTTTTGGTGGTCCCAATTTGAAAAAATTTGTCCCCCCTTGCGTAAGACTAGAGCTTTAAACGCGGCATTTTTTGGGGGGCCATTTAAAAGAACTTTCTCATACTTTGGTATAAAAAGATTTTGACCCGGGGAGGCAAAGAGCATTTAGTCACTGGAAGGGGGACGGAATGGTGTGGACTGGGGAGAAGGTGGGGGGGTGAGAATATTTTATTTTTCTAGTTTTCTTTTAACACTTTAAAAAAAAAAAACCCTTAAAGAGATTTCTTTTTTAAAGCATCAGTATGGGGAAAAAAAAATTTACTTTTTTTCCCTGAAAAACGCCCCTTTTGGGGTTACCTTGGCCATTTTTCCAAAACGTTGCTTTTTGCTTCCTTTTTGGATGAAAATTTTTAAAGTGCTTTTTCCCAAATTTAGGGGTTTTTTTTTTACAATTATTTTTTCCTACTCTTTATTCACCCCGGGTTTTGTATGAAGCGTTGACAACTGGGGGGTTAAAATTTTTTCTTGTAAAAAATGTGTCCAAAAAGTCGGGAAAATTGCCCCCCATTAGACACTGGGGGGTTATGGGGTTTCATTCGGACTGGAAAACACCCCCCTTTTTTTTGTAAAAGTTTTAAAAGGGAAAAGGGAAAAAAAGAAGAACTCGGAGAAATTAGATTCAAAAGGGCCCTTTTTGATTTCGCGGGGGGATTGTTATTTTTGGGGGAAAAATAGTGTTACAAAATGCTCATATCTAAAAATATCGTATCAAAATGGTATCGCCGATACATTTAAATACGTCGTTCCGTTTCTTTTCCGGAAGCCAATGTAAGTCTTTTGGGAAACCCAAAAATTTCGCAAAAAAAAAACCCCTTTTTTTTCTTTAAAAACACAAAATTAACACATAAATATTTTATAAAATTTTTATATCAGTCATTGTGCATAATATTAAATTTTTTGTTTAAATTTCAAATTTTGTAAAATTTTCTTATTTCAATTGGGGAAAAACCCCCGTGACATACCCCATGGGAAGTCGAGGGCCGGTCCCGACCCCCCCAAAACCCTGGTCTGTGGACCAATTTTGGGCGTAAAAAAAGGTTTTTTAGCTCGCAAAAGGGGTTTGGGCCCCCTAAATTGAACTGGTTTTGTGCAAAAAATTTTGCTAAAATCACAGGGGAATTTTTCCCCCTTTTTTCCCCCCAAAAATCGCTCAGACGAGGCACTGGTAAAAAAGGGGCGTGCTCTTGTGGGTGTACATTTTCATGGGTAAAACGAGGGGCCGGCCACAAAAATTGGTATGCAATGAAAGAGGGCCCCCACAGTTTTCGGGTTCCGCCCCCTCATTCCTCAGTTTGCGGAAAAAAACCCAAAAAGGGGGCCCCCCTCACTAAAAAAAGGGGGCCCCTCCCAATGTAAAAAATGTTTTTTGGGGCAAGTGGCTATTGGACACAGCAAAGTAAAAAGGGGGAAAGCAGTCAGAGCCCCCCCCCCGGAAAAAAGGCCCCCCATCGCCACGGAACCCCCTTTGGGGCCCCCCGGCTGGAAACCCCCCTACCTGCAAAAAGGGGGATCCCCTAAGGGGGCCCGGCCCCGGGGCACCGGGGGGGGTCGCCGGATGGCCCCCAGCGGGCCCCCCAAAAAAACTAAATTTGGGGGAGCGGCGCCCCCCCCTTTCCCCCGAAGTGTCTGTAAAAGGGTTTTGGGGAAACCCGTTTGAAGAGGAGTCGTGCGGGCACCCCCCCCCCTTCAATGTAAACGGGGGTTTTTGCCCAGTGGGGGAAAACCCGTTCCTGCAAAAAACTCTGCACCGGCAGCACCCCAGATGCTGTTGCCCCGCACTGAGACAAAAAGCGCAGTCCTCTTGGAGGAGGGCGCAACCCCGATTTACCTTCTGTGGGGCCCGACTTCATTTTTCCCCGGCCCCGGCTTTTTCCTCCGGGGGTGACCCCCGCCAGGTGGGGGCCCCAGGAGACCCCCCCCAAAAAGGGGGGACTATAACTGCCGTTTATGGGGGAAAGACTTTGGAGAGGGGGAGGAAAAATTAAAAACCCGGGCAGGGAAGAGTGGAGACGTTGGGGGGGGAAACGGGCGAAAAAAAGGTGCAGCGAGAATCCAAAACTTGGCAACTTTCCCCTGGGAAGGGGGAGAAAAGGGGCCGGATAAAAAAAGAAAAAGGGAAAACCCGGGGGCCCGGCGTAAGGGTGCAGTAGGGTTTTAAATTTTAAAAAGGGGGTTGGGGTTTCCCCCAACCTGGACTTTATTTAGAATCTTTTTACCCGGCGGGAGTGGAGACTCCCCCCCAAAAGGACCCCGGGGGGGGGGGACCTGTTGCCAGGAGACTTGGTGACTTACACCCGACACTGGGGTTACAATGGATGGTACGCCCTAAATGTTACCAGGTGCGACCCCTACTCCCCAGAGTGTCAGGAACCTGTGAGACCCTCGGAGCCTTCAGCCTCCCACATCCAGGCCTCTGCACAAGTGCCCACCCCACGCCGTAAATCTCCCAGCCTCCCTCAGTGGTCTCCTCAGCAGCCCAGCTATGGACATGATAACTATAGCTGGCCCGTACCCGGCGCCTGTTAGGCCCCCTGGGTTCGTTCAGTCCGGGACATAGGGCTCCAGACCCGGAGGGAGATGAAAGAGGTGGCCACACAGACACAGATAGCGGGTCACGACTTGACTGTACAGGCCACACGACGTCATCAGGTCCTGGTGGTCCTTGGTGTCTCGGATGTTTGGCAAGCATCAGAAGAGTACCAGGTGGTACCTGGAACACCCCTGCCAAAGAATTATAAATAACCCGGACAGGGTCCCTGTATGTAAATAGTTAAATTGTTGATGTACCCGGACGGGTGATGTTCATATAAAAGTTTTTTAATTTAATAAAAAAAACAACACAGTTTTCATTACTTTTATTACAGTCTCATCCTGCGACGCCATCGATCTCCTGTAAAAAAATGAAAAAAAAAAACAGCAGTATACCACCTGTCCGACGCAGTCCATAGTAACGAGTGTCCCACGACGATCCAGCTCTGCTACATCAGAATGACAGGCAGAGCCTGTCATCCCGGCGCAGCACAGCTGATTACCTGCTTCCCCGGCGGTGACATCATCGGACTGACTGCTTTACGGCCGGGATTACCCAGCAGTCACTGCAGTTATCGCGAAAAACTGCATGTGACCGCAGGGAGAAGATAATGGCGGCCATCAAGCAGTCCAGGACGTGACCGCCGGAGATCTTCTGCCAGGTAAGTGCCGCTGACTCCTGACAGACCCGACCGACGGACACTCACAGTGACAGTGACAAATCCGATTCCGGTATCCGATATGACGAAAATATCGGTATTCGGAATCGAAAGGCCGATACAGCTAATATCGGCCGATATCCGATATTTGCAGTATCGTATCGCTCAACACTAGATACAAGTATTTACTAAAACAGACGGACTTGTACGGAGAGCTGGTCCTAATTATAGGATCACCCCCAAAATGATCTAACTGAAATCTAAAGTGGAAATGAAGGCGTACATCTGTATATGGTATTATCAGAATGCAATATTGGCAAAATGCTAATGAGGAGATCGGTCCCTCTGAAAATCCATTGTCCCCCCCATCTCATAGTTATTGAACAGCAGCCAGACGTCATTCATTAGTGAACGCGCTGCTAGGGAGAGTTGGGGGGGCACTAGATTACTGAATATACCTCTCCGTTAGCTGTATCGTGTGATCTCTCTGATTGATCTGGATAAATGGCCTGTCCGGTCACCATGCTTCCCTTACATGGCTGCAGTTTTGGAATGACTTAATTCATTTTACTTAGTGCTTCCATATAACCCAAGGACTAATGTCATTACTTTTCTATGCAGCAACATAAAAGTAACACGCCAATGAGGCCAATGAGGATTGCAGGAGCGATGTTAACAAATATGCCACATTTTACAATGTTTTATGAAAATCTAGACAATGTAGCTCTGTCAATAAAGTCAAATAGTGGTCCCTAATTGAGCTTATAAGAGGGCTTGAAAAACCACACTATTGAATCAGAATTTTAGCCACAAACTATTTCACAGTTGTATCACAAATCTGAAGTGGAGCAGAATTACTTGGTCTGTCAGCAGTGGGGAAAAGGAAGTGTATTATTAATTTTTAATGTACCGTAATCATATTTACAACATTGGAGATCACAATGAATTAGAATTTTTGTCATACACAATGAATTGAGCGTTTTTGGAGACATCGTTCAGTTACTCAACCCATTACACAATTATCTTGAATGATGGGGCGTCAATAGGATTCCTGAGTGGTGTATATGCCCTTAGGTTTGCTTCACCTGTGTAGCTACATGGTATTAATCCCAGCTATTAATGACAAGATATCACTAGATTCAGCCAGACTATTAATAATAACAGACATTATCTCATCATCTATGCAAAGAAACAATATTTACTGACAGATTACTAACTGATCGTATACTTTCCCCGCTTCCTACTTAATTCTCCAATTTGTAATTACCGTAGTACAAACAAACATGGTGTAAGGTTCTATGTATATATTCCTGAAACTCAGTTTGTTCGTCAGCCATTTTACTTTCTGTCTTGCTGCAGCTATCTTGCCCTCAGTCAAAATGGAGTTTCCAGCTTGCATGTTCCCGCCCTGATTCTCTCCTTTGCTTCTTAAGCAGCCACAGCTGAGCAATCAGTGCTTCAGAATCTAGCCTGCAGTGAACCTGTGACTTGACTCCTGTAAGCCTTGGACCTTGTACTCCAGCTATTCCTACTGAGGAACTCTGAAGCACTTGTGGACTCTGAACCCTGCTCTTTGAAAGACCCACGTTTGCATGGACTTACGGTAACAGAGAAGAAGATCCTGAATCTGTATTGGAGAGTGATTGCTGAGCTTGGATTACTCTGGCCTGCTGTGTCTCCTGTTTCTGTGTCTGCAAACTGTGTGACTATTTCTGCCAACTTGTATGAAGTAATACAGGACTTTTCTATATCAAACCTGTGACTCCTGTGTTTTCATCGCACCCAAGCACAAGACGCTATATGAACTGTACTACATACATTACAAGATTCTGAAGCCAAAACGTTAGTGTCTGCTGGGTCTGGAAGGCTGTGTCTGCTGTACTGTGGATATCAGACGTCCGGTTGTACTTTCTGTGATGACAGTGGTTGTGACTTCTCACAACCATTCCAGGTGAGCAATTCCCTTAAGTTTTTTCTTTTTGCAGTGTTACCACAGGTAAACACTATTGTTTTTTTTTTTTTCCTTTCTTTTCTCTTTTTTGTCTGCTGTAACTCTGGATATCAGATGTCTGGTTGAAACTTTCTGTGATGAAGTGGTTGTGACTTCTCACAACCATTCCAGGTGAGCAGTTCCCTTAATTTTTTTTTCTCTCTGCAGTGTTGCCACAGGTGAACACTATTGTTTTTTTTTCTCTCCTCTTCTTCCAGTAATCCTGTCTTAAAAGATCTGGAAAATGGAGGCCCGCATAAAGGAACTTTGCGGAGTGACTGATAATATCCTTGCAGATTTGCAGAATATAAAGACCCGTTTTACAAATCTACAGGACCTCAATAATCACAATTTGCAAGTGGTTGGACAGACTACCCAGGATTTGCGAGCCAGGATTGAGGTTCTAGAGGGGCGAGTCCAGGCTCCTGCCGTAGCCCCGAGTGCTGGGATTCCCAAGTTGCCCCCTTTTCGTTTTGGCGGTGAACGTGAGAAATTCAGGGGATTTATTAATCAATGCAATCTTTTTTTTTCTGCACATGCTTCACAATTTCCCACTGAACGATCTAAGGTGCTTACTATAATTATGTTGCTTACCAACAAGGCTTTAATGTGGGCAAACCCTCTGATTGAGACTGAGGATGATTGTTTGAATCACCTTGATGATTTTATTTCAGCCATGGGGCAGGTGTTTGATGACCCCAATCGAGGTGCAACAGCTGAAGCAGCCATGTTAGCTTTGCGCCAAGGTAAGCACTCGGTAGCTGAATATGCCTTGGATTTCAGGAGATGGGCCCTTGATACCACCTGGGACAGTTCCGCCAAAAAATCTATTTTTCGAAAGGGGTTATCTCCACTGATTAAGGATGAACTTGCTCGTGCCGACCCTCCCACTGCGTTAGGTGACTTTATTAACTACTGCATCCGTATTGATACTCGTCTGACTGAACGCAGGCAAGAGAGATGGTTCGAAAGCAATCGTACTAACCTTTTCCTACCTTCCTCTCCAGCTAAGGAACCTTTGAGTAGGATTACACGGGAACCTGAACCTGAACCCATGCAGGTAGACTCTTTACAACGACGGGTTAGTGATGCACGCAAGGAACATCGTTTTAAGGAGAATCTATGTTTCTATTGTGGTAAGTCAGGGCACTTCATTATAAACTGCCCCAGCCGTTCTCGTAAGACTACTGCAGCACTCATTCATTGTGAGTGTTGCGAGAGGGGATCTGTCAGGTCCGAGCCTCAGGCTCCAGAGAGATCTGCAGCAACAGATCTTGATTTCTCGGACTTAAACTCCGTTACCTCTGAGGACGTTGACTGTGTAAACGCTGCCATTTTTCAAGTTTCCTCAGCGGTGTCCCAGCTGAGTTGTAAGAAAAACAATTCTCATTGCTTTCTTTCCATCAAACTCTGGGTTGACTCAGCTTGGGTGTCTAGCTCTGCTATGATCGACTCAGGGGCAAGTGGAAATTTTATGGATGTCTCCTTTGCTCTGAAACAGGGAATACGTTCAGTGAAGAAGGCTACTCCAGTACAGATGGAAACTGTGGATGGCTCCCTGCTGACCTCTGGACCAGTGGATCAGGAAACAGAGCCTTTGAGGGTTCTTATGGGTAAAGATCATCAAGAGAAACTGTCCTTTATGCTTATCTCTTCTCCCCACTTTCCCATTATTCTAGGGCTACCATGGCTGCAGGCTCAGAATCCTACCATTAACTGGGAGACCAAGGAATTACACTTTCCAGAGAAACAGATGAGTCCAAAAGTTTCAGCTTGCTCTGTTCCTAAAGGAATCATGTCAGTCCCTGAACTACCAGCTGTATACCAGGACTATGTGGATTTATGTGACAAGAAGAACGCTGACCAGCTTCCTCCTCACCGTCCATATGATTGTCCAATTGAATTATTGCCTGGAGCAGAGATACCTTTTGGTAAGATCTACCCCCTGGCGGGGCCCGAGCTAAAGGCTTTAAAGGATTACATAGATGAAAATCTAGCCAAGGGCTTCATACGCCCCTCTTCATCTCCTGCAGGTGCACCCATCTTCTTTGTAAAGAAGAAAGATGGATCTCTGAGACCATGCGTAGACTATAGGGAACTCAATAAGGTTACTATTAGAAACCGTTATCCATTGCCTTTAATCCCTGAGTTATTGGAGAGAGTGCGACATGCCAAAATTTTTTCTAAACTAGATCTTCGTGGGGCCTATAACTTAGTCCGTATTAGACCTGGGGATGAATGGAAGACTGCATTCAGGTCACGCTATGGACACTTTGAATATCTAGTTATGCCTTTTGGTCTGAGTACCGCCCCAGCCACTTTCCAACACTTGGTGAATGACATCTTCAGGGATCTCCTAGATACATTCGTGGTAATTTATTTGGATGATATTCTAATTTTTTCTAACTCCACAGAGGAACATCATGGACATGTGAGAATGGTCTTGGAACGTCTAAGACAAAATCATCTTTACATCAAACTTGAAAAGTGTGAATTCCATAGGACCGAAATTCAATTTCTGGGGTATGTACTGTCTACACAAGGAATTAGTATGGATGGAAGCAAAACCCAAGCCATCAAGGATTGGCCAAGTCCTAGAAATGTGAAGGAGGTACAGCGCTTCATCGGGTTTGCCAACTTCTATAGACGTTTCATTAGAAATTTCTCTGAGGTAGTGTCACCTATCACTCAACTTACCCGGAAGAGTCTAGGTTTTCCTGGACTCCCCAAGCCCAGGAAGCATTTTCCCGTCTAAAAGATAAATTTACCACTGCACCTATCCTAGTACATCCCAACCCCGAGCTTGCCTTCATAATAGAGGTGGATGCTTCAGACTGTGCCGTTGGAGCTATACTCTCTCAGAGAACAGGTGAGAAGAATGTCTTGCATCCCTGTGCCTTCTTTTCCCAGCAGTTGTCTTCGGCTGAGAGGAACTACGATGTGGGCAATAGAGAGTTGTTGGCCATTATTGCCGCCTTCAAAGAATGGAGACACCTTCTTCAGGGAGCTGCACAGCAAATAGTCGTCCTGACAGACCATCGTAACCTTGAGTTTATCAGGTCGGCTAAGTGCCTGACTGTCATGTGTGCATCGCCACGAAGATCGTCGCGGTTGCACATTCTGACTTCTCACAGCTGAGTTGCTGTTTCTTTGTGTTTGGCAGTTAGGGAGTTAATTCTGTCTGTGCTCAGTTCTGGGACTGGGTGCAGTTTCTTCCGGCTGCAATTAATTATTTGTTGATTGGTTTCCTTTAAATCTCTGGTTGTCTGTGTTGGGAGTTGCCAGTGAAATCCTTCATGCAGACCACAGATAGGATTGTATCTGTATAGACTTAAGTTAAAGAGCTCCTTAGTTGTTTTAAGCTCACCTTGCTTAGAGTTTAATATCCCAGATCATTTATGTTCCTTCTGTGTTTGAGTGTGTATGCAAGTCTGTGTTTTCTCCAGTCTGTCTTATATGTCTAATCTGTGTATTTAGCAGAGATCAGCCCATATCCCTTTGGTGGTAATCAGAATCCTTCTTAGGACTGATTACAGGGTTCAGGGACTGATAGGAGACAGGGTTAGGCTGGAGACTTGGACCTCTGAACCATTATCAGTACCTCCAAGGTGAGGGATTAGTTAGGACCCAGTTTAGGGTCAGGTTAGACCCCCGGTCCTCCTCTTTCCTGTGACAGTGTATCAAGTCCTCAAGATTAACCCTGAGTTCAACGGATATCGTGTCAGGTAAATCTATTCTATATTTACATGCTGATGTTGCTAATCTATATGTTGTATAGAGTGTTGTTCTTTTAAGAATAGTTTACTGACATTGTATACATATCATTAGACCGCGTGACACTGACTCCTCGCCAGGCTCGCTGGAATCTTTTCTTAAACCAATTTAATTTTATCATCTCTTATAGACCAGGATCGCGCAATGGAAAGGCTGATGCACTCTCTAGGATTTACTCAGCAGAGACACGTCCAATTACTCCTCCTAAGACTATTCTTCCTGACTCTAGATTCCTAGGAGTAATTCATAATCAAGACCTACTTAAGGACATCAAGGAAGCATACCATGCGGATTCCTTTTTGGCACAACCCCCAAGGGACGTAAGTCTTGTCTTTAAGAATGGTGTGTGGATTCAGGGACAACGTCTGTATATTCCTGAAACAGTCAGATTAAGAGTATTGCAACTCATTCACGATTCCAAGATAGCTGGGCATAGAGGAATTCTAAAGACACAGGAATTTCTTTCTCGTTTCTTTTGGTGGCCCACTTGCAGGAAGGATGTTTTGAATTATGTCACTTCATGTGAGGTCTGTGCAAGATGCAAAACACCTCGCTCCTCACCAACTGGTCTGTTACAGCCTCTTCCCACCCCGTCCCGCCCGTGGGGATCCATTTCTATGGACTTCATTGTGGAGTTACCAACCTCTCAGGGGAAGAACACCATTCTAGTGGTGGTTGACCGTCTAACAAAGGCAGCTCATTTTATCCCTTGTGTCGGCTTACCCACTGCAAAACAGACATCAGATTTGATGATTAAAGATGTGTTTCGCTTACATGGAGTACCGGATGAGGTTATTTCGGATCGAGGGGTGCAATTCACTTCTAGGTTTTGGCAAAATTTCTGTGCAGCATTGGACATTAAAGTAAACCTTTCTTCTGCTTTACATCCCCAGACTAATGGACAGACCGAACGAACCAATCAAACCCTGGAGCAGTATCTCCGCTGCTTTATCTGCCACCTACAGGATGATTGGGTGGATCTACTTCCATTAGCTGAGTTCTCGTATAACAACTCTCAGAGTGCCTCCACTAAACAGTCTCCTTTTTACTCTAATCTAGGTTATCATCCTAACATTCTACCACGATTTCCCATAGAAATGCCTTTACCAGCAGTGGCTGAAAGAATCACGTCTTTACAGAAGAATATGGATCTTCTAAAGGAAAATCTGGAATCGGCTCAAGAAAGGTACAAGAAAGCAGCAGATAAATTTCGTAAACCTGCACCAGCTTTCAAGGTAGGAGACTTGGTCTGGCTGTCAACCAGAAATCTTAAGTTAAGGATTCCATCGTCTAAGTTGGGACATAAGTACATTGGACCCTATAAAATCAGCAAAATTATAAGTGCCGTTGCTTGTCGTCTTCAACTGCCCAGAACTATGAGAATTCACCCTGTCTTTCATGTATCCCTACTAAAGGCTGCGACACCCAATACGTTTCCTGGACGTTCCTCTCCTTGCCCTGACCCAGTGCTAGTCGATGGTCAGGAAGAATTTGTGGTGGAAAGGATTTTAGATTCCAGGTTGTATAGAAATCAGTTACAATATCTGATTAAATGGCAGGGCTACCCAGTGGAGGACAACTCATGGGAACCGGTCAATAACGTTAATGCTCCTCGCTTGCTCCGTCAGTTTCATCAGAGGTACCCACACAAGCCTGGTCTGAGGTCATCCGGAGGTTGTCCTTAAGGGGGGAGTAATGTAAGGTTCTATGTATATATTCCTGAAACTCAGTTTGTTCGTCAGCCATTTTACTTTCTGTCTTGCTGCAGCTATCTTGCCCTCAGTCAAAATGGAGTTTCCAGCTTGCATGTTCCCGCCCTGATTCTCTCCTTTGCTTCTTAAGCAGCCACAGCTGAGCAATCAGTGCTTCAGAATCTAGCCTGCAGTGAACCTGTGACTTGACTCCTGTAAGCCTTGGACCTTGTACTCCAGCTATTCCTACTGAGGAACTCTGAAGCACTTGTGGACTCTGAACCCTGCTCTTTGAAAGACCCACGTTTGCATGGACTTACGGTAACAGAGAAGAAGATCCTGAATCTGTATTGGAGAGTGATTGCTGAGCTTGGATTACTCTGGCCTGCTGTGTCTCCTGTTTCTGTGTCTGCAAACTGTGTGACTATTTCTGCCAACTTGTATGAAGTAATACAGGACTTTTCTATATCAAACCTGTGACTCCTGTGTTTTCATCGCACCCAAGCACAAGACGCTATATGAACTGTACTACATACATTACACATGGTGAAATTCAGTGTTAGAGTTCCTTTGCAGAGTCCAGGATGAATGTCCAAGGTGCCAAGCCATTGTTAATCTTTGGTGTCAAAATTGCATTTGTTTTGAAGATAACGGATTAGTTACTAACTTGTGACTCACTCGCATTTTTTTTGGTAATTGTGATCTGTGTGTGTGCAGATTGTCATGTTGTGTAGCAAGAGAAAGGACAGGCTTAAGGGTATGCCACACTAAGCGAGATCGCTAGCGAGATCGGGCAAGCAACAGCGATTTCATGACGCAGCAGCGACATCGTTAGCGACTTAGCTGTGTGTGATATGTAGCAGCGATGTGGCCCCTGCTGTGATGTCGCTGATTGTTCACGAACGTTCTGGACCGTTTTTTGATTGTTGGCGTCCCGCTGGTGAGCCTGAATCGCTGAGTTTGACACCCTTTAAGAACGACGAGCGACCTCATTGGCGACGCATATGTCAGCGGCGCAGGCGGGACTAGGTTTTCTTTAGCGGCACAGACTGGATCGCAGTAGCTGCAAAGCAGGCTAGCAGGACGCAGGAAGCAGGAGCGATGCTGGAAATTCCTATGAATCAGATGCGCTCGAGAATAATGGAAGGGAGCGCTATACGTCGTCTTTCATGACACGGTCAAAACATTAATTCTAACATATATAATTATAAAACATATACAGTGACCACCAATCTGTGCTGAGGGGCGTGGAAAAGATTGCGCTCAATACATGCTGTGACAGATCCTAACGACCGCCAAAGTCGTTATACAGATCGCTGACCGCTGATGTGTCGTTGATGAGATTTTCCTGTTTGGAAGCTACTAGCGACCTTAAAGCGATCACACCAACGATCTCGTTAGCTTGTGTCGTTATCGTGATCCCTAGTGTGATCGCTTAGTGTGGCATACCCTTTATTTACAGTGGCAGATTATTGGTCAGACTAATGTTATTTTCTCACCATTGACCTGTTCAAACATGTCTGCCAACCAAATGAGGAATCAGAAAATGCTAGTTTGTCATTTGATTGTATTTTTTATTGGGACATTAAAATCCTCGTTTGTCACCAGCATGTCTCCCCGTATAAACAGGAATGTGCTGCCGATAATAATCAAACTATATGCAAGCAAAAGATTGCTCTAACGATTAGAGCCGGTTTTAGACAAAATGGGGCCCCAAAAGCTCACATATTGCACCATCACACAGGAACATTTCAGTTGTATTTACATGCGTTGAGTTTAAGCCGCTAAACGACTGTAATCAACAATATTGAAGTCATTCAACGCTTGCTTCCTGGCCTCTTTACGCTGGTGAGCTGAGGAAAAATCACGGGCACAGAATGATCACTAATAGATCAATCTATCACCATACAGTTATATGTTATCAGCATTATATCTGCAGTTTTCACCAGGCGATGTGCTGCTGAGAACAATGATTTTTGTTCCGGCATAAATAATCCAATCACTCGATGAATAAGCAGGATTTTGCTCATTTGGTATAATACACCCCATAGTCCTCCATATATTACTGTATAATGCACATCCCATAGTTCTCTATATAGTATAATGTGACCTATAGTCCTCCACATAGTATAATGCACACCCCATAGTCCTCCATATAGTATAATGTGACCCATAGTCCTCCATATAGTATAATGCACTCCCCATAGTCCTCCATATAGTATAATGTGACCCATAGTCCTCCACATAGTATAATACACTCCCCATAGTCCTACATATAGTATAATATGACCCATAGTCCTCCACATAGTATGATACACTCCCTATAGTCCTCCATATAGTATAATGTGACCCATAATCCTCCGCATAGTATAATACACTCCCTATAGTCCACCATATAGTATAATACACTCCCTATAGTCTTCAATATTGTATAATGCATCCCATAGTCCCCCATATTGTATAATGTACCCCCATAGTCCTCCATATAGTACAATGCAAGCCATATTTGATGCTGATACAGTTTAATGCACAATGTAGGGGAGTTGCAGAGCCGACACTAGGCCCCCTGACTAATGGGCCCCATGGCAGACGCATGGTATGCTGCTATTAACGGCATGCAACTGAATGGGGGCCCCTGGGGGAGTGGGCGCCCTAGGCAAGTGCCTAGTTTGTCTGCCCATAATGTCAGCCCTGCTAACGATCCCAATGCTCATGATTACTCCTGGTATATGGAGATAAAAAATTGCTATCAACCGATTTGGGAAGAAAATCTGCCTGTGTAAGGCCCAATTACATTAGCTAATAGAGGCAGACCACATGGCCATACAGGAGAACTATGGCAATAAAATAGTCTGTGGGGGGGTCATGATACTGTGTGGGGCTATGGAGGTCATTATAATTTATGAGAGTACTGTGGGGGTCATTATACTGTGAGAAGCATTATACTGTATTGGCGGCATCATAAGTCACTGTGAGGACAACAATCAGTGTTTTGGGTGTGAGAGCATCCTGCTGTGTGTAGGGCACTGTGGGGACATCATACTTTTGATGGAGTACTGTGGAGTCAATTTACTGTGATTATGAGGTGTACTATTGAGCAGTGTTGAGCGATACGATACTGCAAATATCGGATATCGGCCGATATTAGCTGTATCGGCCTTTCGATTCCGAATACCGATATTTTCGTCATATCGGATACCGGAATCGGATTTGTCACTGTCACTGTGAGTGTCCGTCGGTCGGGTCTGTCAGGAGTCAGCGGCACTTACCTGGCAGAAGATCTCCGGCGGTCACGTCCTGGACTGCTTGATGGCCGCCATTATCTTCTCCCTGGCGGTCACATGCAGTTTTTCGCGATAACTGCAGTGACTGCTGGGTAATCCCGGCCGTAAAGCAGTCAGTCCGATGACGTCACCGCCGGGGAAGCAGGTAATCAGCTGTGCTGCGCCGGGATGACAGGCTCTGCCTGTCATTCTGATGTAGCAGAGCTGGATCGTCGTGGGACACTCGTTACTATGGACTGCGTCGGACAGGTGGTATACTGCTGGTTTTTTTTTTCATTTTTTTACAGGAGATCGATGGCGTCGCAGGATGAGACTGTAATAAAAGTAATGAAAACTGTGTTGTTTTTTTTATTAAATTAAAAAACTTTTATATGAACATTCACCCGTCCGGGTACATCAACAATTTAACTATTTACATACAGGGACCCTGTCCGGGTTATTTATAATTCTTTGGCAGGGGTGTTCCAGGTACCACCTGGTACTCTTCTGATGCTTGCCAAACATCCGAGACACCAAGGACCACCAGGACCTAATGACGTCGTGTGGCCTGTACAGTCAAGTCGTGACCCGCTATCTGTGTCTGTGTGGCCACCTCTTTCATCTCCCTCCGGGTCTGGAGCCCTATGTCCCGGACTGAACGAACCCCAGGGGGCCTAACAGGCGCCGGGTACGGGCCAGCTATAGTTATCATGTCCATAGCTGGGGCTGCTGAGGAGACCACTGAGGGAGGCTGGGGAGATTTACGGCGTGGGGTGGGCACTTGTGCAGAGGCCTGGATGTGGGAGGCTGAAGGCTCCGAGGGTCTCACAGGTTCCTGACACTCTGGGGAGTAGGGGTCGCACCTGGTAACATTTAAGGCGTACCATCCATTGTAACCCCAGCGTCGGGTGTAAGTCACCAAGTCTCCTGGCAACAGGTCCCTCCCCGGGTGTCCTTCTGGGAGGTGAGTCTCCACGTCCCGCCGGGTCACAAAGACTTCTAAATAAAGTCCAGGCTCCTGGATGAAGCCCCAACCACCTTTCAATTTAAAGCTCCGTACTGCACCCTTACGCCGCGGCTCCCTCAGGGTTCCTTTATCTTTTCTCATCCGGTCCTTATCTGCCCGGTCCTTCTCCAGGTGACGTTGCCGAAGTTTTTGGGATTCTCGCTGCTCCCTTTGTCGCTCTGCTTCCCGCTCCCAACGTCTCCACTCTTCCTCCTGACGCCGGTTGTAATTCTCCTCCAGCATCTCCATGTCTCCACCATCAAACTGCAGCTTATGATGTCCGGTTTGCGGCAGCTCTCCTGGCGCCCCCCAGTCCTGGCGGCGCTCACCTGCGGAGGAAGCAGCCGGCTCTGGAACAGATGACAGTCGGGGCTCCGGTACAGACAGGTAGACCTCTGGTGCCTGCGCGGCCTCCTCCATGAGGACGGGTGTCGCTTCTTCTGTCTCAGCGACGGGGGCAGACAGCGGGATCTGGGGTGCTGCCGGTGCAGAGTTTTTTGCAGGAACGGGTGCCTCCACTGCGACAACGTCAACCGGATCACATTGCAAGGGCTGGGATGCCCGCACGGACTCCTCTACTAGAACGGGTGCCTCACCTTCCGGTACAGACACTTCAGGTAAGAGGGATTGGCGCCGCTCCAAGTTTAGTTTTAGGGCACGCCAGCTGGCTTCCATCCTGGCGACCTCCTCCCGGTGCCGGGCCAGGCCTCTTAGGGTATCCTCCGCTTCTTGCAGCGTAGGAGGGTTTCCAGGCCGGGTGCCCAACGGTGGTTCCGTGGCGATCGGGTCGCTTCCGTGGGGGGAGAGCTCTGACTGCTCCATCCCTTCACACTTCTGCTCGTGTCCATTAGCCATCTCTGCCAAGTCACATGTGTCATTAGCATCTGGAGAGGGCCCCTCTTTTGTAGTGAGGCGGGACCTTCGTGTTAGTTTCCGCACACTGAGGAGGATGAGGAGGCGGAACTGAAGAGCTGTGGGGCACGATCTTACATTGCAGTACCATTTAGAGTGGTCGGCCATCGTTTTCACGCCACTGAGTGAGTGTATACCCACGAAGAGCACGCCCTTCTTCTTCACCAGTGCCTCGTCGTGACGCAGATATGGCGGAAAAATGGCAAATACATTCTCTGATGATTTTAGCAATTCTCAAGCACAAAACCAGTTCAATTCCGGCACACAGGTCTCGCTTATAGCGAGCTACAGAATCCTGTTCTTGACGCCCAAGTTGAGTCGCACAGAGCCAGAGGTTTTGGGGGTACTCGGCACCGAGCCCGTCGACTTCTATGGGGTATGTCACGGCTTTACCCGGCAATTGAATCAGAGTCTATTTTACTATGTAGAAGTGTATAAACTATAAATATATGTATATATATATGTCACAATGACATGTATATATATATATATGTATTCTATGTGTGTATATTTTGTGTTTACAACGAAAGAAAGGGTTTTTTTTGTTGCGATTTTTGTTCCCATAGACTTACATTGGACTTCCGGTATCGGAATCGGATATCGACGATATTTAGTGATATCGGCGATACCATTTCGATACGATATTTTTAGATATCGAGCAGTATCGCTCAACACTACTATTGAGGCAAATAGTGTGTGGGAATTCACTGTGGGTATATCATTCTGTGGACGAGGAGCATTTTAGAGACATCATGGGCATTATAAATAGGGTATTTTATTGGATGAGAACACTAAGGGGCTTCAGTAGATGTACAAATAGTGTGGGTAAAAAAAAGGGGGAGAAGCCAGCGCCACACATGGTCAGCATGTAATATATAAAGTGCATATGCACATATTGGATTCTAACTGTGTTAAAAATGAGACATTTGGCAAATAATTGATCAATTCTTTGAGCCACCCCGCCACGACAAGGCATTCTCATATGGGGCAGTCCTACTCTACGTTTTTTATATTCGCTGTGCCATTACGGCCTCCTGAATGTATAAAAGCAAGACTGCAAAAAATCAAAATAAAAGTACCTGAAGCATTGCTGTATCACTCCCATGGTGCCAGTAAGGCAAGCGCAGGTGAAAGCCGACCAGGTCTGGAGATGGACATTTCAGATCTGACTTCTGCACTGCCAGACCAGCAACCACAGATGAAGGGTGAACCGGCCCAGATACAGGTGTAAAATCAAGCAGAGCCCAGGCATCTCATTTTTAATACAGATTAGAATCCAATATGTGCATATGCACTTTATATATTGCATGCTGACCATGTGCGGCGCTGGCTTCTCCCCTTTTTGTACAAATAGTGTGCTCTGCCTGCTTTTAATAGTCAGACTGGAATTTGCCAAACTACATCTTGACAAGCCACAAAGCTTCTGGGAGAATGTCCTATGGACAGATGAGACAAAAATGGAGCTTTTTGGCAAGGCACATCAGTTCTATGTTCACAGACGGAAAAATGAAGCATATCAAAAAAAGAACACTGTCCCTACTATGAAACATGGAGGCGGCTCTGTTATGTTCTGGGGCTGCTTTGCTGCATCTGGTACATGTGGTCTAGAATCTGTGCAGAGTACAATGAAATTCTCAAGACTATCAAGGAATTCTAGAGAGAAATGTGCTGTCCAGTGTCAGAAAGCTTGGTCTCAGTCACAGGTCATGGGTCTTGCAACAAGATAATGACCCAAAGAATGGCTAAGAGTAAAACATTGGACAATTCTGAAGTGGCCTTCTATGAGCCCTGACCTAAATCCATTGAGCATCTTTGGAAAGAGCTGAAACATGCCGTCTGGAAAAGGCAACCTTCAAACACGAGACAACTGGAGCAGTTTGCTCTTGAGGAGTGGGACAAAATATCTGTCGAAAGGTGCAGAGGTCTCATTGACAGTTACAGGAATCGTTTGATTGCAGTGATTGCCTCAAATGGTTGTGCAACAAAATATTAAGTTAAGGGTACCATCATTTCTGTCCAGGCATATTTCATGAGTTTATTATTTTTAAAAAAATCTGTGGAAACATGGTTGAAAAGCAATGTCTGACTTTCATTTGTTCATTTTCATAGATTTTTGATTTATTATTACTTTTGTCAGATTCAAGTTATTTCTGTCACCATTGTGGGTTGTGGGTTTTTCTGTCATTAAACGAGGGGCACCAACAATTTTGACCATGTGTGTATGTATGTATATCCTATACACACACACATATAGTATAGTGTGTATAGGAGAACAAATAGACAACTAGAGTAAAAAATCCTACCCATTTATATTAGTTTCCTTGACACCTATAAATGTGACATGGAGGACAGGAATAATGGCTTCACTAGCACAAAAGACAGGAAAGTTACATTCAAATTGAAAGGATCTCAGGAAGTAAAACAATAGGGAAACCTATTCAGGGTCACTTTTAGCTATAGAGCTATAGAGAAGAGCAACTCCCCAATGAATATTGGAACTTGTACTTCCTAAACGCAATGTGGTGACATGAGAAAACTCCTCGTGCCATCCAGGTCAAATACTGAGTATAGGTGGCATTCACGATATTTTTTCAGTGTAAACAGGCTGCCAAAACTCTTGTTCATCCAGTGAGTTGTGCAGCACAACAGATAATCGTTCTCGGCAGCTCATTTTGGCAGCCTATTGCATACCGAACAGCCTATCGTTCTGTGCGTATCAGGGGTGCAGTCCGCCTGGGTAAAGGGGATATCAAATGTTGTTATGTGCTGCGGGTCTTTAGGTGTAAAAGTACCTTGAGGATTCATCTTTAATAATAATCACTCTAATTTAGGACAGCCACAGTGTTTTCCAAATTTTCACTCCTCGCCCTTTATGGTGTGAGATGGAATGTTTTATTTTATTGAGGACTGCTCAAGCATATACAGTTTATTTTGTCTTCCTCCATGTATACTTTCACAAGTTGCTCTTCGTGAATCCACAATCTGTTGATATACGAAGAGTAGGAAACATAGTGCAACCATCCAAGGTTGGTTAAAGGATAAGGAGATCTTATTCCCATGCTAACCAGTATAAAACCAAGCAAATTAACTTATAAAACAATCTCATGGTACACTGATCTCCCCAACCTTGATTTCATTTCATTCTGGTCCTGACCTAGGTTTCGCTTTGTTCTGGGATTCCTCCAGGGCACATGCCTCAGAAGAAACCGAGATTGAGGTTAAACCTAGGACAGTCGAGAGCCTGTGGGCCACAAAGTTGTATTATTCTATGTACATTTCTTGTTGTTTTTATACTTATATGTAAGAAATATAGATATCCTTATCCAGTGGTGAATTTTTGAATGTGTGGCATGAATTTTGAAGAATTAGATGGCGACCTTAGCTACACCCCACCCAGCTCAGAGTTGTGCCAAAAAGTGACTTTTCAGGGTGTTTTATTCCATATTTTGAACTTAAACACCTTCATGAATCAGGACCATAGTATTTTTATTTGTTGCAAAGGACTGATGGACTTTCTTATATTTCTTGATGTTGCTCCAATATATTCTGGACTGCCTGGCCCACCATTTTTGCACTTTTGCTTATTATGTGTTACCAATAAATATAGTTACAGTGTATGCAGCATATTCAACTAGACTATACATTATCTGCTAGTTAAGTATCATTTAAAGATTTGGATTTTATCACTTAAAACTAAATGAGTTGAAGGGTAAGGGCAATGAAGTCCGTGATTTTCCGTAGAAACCCTTAGAAACTCTTATAATCGTTTATATTTGTACTGACTAAACTCATCTGGAAACTGCACAATATCTGATGTTTAGGAACAGCCAAACTACAAGATGAATAAGACTATTAATGAGGTAACAAAAATGCAAAGGTGCACAAGGAAATAGAGAAATGGAAATTTTTGCTCAAAATTACTGTAAAAAAAAACTGTATAATATCCTAATGGTTATGTACACAGTGTAAAACACAGACTCCATTAGGCCTCATTTGTATGCGCCATTGATTTATGACACATTGAAATAATCCCTACGGACGTACCTTTATGGTTAGACCTTACATTGCCACCACTCCACTAATAGTTTATTCATGGGTCATTTCCTCCATTACCTTTTTCCAGAGACTTATACCCCTGCGACTGGTCATAATTAATTGACTTCAGCTGCTGGTAGCAGAGGACAGCTGTTTGCCCACGTTTACTTCTGCCCTACCCTTACAGAAGAGCATCATCTACTGTCATTGGAGGCTGGAGCTTGGCCAGTACTCGGAGCTGTCCGGTCCTTTGGTCTCACAGCTGGAGACCGGTTTATGTGAGGAGAAGGTCATTTACAGTCATACATGCCAGCTGGCCGAGCTGTAATGGCAGAGCCCTGATTGTCGATCCAGTAAAGTGTTGCTTTAGTAACAGAACTGCTCCATTTAATGGCATTATTCAGTAACAGACATCAGATTGACACTTGATTTACCCAAATTTTAGTTCCACAATTTGAGTAAAACATCATTGCAAGGTATCTTTTATCATAGGTAATTAAGTACTCACCAAAAATAGAGAAAAACAATATTGAATAACAATATTTGTACAGAAATGGCTTTATGTATAGGATGTATGCATTCAAATCAGTGTCTTAGTTGTTGAATTAGATGAGCTGTCCCATAAAGATCAGTTATCACCTATCCACATGATGTATGATGACTGAAGGTCCAGCTCTGAGACCTTGAGAACGTGGGACCCAAAGTTCCTTATGAGAAAGGGTTAGTAGTGCTCGTGTGCATCCACCTCTCCTATAGAGTTGAGGTCACACATGCTCACTGCTCCATTTACCTTCAGTTAGTCGCGCCAAAATACCGTACTTACACTATCAGTCGCGTGGGGTCCATATTTTCATATAGAAAAATAGACAACATATATAATAGAAGAATTTTTACTTTATTTAGTAACTTAAGGTGCAACTTCTTAGCTAAACAATTACCAGTATATACATTTTTTTAGTAATCAACAAGATTTAAACATCTACTTATTTACTACGAAAAAACAAATAAGCATTTGCCAGAAGAATTACATATCGTCTTATGGCGCTCACTGCACATACATTCCTCACACACTAATGACATCGACTTTTGACAGGACTTGGGCTACTTCCAGAACAAGAAAAAAACAAAAAAGTGCTACACTATTAGCCGCGCAGGGTCCAGTGCTTTGGCATCTGTCAATGTTGCGATGTGCTGAGGAGGGAGAGTCGCCTGAGTTAGGAAGATAACGAAGTGGATGGTTTTCTACCTCCCATACTTGTGAAAATATGATGAAAACAAACTCGCACAGGTTCAGTAAGGGCCCCAGTGGTTGTTCCCACAGCGATCATACTTTAATCACCTATTCTATGGATAGGCAGACAATCCTTGTAAATATAGGCTTCTATAAAAATCTATTTATTTTACTCGCTTCTATATAGTGTAAGGTGGCTGTCGGACCCCTAGTGATGGGAGATAAACTTGAAGTAATGCTTTAGTGCATATTGGACTAAAAAGGGTTAATTGGCAGGTTGATTGTGGGCAGCTGAACAGTTGAGAGACATGGATGCTCACCATATCTCCACCCAGGGGTGCGGTTCACTTAGTAAAATGAGACCTGTTTATCTTACACACAGGGTCTGACTGGGGTCTTTGCGCCACAGAGGGAATGGACTCTAGGGGCCCACCCTACAACTACAGGGTGGGCCATTTATATGGATACACCGAAATAAAATGGGAATGGTTGGTGATATCAACTTCCTGTTTGTGCCACATTAGTATATGGGAGGGGGGAAACTTTTCAAGATAGATGGCGGCCATTTTGAAGTCGGCCATTTTGGATCCAACTTTATTTTTTTAATGGGAAGAGGGTCATGTGACACATCAAACTTATTGAAAAACAGTGGTGCCATAAACAGGAAGTTGATATCACCAACCATTCCCATTTTATTTAGATGTATCCATATAAATGGCCCACCCTGTATATATATCTGTAAGCCATTATCCCTGTTATAGTGGAGCATCGACTGTAAAACACAGGAGTGTTATGTTATGGTAGCTGGGGAGGCAGGAGCAAAAAATCACATAGGCAGCCTAACACCAGAGAGGTTGGAAACTAATAGGTTGCTGTCACGACGTATAACAGATATATTCTATGATAGTAACCTATATCTAATGTGACAACATTCTATATTACATATAATAGAAAATATCAACATGTATACATAGTATCTGCCAGCAATGTCTTACCTGACATAATATCCTATGAATTGTGGGTCTATACTGTGTACGTGTCACGCTGTCTCTGGATAGAGGTGGACCGGGGTCTAAGCTGACCTGAACTAGGGTCCTGACTAGTCCCTCTACCTGGAGGTACTGTTAATGGTACAGAGGTCCAGGCCACCAGCGTAACCCTGTCTCCTGTAGATCCCTGACCACTGTAATCTAGTCCTGAGAAGGACCCTGATTACCACCACAGGAAATGGGCAGGTCACAGCTTACACACAGTCTTGGACAAACGAAACAGACAAGGGGTAAAGAAAACACTGTCTTGCATACAAAACTTCCACTACAGAGGAACACAAAAGGTAAAGGAGATAAACAATAAGCGAGGAGAGGAAAAACCACAACAGGCACTCTTAGCTTAAGTCTTCTCAGAAACGATCCGCTCTGCTGGTCTGAATGAATGCTTTCACCGGCAACTTCCCCAGCAGACCAGCAGGTATATGAAGGAAGCTAATTAACAAAACATCAAACGCAGCTGGGCGAGGCTGGTCAGTCCAGCACCGAGAGAGAAAGAATTAACTCCCTCAGTGCCGAAAAACACCCAGCACCAGAAACTCAGCTGTGCGAAGTCAGGGTGTGCAATCGCGACGATCTCCGCCGCGACACACCCGTGACAGTACCCCCCCTTCTACGAGGGGCCTCTGGACCCTCAGGGCCTGGTCTATCTGGGTGAGTAGTGTGGAAGGCCCGAACCAATCGGTCTGCGTTAATATCCACGCAGAAACCCACATCCTCTCCTCAGGACCATACCCCCTCCAATGAACAAGGTACTGAAGGGACCGGCGATTCCGACGTGAGTCAATGATCTTCGATACCTGAAACTCCAAATTACCATTGACCACCACTGGAGGAGGAGGTAGAGGAGACGGTATAACTGGTGCCACGTACCTCTTAAGCAACGATTTGTGGAACACATTGTGGATTTTAAACGTAGGAGGGAGGTCAAGACGGAAAGCCACCGGATTAATTATTGAACTGATCCTGTATGGCCCGATGGATCTGGGACCGAGTTTCCAGGAGGGAACCTTAAGTTTTATATTCTTGGTAGACAACCGTACCAGATCGTTCACACTTAGGTCCGGACCAGACACTCTCCTCCTATCAGCCATACGTTTGTATCGGTTCCCCATAGTGCTCAGATTATTAAGCACTCCTCTCCACACTGAAGCAAGTGACGACGAAAATCGTTCCTCCTCAGGAACCCCAGAAGAGCCCCCCCCATTGAAAGTACAAAACTGGGGGTGAAAACCATATGCCCCAAAAAACGGGGACTTACCAGTGGACTCGCTCCGCCTATTGTTAAGAGCGAACTCTGCCAGAGGCAAGAAAGAAGACCAGTCCTCTTGGTTCTCTGAGACAAAACACCGGAGATATGTCTCTAAGCTCTGATTCAGACGCTCTGTCTGACCATTGGTCTGCGGATGAAAAGCCGAAGAAAATGACAACTGCATCCCCGACGAGAACAAAATGCCTTCCAGAATTTGGACACAAACTGAGAACCCCGATCTGACACCACATCGGAAGGCAACCCGTGAAGTCTCACAATCTCCCCAATGAACACCTGCGCCAGAGTTTTAGCATTAGGAAGAGCAGGAAGAGCAATAAAATGTGCCATTTTGCTGAACCTGTCAACTACAACTAGTATGACAGTTTTACCTGAAGACGGAGGGAGGTCCGTAATGAAGTCCATAGACAGATGGGTCCATGGACGCTCCGGGATTTTCAACGGTAAAAGGACCCCAGACGGACGGGTATGTGGGGTCTTAGAGCGCGCACATACCCCACAGGACGCGACAAAAGTTACCACCTCTTTATTTAAGTTAGGCCACCAAAACCGGCGAGAAACGAGATCTACAGTTGCTTTACTCCCTGGGTGTTCTGCCAAAGCAGAATTATGATGTGCCTCAATAACCTTTTGTCTTAATTGATCTGGAACAAACAGTCTCCCTGGAGGTCCTACAGGGGCGTCCCCTGAGCCTCCAATACCTCCTCCTCAAGCTCAGAGCAAACAGCCGACACCACAACTCCCTCCTGAAGAATAGGAACCGGGTCATCCGTCTTCCCGGCCCCTGGGAAACTACGAGATAAGGCATCAGCCTTTACATTTTTGACCCAGGACGATATGTGACAACAAAATTAAACCTGGTAAAAAACAACGACCATCTAGCTTGTCTGGAATTCAGACGTTTTGCAGACTCTAAATACAGCAAGTTCTTGTGATCAGTAATGACGGTGACCGGGTGGACTGCCCCCTCCAAAAAGTGACGCCACTCTTCAAAAGCCAACTTAATGGCCAAGAGTTCCCTATTGCCGACATCATAATTCCTCTCGGCGGACGACAATTTTTTAGAGAAGAAAGCGCACGGATGCCATTTACCAGGGGACGGACCTTGAGATAATACCGCACCCACTCCTACGTCAGATGCGTCTACCTCCACAATGAACGGTTGTGATGCATCAGGTTGGATGAGTATGGGTGCTGAAGCAAAACATTTTTTCAAGGAGGAAAATGCTTGACAAGCTTTGTCAGACCACCTAGAAAAATCCGTCCCTTTTTTTGTCATGTCAGTGAGAGGTTTGACAACGGATGAGAAATTACGAATAAATTTCCGGTAGTAGTTAGCAAACCCCAGGAAACGCTGCAGTGCTTTAAGATCCTCTGGCCGATCCCATTCAAGCACAGCCTTCACTTTCCCAGGGTCCATACGGAAACCGGAAGCTGACACCAGGAATCCTAAAAACTGAAGTTCTTGTACGGCGAATACACACTTCTCCATTTGGCGTACAGTTTATTGTCTCGCAAGATCTGCAACACTTGTCTCACATGCTCCTGATGAGACACAAGATCCGGCGAGTAAATTAAGATGTCATCTAGATAAATGACAACAAACTGTCCCACTAGGTGGCGAAAGATGTCATTAACAAAATGTTGAAACACCGCCGGGGCAGTAGTCAGACCGAAAGGCATGACAAGGTTCTCATAATGTCCCTCCGGAGTGTTAAACGCCGTCTTCCACTCATCCCCCTCCTTTATCCTAATCAGATTATACGCCCCCCTGAGATCCAACTTAGAGAACCATTTGGCGCCCACAATCTGATTGAAGAGATCAGGAATAAGTGGGAGCGGATACGGATCTCGGACCGTAATCCGATTAAGCTCACGGAAATCCAGGCAAGGGCGTAGGCCTCCATCTTTTTTCTTCACAAAGAAGAACCCCGCGGCCACTGGAGAAGATGAAGGTCTAATATGCCCCTTGGCCAGACTTTCCGAAATATAATCCTTCATAGCTTGCCTCTCAGGACCAGAAAGGTTATATAACCTAGATTTTGGTAACTTAGCATCAGGAAGCAATTTTATAGCACAGTCATATGCGCGATGAGGAGGTAATTCTTGACACCCTTCCTCTGAAAACACATCCTCAAAGTCCTCCAGAAAAGGAGGTAAGGTTCTAGGCACGACCGCACCGATGACCGTGTTCATGCAGTTACTATTGCAAAATTCACCCCACTGGCTTATCTCCCTGGATTGCCAATTAATAACTGGGTTATGTTTAGTTAACCAAGGAAGTCCCAACACAATAGGAGTGGGAAGGCCCTCCAACACATAACAAGACAATAGTTCTTTATGTATTGCCCCCACTGAAGGTCTATGTTATGCACGGCTTGCACAAAGCTACCTTGACCGAGAGGCCTGGCGTCAATAGAGAATATAGGGATAGGTTTGGCCAATACACTCAGTTGCATACCTTGCACCTGGGCAAACCGAGCGTCCACCAGATTAGCCGCGGCCCCACTATCCAGAAGAACAGAAATCCTTCAGTTCTCGTACCTACCACCACCTCCGCTGGTACGAGAAACTGAGACGGACTTGGGGACGAAATACATACTCCCAGATTGTCGTCCACCACACAACCTGGGATCAACAGTTTTCCGGCGACTCCTTGCTCAGCAAAGTACGGGATGGACACCCTCCAATAAAATGTCCCTTTCTCCCGCAGAAGTAACACTTTCCTGTCTTGCGGCGCACCGCCGATCCCCTCCCTCGAAACAATGTCCCTCCTAACTGCATAGGCTCCTCAGAACAAACCAGGGGAACCTCAATATTAGGGACTTTAGAAGGAGGTGGAGTCATCACAGGAGGCGGAGTTACCTCGCACCTCTCCCGAAGCCGTCTATCAATGCGAATAGCAAGGGCCATAGCGGCCTCCAGTGACGGGGGAGAATCATACTGAGCCAACACATCTTTTAATTTGTCAGATAATCCTTGACAAAACTGGCTCCTAAGAGCTGGGTCATTCCACTGAGTATCTGTGGCCCATCTACGGAACTCAGAAGAAAATTCCTCCGCCGGACGATCTCCCTGCTGTATCTTGCGTAACTTCATTTCAGCAAGGGAGACCCGATCCAGATCATCATATACCAGACCTAGGGCTGTAAAAAATCGATCTACTGACTGGAGAGCCGGGGAGTCCGGAGAAAGAGAGAACGCCCAGGATTGAGGGTCCCCTTGTAAGAGCGAGATGACAATTCCCACCCTCTGATCTTCACTCCCCGAAGACTGAGGCCGTAGCCGAAAATATAATTTACATGCCTCCCGGAAGGTAAAAAATTTGTCCCACCCACCAGTGAACCTGTCCGGGAGAGCTACTTTAGGTTCAGATCTGGTTTGCTCCCGGGGGTACAAAACCTTGGACTTAACGTCCGTCAGCTCCATGGACAACCTCTGTAACTGCTGAGCTAACTGGGCTACTGGATCCATGGTAGCTGGGGAGAATCTTTTAGAGTGGCCGGTGAAAATGTCACGACGTATAACAGATATATTCTATGATAGTAACCTATATCTAATGTGACAACATTCTATATTACATATAATAGAAAATATCAACATGTATACATAGTATCTGTCAGCAATGTCTTACCTGACATAATATCCTATGAATTGTGGGTCTATACTGTGTACGTGTCACGCTGTCTCTGGATAGAGGTGGACCGGGGTCTAAGCTGACCCTGAACTGGGGTCCTGACTAGTCCCTCTACCTGGAGGTACTGTTAATGGTACAGAGGTCCAGGCCACCAGCGTAACCCTGTCTCCTGTAGATCCCTGACCACTGTAATCTAGTCCTGAGAAGGACCCTGATTACCACCACAGGAATGGGCAGGTCACAGCTTACACACAGTCTTGGACAAACGAAACAGACAAGGGGTAAAGAAAACACTGTCTTGCATACAAAACTTCCACTACAGAGGAACACAAAAGGTAAAGGAGATAAACAATAAGCGAGGAGAGGAAAACCACAACAGGCACTCTTAGCTTAAGTCTTCTCAGAAACGATCCGCTCTGCTGGTCTGAATGAATGCTTTCACCGGCAACTTCCCAGCAGACCAGCAGGTATATGAAGGAAGCTAATTAACAAAACATCAAACGCAGCTGGGCGAGGCTGGTCAGTCCAGCACGAGAGAGAAAGAATTAACTCCCTCAGTGCCGAAAAACACCCAGCACCAGAAACTCAGCTGTGCGAAGTCAGGGTGTGCAATCACGACGATATCCGCCGCGACACACCCGTGACAGTTGCAGACCCCTAAACTAACCGCACAACTAGAAGCAGCCGTGGAGCGTACCTACGGTGGTCCTAAACGCCTCGGCACAGCCAGAGAGATAGCTATCCCTGAAGATGGAAAGAGGAAAGCTAACTGCCCCGGAGTAGACCCCAAAAGAGTAGGAAGCCCCCAAACATATAATGGCGGTTAGACAAGATGAAAATACAAACACAGACAGAAAATAGACTGAGCAAACGCTGGGGCCCAAAACTGTCTAGACAGGACAGTACAGGAGAGAATACTTTCTGCAACCCAGAAAAACCCTAGGAAAAACTCCAACACTTCTGAATCCAAAAACACTGAGACCACACGGTCTCGACCACCTATATCAGATCTCTGGTGTGGACACGTAGCTACCAAGCAGAAAAATATCACAAGAACTGAGCAAATGAGCAAATACAAAAAAAATGAACGGAGACCAGCCAAAGCCCCCCATAGGGGACCCAGCTGAAGACAAAAAGCAATGCAGCAAAAAGCAAGGAATTCAAACCACAGTAAAAAAAAGTGAAAGAGACTTATCTGAATGCAAGCAGGAGACAGCAGGAAAGCAAGCTGAATTCCAAACTAAACCAGGAAGCACAATTGATCACCGGCGAGGATCATGGGAGATCAGCTCACTTATATCAGGCCAGTCAGTACCACCTGACACCCACTCTGTTGTGAATGGGTTTGAGATGAGTTCTGAGCAGAGGCTCCCTCTGGTGGTTACAAGCGGTACTAGTGAGGATTGTGAGGACTGGGAATCAGGTGTTACTGATTGGTCTTATATAAGGGAGTAATTTTCCCATCAGAGTTGCCGGTGATCAATTGTTCTGGTCTGAATCCTTCTTTCCAGTTTCCCTTGTAGCCTGCTGTGTCGTGTCTGCATCTCCTGCTATCAGATAAGACAATTTCTTATTTTGTGTTTTTGCTATATTTTTGCATTTGGTCCTGCACTTCTGTGGGGGCCTTCTGGGTCCCCCCGGGGGCTTTTGCCCTCTCAGTTTAGTCCAGCCACTGTGTTTTGTACTTTTGCTTTTTCCAGTTTTTTCAGTGGCTGCTGTTTTTGTTACACCAGAGAACTAATTTAGGTGGTAGAGGTCGTGTGATCTCAGGTGATTTTGAAATTAGTAGAGTTGGTGTTTTTTCAGGGTTTTCTGGGATTGCAGTAAGTACCCTTCCTGTCCTTTTCTATTTAGTTAGTTTGGGCCCCAGCGTTTGCTCATACTATTTTCTTTCTGTGTCAGTATTTCCTCTTGTCTAGCCGCCGTTACATGTTTGGGGGCTTTCTATTATCTTTGGGGTTCTGCTACGGGGCAGATAGCTTTCCTGTTTCTATCTTTAGGTGTAGTTAGTTTCTCAGGCTGTGACGAGGCGTCTAGGACCAACGTAGGAACGCTCCACGGCTGCCTCTAGTTGCGGTGGTTAGTCAGGGTACTGCAATCTCATAGATTCCAACTGCTCTGGTGTATTTCCTTTTTTGCCTGCACTCCTCAGCTACCGTAACATAACAGTATCACCGGCCATAAAAATTGTATGGTACTCACAGAAGGGAAAAAATATTTTGAAGGAAGAAAAGTTGTCAGAGATATTTTTCTGTTTGTTGCATTTTTTTTCCCTCTGTATCTCTGGGTGCTGGGGAGGATCTTTTCTCCCAATGGAGTTTGCACAGTTGTCTGGCCGTGTGGATCAGCTTGCCACTGAGGTTCGGAGTATTGCTGCATATCTTGCTAGGTTGCCTGATGTGGAACCTAGGATTCCCATGCCAGATTTGTTTTTAGGGGATCGAGCTAAGTTTCAGAATTTCAAAAATAATTGTAAATTGTTTCTTGCCTTAAAATCTAAGTCCTCAGGAAACGCAGCGCAGCAGGTTCAAATTATCATCTCTCCTGCGCGGCGATCCTCAGGATTGGGCTTTTTCCCTGATACCTGGGGATCCTGTTTTGAGTGATGTTGATGCATTTTTTCAGGCTTTGGGGTTATTGTACGATGAGCCTAATGTCACTGATCAAGCTGAAAAAGCCTTGTTGGCATTAAATCAGGGGCTTGATGACGCTGAGTTATACTGTCAGAGATTCCGTAGGTGGGCAGTCCTGACCAAATGGAATGACGACGCTTTGGCGGCCTTTTCCGGAAGGGTCTGTCGGATAATGTAAAGGATGTTATGGTGGGATTCCCTGTCCCTCTGGTCTCAATGATTCTATGTCATTAGCGATTCAAATTGACAGACGTTTGCGTGAGCGGAGAAGTAGGCGTGGAGTGGTGTTGCCTTGTGAGCCAGCTGCTGAGCCCATGCAGTGTGATGGAGTGGTGTCTGGGGCACAGCGTCATGAGTTTCGAAAGCGCAATGGGTTATGTTTCTACTGTGGTGATGCCTCTCATGCTATTTCAGTCTGCCCTAAGCGGGGAAGACATTTTGCACGCTCAGTTGTCTTGGGTAGTGTTCAGACTAAGTTTTTATTAACTGTCACTCTGATATGTTCTCTGTCCTCATTTTCTGCTCAGGCTTTCGTTGATTCTGGAGCAGCTATTAACCTGATGGATTATGATTTTGCTAAACGTTGTGGGTTTCCCTTGATACCCCTACAGAAGTCTATTCCTTTACTGGGGATCGATTCTACCCCTTTGGCTGAGAATAAACCCCAGTTTTCTACTCAGGTGATAATGAGGGTTGAACCTGATCACCAGGAGTGCTGCAAATTTTTGGTTCTGTATAATCTGCATGACATTATCGTGCTGGGTTTCCCTTGGTTACAGTCTCATAATCCTGTTTTGGATTGGAAATCTGTGTCTGTAACCAGTTGGGGCTGCCAATGTGTTAATACCAACACTCCTGTTTTTTCTGCCTCCCCCAGGCTGAGGATGTTCCTGACTTTTTGTTTGATTTTTCTGATGTGTTTAGCGAAAGTAAATCTGCATCCTTACCTCCCCATAGGAGCTATGACTGCAATATTGAATTAGTGCCGGGTAGTAAATTCCCTAAAGGTCGCCTTTTTAACTTGTCTGTACCTGAACATGACGCTATGCGGTCTTATATCAAGGAATCATTGGAGAAGGGTCATATCAGACCATCCTCTTACCCTTAGGTGCCGGTTTTTTCTTTGTGGCCAAAAAAGATGGTTCATTAAGGCCGTGTATTGATTATCGTCTCTTGAACAATATTACTGTGAAATATCAATACCCGTTACCCTTGATTTCTGACCTGTTTTCCAGGGTGAAAAACGCTACTTGGTTTACCAAGCTTGACCTCAGGGGGGCGTATAACCTTATTCGCATTAAGCACGGGGATGAATGGAAGACGGCATTTAACACCCCTGAAGGGCATTTTGAGTACCTTGTGATGCCCTTTGGGCTCACTAATGCTCCTTCCGTCTTCCAGTCCTTCATGAATGACATTTTCAGGGATTTTGTGGACAAGTTTCTGATTGTTTATTTGGATGATATCTTGATTTTTTCTAATGACTGGGACTCTCATGTGAAGCATGTTCGAACTGTATTCCAGATTTTGAGAGAGAATGCTCTGTATGTGAAGGGATCAAAGTGTCTTTTTGGCGTACAGAAGATCTCATTTCTGGGATTCATTTTGTCCCCATCTGTTATTGAAATGGACCCGGTCAAGGTTCAGGCCATCTGTGATTGGGTCCAACCTACTTCATTAAAGGCTCTTCAGAGATTTTTGGGTTTTGCCAATTTTTATCGTAAATTTATTGGTAATTTCTCTGTTATTGTTAAACCATTAACTGATTTGACCAGAAAGGGTTCTGATGTGGTGAATTGGCCTCCTGAGGCAGTCTCTGCGTTTCAGGAACTTAAGCAGAGATTCACTTCTGCTCCTGTTCTACGGCAGCCTGATGTTTCTCTGCCATTTCAGGTGGAGGTTGATGCCTCTGAAATTGGGGCAGGTGCCGTTTTGTCCCAAAAAGATCCAGAGACCTCTAAAAGTAACCCTTGTGCCTTTTTCTCTCGAAAATTTTCTCCTACTGAACGTAATTATGACGTGGGTAATCGGGAGTTATTGGCCATGAAGTGGGCTTTTGAAGAGTGGAGACATTGGCTGGAGGGAGCCAAACATCAGGTGGTGGTCCTTACGGACCATAAGAATCTGGTCTATCTGGAATCTGCCAAGCGACTCAATCCTAGACAGGCCAGGTGGGCCTTGTTTTTCACACGTTTTAATTTTGTGGTTTCCTTTCTTCCTGGCACTAAGAATGTTAAGGCGGATGCCCTCTCGAGGAGTTTCCTTGCGGACTCTCCTGAGCTATCTGATCCCTCTGTTATTTTGAAGGAGGGTGTAGTTCTTTCCGCCATCTCGCCCAATTTGAGACTTGCTCTGGAGGGGTGTCAGGAGGATAGGCCCGAGCGCTGCCCTGTTGGAAAATTGTTTGTCCCGGACCAATGGAAAAAGAGTGTGATGTCTGAGATTCATTGTTCCGCATTGGCTGGGCATCCCGGAATTTTTGGTACCAGAGACTTGGTTAGTCGGTCCTTTTGGTGGCCTACCTTGTCTCGCGATGTCAGGGAATTTGTGCAGTCCTGCGGGACTTGCTCTCGCTCCAAGCCTTGCTCTCGCTCTAGTGGTTTGTTGATGCCATTGCCTGTGCCCAAGAGACCATGGACCCATATCTCTATGGATTTCATTTCCGATCTTCCTGTTTCTCAGAGAATGACCACCATCTGGGTAATTTGTGATAGGTTTTCCAAAATGATACATCTTGTGCCATTACCTAAGTTGCCTTCCTCCTCTGAATTGGTGCCGTTGTTCCTTCAGCACGTGGTTCGTTTACACGGCATTCCTGAGAACATTGTGTCTGACAGAGGAGTCCAGTTTGTTTCCAGATTTTGGAGGACTTTTTGTTCTAAACTGGGTGTTCAATTGTCTTTCTCCTCGGCATTTCATCCTCAGACCAATGGTCAAACTGAGAGAACAAACCAGACATTGGAGACTTATCTAAGATGCTTTGTGTCTGCTGATCAGGATGACTGGGTCTCTTTTTTGCCTTTGGCTGAGTTTGCTCTTAATAATAGGGCTAGCTCTGCCACTTTGATGTCTCCGTTTTTCTGTAATTCTGGGTTTCACCCTCGATTTTCTTCAGGACAGACGGAGGCTTCGTCTGTCCAGGTGTTGACTCTGTTGTTGAGCGTATGCAGCAGATTTGGGACCAGGTAGTGGAGAGGTTGTCCCTCTCTCAGGAGAAGGCCCAGCGGTTTGCTAACCGGCATAGGACTGATGGTCCTCGGTTTAAAGTGGGGGACTTGGTCTGGTTGTCCTCAAAGAATATTCCTATGAGAGTAGCATCTCCTAAATTTAAGCCTAGGTTCATTGGACCTTATAAGATCATGGAGATTATTAATCCTGTTTCTTTTCGTTTGCTTCTTCCAGGGACATTTAAGATCCATAACGTGTTCCACAAGTCCTTGTTGAAGAGGTTTGTTGAGCCAGTGGTTCCTGCTGCTGTGCCTCCTGACCCTGTTTTGGTTGAGGGCAATCTGGAGTATGTGGTTGAGAAAATATTGGATTCTCGTTTTTCTAGACGAAGACTCCAGTATTTGGTTAAATGGAGAGGTTATGGTCAGGAAGACAATTCTTGGGTGTTTGCTTCGGACATCCATGCTAGGAGACTTATCCGTGCGTATCATAGAACTCATCCTGACCGACCTGGTTGCTCAAATGAGGGTTCGGTGACCCCTCCTCAAGGGGGGGGTACTGTTGTGAATGGGTTTGAGATGAGTTCTGAGCAGAGGCTCCCTCTGGTGGTTACAAGCGGTACTAGTGAGGATTGTGAGGACTGGGAATCAGGTGTTACTGATTGGTCTTATATAAGGGAGTAATTTTCCCATCAGGGTTGCCGGTGATCAATTGTTCTGGTCTGAATCCTTCTTTCCAGTTTCCCTTGTAGCCTGCTGTGTCGTGTCTGCATCTCCTGCTATCAGATAAGACAATTTCTTATTTTGTGTTTTTGCTATATTTTTGCATTTGGTCCTGCACTTCTGTGGGGGCCTTCTGGGTCCCCCCGGGGGCTTTTGCCCTCTCAGTTTAGTCCAGCCACTGTGTTTTGTACTTTTGCTTTTTCCAGTTTTTTCAGTGGCTGCTGTTTTTGTTACACCAGAGAACTAATTTAGGTGGTAGAGGTCGTGTGATCTCAGGTGATTTTGAAATTAGTAGAGTTGGTGTTTTTTCAGGGTTTTCTGGGATTGCAGTAAGTACCCTTCCTGTCCTTTTCTATTTAGTTAGTTTGGGCCCCAGCGTTTGCTCATACTATTTTCTTTCTGTGTCAGTATTTCCTCTTGTCTAGCCGCCGTTACATGTTTGGGGGCTTTCTATTATCTTTGGGGTTCTGCTACGGGGCAGATAGCTTTCCTGTTTCTATCTTTAGGTGTAGTTAGTTTCTCAGGCTGTGAGGAGGCGTCTAGGACCAACGTAGGAACGCTCCACGGCTGCCTCTAGTTGCGGTGGTTAGTCAGGGTACTGCAATCTCATAGATTCCAACTGCTCTGGTGTATTTCCTTTTTTGCCTGCACTCCTCAGCTACCGTAACATAACACCACTCGTTATCTGCGGGTGTAGGACTCTTGGTATTCAAGATAGGTTCAATACCCTCAGCAACCACCAGAGGGAGCTTCAGCTCCGAAGTCGTCTCCAAAACGTTCACAACACAGGAGGCTCCTGCACATCTACTATGCACCAGCATAACTGGGATGTATAATTACGGTAGTTTTCTTTAAGGCTATGTGCACACGTTCAGGATTATTTGCGTTTTTTTCGCGGGAAAAAACGCGTCAAAAATGCATGAATTAAGCATCCTATCATTTAGAATGAATTCCTCAATTTTTGTGCACATGGTGCGTTTTTTTCCGCGAAAAAAAAACGCATCTCGGAAAAAGAACCAAATGTTCATTAATTTCGCGGAATTCTAGCGTTTTTCCCGCTATATTATTGACCTAGAAAGTTCAGGAAAATAATCGCGATAAAAACGCGTAAAATCCGCGCAAAACCGCACCAAAAACACGCAAAATCCATGCAAAAACATGCGTTTTTACCACGAAAAAAGCCCGGTTTTGCTCAGGAATATTCTGCAAACATTCCTGACGTGTGCACTTAGCCTACAGGTTTCTTTGATGAAAACAAGTAATCACGATCCACAGGTTAGGTAGGTGATAACTTATTGATCGGTGCAGTCCAACCATTGGAAACCGCATCGATCGGAGGAATGGAGAACATTTATCCCTGACAGCGAACTTTTATCCCCATTTCAAAATGCAGCAGCAGGTGGCATATCTGACCACAGCTCCAGTCATCCTCTTTGGGACTTCCAGAAAAAGCCAAGTGCAGCCCCTTAGGCCTCTTTCACATTTCCGGCGGGCGCCTGGCGGCGCCCCGGCATTTTGCCGCAGCGCCGCATGTGAAAACCTTTCACACTTCCGGCGGCCAAAATGCGTTTTTTTGCCGGATGGTTTCTGATGCTTGGAGAGATAAGAAACCATCCGGCAAAAACAAAAAACGGTACATGCAGCGTTTTTTCCGGACGCCGCAATGTACATTTGCGCCGCATCCGGACAAAACCGCATGCAACGCATTGAGATGCGGCGCCATCCGGCGCTAATGCATGTCAATGCGAAAAAAGCCGCATGCGGCGCATCAGATTTTCAGATGCGGCGCTGCGGCAAAATGCCGGGGGCGCCGCCAGGCGCCCGCTGGAAATGTGAAAGAGGCCTTAGAGAATGAATAGATCAGTGGTCGAGTCGTACATGCCGATCTATATTAATGGGGATAAAAGTTGCACATTCTGCAGCTCGCTGCAGGTCCCAGCAGTCGGACCCACACCAATCTATAACTTATCACTTATCCTTTGGCCACGTACACGCACACGTTCAGTATTTGGTGAGTTTTTTACCTCAGTGTTTGTAAGCCAAAACCAGGAGAGGAACTATCAGAGGAAAAGCATAGTAGAAACCCGTCACCACTTCTGTATTTATCACCCACTCCTGGATTTGGCTTACAAATACTGAGGTAAAATCCTGGCCAAATACTGAACATGTGAACATGGCCTTAGGGTAGGTAGTTTTCACTATGGAATCTCTGTAAGCGCATATTTGCTGCTAGGTAATAGTAACAGGACAGAGAGGGATTAAACATCCAAGTATTTAATCTCTATTGGAAATAAGGAATCTTACCCCTATTGACTTCAGAGAGAACAAGTGACCTCCATACACAACACAATCCCCTATAGATAAACGCAACAGAAATGGATTACAGCACAGTGTAAAATATATATATAGAAAAAATAAAAGAATATTGGATTAATTAATTAAAATGAATTTACACAGAAATCTGAATCCCACTTCAAGGTGTGGATGGCAAACCCAGCCTAAATTATAAAATGGACACCCAAGTGCAAAGGAACAGGGGAAAGTCAAAAACTAACACCCAGGCAGTTTAAGGCAACAATGTAAATTTTATTACAGATAATACAAACATGTATAAATAGCACAAGCATCAATTGCAAGATAAAAAGGAGCGTGAACACACACCACTGAATATCCAATACCCTGGTATTTAACAAAATAGAAACAGGTAAGTATACAAATAGTGCATGGAAATTGTGATACTATATACTGGTCCACAGTAGTGAAAACATATATAAATGTGCACCCAAAACAAAATAAGTGCCATAGGAAGAAATTATATCATCTATGACCAATAAGTGCAACAATTATATGAAAAATAATATAAACTCTGACCAAGAATGTAAGCATATAATGCAACAATAAATAGCACCTAATATGCAACCCAAAAAAATCTAATCGAAAATTAACATACACCTATTGCAAAAAATCAAAACCGCATAATGCCTATAATGACCCAAAATTGTGTGCAAAGGAAAAATCCCAATGAACCACGTGATACCAAATTATGGTATATTACCTGAAAACACCTGGGGGAGGAAAAATGTGGCGGTGATAACACTGCCTAGAACGCACCCCGACGCGCGTTTCGGAAAGTCTTCCTTCGTCAGGGGGATGTAGCAAGATCAATAATACCACATACAAGGAAAAAATACTGCCACACACTGTGACCAGACTACATATTATCACCACACAGTGATCGAATAATACCACATACAGGGGACAAATACTGTCACCACCATGACCAGATCACATATTACCACCACATAGTGACGGAATAATATTACATACAAGGGACAGATATCTTCACACCATGATCAGATCACATATTACAACCACATAGTGACGGAATAATACCACATACAGAGGATAAATACTATCACACATGACCAGAGCACATATTACCACCACAAAGAGGCTGAATAATAATAATACCACATACAAGAGACAAATACCACCACGTAATGACCAGATCACATATTACCTCCACATAGTGACTGAATAATACCACATGCAGGGGATAAATAGCCACACTATGACCAAACCACATATTACCACCGCATAGTGACAAAATATTACAATAATGATCACTAATAAAAAACACAAAACTAATAACACTAATATTACCAATGGTGACATTATACACAGGAGCACTATATATAGTGTCAATGTAAGAGTAATACAGGGATCACCAGTGACATTATACACAGGAGCTCTGTATATAGTGTCAGTGTACGAGTAATACAGTGATCACCGGTGATATTATACACTGGAGCTCTGTATATAGTGTAGAGGTAATGCAGTGATCACCAGTGACATTATACACAGGAGCTCTGTATATAGTGTATAGTGTACAGGTAGTACAGTGATCACCAGTGACATTATACTCTTGAACTCTGTATATAGTGTCAGTGTACAGATAATACAGTGATCACCAGTGACATTACAGTATGTACAAAGCTCCTGTGTATAATGTCACTGGTGATCACTGCATTTCCTGTACACTGACACTGTACACAGAGCTCCTGTGTATATAGTATACAGGTAATACACTGATCACCAGTGCCATTATACAAAGGAGCTCTGTATATAGTATATGCTCCCCAAGCATCCTCTTGCGGCTTCATATTCGGCGCTGTTGTTAAAATGGCCACCGACTGCAGCTATCAGAGGGCGCTCTGTTCTGTGACAGGCCACTCGCTGACGACACATAGCAGTAAGATTGTAAGGCCGCAGGCGTCAGCTTGTGGCCTCTGATAAACCGATGGTCATTTAAAGTCACTTCTATGTGACGTCGGTGCGTGGCCTGTGACAGCGGCAGCTGGCGTTCATCTTGATGTGCGTTGTCACGGCGGGTCAGGCAATGGACCCTGTGAGAGTACGTCCCTATCTGTTCTTTTAAAGGAACCATGCCCCTAAAAACACTTTGTTTTTCTTCTCCTCTCGGGCCCACCGGGCATTTCACCAGAAACCCGCCAGGCCAATCCGATCCCGCTCACACATGTCTGTGTGTATGGAGGTGTGCAGATTTCCTGCATTGAATGCCTTCGTTAAAGGACTAAGAAGCTAGATGCTAATCAGGCAGGTCTAACCAGCACTATTGTATGGACTTTTTGCTTTGTTTTACTTTGTACCTGACAAGGGGTGGTATTTGAGTTTCCTGTGATGTGGTTTATGAGGACTACAATAAACCAGCAGGACTTGTAAATAGAACCGGTTTCTGTGATACCTCATATCGCTCCCAAGGCATGGCCGAAATTGTTAGCACCCTAGAAATTGGTCCAGAAAATTAAGTATTTCTCCATGAGTATAACAAAACGTGTAATTGCAGTAATTTTCTGGGAGAAATACCTAATTTTCTGGAACAATTTTAAGGGTGCCAACACTTTTGCCCATGACTGTAGTAGTATTAATTTCAACTGTGCCTTACAGGCATCATCATTCACATTAGACTAATGTAAGCCTAGTCCGCCGATATTAAAGGGTTTCGACAACAGTGTAATATGTATAGGCCCCACCCGGACTCTCCCTGACATGTTATTGGCTCACATAAGGATCCAACGTGACCAGAAATGGACTGTAAATCCTTTAATTTTTTTAATGGCTTGTGCAGACAAGCGTATTATTGATCCGAGTGTTATTCTACGGGCCATATGTTATTCTACTGGCCGTGCACATGTCTATTCCTCTTACACCGTTCAAGGAAAAAATCGCTGCATACCGAGTTTGATTCGATTTTCAGATCGCTCTCTGCCATGCAATTCATTGAATACGTGGAAAACATTGGACTGCATTCGGATTACATCTGAGTGCAGTTCTATTTCCATGGACTGACACAATGGATAAGGTAAAGAATTTTTTTTCTCCATCTTCACCTCAACCGAGAGAATTGGATCACACTCTGATCACACTCTGATCAGTGCGATTTACATAATCATCCTTATCCTCTTGGATGAGAGAATCTAAGGCTGTATACACCTGCCCTAAGAGTAAGCAGCCTCCAGAGATGTCCGGCAGTGGCTCTCTCATAGAGAACACAAAAACATTTTGGAGTCTCATCGCTCCTCCGCATGGGAAAGTAGGGCAACATAACAGTAGGCCAAAAGATTGGTTCGGCTGACAGCTAAACATCATCCTTCATATGGTCATAGAATCGTCGCCTATAGATCATGTGTCAGACTTCCATAATTACTTTTCTGGAGGGGCATCACTAATTCTGGAATGTGGAATAGACCTAGATGAGGGGCAGGACACACCTCAGGTATTACATGTATGCTGGCTGTATGGGCTGGAAAAGACACTGGCAGGGATTTTTCTCAGGTATTACATGTATGCTGGCTGTATGGGCTGGAAAAGACACTGGCAGGGATTCTCCTCAGGTATTACATGTATGCTGGCTGTATGGGCTGGAAAAGACACTGGCAGGGATTCTCCTCAGGTTTACATGTATGCTGGCTGTATGGGCTGGAAAAGACACTGGCAGGGATTCTCCTCAGGTATTACATGTATGCTGGCTGTGTGGGCTGGAAAAGACACTGGCAGGGATTCTCCTCAGGTATTACATGTATGCTGGCTGTGTGGGCTGGAAAAGACACTGGCAGGGATTCTCCTCAGGTATTACATGTATGCTGGCTGTGTGGGCTGGAAAAGACACTGGCAGGGATTCTCCTCAGGTTTACATGTATGCTGGCTGTATGCGCTGGAAAAGACACTGGCAGGGATTCTCCTCAGGTATTACATGTATGCTGGCTGTATGGGCTGGAAAAGACCCTGGCAGGGATTCTCCTCAGGTATTACATGTATGCTGGCTGTATGGGCTGGAAAAGACACTGGCAGGGATTCTCCTCAGGTTTACATGTATGCTGGCTGTATGGGCTGGAAAAGACACTGGCAGGGATTCTCCTCAGGTATTACATGTATGCTGGCTGTGTGGGCTGGAAAAGACACTGGCAGGGATTCTCCTCAGGTATTACATGTATGCTGGCTGTGTGGGCTGGAAAAGACACTGGCAGGGATTCTCCTCAGGTATTACATGTATGCTGGCTGTGTGGGCTGGAAAAGACACTGGCAGGGATTCTCCTCAGGTATTACATGTATGCTGGCTGTGTGGGCTGGAAAAGACACTGGCAGGGATTCTCCTCAGGTATTACATGTATGCTGGCTGTGTGGGCTGGAAAAGACACTGGCAGGGATTCTCCTCAGGTTTACATGTATGCTGGCTGTATGCGCTGGAAAAGACACTGGCAGGGATTCTCCTCAGGTATTACATGTATGCTGGCTGTATGGGCTGGAAAAGACACTGGCAGGGATTCTCCTCAGGTATTACATGTATGCTGGCTGTATGCGCTGAAAAAGACACTGGCAGGGATTCTCAGGTATTACATGTATGCTGGCTGTATGGACTGGAAAAGACACTGGCAGGGATTCTCCTCAGGTTTACATGTATGCTGCCTGTATGGGCTGGAAAAGACACTGGCAGGGATTCTCCTCAGGTATTACATGTATGCTGGCTGTGTGGGCTGGAAAAGACACTGGCAGGGATTCTCCTCAGGTATTACATGCATGCTGGCTGTGTGGGCTGGAAAAGACACTGGCAGGGATTCTCCTCAGGTTTACATGTATGCTGGCTGTATGCGCTGGAAAAGACACTGGCAGGGATTCTCCTCAGGTATTACATGTATGCTGGCTGTATGGGCTGGAAAAGACACTGGCAGGGATTCTCCTCAGGTATTACATGTATGCTGGCTGTATGCGCTGAAAAAGACACTGGCAGGGATTCTCAGGTATTACATGTATGCTGGCTGTATGGACTGGAAAAGACACTGGCAGGGATTCTCCTCAGGTTTACATGTATGCTGGCTGTATGCGCTGGAAAAGACACTGGCAGGGATTCTCCTCAGGTATTACATGTATGCTGGCTGTATGGGCTGGAAAAGACACTGGCAGGGATTCTCCTCAGGTATTACATGTATGCTGGCTGTATGCGCTGAAAAAGACACTGGCAGGGATTCTCAGGTATTACATGTATGCTGGCTGTATGGACTGGAAAAGACACTGGCAGGGATTCTCCTCAGGTTTACATGTATGCTGCCTGTGTGTAGCCCTGGTGGTAGGCACACGCAGTACCCTGGAGAGTGTATGGCGAGGCAGCGGCTTAATGCTCAATATGCATTCACTCTACACACACTAGACACACCCTTAGGGTAGTGGAGTATACTCTAGGGAGTGGTCAAGAAGGTATGTGTAGGAGTGATTTTAGTCAGTTAGTCTAGTTCCTGTCTTCGGGCAGTAAGGACGTGGAGAGTCTGCGTCTGGACTACAGTGAGAGAGTCTGTATCTGGAGGGAGGAAGGAGTCTAGATTGCTATCTCATCAGCTTTGAAAGTGGAGTCTGGTATAGGTGTTGGAATACACCTTAGTCTGGTCAGAGCTGTGTCATCTCCTCAGCATACATTGAAGGAAAGAACAAGTTGTAACCCAGAAAGTCTTCAGCATTCCTGTCTAGAGGACGGTATCAGGTACAGTGACGTGCTCCTGCCTGTGATAACTGAGCATCTGTGGCTAACTTGATAGGAAGGAAAAGGAAAGAAGTGACTGCTCGACCCTTGGCTAGTAAGAGTGCTTATGTTACCAGCGTGGACAAGGCGAAAGGCAAGTGGATTTATAAGATTTGTGCTTAACGGATTGCAGAAGTCCAGCACGTTGTAACCGGTCACTGGGGACCGAAGGGTCACCGTTGTTTCGGGCACGGTGATAGGAAAGCCAGGAATCTACCGGACCCTAGGTCGCGGCAGACAAGCCCCTTATAGTCGGTACGTAGCTGGGGTCAGGGGGAGTGAAGACTTTGGAGTTCTGCAGGACCACGAAAGGATTCAGCTCCTTCATAGGAAGGCCCCTAACACAAAGCTGACTGGGCAGGTACAGCAAGCATTGCTGAAGATTGGAGGGAACTACGCTTCAGGCTGGTTGTCCTCGTTATATTGGAGATAAAGGAGGCCCCTAACTTGTCCAGCTGCTGCCTCAAAATACACTCTCCGTGGATCAGCCTCCCTGGGACCTGCCTTAACATCTTGCAAGTAAAGGTATGGAAAGACGCTGACCGTGTGAGACTGTGTTCTTTAACCGCACTCGACTTCACTACTCACATAGACTTTGAGGGACCAGTCCCACCTGTAGGGGACCCGACATCTAGCTGCATCACCATCCCTCAGAGATCTACAGCAGCGCTGGTACTAATTACCAGAATACTACAGGTGGCGTCACGAACTGTACACAAATCAATCCCCTGTAAATATATCCCCAACATACGCCAGACCGCCCGGGCCACAGACCGAGCCACAGCTACCTGTGACAAAACCCCATAGACTTCCATGGGCTCGGCTCTGAGTACCCCATTGCCCTGGTAACCCACAATTGTGGTGGCGGGTCGACACACCTGTATGGGCTGGAAAAGACACTGGCAGGGATTCTCCTCAGGTATTACATGTATGCTGGCTGTGTGGGCTGGAAAAGACACTGGCAGGGATTCTCCTCAGGTATTACATGCATGCTGGCTGTGTGGGCTGGAAAAGACACTGGCAGGGATTCTCCTCAGGTTTACATGTATGCTGGCTGTATGCGCTGGAAAAGACACTGGCAGGGATTCTCCTCAGGTTTACATGTATGCTGGCTGTATGGGCTGGAAAAGACACTGGCAGGGATTCTCCTCAGGTATTACATGTATGCTGGCTGTATGCGCTGAAAAAGACACTGGCAGGGATTCTCAGGTATTACATGTATGCTGGCTGTATGGACTGGAAAAGACACTGGCAGGGATTCTCCTCAGGTTTACATGTATGCTGGCTGTATGCGCTGGAAAAGACACTGGCAGGGATTCTCCTCAGGTATTACATGTATGCTGGCTGTATGGGCTGGAAAAGACACTGGCAGGGATTCTCCTCAGGTATTACATGTATGCTGGCTGTATGCGCTGGAAAAGACACTGGCAGGGATTCTCCTCAGGTATTACATGTATGCTGGCTGTATGCGCTGGAAAAGACACTGGCAGGGATTCTCCTCAGGTTTACATGTATGCTGGCTGTATGGGCTGGAAAAGACACTGGCAGGGATTCTCCTCAGGTATTACATGTATGCTGGCTGTATGCGCTGGAAAAGACACTGACAGGGATTCTCCTCAGGTATTACATGTATGCTGGCTGTATGCGCTGGAAAAGACACTGGCAGGGATTCTCCTCAGGTATTACATGTATGCTGGCTGTATGCGCTGGAAAAGACACTGGCAGGGATTCTCCTCAGAAATCTGGCGGATTGTAGTCACACACTGTGCAGAAGAGACTTTAGTGTCTGTGGAGGACAGAGGTTTCCAGTTCTGTGCAGCGCATCACGGGTGGGAGTGGCAAGCTCTACAGTTACTGGTGAGGTTGTACTGGGGCAGGTTCCTGTGTGAGGCTCCGGGGGGATCTGTGCATCTGTCCTCAGCCAGGCAGGACGCTGAGGGGCTGCCAGTGTGAGGGGGCGGTGTGCGAGGTCTGAGGGGCGTGAGGGACGTGCAGAGGCAGAGAGCAGGCAGCCCGACCCCGCCTGGTGCCCACACCCCCCATCCTCCACAGGAGCAGCTCCCTGCACCCCCATTATAATGCTGATCACTGTATACAATGGGGAACAGCAGGGGTATACACTGTGCTGTGTGCATGTATATACAGTGTGTGTGTACTGTGCAGATGGGAGAGACGTGCACAATATGATGTAGTAGCCCCGTACTAGTAGTGCCAGATATATTATATATTACTCAGATGGAGATACTGGCACACAATATATATATGTATATATATATATATATACAGTTGTATGCAGACATGGGAGATACTGCACAAAATATTATTATATATACAGTTATATAGATAGATATATTACAGTATGTATGCACCTGTACATGGGAGATCGTTGCACAGAATATATTATATATATATATATGTATATATAATTATAAGTAGTATGACCCTGTACATGAGGAGATACGTGCACAGAATATATATATATATATACACAGTATGTATGCACCTGTACATGGGAGATACGTGCACAGAATTATATATATATATACACAGTATGTATGCACCCTGTACATGGGAGATACGTGCACAGATATATATATATAATATATAACGTATGTATGCACCCTGTACATGGGAGATTGTGCACAGAAAATATATTAATATAATATATTTTTAGTATATATACAGTGTGTGTGTTCTGTGCAGATGGGAGATACGTGCACAGATATATATATATATATACACAGTATGTATGCACCCTGTACATGGGAGATACGTGCACAGAATATATATATATATAACAGTATGTATGCACCTACATGAGATTGACAAATTATATATAAATGATACGTGTGTGGTTTTCAGATGAGATACGTGCACAGAAATATATATATATATAACTATGTATGCACTGTACATGGGAGTACTGCACAGAATATATATATTATATACACAGTATGTATGCACCCTGTACATGGGAGATCGTGCACAGAATATATATATATATATACAGTATGTATGCACTGTACATGAGGTGTGCAAGAATATATATATATTATGTGTAATACGTGTTTCTGTGCAGATGGGAGATACGTGCACAGAAGATATATATATATATATATACACAGTATGTATGCACCCTATACATGGGAGATACGTGCACAGAATATATATATATATATATATAACAGTATGTATGCACCCTGTACATGGGAGATACATGCACAGAATATATATATATATATATATATATATTGTGAGACAGTGAAGGAATATGTGTTGAATGGGGTGTACATTTCACCTAGGTATAAGGGAAATGTGTGGTTTTGTAGACCTAGTGGTAGAGAAAGGTCATTACACCATCCATTCAAGTACACGCTTGCAGCTCAAACCTGGGGCCACTCAGGTGATAATTAGGAAACCAGAAGTAGGTGTCTGGGAATACAGACAGGGTTGGAACTAGTTTAGTCTGGACACAGGAAGGTGTCCCGGCACGAGAAACAGTCTCCAAGTCAGAGTGTGAGCTGTCTTTAGCCTGGACACAGGGAGATGTCCCGGCACAAGGAAGCAGTCTCCAAGTCAGAGTGTGAGCTGTCTTTAGCCTGGACACAGGGAGGTGTCCCGGCACAAGGAAGCAGTCTCCAGGAGTTTGAGCTATCTCAGTCTGGGTGCAGGAAGTACCCCGGACACAAGAGTAGCCTCAGTGAGTCTCCGTGTGAATAGCGGCTGAATAGGAGTGGATCTCTCTCAAGTCTGGACGCTGAAGGGGCCTTCAGACACAAGGAGGAGTATCTGGGAAACTCCGTACTGGTAACATATATCATATGTGTTGTTTTGGGCACAGACTGGTAGAGTCTGTACCCTGAGAGACAGGGAAATCGATCTATGTGTAGTTAGTGGCTAGACAAGCCTAGGTTTTCTGTTTATGCTTTGTTTTATCTGTTTGCTGTGGACTTTAATAAAACTGGTTGCGGCCAGTTTTTACCAGAACTGCTGTCTGAATGAACTGTTTTCATGCCATTCTGTCTACCCAGACAGCGATCCTAGAGCTATACCCCCTGGAAATGTTACAATATATATATATATACAGTATGTATGCACCCTGTACATGGGAGATGTGTGCAAAGAATATATTATTTATATATATATATATATATATATATGTGTATATACAGTGTGTGTGTTTCTGTGCAGATGGGAGATACGTGCACAGAATATATATATATATATATACACAGTATGTATGCACCCTGTACATGGGAGATACGTGCACAGAATATATATATGTATATATACAGTATGCATGCACCCTGTACATGGGAGATACGTGCACAGAATATATATATATATATATATTCAATTCAATTCAAAGAAGCTTTATTGGCAGGACTAAATACACATTAGTTTTGCCAAAGCAAGTGTACAAAAGGGGAATAGGGATAGGGATGTTGAGTAGGGGCAGATCTAGGGTAGGGGCTATGAAAGTCCATGGCATGGGGAGGGGTGATGGGGGCGCAGGTCCGGGGTGGGGGGTATAGAAGTCCATGGCATAGGGAGGGGTGATGGGGGCAGATCCGGGGTGGGGGCTATAGAAGTCCATGGTATATCATAGTTCTCTTTCTCGCAGTTTATGACATTCGCTCACATACCGCGCTGCTATCTCCGCTGCTCTCTCTTCTTCCCCCAGCAAGATATATGTTTTCTCTTCCTCCTTCATGGTGATGAAATCCGGGAAGAGATGTGAGAGTGTCCTGAAGTGAGTGTCCCTCACTGCTGAGTATTTGGAGCAGTGTAGCAGGAAGTGGGTTTCGTCCTCTATGGCCTCCTGGTCACAGTGTTGGCATAGTCTTTCCTCCCTGGGCTTGTAGCTCTGCCTGTGTCGACCGGATTCGATGGCCAGACTGTGGGCACTGAGTCTATACCGGCTCAGGATCTTGCGGTCTCTGGGGTCCGGGAGTTTCTCCAGGTATGGGGCCAGTCTGTAGTCTCTCTGTAGACTCCGGTACATGGTCAGTTTCTGGGAGCTGATGATGTCGTTCTTCCAGTCACTGACATACCTTTCCTGGCCTTCGTCTACCATCTTCCTGATTTCGGCATGAAGAATGCCCCTGCCACTTTTCAGCGGATGGTCAGCCACCTGCTTCAGGGACTGGAGGAGTACGCTGTGGCGTACCTGGACGACATTGCCGTCTTCAGTTCCACCTGGGAGGAACACCTTCAGCATCTCCAGGAGGTGCTCAAGCGTATTCGCCAGGCAGGTCTGACCATCAAGCCGGGAAAATGCCAGATGGGCATGAGGGAGGTCCACTACCTGGGGCACCGGGTAGGCGGGGGTTCCATGAGTCCAGGGCCCGAGAATGTGGACGCGATCGTGTCCTGGCCCACCCCCAGGACCAAAAAACAGGTGAAGTTCTTCCTGGGCACTGCAGGGTACTATAGGCGTTTCGTACCGAACTATAGCGCCATTGCAAAACCCTTGATGGACCTCACCAAGGGCGGTCTACCCCAAACAGTCAGCTGGACAGATGGCTGTGAGGTGGCATTCCGAGCTTTGAAAACAGCCCTGTGTAGCTCTCCAGTGTCGAAAGCCGTCGACAGCAGTCGGCCATTCCTGGTACAGACTGACGCCAGCGAATTTGGCCTCGGTGCTGTACTCAGCCAGGTTGATTCGGGGAACCAGGAGCACCCCGTGTTGTACCTGAGCCGGAAACTTCTGCCGAGGGAAGTGGCATACTCCACCATCGAGAAGGAGTGCCTGACCATGGTCTGGGCGCTGCAACGTTTGCAGCCCTACCTGTACGGGCGCACCTTCAAGGTGGTCACCGACCACAACCCTCTGTGCTGGCTGCACACAGTGTCCGGAACCAATGGTAGGTTGCTACGCTGGAGCCTTGCCCTACAGCAGTATGATTTTGCCGTACAACACAAGAAAGGCAGCGATCATGGGAATGCTGATGGGTTGTCACGACGTGGCGAACCCGCTGAGGTGCGCATGGCGGATTACCGACAGGTCATGCCTCCGTAGCACCCTCTAAGGGGGGAGGTGTGATGACATCTACTACATTTAGCAGCCTGTGTATAGCTGCGCTTTCCTTCCCCCCAGCCTGCACTCAGGCTTAGTGTAATCTGAGCTGCCAGCGCTGGAGTTTCCCTCCTCACCGCAGGGTCTGCATTGTCTGCCCATGTGCTTTTCCTTACAAAGCAGCCATTATGAGAATTCATTCTTTTTGGTTATAACACGGTGGGAGCTTTCGTTAGAAACACGAAAGTTACTGTTTTGAAACCTGTGTCCATCGGGCGTCGTTCCCGTGGTACTGGTGAACCCGTAACTCCAACAGAACCCGAGAAATTGAATTCTCGGATGCACCATGAACTATCTCACCCAAGTTTGGACTCATTTGAACAGTCATTTCAAAGTAAGATCATTGATAGGTCTGCCATTATTCTGCTAGAGTCCCCCGCTGAGTTATGGTCCTTATGACTTTCCAGAGCTTCAAACCATAACTTCTATCCCTGGGAGGTGGCCAGAAAAACCATCCCCTTTTGTGAGGTCAGCAGCCCACAGGTATAAGTCTTGCAGTGAGCCCCCCTTAGTCAGTCCAAGCTGTGATGACGTGACTAACAGATCTGCAAATGAACTATGACGTGTGGCTCCTCCCCCAGCCTGTCTTGTCTGTAAATGATCTAAGTGCCATGTAAGTGATTTTCATCTTTAATCCTGTTTTATTTCTAACTGCATTGTACATAACTGTATTGCCTCAGCTTGTTACCTTTTTTTAAAACTATAAGCACTGCCTGCCTTTTAAGGAATAAACCTATAAAATTATTAGTTTGTTTCTCCTGCTCTATAAACGAATTTGCACGTGCCTGAAGTACTACGCTACTGTTTTGGGTTGCTACGGACCCTCTTGATAAATTGTTCATTAAGTAAATCATAGCTGGTGGCAGCTAAAAGAAGGGTGTAAAGTGTTAACCTATTGGGTGGAGTTGGCAGTGACGGAGCAGGTTTTATAACTGTATTGCCTGGCTGCGGCCCGGAGTAATTATAATTCCCTCACTGCAGCGTGCCCAATAGCCAGCACACATCCAAGTGGCCCGTCTGGCGACTAATTATCCTAGGTGCAGTTCCCTGACTGACCTGAGGGTAAGGGGGGCGCCAGAGAGCTGCAAGTTCCTAAGTGGAAGTGGGATAATTATAAATCCCTGCAGATTATTGGGTCCGACGGCAGTAGCCGTCATGTGTGTGCGCGTTTTCGTCACATTTGCGGCACGGAGGGATCACAAGCCGTGATACCCCGGGCTACCGTGTGGCGGACCGTGTGCACGTTCATCACATCACATATATATACACAGTATGTATGCACCCTGTACATGGGAGATGTGTGCACAGAATATATATACCATGCACATGAGAGATACGAGCACGGCCTATATACATATATGCATCAGTGCCCTTTTTGTGTGGGTCAGCTAGTGTATATATATATATATATATATATATAATATATACATACAGTATGCATGCACTAAGTACATGGGAGATACTGCAGAGAATAGATATAAAGAAGGCAGCATTCAAAGTCACTTGCTCAGAATGATGCCTTTTTTCAGTTTGGTCTTGTTTTGATTGGAGTGCTGCCTCCTTTATGATCTCTATTATGGAACAAATTGGACGTTTGCTTGGAGGCCTGGCACCATGGAGAGTAGTTGTTAAATGGTGTTGTTCCACAATCACTTGTTTCTATATATATATATATATATATATATATATATTTATATATATATTATTCGTGCACCATGTACATGAGAGCTACGTGCACAGAATACACATTTATATACAGTATGTCTACTCTCTGTACGTTGGAAATACGTGCATGGTGTATGTATATGTATTCTGTGCATTATTAATAGTGCACTAGAGAAGGACATCCCATATAGCAGCAGCCTCAGCACGGTGAGCATGTTTGTGGGTGAATTTTCCTAACCATCCCATATGTCTCCAGGGCTGGCTGTGGGTCGCAGGATGGAGCAGGGACAGGAGAGAACACGCGTGATCTCCGGGGAACCATCTACTATCCAGTGCTGGTATTAGGAGACCCCCGGATAGTACTGCTCGCAGGACCCTCCAGCCTGCAGGATACTATCATGTAGGACGCAGTGGGGATGCAGATAAGCATTATACGTGATGCCTGGCAATAGTGTTGTCCTGTAGTGAACACTGTTACCAGGCACCAGGGATTGCTGCTACCGATAAATCCTATTAATAATAGAGCAACACTAATAACGATTCTAGTGTATTGCCATAGAAGAGCCAGCGTGTCAGGGGTTAAACAGTACGTGCAGGTTTCTGCACAGCTTTCTGCTGGTAGTTGGCTGTGTGGGCGCTAGGTGGCAGCACAGAGAAGCAGGTGGGAAGCTTGCGGTGACGTCGGAGGGTGGGACGCTGACGTCACGGGTGTCACGTTGCCTCTTGCCGGCCGGGGTTTTGTGCTTTGCGGAGTGTGGGATTCTCTCAGATGCGAGGGAGAAGCAGTGGGAAAGGATCTGCGCCGCCAGCACTGCCCGCAGCCCGGAGACAGCGGACACTTCTCACTCAGGATCGCCTGTGCCATGGCTGCCCGCTAGGTGCCCGAGCGCTGCTGGATAACTAGCCGAGCACCCGCCACCACGTGAACACCTCTGTGAGTGGCACCTGCAGCCGCCGCCATGCCTATGGAGCTCATGCAGAACAGGATCAAGAAGATCTGGCTGCCCAAGGAGGAGCTGCCCGCCGTGCCCATGAATGGTAGGTGGAGGCGTACAGCGTGGTCGGGGGTTCCCTGCAGCTGTCGTCATCCGCAGCGCCACCTGGTGTCCGGGCATCACTGGGTGATGAGGCGCATGGGGGGCTGTGAGCGTCACTCAGCTGGTGACTCAGGGACCCTCCATTGTCACTGGCGGGGAGTAGCAGAGACTGGAGTGTATAGTGTATGTGTGGAATACATGGGGGGGTAATGTCTCTATATCATACCTGATGGCCTCCGTGGCTCTTCACTGATTGGCCATGCTGCACAGGTGACATCCTGCCAGACTGACCAATCAGGAGAGGAGCTGTGGCCATCAGCAGGTAAGGGGTGGCACTCCTCCACCTGTCCAGCGGCTGCAGGTCACGGCTGATGGAATGGGGGCGCCAATCGATTCACCCCTAGATATGTATCAGGGGGACATAGGTGCTGATGACAGGCCCCGGCTATCATGGCTCTTTAATAGTATTCGTCTTCTCATGTGGGTCAAAGGACCCTTTGTGCCCCCCAGACTCAGCCCAGGCATAACACAACTTTATGCCCCGGTGTGATGATGACCCCTGCACCACTCATACTTGTGGCCCTGTTATGGATGGTTATCCTTTGCGGATGTGAAGTGCCCGGCGTGAGAGAATGGAGTACAGTGGACAGGAATAGTATCTGCTTTGTGTAGGCAAATATGTCTTTGTTTTTACCTCCCCTCCAGTTCTCTGTAGCAGTCACCAGTGCTGCCAATATACAGTACTTCCCAGATCTATTGGAAGAGCTGGTGCTGGGGAGCTAGTAGTAGGATTATAGGCCCTGGGTGACATTTGTGTCCATGTCCGCCCTTCACAGTGGCCGCTCAGTGCACATGGTCATTTAATTTGGTCACATTCTAGTAAACCCATATTGCTTTAGTAAATTGTTTTTTCAGCCACCTTTGGAAAAAATAATCTAGTTTATCCAGAGTGCAGGGGCACTGTCACTGTGCAGGGGCACTGTCACTGTGCAGGGGCACTGTCACTGTGCAGGGGCACTGTCACTGTGCAGGGGCACTGTCACTGTGCAGGGGCACTGTCACTGTGCAGGGGCACTGTCACTGTGCAGGGGCACTGTCACTGTGCAGGGGCACTGTCCACTGTGCCCGGGGCACTGTCACTGTGCAGGGCACTGTCACTGTGCAGGGGCACTGTCACTGTGCAGGGGCACTGTAATGCTTGTTTGCCAATGAGCCTTGGTTACAGGTTGTTCTGTCTTCTGCTACGTCATGGAAGCTAATCTGTTAGGTGGTGTGTCTGACCACAAGCTTGTCAATTGTTTCCAGTGACGACAAGCAGAATTGTGGGTTCAGCTCTGGACTATATTACAGAATATGTTTTTAAAGGAGTCCTCTACCGGACAACCTCTTATTATTGGGCCTTAGTAAGTGATGGAGTATAATATTTACTCTCCTCTTTGGCTAGTGCCTGACTGCTACATTCAATGTGCCACCCCCAGCTCTCCACCCCCCGCCGGGCTCCTAATGTGATCATATTAACATTTGTTGGAAGTGTCAAGTGAATGCAGCATCTGATCAGCGACCTCTTGATAAGTGATCCAGTAGGGCACTACCCCTTCTAGCCAGGTTCACATGGTGCAGTTTGCTTCAGTAAGATCAGGAATATATCTGAAATACAGAAGGGGCAAGTGTTTGTTTGAAAATACTCACCAAAATACTGTTGGGTGTAAGTGGCCGTAGGGTGGGTGTAAACCCTGAAAAGGTATCTTATGAGATGGCCCTAATAATCTGAGATTGGGAGCACTTTAGATCACCAGAGGTGTTCTGGCCAGCCGTGCATGGAATGATGTCATCTCCCATCACATTTCTGGTCTGTATAGCTGTCACATTGAGCAAAAATGGGAGAATTTATTGACCAGATGCAAGAGAAACGGGGGATCTGAATAATGTGGAAACAGAAAAATTAATGAGAAAGACTTATCTTGAAGGACAATTAATTTGCCAAACTAAAAAAAATAAAAAATTGTGAGAACGACTGAAGGAGAATCAGTGGTGAGTGCCTCGCTCCTCGTACATGCAGGTTACTAATCCTGCATCACGTGCAGCCGAATAATGATGGATGAGGCAGGTAGACGGCGGATTATGGAGCTAAAAGACGTCTACTTTGTGCCCTCCGTTTCAGATTAGCAATCCTCTCCCAGAATAACTTTCCAGTTACACTGGATTTCTGGCTTTAGTCTGAACGATTTTGGGTTATAAAGGTTTTAATGTTACTATACAGCTATAAGCTTCCTAACTATAAGTGAGGACTACCAGTCCAGATTTACAGACCTGCTGCGGTAACTTCTGTCGTCTCCTATCTCCTGTCTCCTATCTCCATTAACCCTGACTCTCCCAGCCTGCACCGCTACCTGTATAAACTGCCGTGTCAGGTATTTCTCCGCTGGTCTCGTGACGGAGCGTGCCAGCTTGTTCTGCTTGATGCAGGCGCTTTCTGTCTGAAAAGCAGAGGAGGCTGGAGGTGCGGGCCAGTCATTCCACTGGTTTTACTGGAGATAATCCAGTTTTACCTTGTCCTAGCACATTTGTCGTTACTTCACTTATTTAATTTACTCACTTATTTAGCGCCATTAATTCCACAGCAGTTTACAGACATCATCGTCACTGTCCCCTTAGGGGATCAAGTTTGTGATCCCCAATCAGTATGTCTTTGGAGTGTAGGAGGAAACCCACACAATATATAATATAAATATTTCTCCTTCGCCTCATTGGGGGACACACAGACCGTGGGTGTTATGCTGCTGCCACTAGGAGGACACTAAGCAATACAAGCACAAAAGATTAACTCCTCCTCCTGCAGTATACACCCTCTGTTGGCTCAATCCTGAACCAGTTCTTGCTTAGTGTCTGTAGGAGGCACTAGGGTCTGCTCTCAGACCCCACTTTTTTCAGATTTTTTTCTGATTTTTAAACTTTTTATTATTTTTACTTTCTTCACGCACGGATGGGCGACGGGACTTGTACGAAAAGTCACGATCTCCCAAAAACCAACAACAGGCGGCATCGTGCGAGTGTCGCCTCCACGTACCCCTCCTGCCACGCTACCATGGGCGACAGATCCTTATAACAGGCCGCTCTCCCCATGAGATACCCTTACTTGAGGATGATGATGATGATTTGCGTGGCACCTTGGATGGTTACCCCCTCCACTTCTCCTGGAAGCGGTGGCGGTCTGGAGGCATGTAAAAGCCCTCTCCACCCCCCTATTGAAAGGGGTTGGTGGATAGAGGATGTACAGCCATAGTCGCTGTAGTGCTGTGGAGTTCTCCCTCCTCCATCTTCGGGCTCTCCCCGCAGTGAGTATACGAGGGCAAATACCGGTCACCGACCGCTTTTATGCGCACTGCGCCCGCATGGTGTTGCGCCGCCGCAGCACACAATCGCGCCGCTGGCGTTCCGATTGCGCCACGGCCTCAAATTTAGTCCCCGGCTTCGGCCCAGGGTAGGCCGCAACTTTAAAATTTACTCCCCGGCTTCGGGCCGGGATAGGCCTCAAGTGGAGAGGGTGGTCCGTGTGGCTCCGCCCACACCGCACGCTATTGGCTGTCACCAGTTAACAGGGGATTTCCCCTGTTTCCTCCCCCTCTCCTCCCACTGCTTCTGGCGCCTCTCGTCTCACACGAGAGGCGCTTCTAAGATCTCGGGCGCCATATTCTCCTGGGACAGCGCTGCATCGCCATCCTCTCACTTCCCTGGTGCACACACAGAGGCCCTGGGTAAGTGCACGCTCTACACAGCGCTTAACCCTTCTTCTGCAGAAGGTTCTCTGGGAGGAAATATGTCACAATCAAAGGGAATTAAAATGGCTGACAAGAGCTACTCCGTAATATATGCCACTTGCACTTCATGCAACGCTCCCCTGCCATCAATGCATAGTTCCCAATTCTGTGCATCATGTGCCCAGGAGCCCATGGCTTCCTCTGCTCAGGAGCCCCCTATTACCGAGCAGGAGTCACTACCTATTCCTGATCCCATTGAGGCAGGTTTTTCAGGGTGGCCCGAATATCTGGCACACTCCATAAACTCTCTGACTAGAGCCTTGGATACCTTTCGTGGATCTGCTCCTAGCCAGAGCGCCCCTTTTCCAGAAAAGGGTCCGTTAGCCTTCAGAGATGTCTCATCTGACAGGGGCCGTCTCACGGCGCCCGCTAAGCGGTCGTCCAAAAAACGCCGCCATAATACATCTCCCAATCCATCTAGTGGTTCAGCATCTGCGAGTTCAGGTTCTCGTTCACCTTCTCCCAGAAACATCAGTGACCATGATTCGGAATACGAGTCGGACATTGGTGATGATCCCAACTCGCCGGAATTTCAGGAGTCGTTAGATTCTTTAATTGAGGCAATTAATACAATCCTCAAACTAGAAGAAGAACCTGGGTCTCAGCCGAATCATCCTATCTCCTTCAAAAGGGCAAAACGTGTTCACAAGATGTTTAGTAACCACCCTGAATTTACTGATATTGTTCAGGGACACAGGGAGCGTCCGGACAGACGTTTTTCAGGACTGAAGTCTCTGAAAGCTCGATACCCTTTTTCAGCAACCGTGGCGAAAGAGTGGACGGAATCTCCTGTTGTAGATCCTCCAGTATCTCGTCTATCTTCAAAAACCCTTCTCTCTGTTTCTGATAGTTCATCCATTAGGAACCCTTCAGATAAACAGATTGACAACCTCGCCAAATCAATTTTTGAGGCGGCTGGAGCTTCTCTATCTCCCTCCTTTGCAGCCACCTGGGTGGCAAGAGCTATGGTGGCTTGGGTTGAGGGCCTAGTCAAAATGACTAGTGATATCCCTCTTTCCCCCGAGGCACGTAATCTGGCCTATCAGATTACTCAGGCAGGTGACTACATGGTTCATGCGTCTCTGGATGCAGCTAATTGCGCTGCTATCACGGCCGCCAATGCTATCGTCATTCGGAGGTCCCTTTGGCTCCGTGAGTGGCGTGCAGACGCTGCTTCAAAGAAGACTTTAACTTCATTGCCTTATCATTCAGGGCGTCTTTTTGGAGATCTCCTTGATCAGATTATTTCTGACGCTACTGGTGGCAAAAGCAAATTTCTTCCACAGCGCAGAATCAATAGACCCTTTTCGGCCTCAATACCAAGGTCGTTTCCGGCCATTTCGTAGCTCCTTTAATTGGTCCCCTGCTTCGTCCTCTGCTCGAGCATCCCGGTCATCTCGTAGAGATAGGGACTCGCAACCATCGTCCAGATCCTCTCAGCCCTGGAGAAACAGATCTTCTCAGGCAGGAAATAGGAGCTCCTCCTCTCGCAAGTTGTCATCACAATGACTCCTTGCTGGGGATGGGAGACCCAAACAAGGTAGGCGGCCGCCTACTCTTGTTTCACAAAGTCTGGGGGTCAGTAGTTCAAGACCAGTGGGTTCTCGATCTAGTACACTCCGGTTACAAAATCGAATTCTTGTCCCTTCCTCCAAGACGTTTCTTTCAGTCTCGCTTCCCCAAGTCCAAGGATCTTGCAAATCTTCAGCGGACATCAAAAGTTTCTGCGTTTTGCTGTCGGAGAGGATCATTTTCAGTTTGCCGCTCTGCCCTTCGGTCTCGCAACTGCCCCCAGAGTGTTCACAAAGGTCATGGCGGCCGCCATGTCAATTTTACACTCTCGGGGTGTGGTAGTCCTCCCGTACCTGGACGACCTACTCATAAAAGGTCCGAATTTTCGAGCCTGCGAAGAGAGCGTCGAAATCACTATCGACACCCTCTCCCGCCTCGGTTGGCTTGTCAATTTAGACAAGTCTCTTTCCATTCCCTCTCAGAAGATTCTTTTTCTGGGAAGGATTTTGGATACCTCCCAAGGATTGGTATCTCTCCCTCTAGAGAAGATTATCTCTCTGAAGCGGGGAGTGCTCCTGCTGTCGCTAAACCGCCCTCATTCTCTGAGGAGCGCCATGCAGGTCCTCGGGAAAATGGTAGCTTCCATCGAAGCAGTACCTTTCGCCCAGTTTCATCTCCGCCCTCTTCAACAGGAGTTGATATCAGTCTGGGACAGGAACCCAGCGTCTCTAGGTCGCTGCTTACGTCTGTCTCCCACAGTCAGAAGCTCCTTAAGATGGTGGATGAATGCCTCATCACTGAATCACGGAAAATCTTTCCTGACTGTCCATTGGCTGGTGGTGACCACCGATGCCAGTCTCCTCGGATGGGGAGCTGTGTTTCTTCATCATCCGCTGGGCCGAGAAAAAAACGCTCTCTCATCTCCGCGGTTCACATTCCAGGTGTGGACAATTGGGAAGCAGACTTCCTAAGTCGCCAGGGCCTAGACTCAGGGGAATGGTCCCTGCACCCGGATGTGTTCCATCTTATTTGCCAGCGATGGGGCATGCCGGACGTAGACCTCATGGCATCCAGACTGAATGCCAAGGTTCAGACCTTCATAAGTCGCTCTCGCGATCCACTAGCCATCGGCTCGGATGCGCTAGTCCTCCCTTGGAGTCAATTTTGCCTTCCTTATATTTTTCCTCTTCTTCCGTTAATCCCCAGGGTGATTCGGAAGATCAAGGCAGAAGGCGTTCCTCTCATTCTGGTCGCTCCGGAATGGCCTCGCCGTCCGTGGTATGCGGAACTAGTGCGTCTGCTTGCAGACATTCCCTGGAGATTGCCAGATCGGCCGGACCTCCTCCCACATGGTCCGATTTACCATCACAATTCAAAAGCGCTGAATTTGACGGTATGGCCTTTGAAGCCTGGATCTTAACTCAGGCTGGGTTTTCTCACAAAGTCATCTCTACAATGGTCAATGCCAGGAAGCCGGCTTCCGCCCGCATTTGTCATCGTGTCTGTAAGACATTCTTTTCCTGGTGTGAGAACAAAGGTCGTTCACCTTTGGTTTTCTCTATCCCTTCCATTCTGGAATTTCTTCAAGCAGGAATGGATTCGGGGTTAGCCCTTTCTTCCCTCAAGGGCCAGATTTCTGCCTTGTCCGTCCTTTTCCAAAGACGGATCTCATCTAAGTCTCAGGTCAAGACTTTTATTCAGGGAGTGTCTAATCTTGTTCCACCTTACAAGAGGCCTTTGGAGCCTTGGGATCTTAATTTGGTCCTCAGTGCCTTACAGGACATCCCTTCGAACCTTTGCCGGAAGTGTCTTTATCGCTTCTTTCCTGGAAGGTGGTCTTCCTAGTGGCGATTACCTCTATCAGACGAGTATCGGAATTGGCAGCCTTATCTTGTAAACCTCCTTTCCTCATTTTTCACCAGGACAAGGTAGTCCTTAGGACTTCTCCGTCTTTCACGCCAAAAATCGTTTCGGCTTTTCATATCAATGAGGAGATAGTTTTGCCTTCATTCTGTCCGGCGCCAATTCACCGTACTGAAAAGGCCCTTCACACTTTAGACTTGGTGAGGGCTCTCCGAAGGTACATTTCGAGAACGGCACCTTTCCGGAAATCGGACGCTCTGTTTGTGCTTCCGGAAGGACGCAGACAGGGTCTTCCTGCTTCCAAGGCCACGTTAGCCAGATGGATTCGCTCGGCGATCCAAGAGGCGTACCGTGTTAAAGGTCAGCCTATCCCGGCTGGGATTAAGGCACACTCCACTCGTTCTGTGGGGGCCTCCTGGGCCATTCGGCACCAGGCTTCGGCACAGCAAGTGTGCAAGGCTGCGACTTGGTCCAGTCTTCATACTTTTGTCAAGCATTACCAAATTCATGCTCAAGTTTCTTCAGATGCGGCTCTTGGCAGACAGATTCTGCAATCAGCTGTTGCGCATCTGTAAGTTGTCTGTTGACTAGTTAAGCGTTATATGCATGACGTTCACGAGGCTTCATCTGTTGATGAGTTCCCACCCAGGGACTGCTTTGGGACGTCCCACGGTCTGTGTGTCCCCCAATGAGGCGAAGGAGAAAAGGAGATTTTTGTGTACTCACCGTAAAATCCTTTTCTCCGAGACGCTCATTGGGGGACACAGCTCCCACCCTGGTTTAACTTGGAGCCTCGTTGTTCATTTGAATTGTTGGCATATTGCACTCTGTTATGAGCTCCTACTGCTTTGGCACCGAACTGGTTCAGGATTGAGCCAACAGAGGGTGTATACTGCAGGAGGAGGAGTTAATCTTTTGTGCTTGTATTGCTTAGTGTCCTCCTAGTGGCAGCAGCATGACACCCACGGTCTGTGTGTCCCCCCCAATGAGCGTCTCGGAGAAAAGGATTTTACGGTGAGTACACAAAAATCTCCTTTTTTTACATTTAATCCAGTTTTAGCGGAATTTACCGAGGTCCAGATTGTCAAATATCTTGGGTACTTGGTAGATTGGAGCAAAAATGATTTACAGGACCTTGGTCCAGCAATCTGATCAGTAGTCCATGGCCGCTTGGGTCATAGCCCTACGAGCTGCCTCCTACTTGCCGGCATCCCTGACTCATCTTCTGGCTGGTAAAAAAAATCATTCTGGAGTGATAAGACCAAGGACAGATGTGCCCCTCAGGGCAGAGGATTGTGGTGTAGGAAACCTAAGCAAATAGGCAGTGAGTCAGCAGATGGTGTCTCCTGGCTGAACGTCATCGTTAGTTTTACGGCTTTGACGTAATTTTATTTAAGGCTATCTGTTTTGAATAAAATTCTTATTTTTTTTAATCCTATTATGATTTATATTTTTGGTTTTGCCTTGATCTGTTATTACAGTCCTCTGGTACCTGAAGGCTCTTCCCTTGACTCTATCACTGCTGATGTGCAGAGGTGGGAGTCTAACGTTCTGTATCTAATTATCGGATTACGTGCTAATGACGCATATTCCTATATTGGATGACCTACATGAGGATTTGATTCCTAGCTACAGCGCTCATTTCTGCACACTGCTTCTTCCACTACTCTAATGGAAACGATCAGCTTTAAGAAATGTGAGTCTGAGCCACCATGTCTTCAGAAATGCTTAGCTCTAGAGTCTAGTTTTAGTGGTTGAGTCTTGGTTGTGAAGAACCAAGATTAGGTTTCTGTAGGTTTTTGTTTAGTTTTCCATGGGACTTTTGCGGAAATATAAAATATATTATGTCCTGCTGTATTGTTAGATGTCATGTAGGTCCTGGACATTTACAATCTACACCTGCTGTATATGTGTCTTGGGCTTTGAAAGGGTCATGTAAGTTGACTGTCAGGGAGATAAGGATCTGACATGTACAATTTCAGGACTGACAGTCCTTTTTTTCTCCTTGAGATAAGCCACCACTAGAGATGTCTGTCAGCAGCTCACTCATAGAGAACATGAGGGCGCTCGACCGAGCATGCGATCCTACGTACAGGAGAGTCGAGCATGCGATCCTATGTACAGGAGAGTCGAGCATGCGATCCTATGTAGTCGGGCAAGATATTTGCCTGCCATAAATCATCATTCAGCCAACGGCCATCCAAGAAGTATGGGGGCTTAAGGACTTCAAGTGATTTTATAGCTAATTGGACTGAATTAACAGACCCCACTGTACCAAAGTGGCCCGCAACTGAATGAAAATGGTGATTTGACAAACATTTGTTGATCATGGTCTCGTTAGATCAGATGGGACAGTCATCATATTTCTTTGCTTAATGGGACACCGTCAGGTACTCTAAGAAGGCAATGACCCTTAAGCGTAGGTGGTTTCCCTGCAGTTTGCTTGCTCCCGGTAGTCCCTTACGTGTGCATTTTCCAATGTGTGTTAGGATTGTTGACCAGTGCCAAGTTCCTGGCACATAATAGGCGGTATGTGCTGTCTGGGATAAAGCAATTATCTGGCCCAATAGCTGTGTCAATAGTTCTCACATTTCCTTTATATCCTGCAGGGAGGCTTGTCAGCTTTTTCCTGTAAGAGAGGCACAGTTCATGGTCGTACTAGATGAAATATCAGACCTCAGTTTAGTGCTCAGACTAGTCCTAGATTATGTGGTAATCTTCAATTGTTTCTTCTTCAGTAGGTGGACCCCGTCTTGCTAACTCTCCTACTGTGATTGTAATGGTGGGCTTGCCAGCTCGTGGAAAGACCTATATTTCCAAAAAACTGACTCGATACCTCAACTGGAGTGGAGTTCCCACAAAAGGTAAGAAAGCTACTTGTTATTTTAAAGCCTTTGGACCGTACTTAAGGGGGTGGGTTAGCTTTTCCAGGGAACTGTGATCTCATTATATTATACTGGAGAACACTGTAGAGGAATGTAGAGGCCTGTTCTTCCTTAGCTACACTTTTATAGCTGTCAGCGGCTCGGTCTAGACCAGGAGTGCACAACTCCAGTCCTCAAGACCCACCAGCAGTGCATGTTTTCACGATTTCCTTAGTATTGCAATCATCACCTGTGCAATACTAAGGAAATCCTGCACTGTTGGTGGGCCTTATGGACTGGAGTGGTGCACCCTTGGCCTAGACTAAGCTTCAATGCTCTACAGCTTTTATCCATACAATAATGGGCTTCTTTATGATGTTGAGGTTCTTCTTCAGGATTAACTTTCACTGCAGACTCAAATGTTCTTCTTTCCCAGTGTTTAATGTTGGGGAGTACAGGCGAGAAGCTGTGAAGGACTTCAGCTCCTTTGACTTCTTCCGTGCAGACAACCAGGAAGCCATGAAAGTCAGAAGGTTGGTCTTTTACATTCAATCATATTGTTATAATCCATTTTTCAACTGGATAATAAGACACTTTCATAGTTTTTCATTTAAAGAGTAATTGCAATTTTAATTTTTTTTTCATAAATCAATATTACACATAAAAATAAACTTTGTAATATTTCTTGTCAGAGAAATCTGCTTCTTTCTCCTTCGTCTCATTGGGGGACACAGGACTGTGGACTGTGGGTGTATGGTTCTGCCGCTAGGAGGCTGACACTAAGTAACATAAAAAAGGTTAGCTCCTCCTCCGCCGTATACACCTCAGCACTGGCCGCAGGCAAACCCAGTTATTGCTTAGTGTCTGATGGAGGCACACGTCTGGTTCTTTTTCCAGACCATTTTTTTTTTTTTTTTTTTTTTTCTTCCCCACGAAGATGAGATAGGGGCGACGGATCCTATTGAAAGGGTCCGATCTCCCCAAACCATCAACGGGCGAGCACGTGGAGTAAAGCCTCCAGCGTATCCTCTCCCGCAACGTGGGACACGAATGCCGGACTTAGCCCTGTCCACCCTGAGGTATTGAAACCCTAGGTTGCACAGAGGCAGGAGTTTGTCCGTGCAGCCCCCACTGCGCCACCAATGCTAGACTGCGGTGCTGCAAGGAGGCGGACGGTCCCTCTCCTCGCCCCCTGAAGGGGTGATGGAGTTAGGGTTCCTGCACCGTCCCACCTTTTTTACTACAAAGCCCCCCTCTATGGCTCACCTTTTTGAAAACGGAGAAGATACTGGAAACGCCGCACGCATGGAGCACCGCAGGTTTCAAGCGTCTGGATTCCAGCCAGGTACACTCCTGGCCCGTGTTCCCCCCCGGGGGAGTCAGGTCCCTGGCTTCGGCGGTGTTAGGCCTCGGGCAAGGACCGGGGACTGGGGCCCGAGGTGTGGCGTCCGGCGCCGGCCGCCGAAATCTAGGCCGCGGCTTCGGGCGGTGCTGGGCCGCGGCTGCAAATTTAGTCCCCGGCTTCTGCCGGGGACTAGGCCGCGGCCCAAGATGTAACGTCCGGTGTCGGCCGGAGGGCGGGCCGCGGTCGCGGGGATCCGCCCTCGGCATTGTCTCCTTCCGGCGGGCCCGCCCTCGGGTTTTGGGGCCGCCTCCGCCGGAAATCTAGGCCGCGGCTTCGGCTGATGCTAGGCCGCGGCTGTAAATTTAGTCCCCGGCTTTTGCTGGAGACTAGGCCGCGGCTGGAGGCGGGCCTCTGACAGCTAGGCCGCGCCTCTCGATCCTCCCCCTAAAGGCTCGGCTACTTGAGCTCGCCTTCCTAACAGGGGGGCGCTCTTTTTGAAAAATTTGGAGCCAGACGCCACTGCTACGCGGTTTAAGGACGCAGGGGTACAGGACTGGGGTAAGTGCTTCTACCTCCAGCCTGGTTGTTCCGCTTCACTAAGTACTTCTGCACTCCGTTTCACTGACCGTCGCACATCCAGTTCATTGCGGACTTTGTGATAGACTCAGTATGTCCAGAAGAACTAAAGCTCATACGGTGCTGTATACCGCATGCATTGCCTGTAGGTCCCCTTTTCCGCGCGCCCAGATTACTCGGGTTTGCGAAGCCTGTGACTCCGAACGGGCTCAGGAACCCGCTCCTATTACGGAACCCAGTGCGTCAGGTCCCCCTGAATGGGCTCTGTCCCTGACTCAATCTGTGGCATCATTGACTAGAGCAATCGAGTCCCTTCAAGCCCCCGATAGGAGCAGGGACAGTGGTTCACCCGTCTTGGCGACGTCTCATGAACCTCCGGCCTGCAGGGGCCGCGCTCTCACTAGGCAGACGCAGGGGAAGCGAACCCACACTGCATCGCCTTTGCCGTCCGGAGCCTCGGCATCTTTCAGTTCCGTCTCCCGCTCTCCCTCACCTCTGACAAGTGATCAGTATTCGGATTCTGATTCAGAAGGGTCCCTTAATTTGGAGGCACCAAATTGTCAGGACACAATTGACAGTTTGATTGAAGCTGTCAATCAAACCTTGGGGATAGACGATGAGTCCACCTTGACCTCCGGTCATAAGGTGTCCTTCAAAAGAGCCAGGCAAGCTCATAAAGTTTTTGGATCTCATCCTGAGTTTGAGGAACTAGTGCAGCGCCACCGGGAGAAACCGGACAACGCTTCGCAGGACAAAAGGCTCTCAATACTAGATATCCTTTTGCTCCCGAGCTTCTTAAGAAAGGGGCGGAATCTCCTGCGGTTGATCCTCCTGTGTCGCGTTTGGCGTCTAAAACGCTCCTCTCCCTTCCTAACGGTTCCTCGATCAAGGAACCAACGGATCGTCTGATTGAAGGTTTGGCCCGCTCGGTGTTTGAAGCATCGGGTTCTGCTCTCTCTCCTTCTTTTGCAGCGACTTGGGTTGCTAAGGCCATGATATCCTGGTCGGAGTCTCTAAATAGAGCGCTTCATGGTATTGAGGTACCATCTGAAGTAACTGAGATTTCTAATCAGATAGCACTTGCGGGAGACTTCTTAATTAATGCGTCCATGGATGCGGCAAATTGCGCAGCCCTAGCTGCTGCTAATGCAATTGCCATCAGAAGATCTTTGTGGCTTAGAACCTGGCGAGCAGATTCAATCTCAAAGAAATCGCTTACATCCTTACCATATCAGAATGGTCGGTTATTTGGCGAAAGGTTGGATCAGCTCATATCTGATGCGACGGGAGGGAAGAGCAGTTTCCTTCCTCAGCAAAAGATTAAGCAGCCTTTTCGCCGACAGCTTCAGCCTCGCTTTAGGGCCTTTCGTAACCCAGGTTGGGCCGCGCCAGCTACCTCCAGCGGTTCAGGTCGGCCTAGTCAGGCCAGAGATCGTCAGGTCTCCTACAGGACCAACCCTCTGGGAAGAGGACGATCTCAACAACCAAGATCTAGAGGGTCCAAACCCCAGAGATATTCGGACAAATGACTGGAGGCAGAATCCGGTCAATTTATCCAGAGTAGGCGGCCGCTTACTCTGGTTTCGCCCCATTTGGCTATCGATTACTCACGACGAGTGGGTCAGGGAGTTAGTCTCCTCGGGGTACAAAATAGAATTTTCCAGCCTTCCCTCAAATCGTTTTTTTCCCTCGCGCCTTCCCAAGGAGGAATCTCGGGTTCGCGCCTTATTCAGGGCGGTCGAGTCTCTTCGGCACAGCGGGGTTGTCGTGCCTGTACCGGAGATCGAAAAGGGTCAGGGGTTTTATTCCAACCTGTTCATTGTACCCAAAAAGGACGGTACCGTAAGGCCCATTCGGATCTAAAGCGACTGAACCGGTTTGTCAGAATTCGGCATTTCCGAATGGAATCTCTCCGTTCGGTCATTGCAGCCATGGAAAAAAGGGGGAATTTCTAGCATCAATAGACATTCAGGATGCCTATCTTCACATCCCCATATTTCCTCCTCACCAGAGATTTCTTCGGTTTTGCCGTCGGCAAACTTCATCTTCAGTTCGCAGCCTTGCCATTCGGGCTAGCCACAGCCCCCAGGGTGTTCACAAAGGTCATGGCTGCTGTTGTGTCCATTCTGCACTCCAGGGGGTAGTCATCCTGCCTTACTTAGACGATCTCCTCATCAAGGGTCCGTCTTTTCAAATCTGCGAGGAAAGTGTCAGCATTACGTTAGACACCCTTGCTCGCCTGGGTGGCTGGTGAATACGAAGAAATCATCTCCTGTGCCATCTCGGAAGATCACCTTTTTAGGGATGAATTTCGACACCGCTCAGGGGTTGATAATTCTTCTCAGGACAAGGCCTTGGTTCTCCGTCAAGAGGTACGGATCCTTCGCCAACCAATTCCTCACACCATCCGGTTTTGCATGAGGGTCCTGGGAAGGATGGTGGCAGCAATAGAGGCTATTCCATTTGCCCAATTTCATCTTCGCCCCCTTCAACATGCACTCTTGGCAGTATGGGACGGGAGCCCTTACTCCCTCAATCTTCGGTGTCGTCTGTCCCTGCAGGTCAGACAGACTCTAATGTGGTGGACGAAGAGCACCACTCTTCGACAGGGTCGGTTGTTTCCTCCAAATTTTTGGTTGGTTGTCACAACGGACGCCAGCCTGCTCGGATGGGGAGCAGTGTTTCGTCACCATACAGCCCAGGGAACTTGGTCTCAGCAGGAATCGACCCTCCCGATCAATATTTTAGAGATCCGAGCTATTCGGCTAGCTCTGAGACATTTTCACCAGCATCTGGCGGGCCACCCAGTCAGAATACAATCGGACAATGCCACGGCAGTGGCATACATAAACCATCAGGGAGGTACCCGCAGCAGGGCGGCCATGCACGAGGTAAAACAGATTCTGACTTGGGCAGAGGTAAATCACTCTGTGATTTCAGCGGTCCACATTCCGGGCGAGGAAAACTGGGCTGCGGATTTTCTCAGCCGTCACGGCATAGCGTCAGGGAATGGTCGCTTCATCCCGAGGTTTTTCAGCAGATATGCCGACGCTGGGAACCCAGATGTGGACCTGATGGCTTCCAAGATAAATGCCAAGGTGCCCAACTTCGTCTCCCGGTACCGGGATCCGCAGGCATTTGCAGTAGACGCTCTGGTCCTACCATGGAATCAGTTTCATCTTCCATACTTGTTTCCACCAATAGCCCTTCTCCCAAGGGTGATCAGAAAGATCAGGATAGAGGGGGTTCCAGCGATATTAATCGCTCCGGATTGGCCGCGTCGCTCATGGTACGCGGAGCTGGTACAATTGCTCACCGACACACCCTGGCGACTGCCAGAGCGCGTGGACCTTCTCTCCCAGGGCCCAATTTACCACCAGAACTCAGCGGTCCTGTGTTTGACGGCCTGGCCGTTGAATCTTGGATCCTGACCAGGGCTGGATTCTCTAAAAAGGTCGCCGCAACGATGGCTAACGCCCGAAAGCCCGTTTCGGCTCGCATCTACCAGGGTACTTGGAAGGTCTTTTTTACTTGGTGCAGGGAACATGGTTGTTCCCCGCTCCTCTTTTCAATTCCGAACATTCTATCTTTTCTCCAGGCAGGCCTAGATTCAGGTCTAGCGCCTAGTACTCTTAGACGACAGATATCAGCTTTGTCGGTTCTTTTTCAGCGAAAGATCGCGTCTAATTTTCAGGTTAGGACCTTTATTCAGGGGGTTGTCCATATAGTTCCTCCCTACAAGACTCCCTTAGAGGTTTGGGACCTCAATCTAGTCCTGGGAGTCCTACAGGAGTCTCCTTTTGAACCTTTGCAGGAAGTTTCTCTATCATTTCTTTCCTGGAAAGTGGTGTTTTTGGTAGCCATTACATCCATAAGGCGGGTTTCGGAGCTGGCTGCACTGTCTTGTCGAGCTCCGTACTTACTTTTCCATCAGGATCAGTGGTCTAGACAACACACTTTTTTTGCTAATTGGTCCTCATATCATCTAAGAGGAAATTGCTGGTTCCCTCAGTTTGCTTGCTCCGGATCCCTACGTGTGCGAATGTTCCATAGCTGGTTAGGATTGTTGACATCCAAGTATGGAATAATCGGATGGCTGTCCTGGATAAAGCAAACTGGACAACGGTCATGTTTTCACTTCCTTATAGTCTGCAGGAAGGCTTTGCTTTTTCCTTAAAGGGCACGTTCTGGCTACGTGGATTTCGAGCCAGTTTCAGTGCTTAACGTATCAGTAGGCCCAGTGTTCCTCGTAGGGATCCCTGCTAACTCCCACTGTGTGTGATGGCTGGGCCTTGCCAGCTTCGTGGAAACAGTATTGTTAAAAAACTGGTCGATCCTCAACTTATTCCCAAAAGTTAAAATGCTACTCGTATTTTAGGAAGCCTCTTGAGACCGTACTTAGGGGGTGGGTTAGCTTTCCAGGCAACTTGATTATTATATTTACAACTGTGAGGAGTGGTGTTCTCCAGCCCTAAGTGTACGGCTGTTGAGGAGTGCCCACATCTCGTCCCAAGAACAGCAGTGCAGATTCACGATTTTGTGTTATTCAACAACCTTTTCTCTAAGGAAACCTCATTGGTGGGCACAGCAGTCACCCTGGCCTGCTAGCTTTCAATGATTAACTTTTACTCCTCAAAATTTGGCTTCAGAGTTAGGTTTCTTCTTCAGGATATTAACTTTCACTCTGACTTATTTTTCTATCCACTGCTTTTTTGCAGTACAAGCTGAGAGTGTGAGCTTCGCCTTGCTTCTTGTATACACGGAAGCAGAAGTCAGAACGGTTGTTTTATTTACTTATTCAAGTCTCCACTTCAACTGATAAACCACTTTCATAGTTTGTTCAATTAGAGTGTACTGATTAACAAAATATATTAACTAAAAATAAACTAAATAATCCAGTAATTTCTTTCTTTGCCAGCAATGACAATTTATTCTCAATTCCCAGGTAAAATCTGTAATCAGTGAAGACAGATTGTTGAATTACTGAGAAGGCAATTGGTGCTCGCAGTACTCTATGTGGACAGGAGGAGGTGACAGCTGAGCTCCTGCCCCTTCTTTTTGAATTTGACACATGGCGACTGCCATCTCCTATCTCAGTAATGTAAAATTGTCTTCAGTGAATACAGATTTTACCCTGCAGTTGAGAATTTTGAGAACAAATAATCAGTCTAGGAAAAGGGATAAGCAAAATTAAATTATAAAAAAAAATAAATGTATAAAATCTTTCTAAATCTTACTATGACTTTCTCTATTTTGTCCCCATAGACAATGTGCCTTAGCTGCTCTAACAGACGTGAAGTCTTACTTAACTGAAGAAGGTGGACAGATCGCTGTAAGTCTTGTCATTTTGTGTCATATTTAGGTTGGCAAAAACGCTTAAACGCATGAATGAAGCATCCTATTATTTAGAATGAATTCCGCAATTTTTGTGCACATGGTGCGTTTTTTTCAGCGCGAAAAAACGCAGCATGTTCATTAATTTCGTGTTAAATCTGCGTTTTCCCTCTATATTATTGACCTAGAATGTTCAGGAAAATTTTGCTGTAAAAACGCACCAAAAAACGCATGCGCTTTTTTCGCTGAAAAAGTCCGTTTTTGCTCAGGAAATTTCTGCAAACATTCGTGAACGTGTGCACATAGCCTTAGTGATTGATAAACTCTGGATACTTGAGGATAAACATGGCTGCTTCTGTCTCTTGTAGGTTTTTGATGCTACAAATACAACAAGAGAGAGAAGATCAATGATTGTCGATTTTGCCAAAGAAAATGACTTCAAGGTGAGTTGTCACAAGAGCAGCGTCCTGAGAAAGAACAAGTAATGTTGAGGCGCCGTGTGCAATGAAGTGAAGGAGTCGGTCTGTTCCGTATCGGTCATCGGCAGTGGCTTTCATTTGTGAATTCACTGTATTCACTTGGCCAGTGATTTATAGTGTCTTAACAGCATCCATAAATAATGATCGTTGAGGTCCATCGGCTTTTTGAAACTGATTTGTATATCGCTAACGCCTTAATTTGTTTTTCTCTAGGTGTTCTTTATTGAATCTATATGTGATGATCCATCGGTTGTTGCCAGCAATGTTATGGTGAGTGCAATTAATGAAATCCGCTCCGATCAGATCTGCTTCCGCCAACATTTCCTAATAGCTGCAATGTCGTTACAGGAAGTGAAATTATCCAGCCCAGACTACAAAGGGTGTTCATCAAAACAAGCCCTGGATGACTTCATGAAGAGGATCAACTGCTACAAGAACATGTACGAACCCTTGATCCAGACAATCATGACAGGTAATGTTTGGGTCCTGCCCAGGCTTTTATTACCATTAGTTTACACATGAGCTATTTCTACTCATTGTATATGGCGGGACTGATCCACAGTGAAGTCTTAACGTCTTTGAAATGCCGACTAAGTACATTTTCATAAATTGGCTCTTTAGACTTGGTGATTCAAGAAATGTAATATTTCACAGTAATGTATATGTCCTTCTCTTCATAAAGGGACCTCTCTATGATCATTGTCATTGATGTCGGACGAAGATTTTTGGTGAATAAAGTAACGGATCACATCCAAAGCAAGATCGTCTACTATCTAATGAATATCCATGTCCAGCCCCGCTGTATATACCTATGTAGAGCTGGGGAAAGCGAATGTAACGTCAAGGGAAAAATTGGTGGCGATTCTGGTTTATCACAACGGGGGAAAAAGGTAATGCTAAACAAACCATCCATATTCTTATTTATTTGGCACACTGCATGATGGGTATATAGATATCTATCTTAATATATATATTTATTATTGTACTGTTCATACATCTGTCATTTTTCTAATTGTGCTACATTAAAAAGTGTGCACACTGACTTCTATAGGCTTTGTTGTACTGGCTAATGCTGGCTGCAGAATGAGTTAATGACGAGCCCAATGAGAGTGTGACTTTTTATGTTTTCTTTTTTTTTTTTAAATCTTCTCTCGGCTGATTTATGACCACATTGAAGCTGAAAATCTAGAAAAACAAAGCCTCTGAAAGCCAAGTGGTGTAAAAAAAAAAATCATTTTTTGCAACATGGTTTATGTTGCAAAAAATGATTTTTTTTTTTTTTTTTTTTTTTAGTCCATACATACATTTAATTTAAAATCTGAAGTGGAGAACCCCTTCAAATCTAATCTCACACTGATCCGTTAAACCTACTAGTATTCTTTCATATCCTAGTTTTCCACTGCCCTGAAGAAATATATTGAAGACCAGAACCTAAAGGAGCTGAAAGTCTGGACTAGTCAGCTGAAAGAGAACTATTCAGACGGGTGAAGCCTTGAAAGTGCCCTATGAGCAGTGGAAGGCTTTAAATGAGCTTGATGCTGTAAGTTACTCATCGCATTATTGTATATCAAGTCTTTGTTTTTTATTAAAAATGTATTTTCTTATTTATAAAGTGACTTCTGGAATATGCACCATGGTTCTATCTCTTTTTAAATGTAGAGTAGGAAAACTTAAATGGAATCTGTCACTAGGTTTTTACTACACATCTGAGAGCCGCATGATGTAGGGGCAGAGACCCTGATCCAGCATTTCACTTGCTTTACTTTGTGCCGCAGTTTTCATAAAATCACTCTTCTTTGCTGTAGATCTAGCAGTTCTTTGAATGCTAAGCTCTGTATAACCCCATCCACACTGCTGATTGGCACCTTTTCATGTACACTGTGCATAGGCAGAAAGCTGGCAATTAGTGATGGGGTTATACAAAGCTCACAAATATTGAGGGCTAAATGACAGCAGGTTTACTAGTTTTAATCTCCTGCTGATAAACTAGTGATTTTATCAAAACTACAGCAAGCAGCCCAGTAAGTGACACATCACTGGAATCGGGTTCTTTTGGCTCTACATTCTGCTGCTGTCAGATTTGGTGGCGATGATCTGGCGACAGGTTCCCTTTTAAGGTGGCCATACATATTGATCAGTTTAAAACTAATCTGTGTGATTTTTAAACCAAAACTATTTTCTGGTGAAATTTAATCGGTAGGATGATCAATGGTTCATTCATCAGTTTAGGCATCCGCGTACTTCTGTCTAATGTGTATGGCCACCTGCTATAATGCTGATTATCCTTTGATCGACCAGGGCGTGTGTGAAGAAAAGACCTATGAAGAGATAAAGGAACAGTTTCCGGAAGAATATGCGTTACGTGCTCAGGATAAATATCACTATCGCTACCCGTCAGGAGAGGTGAGTTCTTCCGATTGCTCTGCGGTATTAATGTAGGTAACAAACCCTGCTTGTCTCCCATTGTGTAATTTCATGGTTCATTTCTCTGTTTGCTGTAGTCTTACCAGGATCTAGTGCAGCGTCTGGAGCCTGTAATCATGGAGCTGGAGAGACAAGGGAATGTCCTAGTTATTTGTCATCAGGCCATTATGAGATGCCTCCTGTCTTATTTTCTGGATAAATCTGCAGGTATGCAGCATGATATTCTGTATAGCATTGGCATTACTAAATGCATATATAATGCAGCATATCTTAATCTTTGTATTTTCTAGATGAAATGCCGTATCTCAAGTGTCCGCTGCATTCAATGCTTAAGCTGACTCCCTATGCATATGGTAAGTGTCTCATTGTGAGTGGTCCCTGCATGTGTGCCCTGGGTTGTAGGAACAAGAGCCAGTGTTGGGGTACACCAAAACCCAGGAGTGGGGAATGTGACGCTGCTCTGGAACCAGTAATGGAAGATTCTGGTGTGAATTAGAAAAAAGCTGAAGCCCCTTTACTGCATTGTTCTTTAGTTTGTAATGTAATAACTGTAGTTGTGGGTCTAACCGGTTTCTATTCATCTTACAGGATGTCGCGTTGAGACGGTCACCTTCAGTGTAGATGCTGTAAACACCCATGTGGACAGACCAGAGGTGAGCGATTTATATTGACGCTTTTTAGAAATGGTTGCCGCCACTGAATAAGCCCAGTGTATAGAATAATCTGAAGATGGCTTCTCAGTAACCATTATATGTGCCCCTTGGCATTCCAGGATTGTAAGAAAGGCCCTACCCTGCTGATGAGACGCAATAGTGTCACACCTCTCGCGAGTCCTGAACCAACAAAGAAAGCGCGGATCAACAGCTTTGAGGATCTTGGCTCGGCTCTGTCCGGCTGCGCCTCTCAGGAGCCGTCTGTGGTACAAGCCCCACAGGTCAGTGTTTGCCCCTGATCATGTCCGTCTAAACTTACAATCCTTGCTCTTTATGGTCTGAGGATCCTAAGTGGTGTAATATTGTGCATTCAGAAATTGGGAAACTTTAGTTCTTCGCTTTCTTTTCTGACTTTTGATCTCTTCTTATTTTGGTCCTTTTTTCTCCTTTACAGCCTTTACTTGGCAAGGCTTGTCTGTAAGTATTCGCTTTTTACTGTCCTCTCCATTCTTCTGTCATTTATTAACACTTTTAAGTGCAAGAACTTTACCTAACCCTTTTGTAAAGATTAGACGCATATCCTGCTTGTGTGCTCCTCACTACATTGAATCTCATTGACCTTTTTCTATTCATATTTGTCCTTTCTGCGGTTATGGCCAGATTAGGTGCTGTGTATAAGCCCTTCACTTTCCTGATTTACTTGTCACCCATTTCAGAATCCATGTGCCCAATAGTTAGACACCCCTGAGATTAATCTCCATTCTCTTCCCCTCACTTTGAAGGCTCTCCGTTTGCCATTCCGTCACATTGGCCGCCTTATTGTTATTTAGAAGGTAATTGGTTGAGCGCATGCTGGCCACTCTTCTCATGTAAAGTGAACCCTCTAAAAATGTTCTTGAGCGAGCGGATGACCTACTGTACACCCATAAGTCCTGAATTCTGCCTCCTTGTTAAATCCTCTCCATTCATGACTGTTAGGCATGCTTGTTATGTCCATAATAAATGCACACTGATGGCGCACAGAAGCATGTCATCGCTGTGGTTTGTCATTCACCTTTGTAAGTTATGAGAAATGATGACAGTCACAATTCTGCCATGTGTGCACATGTACAATAAAGGATGCCTGGATATTATTTCTAGTTAAAAAATAGTGTCATAATATCATAAATCTGAATGGTCTTGTAAACTCCTTTTTTTTTTTTTTATAGAGAATTTGTCACCAGGTTTTTGCATTTAATCTAAGCTGAGCATAATGTCGAGACAGAGAACCTGATTCTAGCAATGTATCACTGTGCGGCTTGCTGTAGTTTGATATATGTAATGTTTTAACAGGAGATTAGCTCTAGGGGGCCAGTAAACCTGATCTTCCATACTAATGATCTCTGTAACTTTGCTCCTGCCAATGATTAGCAGCTTTCTGCCTATGCACAGTGTACACATTAAGTGGTCTGTGGTGTGGGCAGCATTATGCACAGCTCATCAGTCAGGGAACTGCTAGATCTGCAGCAGATAAAGCAGGGATTTTAATTAATCTACAGCAAGCGGCTTAGTAAGTGATATATTACTCTAATGGGGGTCTCTGACCCCACATCATGCTTCTCTCTGGAGCAGTAGCAATACACTGGTTACCAATTTCATTTAAGAAGGGGAAAGGCTTTGCATGTAGATTATGTTCTTTTCCTTTACAATGAGCCTGTTTGTTGCTGTCCATATTTCATGTCCTTTCCAGAATTATAATCTAGAAGTTAAAGGGAAGCGGTCAGCAGGTTTCTGCTCTGTTATCCGAGAGCAACATGATATAGAAGACACTCTGATTCCGGTCATATGCCAATTACTAGACTGCATGCTGCAGATTCAATAAAATCAGTGTTTTAACAGCAGGCGATCATCACTAGAGGAATAGTTCTCTCATGCCATGTATTCCCCCTGCCCCCAACACTGATTGGAGTTCAGTAGTGTGGACGGGGTTATACAATGATCTGCTGCAGAGGAAGTGGTGACCCCTTTCAGCAGCAGAATGGAAGGAAAGGAGACACACTAGTAATGACTAGTGGGTAGGCGGAGCCCAGATAGGATTGACACCTCAGATTAAAAAAGTGTTGACCGGCCCCTCCAGCTCGGGCTCTCCTACTCCTGCTTCTTCAGTCTAAAATTTGAGGTCCAGAGGATAGGTCGCTGCTGGAAGCAGCTCCTCAGAAAACTTTATTATTTTTATCGGACAAGAGACTTGGATCACCAGAAGTGGTCTAGAGGTCTCAGGGGTCTCAGCGCTGCTGGACCCCCACCTCTCCCTTGGCGATCTGTAATACCCTGTATGGTGGTCCCTGCAGTTTCACGCCGGCCCTGGGGGATGAGGATTGCTTCCCTGGCGGGGACGCAAACCGCACATCGGGGGTCACTGCGTTCCCGCCCGGGGGGGGGGGAGCGATGGGCACAGCGCCACAAACCCCTGGGGGTCCCTGTGGCGCTCGGCTGGTGAGTACCGCATTTTTATGAATGTGTGTGTGCTCTCAGCGGCTGCTGCGGCAGCCGCTGGTACATGTATTAGATGTGACATGTTTGGTGACTGTATTTTATGTCCGCAGGCAGATACCTGCAGGACAGAGGAGAGCAGAGAGCGAGGAGTTCGCGCTCTTTTTTGAAGCCGGAGGGGGCGTGGCTTCACGCTTCCCGCTCTTTTTGTGACAGGAATCGCTCTGAGGAGACTGCAGCTTCACTGTCCTTCTCTTCCGGCTTCTCTCAGCGCGGCGGCCATTACAGAGGCTCCGGGCTCCGCTCCTCCTGTTAAAGGTATACTTTCACCGAGGCCAGCTGGGTGAGTGAATATCATCACCCCACAGCGCAGAACCTATCTGTGTTCCAAGTGACAGATAGCGTTTATCTGCAGCCGCGTTCTCTTATAGGGACCTGGGACTCGCACACTCCTTTTATTTTATATAGGGAGTTGTGGGGAGTTGGCGGCATTAACCCCTATGAAGGGTTAACCCTTTCAGCAATAACCGCCGCAGGTTCTACCGGTAGGGATCAGAACGCAGGAGGTTATTTATATACTGAGAGATAGCTGGGGTAACTCTCTTCTTTAAGAGCTTTAACCCTTCAGCGTACTTGCTCAGTCTGCTTAGTAACCACACTGTTTCCAGTTACTAACAGGGTTTTGACCTGCCATTTACTGCTGACATGTCGGTTCAGGGTCCGGAAGGTGCGGACCATCTACCAGATCCGCTACAGGATCCAAGTATCTGATACGCAGACTTCGACGGCATCAAGCGCTGCGATTTACAGCGATACCAAATTACATGCCATCGCTCAGTCAATTAATGGCTTGTCTGACCTTTTAGGTCAGTGGGTGTCAGCTAGATCCTCTCATGACAGGAAGCGGCGCAGGCCGGTGCCATCTTTTCCGCGTAGCGAATCAGAGATATCTGATATGGAATGCGGACAGGGTTCTCCTTCAAACTCAGAAAGGGAGTTATCCGATTCGGATAAGGAGGATCGGCAGGGACATTCTTTCTATGAAGCTGCAGGTCATGGATTCAGAGCAGTACTAGGATCCATGTGTGCTTCTAAGGCTTCCCTGTGCTGGTTGGTCCGTTTACGGAAGGCGTTGCAAAATAGATCTCCATTATCCGAGATAGATGGACTTCTCGATTTATTGGAGACTGCAGCCCAATATAGCTGTGATGCAGGTCTGGATACTGCGTCATTATTATCCAGGACGCAATCCTCAGCGGTCACAGTCAGAAGAGCACTGTGGCTTAGACAGTTGACCAGGGACGCGGTTTCCAAGCAGGGTTTACTGTCTTTAGCCTACAAGGGTGGTCAGCTATTTGGATCTGATCTCACAGAGCTGATTGCCAAGGCAAAGGCTAAAGAAGCGGCTTTACCACAGCGAAGGGCTATGGCTTCTACGTCTGGCAGACCTAGTGCCGGTAATGGTCGGCGGTATTTTCGGTCTAGGGGACGATCCGGTCAGTCTTCTTGGGGATCGGGTCGTCCCTCTTTTTCGGGAAAGAAGTCTTCTCAGAAATCCCGCACCCCTTGGAAACAAAGTTTCCGTCAAGACAAGCGGGAAACTGACAAGAAGCCCGCCAAGGCAGACTGACGCCAGGTCCTCACTCGAGGGCTCTCGAGTGGGGGGTCGCCTGCTCCAATTCAAGGCGAAATGGATTTCCCGCGTTCCGGATTCCTGGGTAACGCGAGTTGTGTCGGCAGGCTATTTCATAGAGTTTTCTTCTCGACCCCCGAACAGTTTTTGCCAGTCTCGCATTCCGTCAGAGCCCGAGCTATTTGCCGCTCTGCTGCGAGAGGTGGAATTCCTTCTGCAGAAGGGTGTAGTAATACCGGTTCCGACAGAGGACCGGGGAAAAGGTTTTTATTCAAATCTCTTTGTGGTCCCCAAAAAAGAGGACAAATTTCGTCCTATTCTGGATCTCAAAAGATTGAATCAGCATGTCCACACCCAAAAATTCCGCATGGAGTCACTTCGCTCCGTTGTGACAACCCTGTCGAAGAACGACTTTCTGGTGTCAATCGACATTCGCGACGCTTATTTGCATGTTCCCGTCGGAAGGGCTCACCAGCGCTTTCTTCGTTTTGCCATAGGTCAGGACCATTACCAATTTGTGGCCCTGCCATTCGGCTTGGCTTCAGCGCCCAGAGTTTTTACAAAAATTCTAGCGCCTCTCATGGCAATTCTTCGAAGACAGGGAGTTACGATTATTCCCTATCTGGACTACCTTTTGATTGTGGCGTCCTCAAAGGAGGAGGCGGTGACTGCTCGCAATCTATCCCTTCAGCTCCTGGAGGACTTCGGGTGGCTGGTCAATTGGGAGAAGTCGTCTCTGGAACCGTCGCAGTCAATCCTGTTTTTGGGGATGCATTTCGACACGGTACGGGCAGTGGTGTCCCTACCTCCAGACAAGCGGGCATGTCTCCTTCGACATGTACAGACTATGAAGTCTTCGACAGCAATGTCCCTTCGGAAGTGTATGCGCCTTTTAGGTCTGATGGTGGCTTCCATGGAAGCGCTTCCGTTTGCCCAGTTTCATTCCAGAGCCCTCCAAAGGCTCATTCTGAGTCATTGGGATCGATCGCAGATTGCACTGGATCGCAGTATCCTCATCTCTCGCAGGGTGCGAGAGTCCCTAAGTTGGTGGTCACGTCCAGGAACGTTATCACTGGTGAAGTCTTTCCTTCCTCCGAGGTGGTCGGTTATAACCACCGATGCCAGCCTGACGGTTGGGGGGGTGTCTGGAACGATCTCTGGGTTCAGGGAGTATGGTCATCGGAAGAGTCTGTTCTACAGATCAACATCGTGGAATTGAGGGCAATTTTCCTTTGCCTTCAACACTGGACGGTCCCTTTGAACGGTCTACCAGTCCGAGTGCAGACAGACAACGCAACGGCGGTCGCGTATATCAACCACCAAGGCGGGACGAGGAGTTCCAGGCTCATGGTGGAAGTGTCTCGGATCCTGAATTGGGCGAGGGCAGAGTGCCAGCCATCTCTGCGATTCACATTCCAGGAGTTCAGAATACCACGGCAGACTTCCTCAGTCGAAAGAAGATGGATCCCGGAGAATGGAGTCTTCATCCGGAGATCTTTGCTCTGCTGTGCTCCCTTTGGGGAGTTCCCCAAGTGGATTTGATGGCATCCAGGTCCAATGCCAAGTTGCCGACCTTCATGTCCAGGTACAAGGACCCGAAGGCTGTGGCGGTGGATGCTCTGGTGGCCCCGTGGGACCGATTCGAGCTAATCTATGTGTTTCCGCCGATATCCTTACTTCCTCTGGTGCTGCGTCGGATCAGACTGGAGAGAATCCCGGCTATGTTGATAGCCCCAGATTGGCCAAGGAGGACGTGGTTCTCGACACTGGTGTCGCTTTTGGCAGCACCGCCATTTCCACTTCCTCTTCGCCCGGACCTGTTAACCCAGGGTCCTGTCCGTCATCCGGACTTGAAGTCTCTGCGTTTGACGGCGTGGCTCTTGAGACCGAAATACTGACCCGTAGAGGTTTTTCAGCCGAAGTCATTGCCACTCTGCAAGCTGCCAGAGGTCCGGCTACTACTAGAATTTACCACAAGACCTGGGAAGCCTCTTCTCGTGGTGTTTGGGTTCGTCAAGGAACCCGAGGATTTTTTCCATTCCCAATCTGTTGGCTTTTCTACAGTACGGGCTGGACAAGGGTTTGGCAGTTAGCACCCTGAGGGGTCAGGTTTCTGCCCTGTCCCTGTTGTTCCGGAAAGTTATCGCCTCGCGTAGGGACTGCGCTCCTTTTTTCGCGGGGTAACCCGTCAGTTTCCGCCGCGGAAGGCACCTGTGTCTCCTTGGCGGCTCAACCTTGTCCTGGAGGCTCTTCAGCATGGGCCTTTTGAGCCAATGGATTCTGCTAACCTTTCTTTGCTTTCTTGGAAGGTTGCCTTCCTAGTCGCAGTCACTTCTTTGAGAAGGGTTTCTGAGTTGGCGGCTCTTTCTTGCTCGCCTCCTTTCCTGGAATTTTACCCAGATCGAGTAGTGCTTTGCACACGGGGCGACTTTCTACCTAAGGTAGTGTCGCATTTCCATGTTAACCAAGATATTGTTTTACCTTCACTTTGCCCGGGCCCGAGGAATGCAAAGGAACGGGTTTTGCACACATTGGATTTAGTGCGGGCCTTGAAGTTCTATTTGTCTGTTACTCAAGGTTTTAGAAAGTCAGACTCCTTGTTTGTGATTCCAGCAGGTCGTCGACGTGGTCAAAGAGCTTCCAAGGACTCTATAGCTCGTTGGATTCGGTCAGCCATTTTGGAGGCTTACCGACTTAAAGGCGAACCTTGCCCGATTAAGATTCGTGCTCATTCCACAAGGGCTGTGGCCTCATCATGGGCCTTTCATCAAGGGGCTTCGGCAGCTCAGCTCTGCCGAGCGGCGACTTGGCGATCCGTCCACACGTTTACAAAGTTTTTTAAGGTGGACGTCAGTGCTTCCGCTGATGCGGCCTTAGGACGCAGGGTCCTACAGGCAGCTGTAGTGTAAAGTTCTAGTTAACTTGTATTTGGCGCCTGTTGCGCATTTATCAAGGTTGTTGGGATTCTGCCTGTTTTTTCTTGGTTATATTCCCACCCTTAATTTTTGGACTGCTTTGGGACGTCCCACTAGTCATTACTAGTGTGTCTCCTTTCCTTCCATTCTGCTGCTGAAAGACGGATTTTGGTAAGAACTTACCTGTAAAATCCTTTTCAGCGAATGAAGGAAAGGAGACACAGCACCCGCCCATGGCAGAAGTGTGTTGATGTGTTTTCAGATGCGGCGTGACCCTCTTCTGATAGCGATTATCTGGACTGAGGTTGACGCGCTACGGCTCCTTTCCAGCATTGCCAGCTCATCGCGGTGGTCAGGTCCAGTGAGTAGTACCTGGAACTGTGTGTTTTTTTGCCTGCCTGCATGCATAACCTGTATTCTTGCTTTTTCTCTGAAGTCCTTCAGAAGGGGTTATGTTGCTCCGCTGGTGATATTTGCTCTTCCCTAAGCTTTTGTACGACTGAAGAAGCAGGAGTAGGAGGAGCCCGAGCTGGAGGGGCCGGTCAACACTCTTTTTAATCTGAGGTGTCAATCCTATCTGGGCTCCGCCTACCCACTAGTCATTACTAGTGTGTCTCCTTTCCTTCCTTCGCTGAAAAGGATTTTACAGGTAAGTTCTTACCAAAATCCGTCTTTTTTTTTTTTTTTTTCTTTAATCAAAATAACAGCGAGCATTCCATTTAGTCGCATGCCGCTGGAATCATGGACTGTGCCTCCACATCAAACTGCTCTGATTACATGGCAAAAACCTGCGGATAGGATTCCCTTTAAGCGTCATAAGTCTGACGTACTATATATCACATGATTTGTAAGTGCACCATCCTTAAAGGAGTATTCTTATCTCCAAGATGCTACCCCAATATGCAGTAGGTGTAATAATAATATTCATAAATTCCTCCAATTAGAAATGTAGTATACAGTGCCTTGCGAAAGTATTCGGCCCCCTGGAACTTTTCAACCTTTTCCCTCATATCATGCTTCAAACCTAAAGATACCAAATGTTAAATTTTGATGAAGAATCAACAAGTGGGACACAATTGTGAAGTTAAACGAAATTTATTGGTTATTTAAAATTTTTGTGGAAATACAAAAACTGAAAAGTGGGGCATGCAAAATTATTCGGCCCCTTTACTTTCAGTGCAGCAAACTCACTCCAGAAGTTCATTGTGGATCTCTGAATGATCCAATGTTGTCCTAAATGACTTATGATGATAAATATAATCCACCTGTGTGTAATCAAGTCTCCATATAAATGCACCTGCTCTGTGATAGTCTCAGGGTTCTGTTTGAAGCACAGAGAGCATCATGAAGACCAAGGAACACAACAGGCAGGTCCGTGATACTGTTGTGAAGAAGTTTAAAGCCGGATTTGGATACAAAATTATTTCCAAAACTTTAAACATCCCAAGGAGCACTGTGCAAGATATCATATTGAAATGGAAGGAGTATCATACCACTGCAAATCTACCAAGACCTGGCCGTCCCTCTAAACTTTCATCTCAAACAAGGAGAAGACTGATCAGAGATGCAGCCGAGAGGCCCATGATCACTCTGGATGAACTGCAGAGATCTACAGCTGAAGTGGGACAGTCTGTCCATAGGACAACAATCAGTCATACACTGCACAAATCTGGCTTTTATGGAAGAGTGGCATGATGAAAGCCATTTCTCAAAGATATCCATAAAAAGTGTCGTTTAAAGTTTGCAACAAGCCACCTGGGAGACACACCAAACGTGGAAGAAGGTGCTCTGGTCAGATGAAACCAAAATCGAACTTTGTGGCAACAATGCCAAACGATATGTTTGTCGTAAAGGCAACAAAGCTCATCGCCCTGAACACACCATCCCCACTGTCAAACATGGTGGTGGCAGCATCATGGTTTGGGCCTGCTTTTCTTCAGCAGGGACAGGGAAGATGGTTAAAATTGATGGGAAGATGGATGGAGCCAAATACAGGACCACTCTTGAAGAAAACCTGTTGGAGTTTGCAAAAGACCTGAGACTGGGACAGAGATTTGTCTTCCAACAAGACAATGATCCCAAACAAAGCAAAATCTACAATGGAATAGTTCACAAATAAACGTATCCAGGTGTTAGAATGGCCAAGTCAAAGTCCAGACCTGAATCCAATCGAGAATCTGTGGAAAGAGCTGAAAACTGCTGTTCACAAACGATCTCCATCCAACCTCACTTAGCTCGAGCTGTTTGCCAAGGAAGAATGGGCAAGAATTTCAGTCTCTCGATGTACAAAACTGATAGAGACATACCCCAAGCGACTTGCAGCTCTAATCACAGCAAAAGGAGGCGCAACAAAGTATTAAGTTAAAGGGGCCGAATAATATTGCACGCCCCACTTTTCAGTTTTTGTATTTCCACAAAAATTTAAAATAAACCAATAAATTTCGTTCAACTTCACAATTGTGTCCCACTTGTTGTTGATTCTTCACCAAAAATTTACATTTGGTATCTTTATGTTTGAAGCATGATATGTGGGAAAAGGTTGAAAAGTTTCAGGGGGCCGAATACTTTCACAAGGCACTGTAGGTCTTCTGATTCACTATGTCTTTCCTCATATGCAGACATTGCAGGACCTTAGGTATCCATGGTTACAACCAATGATATAGTGAGTTAGCTAGTTGCCGTAACCAAAGATACCCAAAGTCCTGCAATGCCTGCACATGAGAAAAGCGACATGGTGAAGCAGAAAAACTACACTACATTTGTAATTGGAGGAATTTACGAATATTCTTATTCCATCTACTACTTATTGGTTTATGATCTTGGATATTGGAATATCCCTTTTAATGTTTTTTCTGTGTTTTTCCCAATGTCATGGTGTGCTGTAACGTTTTCCATTCTGCCGCATGACACAAGGCTAAAACAAGGCGACCGTACATTGACACAATTCTCTCTTCTCTGCAGGGCATGAGTGCTGCAGAGTTTCATGGGCAATTCAAGAGCTGCCAAGTCAACAAGTGATCATCTTGTCGTTGTCTGCGTTCTGTGCTCCATTACCGAACTTTCTCTGCGAACGTCTTCTCTCTGGCCTCGAGCGCTAGAGCCTGCAGCCGCTTATGTCAGAACGCATTACAGCCAACTGGAAACGCAGATAAACACCAAAGGGTTTTGTTTTGTTCTTCATTCTATTTCCAACCAAGAGTTGATTGAGGAGCCTCCGGATCATTTCAGTTTGCGGGCTGCACAGCTGGAACTGCTTGTACGCCGCCAAGTCTTATCTTCTGTTAGGTTTTACTTGTGAATATACTGTATATTATTTTCTAATTTTTTGTTTTGATTTTGCATACACTGTTAAGTTGATTTTTAGTTTTGATATGGTTTTAGATTTCAACCAAACTCCTTTAAATAAAGGCCTAGAAATAGTGTAGGTGAATCTCTGCCTTCCCCATGCTGCAAAGTACTATGCCCTGCCACTTTCTGAGATATTGAGTATACTGTCCACCTGTCCCTGCTGTATTCTGCGTGATATTCTCTGTGGTGTACGCTGCAGCTCCAGATCACTATTGATTGCCTAGTATGGGAATGCTGCACCTAGATCAGTTACATCATAAGGTTGAAACCTTCATTTGCAAATCTTCAGGGCCGACCATTGACATTATGCATTAGCTGACGGTCTGTGTCTTGCAGCCCTACCCCAACTTTCTGTGTTGATTCATAAAACTGTCCAGCTATGTGAGCCATATATCACATGGCCACTATATGCCACAGTGTGATTATCGCCATACTCTTTGGTTTAAAAAGAGAAAAAAATAAAACCCCCTTTTTCTCTCCCAGAAGCTGCTAATGTCTTCATTATGTCCCCCAGCGGCTCACACTTTGACTCGCCATATCATTCAGCTTTTTTTTTTTTTTTTTAATTTCAGAGCAAAATTAGAAAAATATGGGTTGGGAGGACTCTATTTTTGTACGGTTTCACTTTATCTCAAAGATGCATATTTGCACTTTAATGTTTGACAGGGTTGTGAGGCTCAGATGATGCTCAGATGGCATGGACTGATAAAGGAAAGGGCGAATGGAAGAATGTGTTTTATTAAGATGTATGGTTGTGTCTGACACCTGCTGGAAACACAACAGATAAGTGGTGCTCAAATGCTGATGTGCATCGCAACGAGACACCATTACTGTTGCGCTGGGACTGATTATATGGGCTGCACAGTAACATTACATAATCCCATAGAGAAGTGTGGGATATGTGGTGTAATGGGCCACAGCCATCTGTGGTGGTCCCGCACACCTGCATTTGATTGTGTTTTTCATGTGAGTAATTCTATTTGACTGGAAATGTCCTGTTCTTTTATTATTTTATATATATATAAAATATATATTATATATTATATATATATATATATATATATATATATAATATATATATATATATATATATATAAACTTTTAAAAATATTTATTTTTTTTAATAGTTGCTTTAAATTCTTCAGTTTTCTAGAAATGTGAGAATCGGACACTTTAACATGTGCCTCTTGGCCGCTGGATAGCGCATGGATTACTTGCAGCCATAGATCTACAGATATTCTGCACACAATTCAGTGATCTCTGGGTCCAACTTTCTCTTAAGTTCCCAAGGGTACAATGACATGTAGTGACGTAATGGCCATTGTCTTGCCAGCACAAGAAACTAAATTTCTTAATCCCCCTAACAGGAGGGTTTTACATTTTGTGTTGGTGCTCGTTATCGCTGTGTCTGGGTGCCCTTTACCATCAATAACTAACCGTATGTTTTTTGTTGGTCTCCCTCGAGCGTGTTAACTTGGAAACTGTAGAAGTTAATCGTTACAGAAGACCAACATTATATTTTTTTTTTATTAGACCTTTTGTAATTTTAATATGTTTTAGTATGCTATTTATTTATTTAATGTTGGAAGTTCGGCTTATGTTTCCATTATATTTGTTACATGTTAATTGTACTTGTATGTGTGTATTTGTCTGATCTGATTGCCTAAGAGAAGCTATGCCAGTTACTATGCCTTTCAGAGATTTGTATATTTTGCTGTTTCTGGACCAATAAAATTTAAACCCTTATAGAATATTTGTTATGTGGCTTATGTTTATCCAACCATTCATTTTTAATTTAGTTTATTCACTCATATATCACCATTAATTCTGCAGAGCTTTACAGACATTATTGGGACTGTCCCCATTGGGACTCACAATCTAAATTCCCTATCCTCAGTATATTTTTGGAGTGTGTGAGGAAACTGGAGAACCTGGAGGAAACCCACAGAGACAAACTCATTGAGGAGAACATACAAACTCCTTGCAGATTTTGTCCTTGGTAGGATTTGAACCCATGACACCAGCGCTCAAAACAACTTAAAAATCCAAATTCTCGAATTCTGTAACTTGTCCTCCACTATGTGTTCTTCCTATTCATCAACAGCTGAACAGTGCTAACCACTGAGCCACCATGCTGCCTAAATAATCCATGGGGCCGTTCACATGCAGTGGATGGGTGAAGCGTTTTAATTTTTCATATGTGAAAATCTGACTCAAAACTAATGAAATTTGTACAGTGTTTTGTATGCCCGAAAAATTGCATTCGAGCCGGCTGTGGTCAGTGTTGGGGCATGTGCTGAGCGGTGACTGTAGTGGCGCCTTCTGCACCCCTATGACTCAAAGCCCAAGGCTGCTGCTGTATTAATTTCCTCCGTGCAGCAGGCTCACAGTGCGGGTGCTAGGTAGCGTCAGAATGCTATTAACCTGCAGCTATAGGGTTAATCTGCAGGCTGATATGTGTTTTATATGAGTGGCTCTCTTTTAATACTTGGACCAGATAAAGTGGCCATTTCCTGAAGCGGCCACAACCTCATGTTTATTTTTTATTTTTATTTTTTGCCCCTACAAAATTGCACAGCAATTACCATATGTTTTATGGGTAACACATGGGTTCTGCAAAATGTAAGATTTAAAGAGATGATCCACTAACTACAGTCATGGCCAAAAGTTTTGAGAATGACACAAATATTAATTTTTACAAAGTCTACTGCTTCACTTTTTCTAAGCAATTTGCATATACTCCAGAATGTTATAAAGAGTGATCAGCTTAACAGCAATTACTTGTAAAGTCAATATTTGGCTAGAAAATGAACTTTATCCCCCAAAACACATTTCAACATCATTGCAGCGCTGCCTTAAAAGGACCAGCTAACCTCTTTTCAGTGATTGCTCCATTAACACAGGTGTGGGTGTTGATGAGGACATGGCTGGAGATCAATCTGTCATGATTAAGTAAGAATGACACCACTGGACACTTTAAAAGGAGGCTGGTGCTTGGCATCATTGTTTCTCTTCTGTTAACCATGGTTATCTCTAAAGAAACACGTGCAGTCATCATTGCAATGCACAAAAATGGCCTAACAGAGAAGAGTATCGCAGCTAGAAAGATTGCACCTCAGTCAACAATCTATCGCATCATCAAGAACTTCAAGGAGAGAGGTTCCATTGTTGCCAAAAAGGCTCCAGGGCTCCCAAGAAAGACCAGCAAGCGCCAGGACCATCTCTTAAAAGTGTTTCAGCTGCGGGATCGGGCTACCAGCAGTGCAGAGCTTGCTCAGGAATGGCAGCAGGCAGGTGTGAGTGCATCTGCACGCACTGTGAGGCAGAGACTCTTGGAGCAAGGCCTGGTCTCAAGGAGGGCAGCAAAGAAGCCACTTCTCTCCAGAAAAAACATCATGGACAGACTGATATTCTGCAAAAGGTACAGGCAGTGGACTGCTGAGGACTGGGGTAAAGTTATTTTCTCTGATGAATCCCCTTTTCGATTGTTTGGGACATCAGGAAAACGCCTCATTCGGAGAAGACAAGGTGAGCGCTACCACCAGTCTTATCTCATGCCAACTGTTAACCCCTTCCCGACCTATGACGCCACATAGGCGTCATGAAAGTCGGTGCCAATCCGACCCATGACGCCTATGTGGCGTCATGTGGAGATCGCGCTGCTGCGGGTCGGGTGAGCGGGGTCAATCAAATATCACCCGACCCGCACGTTCAGGACGACCTGGACTTCACCCCAGGGGGGGTGGCTTTGCCCCCCCGTGGCCGAGATCGCTGCAGATGACCTTTTTTTCACCCCCTCCACATCTGATTGGAGCGAGCGTCCATGTGACGCTCTCCTTCCAATCAGATGTGGAGGGGGTGGAGTAAACTATGGCTGATCTTGCTCTTCAGCTTCATCCGTTCCTGGAAGCTGAAGAGCGAGGTGCCTGCTACTGCCCTGCCGTTTCCTGACCTGCATCGCCACCGCTGCTGCTGCTGCATCTGGTACTCCTCTCTGCTCACCCCCATCCCAAAACACTCCCTCGACCTCTGTTCCCTTCCCACTTCCCCCCTGATCTTCCCCTGCCCCCTTGATCACTCCCCCTTGCTGCTGATTCTGACAGCAGTTTAGCTCCATTCATCTCTGCACTCCCTGCTCTGACGCCCACCTGCCCTGTGATCACCCCCAGCCAGTGATCACCCGATCACCTGCCCCAGATCACCCTGCCCCAGATCACCCCACTGCTGTACTCTGACAGCTCCCTTGCTGCACCTCCAGCTCCCTCACTTGACAGCCCCTTCCTCCCCGTGATCATCTCTCAGCCCAGTGATCACCCCCTGCCCCCCTGATCACCCCGCCCCCGATCACCCCTGACCCCCTGATCACCCCTCTGCTGCTGCAGCTCCTCTGCTTCATCTCCACCTGCTGTGCTGCATCTCCTAGCCCCCTCCTGCCCCCCGTGCACCTGACACCACTCCTGCCCCCGCGCACCCTGACACCAACTCCTGCCCCCCGCACCTGCGCACGCCCCTCCGCGCACGAGCCAACTCCTGCCCCCCGCACGCGCATGCCACTCTGCCCCCCGCACCTGACAGCCAACTCCTGCCCCCGCGCACCTGACAGCCAACTCCTGCCCCCCGCGCACCTGACAGCCAACTCCTGCCCCCGCACCGACAGCAACCTGCCCGGCACGACAGCCAACTCCTGCCCCCCGCGCACCTGACAGCCAACTCCTGCCCCCCGCGCACCTGACAGCCAACTCCTGCCCCCCGCGCACCTGACAGCCAACTCCTGCCCCCGCGCCCTGACAGCCAACCCTGCCCCCGCGCCCTGACAGCCAACTCCTGCCTCCCGCGCGCCTGACAGCCAACTCCTGCCCCCCGGCGCCTGACGCACTCCTGCCCCCGCGCCTGACAGACAAACTCCTGCCCCCGGCACTGACAGACAACTCCGCCCCCGCGCACTGACAGAAACTCCTGCCCCCCACGCTGACAGCACTCCTGCCCCGCCGCTGACAGACAAGTCCTGCAGTACAAAGTTTCAACAAACACTCACACACGCACACTATAATAAAGTTTTAGCTTTTTTTACACACGCACACACCACACTCACGATGTCTCACTCGTCCCATTCATCCCAGAGGGTGTACTCAGCGGAGGAGGCATATGCTTATATTGCCTCCGAAGCTGATAGTGAAGGAGAGGACCCTACTTTTCTGTATTCCTCCCCCTCTTCCTCCTCCAGTGACACAGACGTACCAACACCAAGACGTCGCAGCACAAGAAGTCGTCCGGAGGCCGAGGAAGAAGAGCCGGAGGCCGGAGAAGAAGAGCCGGAGGCCAGGGAAGAAGAGTTGGAAGCCGGGGAAGAAGACCCAAGACCAAGTGTGAGTAACCCCCAACCTAGTGCTAGTCACACCCAACCTAGCACTAGTGCCCCCTCCTGGAACCCCGTCCCTGAAAATTTTGCTCCACGGATTCCTGATTTTGTTCCCCAATCAGGAATCCAGTTCAGACTGCCAACTTCAAAGAAATAGACTTTTTCAAAGTCTATTTCTCTGAGTCAATTGTCAGTCTTATGGTGGAGCAAAGTAACTTGTACGCCCTGCAATTTTTTGCTGAAAACCCTACTTCTTCATTTTCTACTTGGAGTCCCATTGACTCAGTAGAAATGATGAAATATTGGGGACTGGTCCTTCACATGGGGATTGTGAAGAAACCAGAACTTCGCCAATACTGGAGTACTGATATTTTATATCAAACTCCAGTATTTGGTATGGTTATGAATCGCAAACGTTTTGAAGCGATTCATAAGTTTCTTCATTTCAGGGACAACACTGACAGCCTTCCCCGTGATGACCCGAATTTTGATAGACTGTTCAAAATTCGGCCGGTCATCGAACACTTCAGCAACAAGTTTGCTGAAGTGTACGTTCCCGAAAGGGAAATTTGTGTGGATGAATCCCTCGTCCACTTCAAAGGGAGGCTTCAGTTCCGTCAGTACCTGCCCAGCAGAGGGCGAGGTACGGGATAAAACTCTACAAGCTGTGTGAGAGTACCTCAGGGTACACTCACAGCTTTAGAGTTTACGAAGGGAAGGACACCAAGATCCAGCCCCCAGAATGTCCACCTGCTCTGGGGGTGAGTGGGAAAATAGTGTGGGATTTGGTCCACCCACTGCTTGATAAAGGTTACCATCTGTATGTTGATAACTTTTATACAAGCATCCCACTATTTCAATCCCTCTCTGCCAGAGCTACCGCAGCTTGCGGTACTGTGCGCAGAAACAAGAGGGGTCTCCCTTTGACGCTAATTGAGCAGCCTCTCCCAAAGGGTGAGAGCCGAGCCCAATGTAGCGGCAACATGCTTGTGGTCAAGTTCAAAGACAAAGGGAAGTCTTTTTCTTGACAACAATCCATGGTCCCAGCACCACGGCCACCACCGTTCGTGGTACCCCAGCACAGGTTCACAAACCGGTCTGTGCCCTGGGGTACAACAAACACATGGGGGGAGTTGATCTTTCTGATCAAGTCCTCCAGCCCTATAGTGCCATGCGGAAGGCAAAGGTGTGGTATAAAAAACTGGCTGTGCACATCGTGCAAATGGCACTGTATAACGCATACGTGCTATCACGATGTGCAGGCCAGACCAACAACACCTTCCTTCAGTTCCAGGAGTCGGTGATAAAGGCCATGATTTTTGGAGAGGAGGACGGAGGGCGCCCCAGCACTCCTGGAACTCAAGTTTCCCGCGTGGTACCAGGGCACATTTTCCCTGTGAGGGGAGAGCAAAAAAAAGGTGCCGGGTGTGCTATAAAAGGGGGATAAGAAGGGAATCTCGTTTCCAATGTGAAACGTGTCCTGACAAACCTGCCCTGTGTTTGAATGAATGCTTCAGAATTCATCACACATCCGTGGACTAAACACATTTTGACATTCCCTACAGAACTCACCCACACAAGCCTGACATACACACACACCAACCTGACGTACACTACGCCACACACACCAACCTGACGTAGTATGTTAGGTTGGTGTGTGTGGCGTAGTGTACGTCAGGTTGGTGTGTGTGGCGTAGTGCACGTCAGGTTGGTGTGTGTGGTGTATACTACACCACACTCACCAACCTGACATACACTACACCACACACAAACCTGACATACACTAAACCACGCACACCAACCTGACGTACACTACGCCACACACACACAACCTGACGTAGTATGTCAGGTTGGTGTGTGTGGCGTAGTGTACGTCAGGTTGGTGTGTGTGGCGTAGTGCACGTCAGGTTGGTGTGTGTGGTGTATACTACACATCCCAACGACATACACTACACACACACAACTGACATACACAAACACACACACACTACGTACACTAGCCACACACCAACTGACTGTATGTAGGTTGGGTGGTGCGTAGTGCACGTAGGTTGGTTGTTGTTATACACCACACAACTGACAACACTAACACACACCAACCTGACGTACACTAGCCACACACACCAACCTGACGTAGTATGTCAGGTTGGTGTGTGTGGCGTAGTGTACGTCAGGTTGGTGTGTGTGGCGTAGTGCACGTCAGGTTGGTGTGTGTGGTGTATACTACACCACACTCACAACCTGACATACACTAAACCACACACACCAACCTGACGTACACTACGCCACACACACCAACCTGACGTAGTATGTCAGGTTGGTGTGTGTGGCGTAGTGTACGTCAGGTTGGTGTGTGTGGCGTAGTGCACGTCAGGTTGGTGTGTGTGGTGTATACTACACCACACTCACCAACCTGACATACACTACACCACACACAAACCTGACATACACTAAACCACACACACCAACCTGACGTACACTACGCCACACACACCAACCTGACGTAGTATGTCAGGTTGGTGTGTGTGGCGTAGTGTACGTCAGGTTGGTGTATGTGGCGTAGTGCACGTCAGGTTGGTGTGTGTGGTGTATACTACACCACACTCACCAACTGACATACACTACACCACACACAAACCTGACATACACTAAACCACACACCAACCTGACGTACACTACGCCACACACACCAACCTGACGAAATGTCAGGTTGGTGTGTGTGGCGTAGTGTACGTCAGGTTGGTGAGTGTGGTGTATACTACACCACACTCACCAACCTGACATACACTACACCACACACAAACCTGACATACACTAAACCACGCACACCAACCTGACGTACACTACGCCACACACACCAACCTGACGTAGTATGTCAGGGTGGTGTGTGTGGCGTAGTGTACGTCAGGTTGGTTGTGTGTGTGGCGTAGTGCACGTCAGGTTGGTGTGTGTGGTGTATACTACACCACACTCACCAACCTGACATACACTACACCACACACAAACCTGACATACACTAAACCACGCACACCAACCTGACGTACACTACGCCACACACACCAACCTGACGTAGTATGTCAGGTTGGTGTGTGTGGCGTAGTGACGTCAGGTTGGTGTGTGTGGCGTTAGTGCACTCAGTTGTGGTGTGTATACTACACCACACCCCCAACCTGACATACACTAAACCACACACACCAACCTGACATACACTAACCCACACACACCAACCTGATGTAGTATGTCAGGTTGGTGTGTGTGGCGTAGTGTACGTCAGGTTGGTGTGTGTGGCGTAGTGCACGTCAGGTTGGTGTGTGTGGTGTATACTACACCACACTCACCAACCTGACGTACACTACACCAACCTGATATAACTACACCACACACACTAACCTGATGTAGTGTATGTCAGGTGGTGTGTGGTGTATGTCAGGATGGTGTGTGTGTGTGTTGTATCCACACACACCAACCTGATGTACACTACACCACACCACACACCAACCTGACACACTACATACTTTCCATACGTGAAATGGTGTCCGCTAACAATTGTGGCGCTCCTTCCCTTCCAGGCCCTGCCGTGTGCCCAAACAGTGGTTTATGACCACATATGAGGTATCGGTGTACTCAGGAGAAGTTGCCCAACAAATTTTAGGATTCATTTTATCCTGTTGCCCATGTGAAAATGAAAAAATTGATGTTGAAAGAAAATTTTTGTGAAAAAAAAAAAGTACTTTTTCATTTTTACGGATCAATTTGGGAAGCACCTGGGGGTTAAAAGTGCTCACTATGTAGTTAGATAAGTTCCTTGGGGGGTCTAGTTTCCAAAATGGGGTCACTTGTGGGGGTGCTCCAATGTTTAGGCACACAGGGGCACTCCAAATGCGACATGGTGTCCGCTAACGATTGGAGCTAAATTTCCATTCAAAAAGTCAAATGGCGCTCCTTCCCTTCCGGGCCCTGCCGTGCGCCCAAACAGTGGTTTATGACCACATATGAGGTATCGGTGTACTCAGGAGAAGTTGCCCAACAAATTTTAGGATTCATTTTATCCTGTTGCCCATGTGAAAATGAAAAATTGAGGTTGAAAGAAATTTTTTGTTGGAAAAATTATAATGTCCGTTTTTTCCTTCCACATAGCTTTACTTCCTGTGAAGCACCTGAAGGGTTAATAATCTTTTTGAATGCAGTTTTGAGTAGCTTGAGGGGTGCAGTTTTTAGAATGGTGTATCTTTTGGGTATTTTCTGCCATATAGACCCCTCAAAGTGACTTCAAATGTGAGGTGGTGCCTAAAAAAAATGGTTTTGTAAATTTTGTTGTAAAAATGAGAAATCGCTGGTCAACTTTTAACCCTTATAACTTCCTAACAAAAAAAAAAATTTGTATCCAAAATTGTTCTGATGTAAAGTAGACATGTGGGAAATGTTATTTATTAACTATTTTGTGTCACATAACTCTCTGGTTTAACAGAATAAAAATTCAAAATTTGAAAATTGCGAAATTTTCAAAATTTTCGCCAAATTTCCATTTTTTTCACAAATAAACACAAAATTTATCGACCTAAATTTACCACTAACATGAAGCCCAATATGTCACGAAAAAACAATCTCAGAATCGCTATGATCCGTTGAAGCGTTCCTGAGTTATTACCTCATAAAGGGACACTGGTCAGAATTGCAAAAAATGGCAAGGTCTTTAAGGTCAAAATAGGCTGGGTCATGAAGGGGTTAAGCATCCTGAAACCATTCATGTGTGTGGTTGCTTCTCAGCCAAGGGAATCGGCTCTCACAGTCTTGCCTAAAAACACAGCCATGAATAAAGAATGGTACCAGAATGTCCTCCAAGAGCAACTTCTCCCAACCCTCCAAGAGCAGTTTGGCGATCAACAATGCCTTTTCCAGCATGATGGAGCACCTTGCCATAAAGCAAAGGTGATAACTAAATGGCTCAGGGAACAAAACATAGAGATTTTGGGTCCATGGCCTGGAAACTCCCCAGATCTTAATCCCATTGAGAACTTGTGGTCAATCATCAAGAGACGGGTGGACAAACAAAAACCTAAAAATTCTGACAAAATGAAAGCATTGATTGTGCAAGAATGGACTGCTATCAGTCAGGATTTGGTCCAGAAGTTGATTGAGAGTATGCCAGGGAGAATTGCAGAGGTCCTGAAGAAGAAGGGTCAACACTGCAAATATTGACTTGCTGCATTAACTCATTCTAACTGTCAATATAAGCTTTTGTTACTCATATGTTTGCAATTATATTTCTGTCTGTGATAAAAACATCTGTCAAACACACATAAAAACCAGAGGGCAGCAGATCATGTGAAAATATAATATTTGTGTCATTCTCAAAACTTTTGGCCATGACTGTACACTGTATAATGCCCCCATTGATTTACACCTTTTAACAAAGTATTTTTGTAAATGCCTTCTGCTGCCATATGGCCTGTGAGCGGCGCTGTCACTGCTCGCTTAGTCTGCATCACGTGACCTCCCCCTCGGTTGCAACCACCACTGACATCCCCTGATGTTACGTCAACTTCTGGATTTCCTGGATTTACCCATGCGTGACCCAGTCACGCACACCCACCCCTGATTGGGCTGTGGGTGATGTTTCACCGTACGTCATGGCCCATTATCCAGTGTGCACTTGAGGCCAATGAAAGAGGAGAGAGGGAAAGTGCGAGCAGGATACTGGACTGTGACATGCCGCCCACAGCACAGTTAATCGGATGGGGGGGGTGCGTACGACTGGGTCACGGCTAGGTGAATCCAGGAGATCCAGAAGTTGATGTGACATCAGCGGCGGCTGCAGCAGCTGGGGTCACGTGATGTGGACTGAGCAAGCAGTGCTAGCACCACTCACAGGTGCATATGGCAGCAGAAGGTATTAACAAAGTATTTTTGCAAGAAGGTGAAAATCGATGGCATTATACAGTGTCATGCGCCACCTCTCCAATAATCCATTAGGCAAGCTGCTGCTGCTGTTTTTTTCATGTGCTTTTTGGGGTCACTCCTTCAGGCCTTTCCTTTTACACTTTTTTTTTTTTTTTAATCCTCCCACCAAACAACTTGTCACCATAGCCCAACTGCCCAACACACAGAGCTCGATCATTACTGCCAATCAGTTAATCTGTAAAATGTTTAAAGGCTGTACATCACTCCATTCAGCTCCTCTACAGTCATGGATAAAAATTTTGAGAATGACACAAATATTATATTTTCACATGATCTGCTGCCCTCTGGTTTTTATGTGTGTTTGACAGATGTTTTTATCACAGACAGAAATATAATAATTGCAAACATGTGAGTAACAAAAGCTTATATTGACAGTTAGAATGAGTTAATGCAGCAAGTCAATATTTGCAGTGTTGACCCTTCTTCTTCAGGACCTCTGCAATTCTCCCTGGCATGCTCTCAATCAACTTCTGGACCAAATCCTGACTGATAGCAGTCCATTCTTGCACAATCAATGCTTTCATTTTGTCAGAATTTTTAGGTTTTTGTTTGTCCATCCGTCTCTTGATGATTGACCACAAGTTCTCAATGGGATTAAGATCTGGGGAGTTTCCAGGCCATGGACCCAAAATCTCTATGTTTTGTTCCCTGAGCCATTTAGTTATCACCTTTGCTTTATGGCAAGGTGCTCCATCATGCTGGAAAAGGCATTGTTGAACGCCAAACTTCTCTTGGAGGGTTGGGAGAAGTTGCTCTTGGAGGACATTCTGGTACCATTCTTTATTCATGGCTGTGTTTTTAGGCGAGACTGTGAGAGAGCCGATTCCCTTGGCTGAGAAGCAACCCCACACATGAATGTTTTCAGGATGCTTAACAGTTGGCATGAGACAAGACTGGTGGTAGCGCTCACCTTGTCTTCTCCGAATGAGGCGTTTTCCTGATGTCCCAAACAATCGAAAAGGGGATTCATCAGAGAAAATAACTTTACCCCAGTCCTCAGCAGTCCACTGCCTGTACCTTTTGCAGAATATCAGTCTGTCCATGATGTTTTTTCTGGAGAGAAGTGGCTTCTTTGCTGCCCTCCTTGAGACCAGGCCTTCTCCAAGAGTCTCTGCCTCACAGTGCATGCAGATGCACTCACACCTGCCTGCTGCCATTCCTCAGCAAGCTCTGCACTGCTGGTAGCCGATCCCGCAGCTGAAACACTTTTAAGAGACGGTCCTGGCGCTTGCTGGTCTTTCTTGGGCGCCCTGGAGCCTTTTTGGCAACAATGGAAGCTCTCTCCTTGAAGTTCTTGATGATGCGATAGATTGTTGACTGAGGTGCAATCTTTCTAGCTGCGATACTCACCCTGTTAGGCCATTTTTGTGCATTGCAATGATGACTGCACGTGTTTCTTTAGAGATAACCATGGTTAACAGAAGAGAAACAATGATGCCAAGCACCAGCCTCCTTTTAAAGTGTCCAGTCTTGTCATTCTTACTTAATCATGACAGATTGATCTCCAGCCATGTCCTCATCAACACCCACACCTGTGTTAATGGAGCAATCACTGAAAAGAGGTTAGCTGGTCCTTTTATTGCAGGGCTGCAATGTTGAAATGTGTTTTGGGGGATAAAGTTCATTTTCTAGCCAAATATTGACTTTGAAAGTAATTGCTGTTAAGCTGATCACTCTTTATAACATTCTGGAGTATATGCAAATTGCCATTAGAAAAAGTGAAGCAGTAGACTTTGTAAAAATTAATATTTGTGTCATTCTCAAAACTTTTGGCCATGACTGTATATACAGTCCCATCAGGCAGAACCCAGAGTCTTCCGTGTGGACCGTAGGTGGATTTTCTCAATGCAATATTATAAGACTCACATAGAGGATTTCATAAGATTACACTAAGATTGTGTACAGCCCCCTCCTGCAGAACATAATTTCTATCAGTCCCTCTATATACAGGCCCCTTCTGCAGTACATAATTTCTATCAGTCCCTCTATATACAGGCCCCTTCTGCAGTACATCACTCCTCCCAGTCCCTCTATATACAGCCTACTGCAAAACATCACTTCTCTCATTGCCTCTATATACAGACCTATCTTGTAGTACATCAGTCCTTTCAGCCCCTGTATAGTCTCATTATGCAGGCAACTGAGTCTTCTGTGTGGAAAAGAAGTTCATTTTCTCATGCAATACTATGAATCTCACAGAGGATCTCATAATATTACACAGAGTGAGTTTCAGACCACACATAAGACACGGTGTGACAATTAGTTGGAATTGCAGTTGCTTAGTGAAGAAGAGGATCAGAATTCTGCAAATATCATGATAAAGAAAAGTTACACAAAAAAGTCACTTCACTAGGCCCTAAGGTGATAACTTCATACCTATCATTCTGCAGATTATCCCTCCCCTCTTCCTTTTGCCACCTTCAACATACAAGCTCATCTCAATAACATCCTCCATGTAAATAGTTATCATCCCATCACTTCAGCCCCCTTCAGCATACAGTCCCATGTATATAATATTACCCACCTCCTTTTAGCCACTTTCATCACATAGTCCCATGTTAAAATACATCATTCACCTCCAAATTAGCTCCCCAAATAAACAGTCCCATGTAAATCACTCCCTTTCTTCACCCCACTCCAACATAACATCCAACATAACCATGTAAAAAGAATGACCCAGCCTTCCTTCAGTGTACTCCAATATACACTCCCATGTAAAAACATCACACTCTTCCCTTCAGTGTCCCCCATATCCAAAGAAAAGCCCTTCTCTATATATACACCCCCTTTCTGTGATACATTATGCCTTTCAGCCCCTGTATATACAGCAACATCCTGCAGTACATAATTTATCTTAGCCATTCTAAGTACAACCTCTATTTTGCAGAACGTAAAAAATAACTTGGCACTCAAATGTGTAACACGAGAATTTGTTTAATAAAGGTGCATCCAGACATGAAACAATTGAACGTTTTCGGTCCAACTATTGGACCTTCATCAGAATACTTTTCAAAGGAACACTGGACACAATAGAATGTAATCTCCAAAAGGTAGCTGGATGTGAAGCAAATATCCCTAAATAGATAAGGATGGATCAAGAAGCTGTGAATCAGGACCAGGCACTCACAATAATGGAAGAGGGGAACTGGCAGCCAATGTGACAGGTGTCTAAGGCCTCGTGCCCGCCGGAAATGTGAAAGAGGCCTAAGGCAGGCTCAAATAGGTTGCTGGTAAGGCACTGGGAGTCCGGATCTGAAGACACGCTGTGGAAGCAAGAGAAGCAGGAGTCTGCTGCAGTAGGAGCTAGGACTCCCAGTGCCTTTCCAGAGATTGCATTCTATTGTGTCCAGTGTTCCTTTGAAAAGTATTCTGATGAAGGTCCAATAGTTGGACCGAAAACGTTCAATTGTTTCGTGTCTGGATGCACCGTTATTAAACAAATTCTCGTGTTACACATTTGAGTGCCAAGTTATTTTTTACATTTATCAGGTTGGATACCTGACTTGAGCACCTACTCTCGTTTTTAGTTGAGTGCCGTGTTTTCTCTTACATCTATTTTGCAGAACATCACTCTTCTCAGCTTCAAAATAAACAACCCCATCCTGCAATACATCACGTCTCCCAACCCCTCTATATACTGTCCCATCCTGTTTAACATCACTCCTCTCAGCTATATGTATAGCTCCATCCTGCACAATATCTGTCCTGTCAGCCCCATCCTGTAGTATATCACTCCTCTCATCCCCTGAATATATACTCATCTCACCCCCCCAATATACAGCCCCCTCATGCAGAATATCACTCGCCTTAGTCCCTCTATGTACAATCCCATCCTACAGGACATCACTGTGCTCTGGCTCCTCTATACACAGCCCCCTCCTGCAATACATCATTACTTTTATTTAATCTACATACAGCCTCATCCTGCAGAACATCAATCTTCTCAGCCCCTCTAGGTACAGTATCATCCTCCAGTGCATCTCTCCTCTCCGCTCTCTATATAAGAAGGGAAGGATCTTTGCCGGTTATAACTGATGACTATTGCTGCAGCCACCTGACACACTGATCGCCACCAGAAGATGAACAAAACAGCTGACTACTGCTGACAGGTTCTCTGTGTGACTGTTGAGACCCCTCAGTGGCCCATTTTGCCTCCCTCCTAACTGTGCCTGGGCACGTACCCCATCTACTTCTCCTAGGTACATCATTGTCCAGCGGAATTAAATTGTACAGAGGCTGCAGAGTGTGAATAGGGCCTATCTCTGAGAGATTACAAAGGTTTTACTAAATGAAAATGTATTTACTTTTCTGTATGTTGGGCACCCTTCTTTGACGTTAGAAATTCGTTTTCTTTCCAACAATCTTTATTTTGCTTTTATACGTAATTATATAATAAATTATGTTGTATGCACAATCGAAAATGAAAAATGGAGCAAATAGCCTTGATTAAAAATATTCTACCACTTCAAATCCCTTCCTGACAAAAATGCAAGACATGTAGATAACACATACCAATGAATATTTTGTTTTACTAAAGTAATAAGATTTCACCTTTTTTTCTGGTTTCCTGTAAATATTCTGAATACATGGGCTATGGTAGTTTTAGCTATGCATGCAACTGACTTAAAATCGGACAAGTCAGCTTGTAACAAGGTCATCTCATAACCCTATCATGTGTCAGGCCAATTTTATGTGCTTGCCGAATTTCTACTCATCAGATTAGTCAAATGGGTTATCAAAACCTTGACATCTGAAGGAGGAGAATGTAGCAACTAGTGATGAGTGAATGTGCTTGGATAAGGTGTTATCTGAGCATGCTGGGGAGCTAACCTAGTGTCTTTGGTGTGCTCGAAAAATATGTTTGAGTCCCCGTGCCTGTATTTCTCATGGCTTCACCAGCCGCAACACATGCGGGGAATGCCTAAGGGTATGTTCTCACGGTCAGTAAACGATGCGGATTGAATGCTGTGTACGTCCGCAGTGTCCAACCTGCAGCGGCCAGATGTTACAGCATAGTGGATGGGATTTGAAGAAATCCCATCTCCACTATGCGTGCACCGGCACCCGCGGCTTACCTGTGGAGACGGACATGCAGCTCGTCTTTCCAGACTGCAGCATGTCTATTTATCTTGTGGGGACGCTCAGTCACCGCAAGATAAATATCACAGTCCTATGTATGGGATGCGGTGATTCCCCACGGTTCAATGAACACATGTGACTCGCTCCACAATTGTGGATACCAGGGCTATGGGGTACTCGGAGCCGAGCCCATAGATTTCTATGGGAGATGTCACTGGCAGCGGGACTCGGTCCGTGGCCCTGGCAGTCAAGCGATGGGGGATATTTACAGGGGATTATTAGGATAGGTAGTTTGTGACGCCACCTGTGGTATCTGGTCAATTGTACCAGCGCTGCTATAAGGATCTTCGCAGGGGATGTTATGGGGCAGCTGGGTGGTAAGTCTCCCACAGGTGAGACCGGTCCCTGGAAGTCTATGGTGATGATGCAGGGTGTAGATAAGAATTCAGTCCACAACAATGCAGCTTCTTTTCATACCTTTTACTTGAAGGTGTTTCAGCAAGATCCCGGGGAGCTGGTCGGGGTGGAGAATGCACACTCGGGTAACCGCTGAGCAGGTTAGAGGCCTCCTTAACTTCAAATGTATCTGAGTCCAAACTTGCGTGAAGCGAAGTTAACTCTGTAATCTCCAGCTTTCTCAATAGCTGTAATGCCCGGCCGACATTGTGGTGGAGCCTTCTATGTCTCTGACTAGCAGATGTTGAGAGAACTAAGTCCTTACTTTTGTCTGGCCTTGACTCAAAGTCCCCGTTCTCCCTGACTCCGGTTACGTATCGACACTTAGGGCTGCTCTCTGCGACCTGTAGTCCAGATGCCTCCGGTTTTCTTGTTACTACGCATGAAGCTCTAGCAACGCTTCGGACCCCGGTGTCCGGCAAATTAGTGCAGGCAATCCAATACCTAAAGCACTTCTCTATCTTCTCCACTGCGCCCTTCGCCCTGCTTCCCGCTCTTAACATAAGCACTTGTAGCTTTTCATGGAAATGTCAGCTTTCTCCCAGAGCTCGCTGCACAGCTCTCAGTATCCTCCAAGTCCAGACTGGACTGAGACTGAATGGCTGCTCTGTCCTTAGACAGAAGCTAACTGACTGAAGTCAAACGGAACACTCCCTGAGCTTGACTGAACTGAGCTCCTCTCAGACAGGAAACTCTCTCAGTCTCATTGCTACGTGTCACTCCCTCTTATACCCCTGATGGGTGTGTCTAAAAGTGTGAGTGAAGTGAATGCATATCAAGCGTTGCGGTTACCTTCCTGTGCATTCTCCTGGATTTTATGTGTGCCTGACATAGCTGGGCCACACACATGCAGAATCATCTACGTTCAAAAGCCGGCAACACTTTGGACGGAGCGGACATGTGCTGCATCCAAAGTGCTGCCGGTTACTGACTGTGGGAAAATACCCTGACAAACAGGAAATCCATCCATGTGTTGTGGCTGGTGAACAGCCATAAGACATGCAGGTGCGGTAACTCGAACATATTTTTTGAGCACGCCGAAGACACTCAGTTAGCACCCGAGCATGCTCAGGTGACGCCTTATCCAAGCACACTCACTCATCACTGGCAGCGACCGGTCCACCTCAGATGTGCGGGATGAGCGAACCGCGTCCATGTGACCCTTTCATTTGACTATAGACCACCACGCTATGTGATTATTTGAGAGTTTCAAAATGAATAAAATCCAGAAAGTGATGATAAAGATCAAGAGGCATAATATAGATTCCTTCTAGCCAAGGGTAAATATGACTAAGCTGTCATAAAAATAAGATCACTAGTGTTCAGATAGACATTGCCAACAAATACAGACGTTCAGCTGGCAGCCTGTGGCCAGCAGGGATTCTTTTTTTCCTTCTGGGGAAAGTGCCTATGTGACTGCAGTCATGTTCACACTAACTAAACATTACCTCAGTTCTAGTCCTCCAAGAGGAGGAGGGCTACTGTGTTAAGTGTGTGACTGGGCCAACAGGCTTATGGCAATTAACAGCGCCTCTATGTGAGCGCAGCGGGGCTGAATTATAGATGATGTTATTCCTTCTGAAGCCATATGTCACTTTGGTTTTCCTATCTACAGTCTACAGAGGCCCTTGTTTGCTGTATACATCTACACGAAAAGTCTTTGCTAAATAATGCTGGATGTAGAGACGGAAAATAGCTGAGGTTGTAGTCTGAAATGAGAAAAAAAATCTGAGCTGCAGTTTCCTGCACAGCTGGCATCCAGGAGCACCACCACTGTGCTGTGAAAGACAGTGATGGGACACATCTCTAAGCACCTCCTTAATTTCACGGTGTGCTAAAAGTTTGGTCCCCAAGCAGTTTCTGTAATGTCACAAAATTCCCTTTTACACAGAGAAAATGTGGTTGGGAAGATGTGCTGCCGACATCTATTTTGGTGATGCAATTTGGAAGGTTTGCTTTGCTGCCAACAACTATTTTGGTGATAAGATCAGGAAGATGTGCTGCCGACAACCATTTTAGTGATTCAGTTGGGAAGATGTGCTTCTGACAACTATTTTGGTGATGAGATTGGGAAGCTTTGCTGACGAAAACTATTTTAGTGACGCAATCGGGAAAAATGAGCTGCCGAGAACTGTTTTGATGATGCGATCAGGAAGAAGTGCTATTGACAGCTATGTCAGTAATGCAATCGGCTGACAAGCAAGCCTTTGGTTGTTCATTGTCTTATCACTGCCGTTACAGTTACCAATCATTATGAATTAATGTTCTTATTTATGCGGCTCATTTCAAATGTTCAAAACTGTGTGTTTATTCCATTAAAATTATTTTTAATTAAAGTGTGTTTTTTTTGTTTAATTTCATACAATAGGATTAATAATTGATAGTTGTCTAATTGACAACTCAATTATTAACCTGGCTTAAAGTCACCTTCCAATAGCAAGGTGGCTTTAACCCATTATTAACCCATTAGCCACCGCTACAGGACAATGGGAATAGATGGGCTAAGTGCCAGAAAGGGCGCATCTAAATATAGATTTGCCTTTTCTGGGGTGGCTGGGGGCAGATGTTAGTAGCCAGGGGGGGCACAAAATAAGTGCACCCTCCCTAGGCTATTATTATCTGCCCACACTCGCTTACTTTGTCTGTCTGGTGGAGAAAATACAGCGGGAGCCCACGCATTTTTTTTCAACGAATTTACACCTTTAATTAACCCCTACATGTCTGAAATTTTGCACACATACACTTATGTAATTGTAAGTTCAAACCATATATCAAAATACAGGAAATGACATGGTTAACTGTGTCTAAACAATGTATCATTTCATGTTGGCTTCTGTGATTTCACAAAAGCCGGCAATTGAATTAGCGGCAATTACAGTATGTAGAAGTGTAAGAACTATAAATATATGTATATATATATATATATATATATATGTCACAATGACATATATATATATATTTGTATTCTATGTGTGTATATGTATTGATTCTATTCTTTATTAAAGCTGTCAGTGTGATTTTACAGTATAGCTGGGGATGAATTGCCGGCTTTTCTAAAGGACACCGGTGCGATTTAATCGCAACTCACATGTGCGGTCCGTTTGTAATCAGATTTTTCATCGCTCCCATAGACTTGCATTGGCGATAGTCAACCCACAATCGGTGACAATCGCAGCATGCTGCGATTGCACTCGGACGTTTAAAACGGACCACAAAAAATCTGATGGTGGGAGCTGCTCCATAGATTAACATTGGTCCGACTGCAATGCGATATTTCATCGCATTGCAGTGGTCCGATTTTGTCGCTAGTGTGACTCCAGCCTAAGGGTTTATGTAAAACCAAGAAGTAGCACCTTAAGAAGTGCTATTTACAAGAAAGCTCACACATTGTTCATGATCCTATTGTTTTTTTCAAACAGGGGTTAGCATATCTAACCAGGTAATTCAACTATGTACAGCTATTCGGATGATTCTTTATTTCCTTTGTTTCTTTTTACAGGGCAGCTCCTGGTGCTGGCTACTCCCTGGCCGGGAAGTTCATATGCAAATGTCAGTCCAGGTGACACAAAGAGGTCGTGGTCGATGCAGGTATGTACTATCTGGTTATGTCCCGCTACTGGTGTCTGAGTAGCACGTGTACACATTATCAGTGGGGTGTCTGCACCATCAGGGTCTGGTGCTACTGGGCCCGCTAAGAGCTCCTCGGCTAGCGGTGCAGGGTCGGTGACATTACTTGCCTGTGGTGTTGTTCCGATGCCGGTTTTCTTCTCCTCTGGAGTCAGTGTTGCTGGCCCCGAATGGGACGCGACTCTTCCATCTTCACCCTTTTCAGCAAGGCCGCCTTCCACTTCTCCACTGCAGTCAGCTGAGTGCCCAGGAGCTGATGACTCAGCTCCTCTACTTGAGCCCCCAGGAACTCCAGATGTCCAGCAGTTGGCTGCCCCAGATCTGGACTTCGGATGCTGGGGAAGTCCTCCACTGCCACCCCACACTCTGGGTCACCACCGCTCGCCATCTTTCCGGTGTGTTCCCAGGCCACACTTTCTGGCTGTGTTTGCTCTCTACTCCGTGTGCGGGCTTTCTTTTTCTTTTTGTTCCCGCCATCCAGGATCAAAAGGCGGATCTCAGTCACCGACTGACAAGTCCTTAGGGTACAATAACACTTGGAATGGGCGGCCATGATCTTCACGCCCTTACTCTGGTACCCGCCCACAATGACACGCCCCTCAGCGCACCATGTGGACAGCAATGGCAGCCATTAAAAAATTCAGCACAATCTGTGGTGCACAGGACCCGATTTTTCGGGTCGGTCCATCCTGTTCGTGACGACAAAATGGACCACTCGCCAGGGCTGGGGGGGTTACTCGGTACCGGGCCACTTCTTAAAGGGGAAGTGTCACGGCAGCAGTGACACGGTCCGTGGCCCTGGGCGTCCAATGAAAAATGATCATGAATGATTAAGGGGAAATAAAGTTTATGATGTAATGGATTAAATGTTCGTGACGCCACCCTTGGTATTCTGTCAGGGGACCGACGCTGCAATACAGATCCTCTTGGACGATGATAGGGCAGCAAAGGTGGTTAGGCTCTCCATGGGCAGAGCTGTATCCCAGGGCAGTTAGGATGTTAAAGGTGATGTTGGTAGTGTGTGTGGTGCAGGACAGGTGGCACAGGAATGATTCAGAGGACACAGCAGGGTGCAGTTTCCAATGTTTTACTTACAGTTCTTGTGTACACAGATGCCCGCTTTTTGCCGTGTCCTCCATGTGAGGGGTCCAGCAAACTCCCAGGTAGATCAGGATACATATTTCCAGGACTCCCTTCAATATGTTCCTCTCCTGGCCATCTCACTGCGCTGGCTTTCTGCCCTTCCTGCCCAGCATTATCACAGTGTCCCAAGCCAGCAGCCGCGGACCTTGTCGTGTGACGACCTCTGCGTCCCCTTGCTCCTATATGGCTGCCTTTTCGGTGATTAATGGGGCAACTACAGCCACCCGTGCCTCCGGCTTGATAGCTGAGTCTTGTAGTTCTCCACTAGTCTCGGGGGCCGGTTCCCCTACTGCGACCTGGTCCCTCCACTACTGGATTCAGGCCCGACGGTTGACTTCAGCACTCTCCGTGTCCCTAGGACCCCTTCTGTCCTCCCGGGAGCTTCTTTCAGCCTCCCCTCACAATTCTCTCTCTGCAGCCTCTCTGCTGCACTCCTTCTCTTTTGGTCTCCTCAGACCAACTCCTCACAATTCACTGTTCTTCCCACTCTCTAAGCTCCTCCCCTTCTTCCTATCTTCTTCACCCACACCCCAACACCCTTTCCTACCCAGCCTGAGATGAGGCCATCCTCCATAAGGGTACACCCAGGTGCCCTGACTGAACTAGTGTGTGTTGGGTGCGAGTGTTAGAGTCCTGGGTAGTGCTCCCTCCTTACCTGAGAGTGGGATACCACACCTCTGGATGAGGTGCAGTACCTCTGTGGTGACTGGACCCTCAGGGGCTCTACAGTATAACTTGACATCTGATGCAGCATGTCAGAATAATAATATGGAATTTGCCAAAAATCCTTTAGATGAAATTGGATTCACACACAGCAATGGGACAGAAGGTCCTTATAGACTACTATTTTTGGGCTAATGTGGCTTTGGAGGTTGTATAGAGTTGTAATAATGCAACTAATAATGTGCACATCAGAATGCTTTTCAAGTGCAGAAGGATACAAGAGGACCCTGTAAGGAAATGTACACATGGGAGTTGTTTGAGTATTTTTCTTTTTGAATGTGTCCACAAAATCATTTAAATTGGTTAATAACAGATTGTATGACATCAGGTGTCACATAAACGGCAATACTACATTCATAATATACAGGGGTGGACACTAACAGTTAAGGACCCCTATATAAGACTTGCGTCTCAGTCCCCCATCCAGCACGTTTCTACTCACGTAAACACAAGCACATTACATATATGGTATATTTACATATATTTACTATATTTGCTTATATATTCACAATGCATATATGAAATAAGCACTTCTTAATACGTAATACTCATGCACTAACACATACAGCAAACATATACAGAATACTCATATGTACCCAACCATAAATTATACACATAAATAAGGAGAGCATGTTGGATCAGTGGTTAGCACTGTAGCCTTGCAGCCCTGGGTTCTTGGTTCAAATCCTATCAAGGATATCATCTACAATGTTTTTGTATGTTCTGTCCTTTTTTGTGGGGGTTTCCTCCCACATTCCAAAGGCATATTGATAGGGAGATTAGATTGTGAGCCCCAATGGGGACAGTGATGATGATTTCTGTAAAGCGCTGTGGAAATAGGTGCGCTATATAAGTGAGTCAAATAAATAAATGCTCATAATGTGCACAGTGACAGCTGGAAACTATCTTGCAAAAGTAGTCCCATGCAAATCCCTGGTTGCTCCTACACTCTCCTAGGCTGACAAGTCTCTCTATGTAAACACACTTAGGGTAGGTTCACATGAGTGTATAAAAAAATTGTTCAGGTTCAGCCAAAAAGAGGACTGGATCTTTTACGTAAAATGTTCAACCCCCTTTAACCTCAAAGCCTGTTTTCACATTCATGACCAGGCCAAGTTTTACAATTCTGATCAGTGTCAATTTATCTGGCAATAACTCTGGAATGCTTCAATGGATCCCACTCATTTTGAGATTATATTTTTGTGACATATTGTACTTCATAGCAGTGGTAAAGTTTGTTCAATATGACTTGTGTTTATTTGTGAAAATTTGCAAATTTGGTGAAAATTTTAAAAAATTTAGCAATTTTCAAACTTTTAGTTTTTGTGCCTTAAACCAGAGAGTTATATCACACAAACTAGTTAATAAATAACATTTTCCACATGTCTACTTTACATCGGCATAATTTTTTAAACATAATTTTTTTTGTTAGGACGTTAGAAGAGTTAAAAGTTGACTAGCATTTCTCATTTTTCCAACAAAATTTACAAAACAATTTTTTTAGGGACCACATCACATTTGAAGTGACTTTGAGGTGCCTATATTGAACCACTTTCTATAATTTTTGAAAATTCTCGGAGAGCAAGAGAAGTTCCTGAAGATGGAGAAGAGCAAATGTTGTCCCTATCTACAAAAAGGGGAAGAAGGTGAACCCAGAGAACTATAGGCCAGTGAGTCTGACTTCTATACCAGGAAAGATCTTTTAACAAATTATTAAACAACATGTATGCAAATACCTTGATGAGAATGGAGTGGAGTGATTAACCAAAGCCAGGATGGGTTTGTAACTAATAAGTCATGTGAGACTAACTTAATTTCCTTTTATGACAGAATCACTGACTGGGTGGATTAGGGAAATGCAGTAGATATAGTATATCTTGACTTCAGCAAAGCATTTGACAAAGTATCTCATACAATCCTTATTGAAAAAATGACCAAGTATGGAATGGACAAGGCAACTGCTAGGTGGATTCATAACTGGCTTAGTGATTGGACACAAAGTATGGTAATAAATGACAGCATAACCAGGGAGAATATCTCAATTGGGTTACCACAGGGCTCTGTCCTGGGCCCTGTGTTGTTCAACATCTTTATCAAAGCTTTAGATGAAGAGATGAAGGAAATGGGGGTAAATTGAATAAATTTGCTGCTGACGCAAAGCTAGGAGGGATAGCTAATACTAGAGAGAGAGAGAGGATTCAAAAAGATCTAAACAAATTGGAACTGTGGGCAGCAACTAATGTTTTATAACAGGAAGAATTTAATGCCCTACATCTGGGCAATAAAAATGAAAAAAGTATATACATAATGGGAAGAATAGGGCAGAGCAACAGCACATGTGAAAAAGACTTGGATATACTAATAGATCACAGACTAAACATGAGTCAACAGTGTAATGCAGCAGCAAAAAGGTAAACACAATTCTGGGTTGCATTAACAGAACATACAGTCTAGATCACATGAAGTAATTATCCCCTTCTACTCCTATTTGGTCAGACCCCATCTGGAATACTTTGTTCAGTTCTGGGCACCACATTTTAAAAAAGATATGAACAAACTGGAGCAAATTCAGAGAAGAGGGACCAGAATGGTGACCAGTCTTCAAACAATGTCCTATGAGGAATGGTTAGAGGTTTTGGGAATCATAGAATCATAGAATCATAGAATGGTAGAGTTGGAAGGGACCTCCTGGGCCTTCTGGTCCAACCCCCTGCTCAAAGCAGGATTCTCTAAATCATCCCAGACAGATGTCTATCCAGCCTCTGTTTGAAGACTTCCATTGAAGGAGAACTCACCACCTCTTGTGGCAGCCTGTTCCACTCATTGATCACCCTAACTGTCAAAAAGTTTTTTCTAATATCTAATCTGTGTCTCCTCCCATTCAGTTTCATCCCATTGCTTCTAGTCTTTCCTTGTGCAAATGAGAATAAAGATGATCCTTCTACAATGTGACAGCCCTTGAGATATTTGTAGACAGCTATTAAGTCTCCTCTCAGTCTTCTTTTTTGCAAGCTAAACATTCCCAAATCCTGCAACCGTTCCTCATAGGACATGGTTTGCAGACCGGTCACCATTCTGGTGGCTCTTCTCTGAACTTGCTCCAGTTTGTTGATGTCTTTTTTAAAATGTGGTGCCAAAAACTGGACACAGTATTCCAGATGAGGTCTGACCAAAGAGGAGTAGAGGGCAATAATGACCTCACGTGATCTAGACTGTATGCTTCTGTTGATACATCCTAGAATTGCATTTGCCTTTTTTGCTGCTGCATCACACTGTTGACTCATGTTAAGTCTGTGATCAATTAGTATACCCAAGTCTTTTTCACATGTGCTGTTACTTAGCCCTATTCCTCCCATTTTGTATATGCTTTTTTCATTTTTATTGCCCAGATGTAGTACTTTGCATTTTTCCCTGTTAAAATCCATTCTGTTAGTTGCTGCCCACTGCTCCAGTTTATGTATATCTTTTTGAATGCTCTCTCTCTCTTCTCTAGTATTAGCTACCCCTCCTAGCTTTGTGTCATCAGCAAATTTGATCAGTTTACCCTCAATTCCTTCATCTAAATCATTGATAAAGATGTTGAACAATACAGGGCCCAAAACAGAGCCTTGTGGTACCCCACTTGAGACATTCTTCCAACTGGATGTGCAGCCATTTACAACCAATGTTTAGCTTGCAAAAGGGAAGACTGAGAGGAAACTTAATAGCTTTCTACAAATATCTCAAGGGCTTTCACCAGTAGTGTAGGTATCGGGGTGGGGCAATAGGGACGATTGCCCCGAGCTCTGAGAGGCCAACCCTGAGCTACACTACTGTAACTGTATCGGTATGCACAGTGCAGCCATACAGTTACACTTTGCGCAGAGCAGTGAATCTTGATCATCCCGCTTTGCCACCCAGCCCTATGGGGCCCTTAACCTGGATGGGAGGGCCCTGTGCCAACACTGGATCCCACGTCCGTCATCGCAAGTTCAACTGTATCAGCTGGATGTCGATACTATAGAGGCCTATGGGGAGTGCATTATACTATAGAAGCCTATGGGGAGTGCATTATACTATATAGATTCTGCCTATGGTGGTGCATTATGCTATATAGAGGCCCATGAGGAGTGCATTATACTATATAGAGTCTGCCTATGGAGAGTGCATTATACCATATAAAGTCTGCCTAATGGGACTGCATTATACTGTATAGATGCCTATGGGAAGGCAGTATGCAATAGACTCCTCTGGGGGTGCTTTATATTATATATCAGCATATAGGGAGTGCATTATACTATGAAGAGTATTATGAGGAGTGCATTATGCTATATGAAGGCCTTTGGGGAGTGCATTACACTATAGAGGTCTATGGAGAGTGCTTTATACCATATAGAGTCTGCCTATGGGGAGTGCATTATATTATATAGAGGCCTATGTTATACTATATTGAGGACTATCTAATACTTTATACTATATGGAGGCTATTTAGGGGCCATCACACTGTGGGGATTACAGTGAGGGAGCCATCATTCAATGTGGGAGATAATGTGGGGTCTGTGTACAAAGTGGTGTTCATCATACAGTGTTGGAACCATCAGTTTGTGGGCTACTAAGGGGTCAGTATACTGTGTGGGGCATATTACACTATAAGGGGGCATTATACTATGTATAAGAGAACATCATACTGAGTAGAGGTAAGCTGTACAGGGGGAGACTCTGGACAGGGGGAGACTCTGGACAGGTTATTGTGATTGTCAAAGGGGCACACAGGACATTATTACTTTCCAGGGGGCAAAATAATACTGGGAGTTGTTGCTGTCAGTCATCATCAGACTGCGAACCATTCAGGGACCACAGTACTGATGAGAATTAATCAGTATCACAAACAACAGTTACTTCCAGGTACCTTATAGCTGACTTTGTCTCTGATTGGAGTCATTCTCTTTCTTTTCTTAAGCTTGTCCAAATGCCATGATGATTTTTCACAGCCACAGCTCGTCTCTGCAGACATCCATCTTCTCCAGCACATCCCAACATGATGTCTTTAAGAACAGCAATGTCATTATAAGGCTTCTGAATAAAAATATCTGCCATTGCCAGAGCCCCTAAATTCATAATTGGCCCTCACTATATTCCTTGCACAAATTATGACCCACACACTGTCCCTCTTATGGTAAATACCCTCCACACTGCCCTTTCCTTTCCATACTGGGCACCCTCTTCACACTGTCCTCAAACACTGTGTCCCCCCTATAGGGCCCAGTCTCTAAATTGGGCCTCCTCAACACTCTCCCCCTTATTGGCATACTGTCCCCTCCTGGCTGTACCCTTATACTGTTCCATCATGCTAATCCCCCACACACTATTCAGCCTCTATTCTGTGCAAAATCACACTTATCCCCCTATACTGTCTCATATTCCCCTTAGTAGTCTCCTCACACATTTCACACTTCTTCTTCATACTGTGTCCTCACATCCCACTGCTCCCCATTCTGTGTCCACATACATTCTTCCCCTCGCTCCTCATACTGTGTCTGCATACATTACCCCCTTGCTACTTATACTGTCCGATGGTGCACCCTTGCTAGCTGCGCCCGAGACACATGCCCTTCCTGCCCCCCTCTAGATACACCTCTGAGTCAAAGCAAAGCACACATGACTGTAATAACACGACCAGAGTCTAATTCATGCTGCCTAGGGTTCAGGCAGGATGAATCTCCTGTCATGTTCCCTTTCATTTTATCGTATCCTGCATGCCTATTGGCAAACTGCTATTCATTTGATATATGATTCTTACTTTCACTCTCGCGTAAAGGTTCTGCTGATGAATCATAGGCAGCACTGGCTGTAAGCACATTTCTACCTCTGCCATGGAAGCTGGTAATTCAGAGTAATCAATAGTCTATTGTTAGTTTGTTCATCCGTGCCCGACTTGATGGCAATTAATGCTATACACAGATTTAGAGCTGTAACAATGGTATTTCTGTTTTTAATAGCTGGCTTTATTGTAAACAAAAGTAACTGCAATTTTCTGCAGGATGGGCGCTTGTAGTGCAGTTTTTTGTGGTTAGGTGAATGTTCGGCGTGCCTGAGTCACTGTGTCAGCCAACATTGTTGGGTAAGGATGCGTTTGGCTCTTGTGATTTTTTTTTTTCCAATGAATTGTTCAATCTTTCGTCAATTTTCTCATGCCTGATTTGAACGATTAATGTGAGGCAATTACTTTTTGTTTCATCCAGAAGACCATTTCTATTTCTTTTGAGTTCCCCTCATATATCCAGTGTGAGACAGTGAAGGAGTGCGTACTGGACGGGGTGTATATCTCGCCCAGGTTTCTTAGCTGGGTCGCATAAGGAATATAGGAGTGAAGGTAGGATGGCAGTATGACTTTCACTCCACTCCCCATCCAGTACAGGCTTGCAGCACAACCCTGAGTACACACAGCTGCCTAATTAAGCAGCCAGAAATAGGTGGTAGAGTTACACAGACAGAGCTCTCAGTCAGAATCCGGCTTCAGACGCTGCTGGAAGTCTCCTGGAAGCCAAGCGCTGGTAACTACATAATATGTGTTGTTTTGGCCAGGCTGCTAGAGCCTAGACCACGGTAGTGAGGGAACTAACTGTGTCTAGCTAGCAGCCTGCCAGGCTTAGGATTTTGTTTTATGGTTTGATTTATGTTTATTGCTGTGGACTTTCAATAAAACTGGTTGCGGCCAGTTTATACCAGTACTGCTGTCTGTGCTTGAACTTTTCTATGCCACTCCGTCTACCCGAGACAGAGATCCGGAGCTAAACCCCCTGAACTGTCTACAATTGGTGCTCGAATGTGGACAGCACAGTGGCTAAAAACAGCAGCAAAGTCTGTCAAAGCAGCCTTAAAGAAACAGTAGCCCTAATAGTGTCTGCACAGAAAAAAAAAAAAAAAAAAAGCTGAACTTGCTGTGGAAAAGACTTTGGAGTGTGCATGTCCTGGGTAAAGACTGCCATTGCCGGGACAGACAAGTCTGACAGTATGGAAGAGCTGCTGAAACATATGGCGAGAGCTAGTGTGCAACAGCAGGAGACTAATCGACTATTAATGGAGCAGGTTGCAGCACTACGCCAGGCTCTCAGCACCTCGTCCCAGAGTGATGACGCAAGGTCACCTGCGTTGTCCACAGTAAAGAAGGCGGTAAAACAGACTCTGCAAAAGATGACCCTCATGATGATGTGGAGGCTTATTTAGCCATATTTGAAAGACTGGCAGAGGAGAATCTGCCACCATCCGAATGGGCCATGGTGGTCACACCCTATCTGACTGGGGAACCTCAAAAGGCCTATTTTGACCTTAGCGAGCAGGACAGCAGGACTATACCAAGTTGAAAGCGGAGATTCTCGCCCGCCTGGGGGTTACGGTTGCAGTCCGTGCCAGGAGAGTCCATAACTGGAGATACAGTTGGGACAAGCCTGCTCGCTCACAAATGTATGACCTGATTTATCTGGTAAAGAAGTGGTTGGAGCCTGACGTCAGCAACCCTGCCCAAATGGTCGAAAAAGTTGTAATGGACCGGTACATCTGGGCCTTTCCTCCTGAGGTGCAGCTCTGGGTCGGACAGGGAGACCCCAAAGACGCAATCAACTGGTCAGCCTGATTGAGAGGTACTCCGCCAACAAAGACTACCTCCGTTACCAGCCGTCCGAGCGGTCGTCACTTCAGAGTTCCCGGCCTCCAAACCTCCCGGTAAGAGAGTCCCAGCTGTTGGGGTCAGGGGGGCTGCTGATAGACCGGGTCTGCCCCGAGGGGACATGTGTGAGGCAATGGCGGATGCTTCCCTGTCGGGAGTTCCCAGGCCTAGAAAGGTCTCCACGTCTGAACCACCAGACCTGAGACAGTGTTGGAGATGCCGTGAAAGGGGTCATATTTCAGTCAACTGTCCTCTAGTGGGGGAACCTATGGACTGTGATGCTGGAAGGTCCCTCTCTTTCCTCGCGGAACCCGTGTGCGTGGCCACCCCAGCCGAGGAGACTGGCCCACAGGTGTCCCAGGTGGTTATAAATGCTGCCCAGTACAAGCCCTCCTAGACTCAGGGAGTCGAGTGACTCTGGTACATGCCAGCCTGGTTGATAGGGATTTCATCCCCAATAAACACCTGAGCGTAGAGTGCATCCATGGAGACGCCAAAGTCTACCCGGTGATTTCCGTGGACTTGGTCACAAAACTCGGGGAGGTCTCGTATGAAGTGGGGGTAGTGAAGAACTTGATGCACCCAGTCATATTGGGTCGTGACTTTCCCCTGTTTTGGGGTCTATGGAAAAAAAAAGGTTCTACCGGACAGTGTGAGGAAGCTCCTACTGAGGTTGCGCGGTCCATAGGAGCGGAACACAATGCTAATTTGTTGTTGAATTTATGTGATGATAATGATAATGATGAATTTCCTTTGCAGGTGATGTTGGGGAAAGAGGATAGTGGTTCTCTGGAACAGAATGTCCCTGACCTACCTGTGTCCCGTGACCATTTTGGGAGTGAGCAGTTGCGAGACCCCATCTTTAAAAATGCCAGGGAAAGTATAACTGTTCTGAATGAGATCCCACAAGAGCCCGGCTCTGATAAACGGTTTCCCCATTTTGCCATGAACAATAACCTGCTATATAGGGTCCCTAAGGTTATGCCATTGGTTAAGGATTACCTGCAGAGAGCCCAAGCAGCTCAAAGCAGAGTATATAATCAGTCAGCAAAAGTTAGGACTTTCAACTCCGGAGATCGGGTCCTGATCCTAATTCCCACGGATCCTAATTCCCACGGTGGAAAGTACGTTTTTGGCCAAATGGCATGGCCCCTATGAGATAGTACAGAAAGTGAGCGGGGTCACCTACAAAGTACATCAACCAGGGAGACGGAAGCCCTACTAGGTCTATCATATCAACCTGATCAAGCCCTGGAGGGACAGAGTCATTGTTGGCCTGGAGTAAATTAGAGAAAGGGTTAATACGGGAATTTCTGCAGAGAAATCAGCTGAGGTTTTCAGACTTGCCCAGCCGGACTTCTCTAGTGAAGCACCATTTCTCGGTAGAGCATAGGCCTGGGAAGTTACAGGGTAATGCCGATGCCTTGTCCAGAGTTCACTGTCTCTTTGGGGTTGTTAACCAGCCCTCCGGTCTGGAGAAGAGGGGGGGGATATGTGAGATAGTGAAGGGGTGCGTACTGGACGGGGTGTATATCTCGCCCAGGTTTCTTAGCTGGGTCGCATAAGGAATATAGGAGTGAAGGTAGGATGGCAGTACGATGTTCACTCCACTCCCCATCCAGTACAGGCTTGCAGCACAACCCTGAGTACACACAGCTGCCTAATTAAGCAGCCAGAAATAGGTGGTAGAGTTACACAGACAGAGCTCTCAGTCTGAATCCGGCTTCAGACGCTGCTGGAAGTCTCCTGGAAGCCAAGCGCTGGTAACTACATAATATGTGTTGTTTTGGCCAGGCTGCTAGAGCCTAGACCACGGTAGTGAGGGAACTAACTGTGTCTAGCTAGCAGCCTGCCAGGCTTAGGATTTTGTTTTATGGTTTGATTTATGTTTATTGCTGTGGACTTTCAATAAAACTGGTTGCGGCCAGTTTATACCAGTACTGCTCTCTGTGCTTGAACTTTTCTATGCCACTCCGTCTACCCGAGACGGCGATCCCGGAGCTAAACCCCCTGAACTGTCTACACCAGTGACTTGAACATTTTCTTCTTCCATTTCCTTAGTGGCACTTTTCAAACTTGGGCTGTTGATATTTTGTCTTTATAATTCAGAAAGGTTTTTTTTAATTACCTGAATTAAACATTATTATTGCAGTTTAAGTACACTATTTTTATGTTTTTATCAATATATATTTCCACTCTGTCTTATCCTTCAGCACAAGCGACGTCTAGACGACTCATTTAAAAAATGATCTTTAACAATTGACCTAATTGACACAATGGTCAGAGTTTACAGTTTATACATTACTATTCAGACTTCTTATGCACTCGAATCATGCAAAGGACAACATCTATATTTAGTGCTACGCTTTCTTAATTCATTTGTTTCAGTTTAGTTCACTGTTGCTGCTAATTGGATTTCAAGAATGGAATGAATACATTTACAGGGATGAGACAATGTCTGGTTGAGGGGCAAGACACAAGACATAAAATAGGTTGTAATTTCCCTGGGCTGATTGGTTGGAAGCACCGATGAGCAGATCAGGCAAAATTCTAATTCGCCTCTTCACTTGGATGTTCCTGGGAAATTCAATTCATAGAGAAGTTATCCTTTGCAAATTTAATGTCCTCTGTTATGCTTGGGGGGCCTCTCTGAGTGCTGAATCCCTGAGCCTCCTTGCTCTAGGCCGAGACTTCCAGATTTGATGGGAGATTCAGGAGAGTCACAATTTCATAACACTTGCACACATATGTGCAAAAATAGGAGCACGGTGGCACAGTGGTTAGTTTTGCCTTACAGTGTTGCAGTCCTGGGTTCAAATCTCACCAAGGGAAACACCTGCATTGAGTTTGTATGTTCTCCATGTGCTTGCATGGGGGCACTTTGATTACCTCTTATTTTCCAAAGACATACTGATAGAGAATTTAGATTCTGTGCTCTGATGGGGACAGTGAAGATGATTTCTGTAAAGAACTATGGAACTAATGGAGCTAGATAATCGAGAAAAAAAATTCACATAACATATACATGTACACAATTCCACACAAATCCTGGCAGCTTCTCTGCACTCATAGACTAACAAGTCCCTCACTATGCACATACTTAGGGAGAGACCTGTTAATCTTGGGGAGCGGGGTTGGGGTGCGAGGGGCAGAAACTACCGTGATGCATGGGCGTACCCACCGTGGGGCAGGGGGGCAGCTGCCCCCCCAGAACAGCGATGGCGAACCAGCACGCGTGCCAGAGAGGGAACGCAGAGCCCTTTCTGCTGGCATGCGTCATCGCCGGCCCTAACCTGCTCCGTCCTTCCTCACACGGCATTCAGCGGCGCGGCTTGATGACATCATTCAGCTCCACGCCGCTGTGGGCCAGTGGGAGGAAGCACGGGAGAAGAGGAGGAAGCGTGGTAGGACACTGCTAGTGCCAGACAGCTCAGAGCAGTGGAGAGTAGCAGGTGTGTGGGTGTGTAGGGGTGTGTGTGTGTTGTTGAGTGGAGTGCAGCGATGAGGTGTGTGCAGATGGGAGTAATGGAGAAGTGTGTGTGTGATGGGAGTGATGGGGAAGGCAATTATGGGGATGATGGGAGTGATAGAGAAGGCAGTGATGGGAGTGATGGAGAAGGCAGTGATGGGGATGATGGGAGTGATAGAGAAGGCAGTGATGGGGATGATGGGAGTGATAGAGAAGGTAGTGATGGGGATTATGGGAGTGATGGAGAAGGCAATGATCGGAGTGATGGAAAAGGCAATGATGGGAGTGATGGAGAAGGCAATAATAAGGATGATGGGAGTGATGGAGAAGGGGATGATGGGAGTGATGGAGAAGGCCATGATGGGAGGGATGGAGAAGGCAATGATGGGGATGATGGGAGTGATGGAGAAGGGGATGATGGGAGTGATGGAGAAGGCAGTGATGGGAGTGATGGAGAAGGCAGTGATGGGGATGATGGGAGTGATGGAGAAGGCAGTGATGGGAGTGATGGAGAAGGCAGTGATGGGGATGATGGAAGTGATGGAGAAGGGGATGGTGGGAGTGATGGAGAAGGCAGTGATGGGAGATGATGAAGAGGCAGTGATGGGGATGATGGAGTGATGGAGAAGGCAGTGATGAGTGATGGAAAGGCAATGATGGAGTGATGGAGAAGGCATATAGATGATGGGAGATGGAAAAGGCAATGATGGGAGTGATGGAGAAGGCAATAATAGGGATGATGGGAGGGATGGAGAAGGGGATGATGGGAGTGATGGAGAAGGCCATGATGGGAGGGATGGAGAAGGCAATGTTGGGGATGATGGGAGTGATGGAGAAGGGGAAGATGGGAGTGATGGAGAAGGCAGTGATGGGAGTGATGGAGAAGGCAGTGATGGGGAATGATAGGAGTGATGTAGAAGGCAGTGATGGGAGTGATGTAGAAGACAGTGATGGGGATGATGGGAGTGACAGAGAAGGCAGTGATGGGAATGATGAGAGTGATGGAGAAGGCAGTGATGGGGATGATGGGAGTGATGGAGAAGGCAGTGATGGGAGTGATGAAGAAGGAAGTGATGGGGATAATGGGAGTGATGGAGGAAAGCAGTGATGGGAGTGATGGAGAAGGCAGTTGATGGGAAAAGCAATAATGGGAGTGATGGAAAAGGCAATGATGGGAGTGATGGAGTGATGGAGAAGGGGATGATGGGAGTGATGGAGAAGGGATGATGGGAGTGATGGAGAAGGCAGTGATGGGGGTGATGGAGAAGGCAGTGATGGGGATGATGGGAGTGATGGGAGTGATAGAGAATGCAGTGATGGGGATGATGGTAGTGATGGAGAAGGCAGTGATGGGGATGATGGGAGTGATGGAGAAGGCAATGATGGGAGTGATGGAAAAGGCAATGATGGGAGTGATGGAGAAGGCAATAATAGGCATGATGGGAGGGATGGAGAAGGCCATGATGGGAGGTATGGAGAAGGCAGTGAGGGGAGTGATGGAGAAGGCAGTGATGGGGAAGATGGGATTGATGGAGAAAGGGATGATGGGAGTGATGGAGGAAAGCAGTGATGGGAGTGATGGAGAAAGCAGTGATGGGAGTGATGGAAAAGGCAATGATGGGAGTGATGGAAAAGGCAATGATGGGGGTGACGGAGAAGGCAATGATTGTGGTGATCGAAATGGCAATTATAGTGTGGTGAGGAGGAAATGATGGAGGTGGTGAAATGGGCAATGATAGGGGTGGTGGAGGAAAAGGCAATGATGGTGGTAGTGGAAAGAACAATGATGGTGGAAAGGGCAATGATGGGGGGATAGGGAAATGATGGAGGTGATGGAATGGGCAATTTCTACATTTCTACATGAAGGTGATCAGGATGGGGCACATTTCTACATGGAGGGGATCATTATGGGACAATACTACAAGAAGGGGGCCATGACGGGGCACATTATTAAAAGAAGGGGACAATGATGGGGCACATTACTACAAGAAGGGGACAATGATGGGGCATATTTCAGGGTGGAATCTGCTTGCATTCCATGCTAAAATCTATCTATCTATCTATCTATCTATCTATCTATCTATCTATCACTATCTAAAAAGAAGAAAATTAGAGCAGCACAAAGAAAGAGTCCAGGTGCAGAGCCCCCCAGGCAAATACCGAACCTCAATTATAGAAATCCAGACAAATTGGAGGCATTGTAGTGAAAAAAAAAGCTATTTAATAAGCCCAAAAGGTGACGTTTTGGTCCAAACAACAGGAACATTTCTCAAGGCTTGAGAAAGGTTCCTGTTGTTTGGACCGAAATGTCACCTTTTGGCCTTATTAAATAGCTTTTTTTTTTTCCTACAAAGGGTGTGCTGCCTCCAATTTGTCTGGAATTCTATCTATCTATCTAATATTCATTTTTTTCCCCTAAAGATCAATCCAATTGCTGTGTCTAGAAAGGGCAGTGTTGAGTGGCTCAGTGTCAGTGTGTGATAAGCACACATGAACTTGAAGCCCCCTGCTGAACAGAAGAGAAGACTGCAAAGTTAAGCCTAAAATCAATGAATTGTTTACATAATAGAATTGATCATGGTGTTATTTCTCCTTGTATGTGATATTCTTGGTCTTGGTATAGGGGATTGTGTTGTATATGGCGGTCATTTGTTCATTTTCATTTAGTTTCATTAACCTTTTTCGCTCTAAAATTTTACAACCTGAACGACCATGGCTTGCCCCCCCTAGTTTTGATCCTGGGTACGCCCATGCCGTGACGTGTCTCGGACTAGTCATCTGATATGTATAGTTCTCAGCTAGCGTTTCAAAGCAAATGCTCAGGTCAGGCTTCCTGTAAGTTAATCTAATGTTGCATGCCTGTTGGCAAACTGCAGTTCAGCTGATATATGATTTCTAATTTCACTCTGCCATAAAGTTTCTGCTGATGAACCACTCGGGCAGCATTCCAGCCAGGCTGGGACTTCCGGCTCTGATGAGGGTTGGGAGAGTTGCAGTGTCACAACACTTGCGTATTCCGCAAAATTGTCTCGGTCCTCATCAGTTCTAGCATAATATGAGAGACTCAGGGATTTCAGGACTCACTTTGGTGATAAGAACATGCGGCGAGGGTCAGATGGGTGATGGTGAGGACCATTGGGTAAGGTTGTTTTACTTGTTTCAATTATGTAATTGCCAATATAAATCTTGTGTAAGCAATCTTTTCTAACAGTGTAATTAACCTAACATTTTCTGTTTTGAAACAGGATCCCCTGGTCCTCAAAGCAAAATTTAGAACAGATCTCCCATTTAACAAGTGCCATTATATAATACTGGCATTTTCCTATTTAATTATTGGCCTAAGGGCCAAGCTGAGAATTACTGTATTATTTGCCAAATAAAATTAAATACTATTTTTTTTAGAACAATATAATAATAAATATTGTGATATAATATATATATGCTGTATATTATATTAGAAAATAATCTAAATAGTTTATCATACATGTAACACAGAGGACTTTGTCTCAGAAGTAGATAAACAGACTCGTGCTATGAAAATGACACAATCTTAATTGCAACACTGTATTTCGTAATGTTTAAGGATCTGGTGTACAATGTGGGAATATTAGACAATGTGCAAATATTTGAATACATCAGGTGCCAACACTTGGCGTCATCATCCTGGGACACTTCATTACCAGTTAGGTGCACAGCATGACTGGTGTTCTATAAACAGGAGCGAAACAGTCACATGGTCTTCATTGAAGGTCATTTTTTCAGCGCATTTTTTTTACTGCATTTAAATTTTTAATGCATAAAATATTGAGATAGGAGAAAATGGCCTTGGAAAATAGATTCCATTACAATACTTTTGACAGTACAGGCAGAGAATATGTCTCAAAATCCTTGGTTCCAAAAGTATTGGATGGGCCATCATTAATTTGTTTATCCTCTAATATACTACTTTTCCTCTAATACCTAAAACACTTATTCGCAATATATATCACTTATTGCCTGCCTCTCCCCACCATCCCCTATATACATATACAGTTCCCAACAGAGAGCCAGATGGCCACCTGACCATATATATATCTGTAATGCAATTTACCTGCTCCTACTACTGCTCCCGATTTCATTCCTCGCTCTATATGTGTTAGAAAAAAACTTTCTTCAGCAAATTAGCACTAATAAGACTTGCAATAGGAAAAGTTCAAGGAACCTAATATTTGTTGCAAAAAGTGCATTGTTGTGCAATAGTAGTGCTCTGGCTAAACTTGATAAATTCTGTGTGACAGAGGCTTTAGAAAACTCCAAGAGCAGTGAGCACATCAGATTGCAAAAAAACATATATATATATTATGCAAGACTTTCCAGTACTTGAGATATAAAGATGGCTGGACACCATTAGATCCATACCTATTCCTCAGTCCTCATACACATTCAGATTCGGTTCAATAGCAATATACTGTATATTTTTGCTCCCATAGAAAACACTAGCCATGAATGATGCTTACCGGCTAACACCAATCATGCACATAAAGCTGACCTTAACTCATTAGATTTCTCCTTACCCTTCACACACATGTAGGCTCTGCTCAATAGAAAGACAGGAATAAGCCATTGTCAGACACATTAGGCTTATTTTCCTTAAAGGGTTATTATATTACAGGTACATTTATTCCCATATTAGTCTGTAATTTCTGAGACGGTTTAATCTACATCTCTTCTCTGTTCACTTCTAGCCAGTCCATACAATATAGATATTGCCATTTCCACCATTAATGACTGAGATGGACATAACCCATTAGGGTACCTTAACTTTTTTTTCCTAATATGTGAAAAGACCTGAAATTCCCCACAGATTGGTAAAGATCTGGATCCCGACACCTCCACCAATCTCTCAAAAAACTTGTCACATATGCTCAGGAAACAGGAGCGCTCTAGAATGCTGTTCCTGTATGAGAGTGCACATAAAGCAGTGTTACCGTATTCACATTTCCAGGCGTGATTCTACTTGTGCGTAATTTGCAAGGTAGCATTTGACACCCACAAACTTTAATTTTTTATTTGGATTTTATGTGACTTATCAACACAAAGTAGCAAGTATTTTGTGAATTGTAAGGGAAATTAATAAATTGTACATGATTTTCTAAATATTTCAAAAATATAAATCTGAAAATTGTCACGTAGAGAGAGAGGCCCCGGCCCCTTAATCCTCAGTGCCGTAAAAAGGTGTCTTGGTGCTCATTTAGGGGTTAAATTAAGTTCTCTACTTTAGTCTGACATGTTGCTTATGGGATTGCTTGCATAGAGAAGTCATATATTAGCCATTATAATATTATTTTTATAGACAGCTTAAAGGGACAGTGCTTCAAATAGTTGACTTTGGCATACATTAGATACAGAACTCAGGAATGATGGCGACTAATATTGCTGAATGTGCAAATCAGATTTGATAACAACACAGGAGGTTGCAACTCTTGAAAGTTTGAACGTCGACGTCATCGGTAGATGAGAACAGCAGGAAAGCGTGCATGTGTCAGGGAGACATCAAGATGGGTGTAACAGAACACCATGCAGCTAAGGCTAGGTTCACATTTGCGGATGGCAGAGCTGCGGCCTTCCTCCGTGAAACTCCGCCCACTGCCGCACCTCCTCTGGTCAGCTCCGCCTTTGTCTGAATGCGGCCTGCATACCTATCTTTAACATTAGGTACGTAGGCTGTGCGGATGTATGCGGATGCCTCCGCATGCGTCGTTTTGACGATGCAGCAAATAAAACAAATTCCAACACGGTGCGTTTGACGCGGGTCGCCCCTTCGTCAAAACGACACATGCGGAGGCATCCGCATACATCCGCACGGCCTGCGTACCTAATGTTAAAGATAGGTACGCAGGCCGCATGCAGACATAGGCGGAGCTGACCAGAGGAGGTGCGGCAGTAGGCAAAGCTTCACGGAGGACGTCCACAGCCCTCCGCAGCTCTGCCATCCGCAAATGTGAAGCTGGCCTTAGAGTGGCAGAAAACCACAGGTACGTCTCTGTGAGTAACAAGCAGGTTCTAGGACCAAATATAAAAAGTACAGTACGATGCAAAAGTCTTAAGGGTATGTTCCCATGGTCAGTAAACGCTACGGGTTGGACGCTCCATACCTCCGCAGCGTCAAACCCGCAGCAGCCAGATGTTACAGCTTAGTGGATAGGATGTGAAGAAAAACCATGCCCTCTATGCGTGCACGGATGCCTCCGGCTTCCCTGCAGAGATGCACATGCGGTGCGTCTTTCTAGACCGCAGCATGTCAATTTATGTAGTGGAGACGCTCCTTCTCTGCTGCGTAAATTAACCATTCACTATCATTAGATGTGGTAAAACCGAATTATCTTCTTAGTCACATACGTATTAAGTGCGGAAGATCAGGGCTCTGTGGGGGCGATATCATCACTTCCAGGTCTCTTTTTTTATTCTTTACACTGATGATTACACTTAATGACATTGGGTGAATGTTTGGCATCATTATCCTACTGCAGAAACCATGTTGTGGTGTTTGAAAGCCTCAAAAAACTCAATGTGGGCATATTCTAAGAAAATGCTTCAGGAAACGCTAACAAAATGGTTCAGGATAAAAAATTGCCAGTATTTCCTGAAGCTGTTTCAACTTGAAAACTCATCGTTTTTGCTCACCAGAAAAAAACTTTGTGTGAACATACCCTTTGGTTCCAGTCCTGACGGGATCCTCTTAGTCAGACTTTTTGCAAAATCGCTTCATTTTTATTAGCATGCAAAAAGATTGCAAACGTGTTCCTAGAATCAACTACTATTTGTTCTTCAAAAAGGATCTGTAAGTATCAGTAATATTTTTATTTGTAACTTTTAATTCCAAAATTTGAATTGTGTAAAATTTCCTTATTAAAAAACTATGGCAATGCAGAGAGGAACCGTTTTAAATCACATCTGTGAAGGACGTATTGAGCCCCTAGCAGCCATAAAGGTGACTGTCAGTAGTGTAGTGAAGCTTTAGCATCTCCTACTGGCTCTCTTCAGAGACACTGGCCGGACTGAACTCTGCTCCCTCTTGCTCTGCGTTCTCTGTCAGCTCTCTTATGGTGATGTGACAGAATACACGTACCTTGCTTTCTTTTTCAGGGGAAGATGTCTGGGATTGGCCTGAAAGCTGCATTTTAAATTATAGCATTCAAGTGTCTCTTAGAGGCTCCGCAAGGTAAACAGACATGATGCATTCTAAAAAGACACGCCACATGTCCGGTTTCGTGGTGGGTGTGTCACCCGCGTATTAGGACGCATAATGGAGACGGGATTTCATAAAATCCCCTCCACTATGCTGTAACATCTGGACGCTGCAGCTGCAGCTGTAGGCAGCGTCCAATCCGCAGCAAATCCGGATGTAATGCGGACCGTGGAAACATACCCTTATACTCCATCTTCCATATTTGTCTCAAGCAACTCATGAAAACTAAATATTTCCAGAGAATATTTCAGGAATTTTTTCATAAAATTTAATAAGAAAACTACTCTCTAAAAAAATCTTCCTTTTAAACGTTCCTCTTCAATATTATTTTTGGTTTTCATAGGAATCCTCAATTCATCATTTCAATGGTAAAGTATTTTTGAATAATTTAGATATAAATGTTGCTCCTTGGGGATTTGTTCTTCCGAGGAGTTTGCACTCAGTTATTCCGATGTGTTGTTGGTTATGATCGATGACATTAGATAATCCCTGAGGAATGTTTAAGAAGCGTTACAGAAAAATTAAGAAGGGCTGACATTTCTGCACAACTATAGTAGTTCTTACTTTACCACCTCCTAAATGAACATCAGAAAAACTCCGACTGAATGGATAATACCATAAATATAAGCATTCATTATAAATGCACAATTGCCCAATATGTCTGCAGGAAAGCCGTGGCTCATTATCTACAACGCACACATTATAGTACATATGTAGCCCATGAATCAGCATGAAGAACAATCATGTGGTGAGATGAATGTATAATACATGTAATCAGACGTACTGCATGTAGATTAGAACATTGTGTGCTGCATGCCGCTTATGTTTATTAACTTCTTATGCAAGAAAGACATTTTCCAGAGCCTGTGCTGCCAGTGACGGGATTTACATGCCCTAATTTGTATGACCCAGTTTGTGTCGCGTGACATGGTTAATGATCTGATGAGCTGCTCTTTCATTGTGCGTTAATCAATATGTTTCTATTTTAAGACTAGAGCCTAAAAAACTAATAAATACAAAAATAGATGTCGTATTTGAATGCTGTATCTAATATGTATTACTCGCATGGAGTAACTGTGATATGCAATGTGACAATATGAATAATCATAATAGTAGTAGATGTCTTTTCTATTAGTTTATTACTATGTATTGAGAAACAATATTTGGTAATTGTACAAATACACTGGCTTAAGTAAGGAATACCCACTCATCCAGGTAAAACGGACACCTGCAAGCCACTTACAAAACAATGACTACCACTGCATAAAAGTTGTGCTTTAGGATACCACAATACCACTTTCCTATTGAATTTTATGTTTGGTGGCGGTGTGTGACGTTTGTGGTACCCCAAAGCACAAATTTTCTGTGGTAATATTTGGTAGTATTAAAAAAGCAAATAAATTCAGAGAAGACATTTTATTTAGGTCTTTATTAAAGTGAACCTGTCAATAAATTCATGCTGTCCAAACCATAGGCATCATGAATCAGAGGATGGCTGGGCGATTTGAGCAAGGTATGTTTTAGGCCGGGGTCACACTTACGAGTGTGATGCGAGAAACTTGTGCGAGTCTCTCGCATCAATACCCAGCACCAGGTTCGGACTGGTCCACTTTACAGTGGGCACTCCCCCTCACCAGCACCAGACTCCTGCCTCATTCATTACTGCCTGCTCGACCCTCTATTACAATTGCGTGCACCCAGCGGTGAGTGCGTTATTCCATTCCCGATGCTGGCTGGCTGTCTGCACTGCTCAGCAACAAGTGATGTGAAGTGAGCACTTTCTCATCACCTGCTGATGTGGCTTCTACTGATCTCATTGCGCTCACCGCTCTCTCAGCTGCGGAGTGCTCGATGAGCTCAATAGAAGCCGCAGCAGCAGATGATGAGGAAGCCCTCACTTCACATCACTTGTTTCTGAACAGCGCAGACAGCCATCCGGCACCAGGTATGGAATGACGCACCATGCACAGCACAGCCAGCATAGCGCCACAGACTGTGAGACTGCACACAGCAAGCCAGTGTCTAGAACAGAGTTGATTTTTTGAGGGAATGATGTCACAGGAAGGAGCCGGGCCTCCATCAGACCAGTGAAGACCCGATAGCAGGAAGCAGCGATGTGCTGAGGTTGCTGGAGAGGAAGGAAATGAGAGGCTGCAGTTTGGAGCCCTGTGAAGAGAGGACAATGGTCCCTGTGAGGAGAGAACTGAGGGGCTGCACAATGGTCCCTGTGAGGAGAGGACTGAGGGGCCGCATCACAGAGCCATGTGAGGGGAGGACTGAGGGGCTGCACAATGGAGCCCTGTGATGAGAGGACTGAGCCTGCACAATGGAGCCCTGTGAGGAGAGGACTGAGGGATGCACAATGGTCCCTGTGAGGAGAGGACTGAGGGACTGCATTATGGAGCCATGTGAGGATAGGACTGAGGGGCTGCACAATGGCGCCCTGTGAGGAGAGGACTGAGGAGCTGCACAATGGAGCCCTGTGAGGAGAGGACTGAGGGGCTGCACAATGGACCCTTGTACAGATAGGAATGAAGACTCAGGACTCAGTGTGAGTTCTCTGAGAATGTATTTTGGAAAGGGTTGATGTAACTTGAGTGGGGCTGCACAGGGAAGATGATGAGGGGCTGTGTGGAAAAGGGGGCATGATAATGAGGGCTGTGTGGCAAAAGGGGCATGATGAGGGACTGCGTGGAAAAGGGGTCATGATGATGAGGGTCTGTGTGAAAAAGGGAGGATGATGAGCTTTATGGAAAAGGGGGGCGATCAGTGGCTGGGTGGAGAAGGGAGGAGTGAGAAAAAGCCTCTCAGTGCATTGGTGAGTTCACCAGGAGAAATTACTCAAAGTGAGCTGCTTCTGCACCGTGGGACTTTCTCATTGTGCTAGCGGTGATCTCACAGAGGCCACCGCAGTTCAGGGGCCTGGCTGGGAACACATTCTCAGTGACCTGCCATAACCTCGATGAGGTCACCACTGAGGTAACTGAGGCTGCACTCACAGCAGCTCAATCCTGAGTGGCTGGATGGATGCATATTGGCAGCATACAGGTTGAAAACTGTTTATCCCCAGACATTGATTACAGTGTGGGACAGAACGATGGACAGGTGAGGGATATTGTTGTTTTTTTATTTTTGTTTTACTACATGAGACGAGGGATTCAATGGAATGGGTGATGATGTGAGTATGGTTTAATTAGGAATCATTAAAGGAGTCTGTGTCATTCCTTCAATTAAAGACTTTATTTTGGCTGGGCAAATATTAATGGCCCCTTACCAGCCTGAAAATACCAGCCCCCAGCTTCTTTAGCAAGGCTGGTTGTCAAAAATGGGGGCTGGTCCCACATCATCTAATCATCTATTCTATTATTTCTAAACACTGTTTTTCGGTGATACTTTGTATCTCTGCTCATACTGCACTGTTATGAATGTTTTAGAAATGAATTCTGAGCAGAAGGTCCCTCTTGTGGTTGCAAACAGTACTGAACCATTCAATGAGGATTGGCAATCAGGGATCACGGACTGGCTGGATATAAGGGAGGTTTCCCCCCATCATGGTTGCCGGTGATCAATTGTTCTTGTCTCAACGTTGTTACCTGGTTCTCTTGGAAGCTTGCTGAGTCTTGCCTCTTCTCCTGCTCTCAGATAAGATATTTTCTGTTTTTTGTTTTTATGCTTTCCATTTGTATATTTCTCTGCATTTCTGTGAGGTTGGCCAGGTTCCCCTCCCCGGGGGGCTTGGTCTCCTCTCGGTTCCTCTGGAGCCATTGTTGTTTGTTCATTTGCCTTTTCCAGTTTTTTTTTCTGTGGCTGCGGCTTAGTTTTGTTACACCAGAGAACTAATTTAGGTGGTAGAGGTCGTGTGATCTCAGGTGCTTTAGCAATTAGTAGCGTTGTTTTTTTTTTAGGGTTTTTTTTGGATTGCAGTAAGTACCCTTCCTATCCTTTTTTTGTCTAAGTCAGATTGGGCCCCAGCGTTTGCTCATACTATTTTCTGTCTGTGTCTGTATTTCCTCTTGTCTAACCGCCATTACATGTTTGGGGGCTTCCTATGTTCTTTGGGGATCTGCTCCGGGGCAGATAGCTTTCCTCTTTCTATCTTTGGGTGTAGTTGGCCTCTCAGGCTGTGACGAGGCGTCTAGGATCAACGTGGGAACGCTCCACGGCTGCCTTTGGTTGTGGTGGTTGGTCAGGGTGCTGCAGTCCAGTGGATTCCAGCCTCTCTGGTGTATTGCCGTTTTTGCCTGCTCTCCTCAGCTTCCAAAACATAACAGTATCACCGGCCAAACTGAAAATTATATGGTACTCACAGAAGGGAAAAATAGTGTGGAGAAAAAAGAAAAAAAAGTTGTCAGAGTTGTCAGAGATTTGTTTTCTTTTTTTTTCTGTTTGTTGCATTTTTTTTTCCCTTTTTTTCTCTGGGTGCTGAGGAGGATTTTTTTTTCTCTCAATGGAGTTTGCACAGTTGTCTGGCAGTGTGGATCAGCTTGCCACTGAAGTTCGGAGTATTGCTACCTATCTTGCAGGGTTGCCGGTTGTGGAACCTAGGATCCCCATGCCAGATTTGTTTTTAGGGGATCGAGCTAAATTTCTGAATTTCAAAAATAACTGTAAGTTGTTTTTTGCCTTAAAACCTAAGTCCTCAGGGAACGCAGCACAGCAGGTTCAAATTGTCATCTCTCTCTTGCGCAGCGATCCTCAGGATTGGGCTTTTTCCCTGACACCTGGGGACCCTGTTTTGAGTAAGGTTGATACATTTTTTCTGGCTCTGGGGTTATTGTACGATGAACCTAATGTCACTGATCAAGCTGAAAAAACCTTGTTGGCATTAAATCAGGGGCTTGAGGATGCTGAGTTGTACTGTCAGAAATTCCGAAAGTGGGCAGTTCTGACCAAATGGAATGATGATGCTTTGTCAGCTCTTTTTCGGAAGGGTCTGTCAGAGAATGTAAAAGATGTTATGGTGGGTTTCCCTGCTCCCTCTGGTCTCAATGATTCTATGTCATTGGCGATTCAAATTGACAGTGACGTGAGCGTAGAGGTATGCGTGGAATGGTGTTGCCTTGTGAACCAGCTTCTGAGCCCATGCAGTGTGATAGAGTGGCTTCTGGGGCACAGCGTCATGAGTTTCGAAAACGCAATGGGTTATGTTTCTACTGTGGTGATGCCTCTCATGCTATTTCAGTCTGCCCTAAGCGGGGAAGACGTTTTGCACGCTCAGTTGTCCTGGGTAGTGTTCAGACTAAATTTCTGTTGACTGTTACCCTGATTTGCTCCCTGTCCACATTTTCTGCTCAGGCTTTTGTTGATTCGGGAGCAGCTATTAACCTGATGGATTTTGATTTTGCTAAACGTTGTGGGTTTCCCTTGATACCCCTACGGAAGTCTATTCCCCTACTGGGGATTGATTCTACCCTTTAACTGAGAATAAACCCCAGTTATCTACTCAGGTGATAATGAGGGTTGAACCTGATCATCAGGAGAGTTGCAAATTTCTGGTGCTGTATAATCTGCATGACATTATTGTACTAGGTTTCCCTTGGTTGCAGTCTCATAATCCTGTTTTGGATTGGAAATCTGTGTCTGTAACCAGTTGGGGCTGCCACTGTGTTAATGCCAACACTCCTGTTTTTTCTGCCTCTCCCCAGGCTCAAGATGTGAATGACTTTTTGACTGATTTTTCTGATGTGTTTAGCGAAAGTAAATCTGCATCCTTGCCCCCCCATAGGAGCTAAAGGTCGCCTTTTTAACTTGTCTGTACCTGAACATGACGCTATGCGGTCTTATATCAAGGAGTCATTGGAGAAGGGTCATATCAGACCATCCTCTTTACCCTTGGGTGCCGGTTTTTTTCTTTGTGGCCAAAAGGATGGTTCATTAAGGCCGTGTATTGATTATCGTCTCTTGAACAATATTACTGTGAAATATCAATACCCGTTACCCTTGATTTCTGACCTGTTTTCCAGGGTGAAAAACGCTACTTGGTTTACCAAGCTTGACCTCAGGGGGGCGTATAACCTTATTCGCATTAAGCACGGGGATGAATGGAAGACGGCATTCAATACCCCTGAAGGGCATTTTGAGTACCTGGTGATGCCCTTTGGGCTCACTAATGCTCCTTCCGTCTTCCAGTCCTTCATGAATGACATTTTCAGGGATTTTGTGGACAAATTTCTGATTGTTTATTTGGATGATATCTTGATTTTTTCTAATGACTGGGACTCTCATGTGAAACCTGTTCGAACTGTGTTCCAGATTTTGAGAGAGAATGCTCTGTATGTGAAGGGATCAAAGTGTCTTTTTGGCGTACAGAGGATCTCATTTCTGGGATTCATTTTGTCCCCATCTGTTATTGAAATGGACCCGGTCAAGGTTCAGGCCATCTGTGATTGGGTCCAACCTACTTCATTAAAGGCTCTTCAGAGATTTTTGGGTTTTGCCAATTTTTATCGTAAATTTATTGGTAATTTCTCGGTTATTGTTAAACCATTAACTGATTTGACCAGAAAGGGTTCTGATGTGGTGAATTGGCCTCCTGAGGCAGTCTCTGCATTTCAGGAACTTAAGCAGAGATTCACTTCTGCTCCTGTTCTACGGCAGCCTGATGTTTCTCTGCCATTTCAGGTGGAGGTTGATGCCTCTGAAATTGGGGCAGGTGCCGTTTTGTCCCAAAAAGATCCAGAGACCTCTAAAAGTAACCCTTGTGCCTTTTTCTCTCGAAAATTTTCTCCTACTGAACGTAATTATGACGTGGGTAATCGGGAGTTATTGGCCATGAAGTGGGCTTTTGAAGAGTGGAGACATTGGCTGGAGGGAGCCAAACATCAGGTGGTGGTCCTTACGGACCATAAGAATCTGGTCTATCTGGAATCTGCCAAGCGACTCAATCCTAGACAGGCCAGGTGGGCCTTGTTTTTCACACGTTTTAATTTTGTGGTTTCCTTTCTTCCTGGCACTAAGAATGTTAAGGCGGATGCCCTCTCGAGGAGTTTCCTTGCGGACTCTCCTGAGTTATCTGATCCTTCTGTTATTTTGAAAGAGGGTGTAGTTCTTTCCGCCATCTCGCCAAATTTGAGACTTGCTCTGGAAGGGTGTCAGGAGGATAGGCCCGAGTGCTGCCCTGTTGGAAAATTATTTGTCCCGGACCAGTGGAAAAAGAGTGTGATGTCTGAGATTCATTGTTCCGCGTTGGCTGGGCATCCCGGAATTTTTGGTACCAGAGACTTGGTTAGTCGGTCCTTTTGGTGGCCTACCTTGTCTCGTGATGTCAGGGAATTTGTGCAGTCCTGCGGGACTTGCTCTCGCTCCAAGCCTAGCTCTCGCTCTAGTGGTTTGTTGATGCCATTGCCTGTGCCCAAGAGACCATGGACCCATATCTCTATGGATTTCATTTCCGACCTTCCTGTTTCTCAGAGAATGACCACCATCTGGGTAATTTGTGATAGGTTTTCCAAGATGATACATCTTGTGCCATTACCTAAGTTGCCTTCCTCCTCTGAATTGGTGCCGTTGTTCCTTCAGCACGTGGTTCGTTTACACGGCATTCCTGAGAACATTGTGTCTGACAGAGGAGTCCAGTTTGTTTCCAGATTTTGGAGGACTTTTTGTTCTAAACTGGGTGTTCAATTGTCTTTCTCCTCTGCGTTTCATCCTCAGACCAATGGTCAAACTGAGAGAACAAACCAGACATTGGAGACTTATCTAAGATGCTTTGTGTCTGCTGATCAGGATGACTGGGTCTCTTATTTACCTTTGGCTGAGTTTGCTCTTAATAATAGGGCTAGCTCTGCTACTTTGATGTCTCCGTTTTTCTGTAATTCTGGGTTTCACCCTCGATTTTCTTCAGGACAGACGGAGGCTTCTGTCTGTCCAGGTGTTGACTCTGTTGTGGAGCGTATGCAACTGATTTGGGACCAGGTAGTGGAGAGGTTGTCCCTCTCTCAGGAGAGGGCCCAGCGGTTTGCTAACCGGCATAGGACTGATGGTCCTCGGTTTAAAGTGGGTGACTTGGTCTGGTTGTCCTCAAAGAATATTCCTATGAGAGTAGCATCTCCTAAATTTAAGCCTAGGTTCATTGGACCTTATAAGATCATGGAGATTATTAATCCTGTTTCTTTTCGTTTGCTTCTTCCAGGGACATTTAAGATCCATAACGTGTTCCACAAGTCCTTGTTGAAGAGGTTTGTTGAGCCAGTGGTTCCTGCTGCTGTGCCTCCTGACCCTGTTTTGGTTGAGGGCAATCTGGAGTATGTGGTTGAGAAAATATTAGATTCTCGTTTTTCTAGACGGAAACTCCAGTATTTGGTTAAATGGAGAGGTTATGGTCAGGAAGACAATTCTTGGGTGTTTGCTTCGGACATCCATGCTAGGAGACTTATCCGTGCGTATCATAGAACTCATCCTGACCGACCTGGTTGCTCAAATGAGGGTTCGGTGACCCCTCCTCAAGGGGGGGGTACTGTTGTGAATGGGTTTGAGATGAGTTCTGAGCAGAGGCTCCCTCTGGTGGTTACAAGCGGTGCTAGTCTGTCCAGTGAAGATTGTGAGGACTGGGAATCAGGTGTTACTGACTGGTCTTATATAAGGGAGTCACCTTCCCATCAGGGTTGCCGGTGATCAATTGTTCTGGTCTGAATCCTTTATTCCAGTTTCCCTTGTAGCCTGCTGTGTCGTGTCTGCATCTCCTTCTAACAGATAAGACATTTTCTTCTTTTGTGTTTGTGCTGTGTTTTTGCATTTTTTCCTGCACTTCTGTGGGGGCCTTCAGGGTCCCCTCCGGGGGCTTCTGCCCTCTCAGTTTTGTTCAGCCACTGATGTTTGTACTTTTGCTTTTTCCAGTTTTTTCAGTGGCTGCTGTTTTGATTTTGTTACACCAGAGAACTAATTTAGGTGGAAGAGGTCGTGTGATCTCAGGTGTTTTTGAAATTAGTAGAGTTGGTGCCTTTCAGGGTTTTCTGGGATTGCAGTAAGTACCCTTCCTATCCTTTTCTATTTAGTTAGTTTGGGCCCCAGCGTTTGCTCATACTATTTTCTTTCTGTGTCAGTATTTCATCTTGTCTAACCGCCATTACATGTTTGGGGGCTTTCTATTATCTTTGGGGTTCTGCTCCGGGGCAGATAGCTTTCCTATTTCTATCTTTAGGTGTAGTTAGTTTCTCAGGCTGTGACGAGGCGTCTAGGACCAACGTAGGAACGCTCCACGGCTGCCTCTAGTTGTGGTGGTTAGTCAGGGTACTGCAATCTCATAGATTCCAACTGCTCTGGTGTATTGCATTTCTTACCTGCACTCCTCAGCTACCGAAACATAACAGACATGTCTGCCGACGTCAGGCTCCAGCCACTTCTTTACTGTAGGCAACGCAGGTGCCTCTACAACATTACTTTGGGACGTGGCACCGAGTTCCCGGCACAGTGCTACAGTCTGCTCCCTCAGCAATCGGTTAAACTCCTGGTGTTGCAAATTAAGTTGCGCCCCTCGTTTAAACAGCGCCTCCATGCTGTCATCCATGCTGTCAGACTTATCTGTCTCAACAACGGCAGTCTTCACTCAAGACATACACACTCCACAGTCTTTTCCACAACAATTTCAGCTTTGCTGTGCAGACACTTTTTTTTTTCTCTGCAAACTCTATTAGGGCCACTGTCTCTTTAAGACTGCTCCAACAGACTTTTCCTTTGCTGCTGCACACTCCACAGTCTTTTCCACAACAAGTTCAGCTTTGCTGTGCAGACACACTTTTTTTTTTCTCTTTTGCAAACTCTATTAGGGCTACTGTCTCTTTAAGACTGCTCCAACAGACGTTTCTTTTGCTGACACACTTTTTTTTTCTCTGCTGCTGCTTCAACAGACTTCTCCTTTATTGCTGTCTCTAGCCACTGTGCTGCCTGCGCATTCTAGCACCAATTGTAAGCTTTTCAGGGGATATAGCTCTGGGATCGCCGTCCTGGTAGACGGAATGGCATAGAAACAGTTCATTCAGACAGCAGTTCTGGTGTAAACTGGCCACAACCAGCTTTATTAAAGTCCACAGCAAACAGAACGTGATAAAAACAAATCATAAACAGAAAACCTAGCCTCTCCGGCTACTGACTACACTTAGATAGATTTCCCTCACTATCAGGGACCAGACTCTAACAGCCTGGGCCAAAACAACACATATGTTCAGTAGTTACCAGCATGGTTTTTCCTAGAATCTCCTCTTTGTGTCTGAATGGCACACCTAGCATCCAGACTGAGAGAGTTCTCCTTATATTCAGTAATTACCAGCATGGAGTGTCGCAGAGACTCCTCTTGTGTCCGGGGCACCTCGAGCACCCAGACTGAGAGAGCTCACCTCCCGGAGACTCCTTCTGTGCCTGGACTCCTGTCTAGACTAAGCGAGCTCTCTGTCTGTATTCCCAGACACCTACTTCTGGCTTCCTAATTATCACTTGAGTGGCTTCAGGTTTGAGCTGCAAGTGTGCACTGAATGGAAGGTGTAATGACCTTTCTCCACCACTAGTTCTACAAAGCCACACATTTCCCTTATACCAGTTAGCAAAGTACCTAGGTGAAATGTACACCCCATTCAATACATATGCTTTCACTGTCTCACACCGTATAGACTTCTTAAAAATGGCACTAAACTGATACCGAGACAAACTACCCCTATCCTCATGACACAACAACGAACCATCCAGGCTAGGCCGAAACTCCCGAAAACGCTGAAAACATTGAACCGGGCAGATTAAAGAGCCCTGCACACAACACAAAACCACCCGTCGACCCTTACCAGCCTGATCTGTCTTAGACCTCCGCAGCCAAAAATCAACACCCCATGAAGTCAACACGACGTCCCTCGCCAATAACCCGCCTACAACAGGTTTGCTCGGCGAAACCAGCTCACCCACCCGTAAGGCCCCAAAAAATGCAAATGAAAAAGCTAAGCGAAACAACGCCACTTCAAAATTCGAGGAACACTTTGACTCTAACGCGAGGCCCAACTGTTCTAACAAACTAAATGAAATTGGGCACCTGGTATCACCCTGACTTTTTACACGAAGAAATCCTTTTGCTGCCTGCCTAACCCAAAAACGTTTTAGTAAAATCCTGAATTCCACGTAAACGAAAACTGAAAGATAAAGCAGCCAAAACCCGCGATACCTTCGCGCAAGACCAACCCTCTGTCACACCCTGTCCCAACCAGGACAACAAAATTCGCTCCCAGTCGTGTCCGATGCCAATGCATGATCCAGCGGCAAAAAACCCTTTCCCACATCCGCCAAACTGCCTGATACACCTCCCAAGTTTTGGGGGCTAGCGAAGACCTGATCAACAACCCTGCGGCCCGAAAGCCACCTTCCATAGCTCCTCCGGACACATTAGACCCACTACCTCTGCTTCTGGCGCCAATGACCGGAAACGATCCCACTGTGAACGAGAAAGAGAATCAGCAATTTCGTTCTTCACACCAGGAACATGAGTCACTGTAACATGAGCGTTCAAGGACAAACTGTAGCGCCCGCGTCCCTGCCTGCTGCCAGACAGGGACGTCCCTCTCCTCACCTGCGCTCGGCGTCCTCCTTCCGCCCTGCTGGCCCCGCGCGCTCCTTCCCTGCCACTGGCCTTAGGGCGCGCGCCCGCACCCTCCCCCGCTCTTAAAGGAGCCGCGCGCATTTTCCAAATGAGTCTCCAGCCAATGCTGGAGGACTCCACCCTATATTAAGGGCTTCCTCCTTAATGGAGGTGCCCGAGCAATGTTGTTCCTGTGCAGTCTAACTCTGTTTCAGCCATCAGCTCCTGATTCCTGTTACCTGCCTGTTACCTGTCAGCTTGCCTGTCTGCCATCCGTCTACGGTTCCATCCAGAAGTTCGGACATCATCTGCAGAGATCCCCGGCTCTTGCCTGCTCACCTGGGAGCGATCATCTGCCATCCGACTGCAGCTCCATCCGGAAGTTCGGACATCATCTGCGGAGATCCCCGGCTCTTGCCTGCTCACCTGAGAGCGATCATCTGCCATCCGACTGCAGCTCCATCCGGAGGTTCGGACATCATCTGCAGAGATCCACGGCTCTTGCCTGCTCACCTGGGAGCGATCATCTGCCATCCGACTGCAGCCTACCTGGAGGCTCCACCATATCAGGTCGTATATGCCTGCCCTGTCTAGAGACTGCCTGGTCACTTGCTGTGACATTCTGCCTGTCTAGAGACTGCCTGGTCACTTGCCGTGACAACCTGCCTGTCCAGAGACTGCCTGGTCACTTGCCGTGATAACCTGCCTGTCCCAGAGACTGCCTTGGTCACTTACCGTGACAACCTGCCTGTCCAGAGACTTCCTGGTCACTTGCCGTGACAACCTGCCTGTCTAGAGACTGCCTGGTCACTTGCCGTGACAACCTGCCTGTCCAGAGACTGCCTGGTCACTTGCCGTGACAACCTGCCTGTCCAGAGACTGCCTGGTCACTTGCCGTGATAACCTGCCTGTCCCAGAGACTGCCTTGGTCACTTACCATGACAACCTGCCTGTCCAGAGACTGCCTGGTCACTTGCCGTGACAACCTGCCTGTCCCAGAGACTGCCTTGGTCACTTGCCGTGACAACCTGCCTGCCCAGAGACTTCCTTGGTCACTTGCTGTGACAAACCTGCCTGTCCAGAAACTACCTATATCTCCTGCCGTGAATTCCTGCCCTTTTCCCAGGTGCCACCCGCTCTCTTACAAGTAAACTCTCTTGTATAATAAAGCTATGTGGTTCCACCAACCTGACCTGTCTCGTCAGTAGTTCCACCCACCAGACCTGTTACAGTTTGCTCGGGCCATGGAACCCGGTGGCACCCAAACCCCTTCACTCCCGGAACTGTGTCATGAGCTGTCTCGCCAGAAGTCTCAACAGGAGGCCATCCTGGGTCACCTGCGGAACGTCAAATCCCGTCTGGACACTCTGAAATCATCACTAGCCACCATTGCTGGAGCCATGACTCATAATCCGTCAGTACCGCTGATTCCCAATTCCGTGGTTTCCATTCCCGGACCCCGTCTGTCAGCTCCTCCTAGGTTTGGAGGCGATCCTGCTCTGGCTCGGGGTTTCATTAATCTGTGCACCCTGCATTTTGAACTCCTGGCACACCAGTTTAACTCTGACCGGGCCAAAATTGCCTTCATCATGTCCCATCTCACTGGAGAGGCCCTGGCCTGGCTTAACCCTCTCTGGGAGAGAGAGGATCCTCTGGTGTCTGACCTGCCTGCGTTTCTCTCGGCCTTCCGGAAGGTATTCGACGAACCTGGACGGAGGACTTCCTCTGCATCATCTCTGCTGCGTCTCCGTCAGGAGAGTCTCACCGTTGGTCAATATGCCATACGGTTCCGGACTTTAGCCTCAGAACTAGCTTGGGACAATGAAGCTCTAATTTCGGTCTTCTGGGAGGGTCTGTCCGGCCGTATTAAAGACGAACTTGCCGGTCGGGACGTTCCAACCTCTCTAGATGATTTAATAAATCTTGCCAATCGAATCGATCTACGGTTCCAGGAACGAGCCAAAGAGATCACCCGTAAAAAAGAATTTTCCCATCTTGCACCCTCGTGTCAGAGATCTATAACCTCTTCCGTTTCTCCTCAGGTGCACACTGCTGAGCCTATGCAGGTCGACCAGACCAAGATGGTCAAAGCCCGTCAGGACTCACGCCGTGCCGAGAAAAGTTGCTTCTACTGCGGCAGTAAGGAGCACTGGATCCAAACCTGTCCGGAGAAGTCGGGAAAACGCCTGTGTCTAGGTTCGCTCGGAGAGGTCAATCTAGACAAAAATAAATCCTCTTCATCCCTGCTGCTGTCGGTTTCAATTCTGCTCGGTAAGAACCGCCACTTCGAAATGGCCCAACTTGATTCTGGAGCAGCTGGGAATCTCGTGTCACAGGCTCTAGTAGAGAAGTATCACATTCCCACCAAACCTCTTGTTGAACCTGTATCTGTTGCTGCTGTGGATGGGGGCCTCCTACCTCGTCCCATCCGACTTATCACCGAAGTCATAACCCTGCAGGTGGGAATGTTGCATTCTGAGAGCATCTCGTTTCATGTTTTACCCGGACTCTCTCATGCTTTCTTACTAGGTCTGCCTTGGCTCCAAAGACATGCACCTGTGCTCGACTGGCAGAATGGAGAGGTTCTTCGCTGGGGACAGGACTGTCATAAAACGTGTCTGGTGCCTGTTCATCCTGTCTATTCTTCTCCTACACCTGCTAATCTACCTGGACTCCCGATTCCATATTGGTCATTTGCTGATGTCTTCAATAAAAAGGAAGCAGAGACATTACCCCCGCATAGACCATATGATTGCCCGATTGACCTGTTGCCCGGTACTACGCCTCCCCGTGGGCGTATTTACCCGTTGTCTGCTGCTGAGACCAGGTCGATGTCCGAATATATCGAGGAGAACTTAGCAAAGGGATTCATCCGGAAATCTACCTCCCCAGCGGGAGCAGGTTTCTTCTTCGTTAAAAAGAAAGACGGATCTCTCCGTCCCTGTATTGACTACAGAGGCCTAAATTCGATCACGGTGAAGAATAAGTACCCTCTTCCGCTCATTCCAGAACTGTTTGATCGTCTTAGAGGGGCTAGAGTCTTCACCAAACTAGATCTTCGTGGAGCATACAACCTGGTTCGTATCCGTCGAGGAGATGAATGGAAGACGGCATTCAACACCCGGGACGGCCACTACGAGTACTTGGTGATGCCCTTTGGTCTCTGTAATGCTCCAGCAGTCTTTCAGGAGTTGGTCAATGACATCTTCCGGGACCTCCTCTACTCCTGCGTTGTGGTGTACCTTGACGATATCTTGGTCTTCTCTCCGGATCTTCAGTCTCACCGGAGGGATGTTCGTCAGGTTCTGCTCAGGCTCAGGCAGAATCACCTCTTCGCCAAATATGAGAAGTGCCTCTTTGAGCAGACTTCGCTTCCATTTCTGGGCTACATTATTTCCCAGACAGGCCTACGAATGGATCCGGAGAAATTGTCTGCCATCGAGAAATGGCCCCGACCAGAGGGGTTGAAGGCCATTCAGCGGTTTCTGGGATTCGCCAACTATTACCGTCTCTTCATACCGCACTTCTCTTCCAGGACTGCTCCAATCTCAGCACTCACTCGCAAGGATGCTAACCCCAAACAGTGGACGACCGAAGCAGAGGAGGCCTTCCTTTCTCTGAAACAGGCCTTCTCTTCCGCTCCAGTGCTGCATCGCCCGGACGGCAACAAGCAGTTCTTCCTGGAGGTGGACGCTTCCTCTGCTGGAGCCGGAGCGGTTCTTACCCAAAAATCGCCATCCGGGAGGATGGTATCCTGCGGTTTCTTCTCCAAACTCTTCTCCTCCTCCGAGCGCAACTACTCCATAGGAGATCGAGAGTTATTGGCCATTAAGTTGGCATTGGAGGAGTGGCGTTACCTACTCGAAGGGGCTCTTCATCCGGTAATCATCTACACGGACCACAAAAATCTGGCATATCTCCAACAGGCACAGAGACTTAATCCTCGCCAAGCCCGGTGGTCCTTGTTTTTTGCCCGCTTCGATTTTCTTTTGCATTTTCGCCCAGCTGACAAAAACGTCAAGGCGGATGCCTTGTCTTGGTCTTTCCTGGTGTCGGATCTCGAAGATGAGCCTAAACATATCATCGATCCCGCCAGAGTGATGCAGGTGGCTCCCGTGAGTCTAAATCGTCTCCCTCCTGGTAAGACGTTCGTATCAGAAACCGATCGGAAGAGAATCCTACATTGGGGTCACTCGTCTAAACTCGCTGGCCACGCTGGTCAAAAAAAGACCCTCCAACTCATTATCCGGCATTATTGGTGGCCTACCCTGCACAAAGACGTAATAGACTTTGTATCTGCCTGTGTTTCCTGTGCCCGCAACAAAGTTCCGAGACACCTGCCTACCGGCCGTCTTCTTCCGCTTCCTGTACCCGCTGCCCCCTGGCAGCATATAGCCATGGACTTCATAACAGATCTGCCCGTTTCTGCCGGTTGTACGGTCATTTGGGTGGTCGCTGACCGCTTTTCCAAGATGGCTCACTTCATTCCTCTGCCAGGTCTTCCGTCTGCACCCGAGTTGGCTAAAGACTTTATCCGCCACATCTTCCGTCTTCATGGTCTGCCTCGTCACATTGTGTCGGATCGTGGGGTTCAGTTCACCTCACGTTTCTGGAGAGCCACTTGCAAGTTGCTAGACGTCACCCTGGATTTTTCCTCCGCTTACCACCCACAGTCCAATGGACAAGTTGAACGAATAAATCAGAATTTGACCAGTTATCTTCGACATTTCGTTAATGCCCACCATTCTGACTGGGTGGAGCTCCTGCCTTGGGCCGAATTCTCCTACAATAATCATGAGAGCGAATCTTCCACCAAGTCTCCGTTTTTTGTAGTCTTCGGTCAGCACCCTCGGATCCCTGTCCCTGTTTCCATCTCTGTGGACAATCCAGCTGCGGAATCTCTGGTTAGAGAATTCTCCTCCATCTGGGAGAGTACCCGATCCGCACTCATTCAGTCATCCGAGCGCATGAAAAGACATGCTGACAAAAAACGTCTGGATCCTCCTCAATTCCGTCCTGGGGACAAAGTCTGGCTTTCGTCCAAATATGTTCGACTCAAAATTCCGTCCTACAAGTTAGGTCCTCGGTTCATCGGTCCTTTTGAGATCATCAGTCAGATTAATCCGGTGTTCTATAAATTGAAACTCCCGGCCAATTTGAGAATTCCTAATTCTTTTCATGTATCTCTCCTCAAACCTGTGGTTCTTAACTCTTTTTTTAAGTCTACAGGTACACCTCCTGCTCCAGTGTCTGCTGATGATGAATTTGAGGTAGAGAACATTCTGGCCACAAAAAGGGTAGGAAGAAAGACTTATTTTTTGGTGGATTGGAAGGGGTTTGGTCCTGAGGAGAGAACCTGGGAGCCTCGGGAGAACATCCATGCCCCTCTTATCCTAGCTAAATTTCTTTCTGGCCTAAAGAAGGGGGGGCCTAGAAGGGGGGGGTACTGTAGCGCCCGCGTCCCTGCCTGCTGCCAGACAGGGACGTCCCTCTCCTCACCTGCGCTCGGCGTCCTCCTTCCGCCCTGCTGGCCCCGCGCGCTCCTTCCCTGCCACTGGCCTTAGGGCGCGCGCCCGCACCCTCCCCCGCTCTTAAAGGAGCCGCGCGCATTTTCCAAATGAGTCTCCAGCCAATGCTGGAGGACTCCACCCTATATTAAGGGCTTCCTCCTTAATGGAGGTGCCCGAGCAATGTTGTTCCTGTGCAGTCTAACTCTGTTTCAGCCATCAGCTCCCGATTCCTGTTACCTGCCTGTTACCTGTCGGCTTGCCTGTCTGCCATCCGTCTACGGTTCCATCCAGAAGTTCGGACATCATCTGCAGAGATCCCCGGCTCTTGCCTGCTCACCTGGGAGCGATCATCTGCCATCCGACTGCAGCTCCATCCGGAAGTTCGGACATCATCTGCGGAGATCCCCGGCTCTTGCCTGCTCACCTGAGAGCGATCATCTGCCATCCGACTGCAGCTCCATCCGGAGGTTCGGACATCATCTGCAGAGATCCACGGCTCTTGCCTGCTCACCTGGGAGCGATCATCTGCCATCCGACTGCAGCCTACCTGGAGGCTCCACCATATCAGGTCGTATATGCCTGCCCTGTCTAGAGACTGCCTGGTCACTTGCTGTGACATTCTGCCTGTCTAGAGACTGCCTGGTCACTTGCCGTGACAACCTGCCTGTCCAGAGACTGCCTGGTCACTTGCCGTGATAACCTGCCTGTCCCAGAGACTGCCTTGGTCACTTACCGTGACAACCTGCCTGTCCAGAGACTTCCTGGTCACTTGCCGTGACAACCTGCCTGTCTAGAGACTGCCTGGTCACTTGCCGTGACAACCTGCCTGTCCAGAGACTGCCTGGTCACTTGCCGTGACAACCTGCCTGTCCAGAGACTGCCTGGTCACTTGCCGTGATAACCTGCCTGTCCCAGAGACTGCCTTGGTCACTTACCGTGACAACCTGCCTGTCCAGAGACTGCCTGGTCACTTGCCGTGACAACCTGCCTGTCCCAGAGACTGCCTTGGTCACTTGCCGTGACAACCTGCCTGCCCAGAGACTTCCTTGGTCACTTGCTGTGACAAACCTGCCTGTCCAGAAACTACCTATATCTCCTGCCGTGAATTCCTGCCCTTTTCCCAGGTGCCACCCGCTCTCTTACAAGTAAACTCTCTTGTATAATAAAGCTATGTGGTTCCACCAACCTGACCTGTCTCGTCAGTAGTTCCACCCACCAGACCCGTTACACAAACATACCAACACCAATTCCTGCAACACCCGAACCACAGGGGGGGGGACGATGCGGTGAGACCATTAATCGCGCATACCACTCCCATATTATCGAAATTAAAGTGCACCCGTTGATTACGAAAATCACGCCCCCTCAAATGTACAGCCACGAGGATCGGGAAAATCTCCAACAAAGTTATGTTGCGTACCAAGCCCACCTCCACCCATTCTTTGGGCCAATGAGATGCGCACCGTTGTCCCTTGAAATATGCCCCAAAACCAATCCCGCCAGCCGCATCAGTAAACAAGTCCAAAGCATCATTGTCCACAACCTCAGCCATTACCAAGGAGCGGCCATTGTACCCCTCCAAAAAAGATTCCCAAACTGACAGGTCCGCCTTAAGCTCCGCGGACAACCTGATAAAATGATGAGGGGCTCGAACACCTGAAGTAGCGCTTGCCAGCCTACGTGAAAAAACTCGCCCCATCGGCATCACCCGACAAGCAAAATTCAGCTTCCCCAACAACGACTGAAGATCACGCAATGACAGTTTTTTCAATCGACGCGCTCTGACCACCTCCGCTCTCAAAGCCGATAGCTTGTCCTCAGGAAGCCTGAACTCCCATTCAACGGTGTCAATAACGATCCCTAGAAAACACAGACACGTACTTGGACCCTCCGTCTTGTCAGGCGCCAACGGGACTCCAAACCGCTCAGCCACCCACTGAACTGCTTTGAAAATCCTAGAACACTGCCATGAATCCGCTGGCCCAACACACAAGAAGTCATCCAAATAATGAATAACCGAATCAAAACCCGAAACGTCACGTACCACCCATTCAAGAAAAGAACTGAAAGCTTCAAAATACGCACAAGATAAGGAACACCCCATGGGTAAGCACCTGTCAACAAAAAACACACCATCCCAATAGCAACCCAGTAGCTTTATGCTATCAGGGTGCACCGGCAACAAGCGAAACGCAGACTCGATGTCTGTCTTGGCCAAAAGGGCCCCTCGACCGCACTTTCTCACCCACCGCACAGCCTCATCAAACGAGGAGTAAACAACAGAACAAATCTCAGGATCAATGCCATCATTCACTGACCTGCCCCGCGGGTATGACAAATGTTGGATAAGTCGAAACTTATTTGGCTCCTTTTTTGGAACAACTCCCAAAGGGGAGACAACCAAATCTGAAAAGGGGGGGGACATAAACGGGCAGCCATTCTACCCAACAAAACTTCCTTTGCCAGCTTATCCGAAACAACACTGGGATGTAACAATGCCGACTGCAGGTTTCTCAGTACTCGTGGAATATCAAATGGTAGTTGGGGAATGACAAAACTGTCCTTAAAACCCGAGTACAACAATGCCGCTTTTTCCCGGTCCCCATATCTATTTAGATAAGGGACCATCCTTTCCAGTTTCACCGGAGTCTCCCCCTTGCGAATTACCGCTTCCAAATTTTCCTTTTCCTTTCCTAAAACACTTGGATGCTCCGTGAGATGCGCCATTCCAAACTTGCACTGGCCGTCGTTAAATTGCCAGCATACCCCCGACTTATGCCCTCCTGCCTGTCCTTGCCCGATGCCGCCGGCTGTGCCGGAGGTGTTATTACTCTGGCTGGTGCTCCCAGCCCCCCCATGAAAGGAATGGCTAAATTTGTTTTGCGCTATGACCCTCATCCACAGACCAATATTTTTTTGATCCCAACGAATAGCAGGACGAATTGCCTTCCTCTGCCGGAATTGTTCATCATACCTAAGCCAAGCTTGCCCGCCATATACCCTGTAAGCTTCACCTATGGCATCCAAATAGCAAAATAGGGCCGAACAATTATCCAGAGCCTTTTCCCCAATGACACTTGCCAAAATGGCGAAAGCTTGTTGCCAATTAACAAACGTCTGGGGAATCAGGCGCCACCTGCGTTTTTCCTCCTCCTCTTTTTTACTGTCCTCTTTTTTGCTCTTGTCCAAATTAAATTTCCCAAGAGGCAACAACGAGAAAATCTCCACATATTCGTCCTTCCAAATGCGCTCTCTAACTTCCTTCTTTAAATGCAACCCCAATGGGCCTTCAAAACATACGTATACCTCCCCGTGTGCCCTATCATCTAAATGCACACGACACACCTTCTCCTTCTCAGTTTGCACTGATACCGACACCGGCTCACCCATAGGACCCGCCAACTCCGACCCACTCGGCCTGGTATGCCCACCAGCCTGCGACCCAACCCATGCAGCCAACGGAGATGAACCACCCAAACCCCGTTCCAAACGTGACAACAAATCCCTCATGCCCACTAACATGTCCCTAACACCCCCAGTTACTTCCCCACTCAACGCAGAACCCCCACTGCCCTGATAATCGCCCACCTGACCCCCCAAACACTGTGTAGAAGACAAATTTAGGTGACAAACACCAGACAAAAAAGTGTACTCACCGGGCTGCGAGGGTGCTGTGAGCCCTCCAGCCGCAAAACCTGGATCCTCGGATGCCTCCACTCCGTCCTGGTCAACGACGGCGACTCCCATGGCCTGTTGCTTATGACTAGGACTCCCCTCTAAAACGACTGGCGTAGAGGGCCCAAACGCCAGAGAGGATCCCGCCCGCTGGGTCCCAAATGCCTCCACTACCTGGGTCGCCACGTCCCACACCCGTCTCACAAAGGGCCTGCACAGCGATGGCCCCCCGTGATCCATCTATAATACCAGGATGACTTCTCCCGCCACCCTGTAGCGGGGTCAATGGTCCCGGCCCTGCTGCACTGCAGGCCGCTGTCGCGCAAATTAATGGGCTAATCATCGTGCTGCCGGCGGTGAAAGCAGGCCACCCACTCGGGCGACCCCCCGAAAAACCTGGTGCTTCACTGCCTGTGAGGGAAGACCGTACTGGCCCTGCCGCCGAGCAGGCCGCTGCGCTGTCATTACTTAATCGTGACCTGCGTGGAGAGCCAGACCGCACCGCAGGCCTCCCGCTACCGCAGCCTGCCGACATACCCGCTACCCCACTGTCAGTGGGGGATGAAGTCACAGGCCCTGCCTGAACGCAGGCCGCTGCGCCACCGGCAATCGCCTCTGTACTGCAGGGAGAGGCAGGCCGCACAGCGACGGTACGGCTGCCGCGGCCCCCCGCAGATCCCGTACGCCTCTGCTGTCTAGCGCGTGCTGGCTCCACCCCTCCGCTAGCGCGAGGCGGAGGCCTAGACACCGCCGCAGGGCCCCGCCGAGCAACCGGATTCCTCCCAGGCCGGGGCCTGCTAGCCCGAGAACATTGTGACGCCCGGCCTGGAGGGTCCCTAGAGGGGCTCCTACGCCGACGCGAGGCCCTGGGATCTGCATCTGGGGATAGCCGCTCAGGGGGCCTCACCCTTCTCGACCGCCGCTCCCTAACCGGAGATGGGGCTGACTGCCTGGAGGTACCAGGAGCAATACCTGCGACCTGTGCCTCTAGCCACCCTGAAGGCTGCGATAAAGCCGTCTCCCTCAGCAGCTCCAGAGCTCTCTCCACTTCTGACATGGTAACAGTTTTTCTAAAGGCGGGAAACTGACCTGAGTCCTGTAACCACCTCCCTATATAGACCCCTTAATCTAAATACTCCTCCCCCCAACTAACCATTCCAACCCCCCCGTCATGTTGGCCTCCGCCCACGCCTCCTGGGAGGAGGGGGGGAGGCTTTGCTCCGGCCATTTCTGTGTCTGGCTTACAGCCTATTAATGATGCTCATACTATTAGAATAGGTGGACTTTCCAGTACTATTTAAGTGCACCCTACCAGGACAGACACCCTAGTTTACAAGGCCAACATTGATGGGCTTGGCTGGACCTTGAATAAAAATAGAGACTGTAGAATCTTTCTTAGTGGGTTGCACTTATATAGCTGGGCAGCCCACCTGATCTGATAGTATGGCCATCACTAATAGGTTGCAAGCCAGACCCTGGGCACCACATGGCAGTGATCAACACCTGTAGAAACCTTTTTTGCGTGCAATTTTAATACTAAGCAACCACCCCCTCCATGAATTGGTAGGCTGTAATCTTTATCACATGGTTTGTGCATCCTGATGGTGACTCCTGATGGAATCCAGTGGCACCACACTTTACACCATTCCAGCTGATGCTTGGCGTTGGACAATGTGATTTTAGGCTTATTTGCAGCTGCTCCACTATGGAAACCCATGTCATGAAGCTCCATCACTTCTTGTGCTGATTCTACGTCAAAAGCCAGTTTAGAACTCTTTGATGATTGATGTCACATAGGATAAGTCATTTTTACACACTGCTTGGTAAAGTCAGCATTTCTTTGTTTGTTGTTTGCACCATTCTAAAGTTTACTAATACTAATAAGTAATCCAAACACCACTATCAAACCAGGGGAGGAGTCCTGAGGAGATCATTTGCATATTCCCAGTTCATTCTGGGATAAGTGAAGAGTCTCCGCGAGCTCCAAGAACACTGGGTTTTGGCTGTTGCAGCTGAAAGGAGGACATCGGTAAACCAGAGGAGGAGTCCTGAGGAGATCATTTGCATATTCCCAGTTCATTCTGGGATAAGTTAAGAGTCTCCGCGAGCTCCAAGAACACTGGGTTTTGGCTGTTGCAGCTGAAAGGAGGACATCGGTAAACCAGAGGAGGAGTCCTGAGGAGATCATTTGCATATTCCCAGTTCATTCTGGGATAAGTGAAGAGTCTCCGCGAGCTCCAAGAACACTGGGTTTTGGCTGTTGCAGCTGAAAGGAGGACATCGGTAAACCAGGGGAGGAGTCCTGAGGAGATCATTTTCATATTCCCAGTTCATTCTGGGATAAGTGAAGAGTCTCCGCGAGCTCCAAGAACACTGGGTTTTGGCTGTTGCAGCTGAAAGGAGGACATCAGTAAACCAGAGGAGGAGTCCTGAGGAGATCATTTGCATATTCCCAGTTCATTCTGGGATAAGTGAAGAGTCTCCGCGAGCTCCAAGAACACTGGGTTTTGGCTGTTGCAGCTGAAAGGAGGACATCAGTAAACCAGAGGAGGAGTCCTGAGGAGATCATTTGCATATTCCCAGTTCATTCTGGGATAAGTGAAGAGTCTCCGCGAGCTCCAAGAACACTGGGTTTTGGCTGTTGCAGCTGAAAGGAGGATATCAGTAAACCAGAGGAGGAGTCCTGAGGAGATCATTTGCATATTCCCAGTTCATTCTGGGATAAGTGAAGAGTCTCCGCGAGCTCCAAGAACACTGGGTTTTGGCTGTTGCAGCTGAAAGGAGGACATCAGTAAACCAGAGGAGGAGTCCTGAGGAGATCATTTGCATATTCCCAGTTCATTCTGGGATAAGTGAAGAGTCTCCGCGAGCTCCAAGAACACTGGGTTTTGGCTGTTGCAGCTGAAAGGAGGACATCAGTAAACCAGAGGAGGAGTCCTGAGGAGATCATTTGCATATTCCCAGTTCATTCTGGGATAAGTGAAGAGTCTCCGCGAGCTCCAAGAACACTGGGTTTTGGCTGTTGCAGCTGAAAGGAGGACATCAGTAAACCAGAGGAGGAGTCCTGAGGAGATCATTTGCATATTCCCAGTTCATTCTGGGATAAGTGAAGAGTCTCCGCGAGCTCCAAGAACACTGGGTTTTGGCTGTTGCAGCTGAAAGGAGGACATCGGTAAGCCGCGCGCCGCTAGGTACTTTTTTCACCGCTGTGATATCTCTTTAACAATAAGAGCATGGAAGAGGCCAGGAGCCATGTGGTGAGTTGCATTTCTTGCTACATGTTCACAGATTTACCAGTGGAAAAGCCAAATTTCACATGCCACAAATGCAAGCTTGTGTCCATGTTGGAGGAAAAGTTGCGGAATCTGGAAGAGAGGTTATCTACATTGAAGATCATTAAGGAAGATGAAGAGTTCTTAGACAGAGCAGAATTATCTCTTCATGGTGCAGAAAGAGAAGAAATTCGAAGAGCACCTGAAGAAGCAGAGGAATGGAAGCATGTGACCCAAAGAAGCAGGAGAACCGTGAGGCAGTCAGCACCCATACTGCTCAGGAACCAGTACCAGGCTCTCACACAGGAGAATGAAGAAGAAATACATCAGGATAAGACTTTGCCCACAAAGAGCAACCTTGTAAGCCCTCAGAGTCCTCCTGAATGGAGAAAGAAAAATGTTGTGAAGAAGAAACGGAGAGTTGTGGTCGTGGGGGATTCCCTGTTGAGAGGAACAGAGGCTGCTATCTGCAGACCGGATATAACCTCAAGAGAAATGTGCTGTCTTCCAGGTGCAAAAATTAAAGATGTGTCTGACAGGATATCAGGACTCTTCAGACCTAAAGATGACTACCCATTCCTCCTAATACATGTGGGGACAAATGACACCACAAGAAGTGACCTGGAAACAATCTGCAGTGACTTTGAAAACTTAGGCAAGAAAGTGAAAGAACTGGGTGTGCAGGTGATCTTCTCTTCCATCCTCCCAGTGGATGGCCATGGAACAAGGAGGTGGAATAAGATTCTGCAGGTGAACAACTGGCTACGTCGATGGTGCCGTCAGCAAGGATTTGGATTTCTGGATCACGGAGTGAATTACCTATACGATGGACTACTTGCTAGAGATGGGGTGCACCTTACGAAGACTGGAAAACATGTATTTGGAAGTCGCCTTGCTACACTCATCAGGAGAGCTTTAAACTAGAACAATGTGGGAAGGGAAGCAAAACGCCAGAAAAAGCCATACACCTGACAAATGCTATTGAGAACTCGGCTATTAGAAGTGGAAAGGAAGAACGAAGACAAAACAATCTAAATAATAAAAATATTGGAGGAAGAGAAACCAATCACAAACTAAAATGTTTTTATACAAATGCACAAAGCATGGGCAACAAACAAGGAGAATTGGAACTACTAACGCAGGAGAAGAAGTATGATGTCATTGGAATCACTGAAACTTGGTGGGACGATACACATGATTGGAATACAAGGCTAGAAGGATACAACTTATTTGCAAGAAACAGACTTGATAAACGAGGAGGAGGTGTTGCATTGTATGTTAGAAAAGCGTATATTTGCACAGAGATTGATGCTTCAGAGACTGGTAGTTCTGTGGAAACTGTTTGGGTAAGAATACAAGGACAGAACAATGGAAAGGACACCATTGTAGGCATTTACTACAGGCCACCTATGCAAGCTGAAGATATGGATGAACTCTTTATGCATCAAATGGCCAAGTTCTCCAAAAAATATGACATAGTGGTCATGGGAGATTTCAACTATCCAGACATTTGTTGGGAATCGCTCTCAGGCAAAACTAACAGGTCAAGGAAATTCTTATCCTCTCTTGCTGACAACTTTATCTTTCAAAAGGTAGGGGAGAAAACAAGAGGAACTGCTACCTTGGATCTAATCCTTATAAATAGGGAGGAAATGGTTGAGGAGGTAAGAGTGGCTGGGACCCTAGGAGGTAGTGACCATGCTATTTTAGAATTTTGGATAACAAGAGGAGGAAGACCTGTGAAGACTCAGACGTCAAGATTAGATTTCAGAAAGGCAGATTTTAAGGGACTCAGAAAGAGAATTGAAGGGATCCAATGGCAGGATATCCTTAAGGACAAAAATGTCCAGGAAGGATCTCTTGAAAAATGAGATTCTCAAAGCGCAATTGTCAACAATTACAAAAAGAGGGAAGAATGGGAAGCATTTAAGGAAACCAGGATGGATGAACACAGAACTTAAACACATGCTAAAAAGGAAGAAAGAAATGTTTATCAAATGGAAAGAGGGAGGCATATCTAAAGAAGAATATAATGCCATCTGCAGAACCTGCAGGGCACAAATCAGATTATCTAAAGCTGACAATGAATTAAGGCTTGCAAGAGATGTCAAAAGCAACAAAAAGGATTTTGGGGATAACATCAAAAGTAAAAGAAACGTCAAAGATGCTATAGGATTTTTACAGGATGAAAATGATGAAATGGTAAGAAAGGATGTTGAGAAGGCTGAACTTTTAAATTCCTATTTTGCATCTGTTTTCTCTCAGAAAGTAAATGTAACATCAACTGATCTTCACTGTCCTATTAAAGGAATAGAAGAATCCAGGATATCTATAAACAGAAAGACAGTGAGGAAACACTTAGCTAACCTAAATGAATTCAAGTCTCCAGGCCCAGATGAATTACACCCCAGAATACTGAAGGAGATAGTAGAAGAAATTCTTGAACCACTGTCCATAATCTTTGAAAATTCTTGGAGAACAGGTGAAGTCCCAGAAGACTGGAGAAGAGCAAATGTTGTTCCTATCTTCAAAAAGGGGAAGAAGGTGGACCCAGGGAACTACAGGCCGGTGAGTCTGACTTCTATACCAGGAAAGATCTTTGAACAAATTATTAAAGAACATGTATGTAAGTACCTGCATAAGAATGAAGTGATTAAACAGAGTCAGCATGGGTTTGTAACTAATAAGTCATGTCAGACTAACTTAATTTCCTTCTATGACAGAATCACTGACTGGGTGGATCAGGGAAATGCTGTAGATATAGTATATCTTGACTTCAGCAAAGCATTTGACAAAGTATCTCACACAATCCTTATTGAAAAAATGACTAAGTATGGAATGGACAAGGCAACTGTTAGGTGGATTCATAACTGGCTTAGTGATCGGACTCAAAGAGTGGTCGTAAATGGCTGCACATCCAGTTGGAAGAATGTCTCAAGTGGGGTACCACAAGGCTCTGTTTTGGGCCCTGTATTGTTCAACATCTTTATCAATGATTTAGATGAAGGAATTGAGGGTAAACTGATCAAATTTGCTGATGACACAAAGCTAGGAGGGGTAGCTAATACTAGAGAAGAGAGAGAGAGGATTCAAAAAGATATAAATAAACTGGAACAGTGGGCAGCAACTAACAGAATGGTTTTTAACAGGGAAAAATGCAAAGTACTACATCTGGGCAATAAAAATGAAAAAAGCATATACAAAATGGGAGGAATAGGGCTAAGTAACAGCACATGTGAAAAAGACTTGGGTATACTAATTGATCACAGACTGAACATGAGTCAACAGTGTGATGCAGCAGCAAAAAAGGCAAATACAATTCTAGGATGTATCAACAGAAGCATACAGTCTAGATCACGTGAGGTCATTATTGCCCTCTACTCCTCTTTGGTCAGACCTCATCTGGAATACTGTGTCCAGTTTTGGGCACCACATTTTAAAAAAGACATCAACAAACTGGAGCAAGTTCAGAGAAGAGCCACCAGAATGGTGACCGGTCTGCAAACCATGTCCTATGAGGAACGGTTGCAGGATTTGGGAATGTTTAGCTTGCAAAAAAGAAGACTGTGAGGAGACTTAATAGCTGTCTACAAATATCTCAAGGGCTGTCACATTGTGGAAGGATCATCTTTATTCTCATTTGCACAAGGAAAGACTAGAAGCAATGGGATGAAACTGAATGGGAGGAGACACAGATTAGATATTAGAAAACACTTTTGACAGTTAGGGTGATCAAGGAGTGGAACAGGCTGCCACGAGAGGTGGTAAATTCTCCTTCAATGGAAGTCTTCAAACAGAGGCTGGACAGACATCTGTCTGGGATGATTTAGAGAATCCTGCTTTGAGCAGGGGGTTGGACCAGATGGCCCAGGAGGTCCCTTCCAACTCTACCATTCTATGATTCTATGATTCTATCAATGTATGTCAATAGAATAGACATTTTGATGTATATAAAAGAAGACTCACAAGCCAAAAAAAAATTATGAAAACTCTTCTTCCATCTGATGTACTATTCCGTCCATGTACCCTGGGACTTAATTTCCATGGACGGAATAGTACGTCATATGCTATCAGCTGCGCTCCCGGTCCTTCTGGGTCCTGCAGGGAGGCGGCTTCCTCAGTGCCTGCTGAGAGCAGGCGCTGAGAAAGCCTGCTGCAGTGCCAGTCAGATCGCTGGTCTGACAGAGTGCTGTGCAAACTGTCAGACCAGCGATCTGATGCTATACTGTGATGTCCCACCCTGGGACAAAGTAAAAAAGTAAAAAAAAAAAAAAAAAATGACGTGTAAAAAAAAAATACTAAATAAAAAAAAAAAATATTCCCCAATAAATTCATTTCTTCATGTAAATAAAAAAATTAAAGAATAAAAAGTACACATATTTAGTATTGCCGCATCTGTAAAAACCCGCCCTATAAAACTGTCCCACTAGTTACCCCCTTTAGTGGACCCCTTAAAAAAAAAAAACAAGGCAAAACAATTATTTATCATCATACCTCTGAACAAAAAGTGGAATAACACGCGATCAAAAAGACGATATAAATAAACATGGTACCGCTGAAAACTTCATCTTGTCCTGCAAAAAACGAGCTGCCATATAGCATCATCAGTGGAAAAATAAAAAAGTTATAGCTCACAGAATAAAGCGATGCAAAAATAATTATTTTTTATATATAATCGTTTTTATTGTATAAAAGCACCAAAACATAAAAAAATGATATAAATGAGGTATCGCTGTAATCGTACTAACCCAAAGAATAAAACAGCTTTATCAATTTTGCCACAAGCTGAACGGTATAAACGCCCCCCCAAAAGAAATTCATGAATTGCTGGTTTTTGTTCATTCTGCCTCCCAAAAATCGTAATAAAAAGCGATCAAAAAATGTCATGTGCCCGAAAATGGTACCAATAAAAACGTCAACTCGTCCCGCAAAAAATAAGACCTCATATGACTCTGTGAGCCAAAATAAGAAAAAATTATAGCTCTCAAAATGTGATGATGCAAAAACTATTTTTTGCAATATAAAGGGTCTTTTAGCGTGTGACAGCTGCCAATCACAAAAACCCGCTATAAATAGTAAATCAACCCTCCTTTATCACCCCCTTAGTTAGGGAAAAATAATAAAATTAAAAAAATGTATTTATTTCCATTTTCCCATTAGGGTTAGGGTTAGGGTTGGGGCTAAAGTTAGGGTTAGAGTTGGGGCTAAAGTTAGGGTTAGGGTGGGGATTAAGGTTTGGCGTGTGTTAGGATTAGGTTTGTGGTTAGGGTTAGGATTGGGATTAGGGTTAGGGGTGTGTTGGGGTTAGGGTTGGAGTTAGAATTGGGGGGTTTCCACTGTTTAGGCACATCAGGGGCTCTCCAAACGTGACATGGCGTCTGATCTCAATTCCAGCCAATTCAGCTTTGAAAAAGTCAAGCGTGTGCTTCTTCCCTTCTGAGCTCTGCCATGCGCCCAAACAGTAGTTTACCCCAACATATGGGGTATCAGTGTAATCAGGACAAATTGCACAATAATTCTTGGGGTCCAATTTCTTCTGTTACCCTTGGGAAACTAAAAAAATTGGGGGCGAAAATATCATTTTTGTGGAAAAAAATAGATTTATTTTTATGGCTCTACGTTATAAAGTTCTGTGAAGCACTTGGGGTTCAAAGTTCTCACCACACATCTAGATAAGTTCCTTTGGGGGTCTAGTTTCCAAAATGCGGTCACTTGTGGGGGGTTTCCACTGTTTGGGCACATCAAGGGCTCTCCAAACGCGACATGACACCCGCAGACCATTCCATCAAAGTCTGCATTACTAAACCTCACTACTTCTATTCCGAGCCCCGACGTGTGCCCACGCAGTAGTTTTCTCCCTCATAGGGTATCAACGTACTCAGGACAAATTGGACAACAACTTTTGGGGTACAATTTCTCCCATTACCCTTGGGAAAATAAAAAAATGGCGACCAAAAGATCATTTTTGTGGGAAAAAAATAGGATTTTTTATTTTCATGCCTGGGCATTATAAACTTGTGTGAAGCACTTTGGATGATCAAAGTGCTCACCACAGATCTATATAAGTTCCTTAGGGGATCTAGTTTCCAAAATGGGGTCACTTGTGGGGGGTTTCCACTGTTTAGGCACATCAGGGACTCTGCAAACTGAACATGACACCCATCAAAGTCTGCATTCCAAAACGTCATTACTTCTTTTCCGAGCTCTGGCGTGTGCCCAAACAGTATTTCCCCCCCACATATGGGGTATCAGCATACTCAGGACAAATTGGACAGCAACTTTTGGGGACCAATTTCCTTGGGAAAAATGAAAAATTGGGGACTAAAAAATCATTTTTGTGGAAATTTTTTTTTCACAACCGGGCATTATAAACTTTAGTGAAACACTTGGGGGTTCAAAGTGCTCACAACAGATCTAGAAAAGTTCCTTAGGGGTCTAGTTTCCAAAATGTGTCACTTGTGGGGGTTTCCACTGTTTAGGCACATCAGGGGCTCTCCAAATGCGACATGACGTCCAATCTCAATTCCAGCCAATTTTGGTTTGAAAAAGTCAAACGGCACTCCTTCCCTTCTGAGCCCTGACGTGCGCCCAGACAGTGGTTTTACCCCATATATAGGGTATCGGGTATCAGCGTACTCAGGACAAATTGCACAATAACTTTCAGGGTCCAATTTCTTCTGTTACCTTTGGGAAAATTGGGGGCGAAAATATAATTTTTGTGGAAAAAAATATGATTTTTTATTTTTATGGCTCTATGTTATAAAGTTCTGTGAAGCATTTGGGGGTTCAAAGTATTCACCACACATCTAGATAAGTTCCTTTGGGGGTCTAGTTTCCAAAATGGGGTCACTTGTGGGGGGTTTCCACTGTTTGGGCACATAAAGGGCTCTCCAAACGCGACATGACACCCGCAGACCATTCCATCAAAGTCTGCATTACTAAACATCACTACTTCTATTCCGAGCCCCGATGTGTGCCCACACAGTAGTTTTCTCCCACATATAGGGTATCAACGTACTCAGGTCAAATTGGAAAACAACTTTTGGGGTCCAATTTCTTCCGTTACCCTTGGGAAAATAAAAAAATGCTGACTAAAAGATCATTTTTGTGGGAAAAAATAGGATTTTTTATTTTCATGCCCAGGCATTATAAACTTGTGTGAAGCACTTGGGATGATCAAAGTGCTTACCACAGATCTAGATAAGTTCCTTAGGGGGTCTAGTTTCCAAAATGGGGTCACTTGTGGGGGGTTTACACTGCTTAGGCACATCATGGGCTCTGCAAACTGAACATGACACCCATCAAAGTCTGCATTCCAAAATGTCATTACTTCCTTTCCAAGCCCTGCCGTGTGCCCAAACAGTATTTCCCCCAACATATGGGGTATCAGCGTACTCAGGACAAATTGGACAACAACTTTTGTGGTCCAATTTCCTTGGGAAAAATCAAAAATTGGGGACTAAAAAATAAATTTTGTGGAAATTTTTTTTTTTCACACCCAGGCATTATAAACTTTAGTGAAACACTTGGGGGTTGAATGTGCTCACTGTTTAGGCACATCAGGGGCTCTCCAACTGCGACATGGCGTCCAAACTCGATTCCAGCCAATTTTGGTTTGAAAAAGTCAAATGGCGCTCCTTCCCTTCCGAGCTCTGCCGTGCGCCCATACAGTGGTTCCCCCCACATATGGGGTATCAGCGTACTCAGGAGAAATTGACAACAACTTTTTCTGTGCATTTTCTCCTTTTACCCTTGTTAAAATTAAAAATTTTTTGTAAAATATCATTTTTGTGACTAAAAAGTTAAATATTGATTTTTTCCTTCCAAGTTGCTTCAGCTCCTGTGAAGCACCTGAAGGGTTAATAAACTTCTTGAATGTGGTTTTGAGTACCTTGAGGGGTGCAGTTTTTAGAATGGCGTCACTTTTGGGTATTTTCTGCCATATAGACCCCTCAAAGTGACTTCAAATGTGAGGTGGTCCCTAAAAAAAATGGTTTTGTAAATTTTGCTGTAAAAATGAGAAATCGCTGGTCAACTTTTAACCCTTAGAACTTTGTAACAAAAAAAAATTTTGGTTCCAAAATTGTGCTGATGTAAAGTAGACATGTGGGAAATGTTATTTCTTAACTATTTTGTGTCACATATTTCTCTGTTTTAAGGGAATAAAAGTTCAAAGTTTGAAAATTGCAAAATTTTCCAAATTTTCGCCATATTTCCATTTATTTAAAAAATAAATGCAAGTTATATCGAAGAAATTTTACCACTAACGTGAAGTATAATATGTCACGAGAAAACAATCTCAGAATTGCTAAGCTCCGTTGAAGCGTTCCAGAGTTATATCCTCATAAAAGACAGTGGTCAGAATTGTAAAAGTTGGCCCGGTCATTAACGTGCAAACCACAGCAGTTACTGTATTATTTTCTAAAGTCCTATAGTGACATCTAGTGACCAAGTGTTATAATACTCCATTCATATGTTGGGCATGATTTCATTATTTCTTCCTTGATGAGGCTTAGCGATGCTAAATATAACAAGCTGATCTATACTCTCCAACCACTGCTGGCTTTCCACAAGCATGCTGTTGTGATGGCACAACTACAGCACATGTGACTGCTTCGGCTTGTTAATGAGAGGGGCAGCGATGGAGTCACTGGAGAAGCAGAAGCTTAGTAAAGATCAGTTGTTTTTTTTAACTGAAGTACTATTCTTAGAATACTCCGTTAAGTACAACCCAAAACTGTGAGATTGAGCTTGTGAACCATTCCTTTGCCCCTGTTAGCTAGCCAGGGTTCCCCAACTCCAGTCCTCAAGGCCCACCAACAGGTCATGTTTTCAGAATTTCATTTGTATTGCCCAGGTGATGCAATTATTACCTGAGCAATACTAAGGAAATTCTGAAAACAAGACCTGTTGGTGGGCCTTGAGGACTGGAGTTGGGGAACCCTGGGCTAGCTAGTGTGCAGAACTGCTGGCAAAGAGAACAGATAACAACAGTTTGTCCTCATACACCAAGCTGTATATTGACTCCATTTTGTATTATTAACCCCTTCACCACCTTGGATTTTTCCATTTTTGCATTTTCATTTTTTGCTCCCCTTCATCCAAAAGCCATAACTTTTTTATTTTTCCATCAATATGACCTTATAAGGGCTTGTTTTTTGTGGGACGATTTGCACTTTTGAACTACACCATTGCTCTTACCATACAGAATACTGGAAAACAGGAAAGGGTCTCATCCTGATACAGGACAGGTACATTTTTTTCGTATAATTCTTGGCATGTAATAACAACTAGAACTGTAAGTAGTTGTAAAAGTAGTTTAAAACATTCATGTTTAGAATGACTATTGTTACTATGATATAAAAGACTGTCTAGTTTGGGATGTAGCAATAGCTCGTGCTCTCGTTAATAATGGATTTTTGTAACCCAAGTATTTTTTGGATGATGTTACATTTCTTATTAAGACTATTCTCACTAGAGCATGTTCAGTGAGCCCTTACAAATTCACTGACTGAGAGAGTCTTAATAACATGCAATGGATGGTGACTAGTGGCGTGTTAAATGGAATTGCGACTATTAAGTTTTATTTATGCTTCAGTATCACCTTTCTTAAGTCCCTTCACACTTTTTTTGTGTCCATATGCAGACCATTTTTTAAGGCCATTAAATACTGACACCGCCGCACACCCATTGTATGCAACGGGGTGGTGCTGCTCACATGTCAGCTCTTATTTCACATGGACCATATGTCTGTGTGTATAAACCTGCAGACATGTCAGTTTTTTGCGCAGCACGGACAAAATGCGTGCAGCACACGTGCACACTGTTGATACATGGATGACATCAGTGTGTCATCAGTGTGACACATACCAGTGCCTGGGAAGAAGCGGTACATTTTGCGCTGTTCCCAGGCTCCAGCTGCTGAAGGCAGCTCTCGTCATTGTAAGTTGGTCTCCATGTGATCAGCACGACAAGGCGACAATGATGGGAGTTGTATTCAGCACCCGGTGTGCACATTCTGTGTAAAATAAAGAATTAAATAAAAAAAGGCTTGTGCGCCCACATAATTTTCATAACCCGCAGAGGGAAAGCCCACAGGCAGATCACTGTGAGGGTGGACACTGAACTTCATTGACCTCAATGAGATCTAATGAGCGATAATGATGAGAGCTGCCTTCAGCAGCCGGCACCTGGGATCAGTGCCAACTGTACCACTTCTTACCAGGCGCTTGTATGTATCACACGGACATACGGATGGCACACAGATGTGAAACACGGACACTCAGGCAGCAAATTTGATACACAGATGTCACAAACGTACACATAGGCGGCATACGGACACAGACCACGGATCTCACCAGGATTGTTTTTTTCCTGTACAGGAATCCCCAGGATGTGTGAAGGTGGCCTAAGTGAGAGGATACCCCATGAGAATAACATCCAAAAGGGGTGTGCTATGTGTATAACTCTCAGCAATACATTTTCAGTTGATGTTATTGTCATTTAAAAAAATCGTTAAAAAATAAACAATAAATCATCAAGATATCTACTACAAATAATTTTATTGTAAAAAGGATTAGATGGTAAAAATAAAACCGTTTCCTCCCACCATGCCATGTACAGGTTGCTATCTCAGCCTTAATTTAGATTCAATAAAGGAGTGTCATTCTTTCATTTAAAGGACTTTATACTGAGTGTGTGATTTTTAATACAATATTACTATGGGGTTAGTAATGGGGGCATCTTATAGATGCCTCTTCATTACTAACCTCTGGGCTTGATGTCACGTGGCAATACAAAGGTGACATTAACCCCCCAACTATCACCACATTTGCCATCGTAATAGGGCAAGTGGGAAGAGCGTTGCTATGTCCAATAATTGGCACATCTTACGTATGTGCCATTTCTGAGGTGGCTGAGAGCTGATGTTTTTAGTCTGGGAGGGGGCCAATATCCATGGCCCCGTCATAGGCTATCAATATCAGCCCTTTGCTGGTTATTAAATATAGGAAGACCCTACGCCATGTTAAAACGCGTTGCTATTGGATCACATTCGCATGTAAATCGGATGCTAGGTGTTAAAATTGGATTGTACTTATATGAAAATTGCATGACACTCGTCAGACTTTTCTGGACCGAAATCGGAAGGTTTTTTTTCACTGTGATGGGTATGAGCCCTAAATACCACACTGCGCAGTACTCCGTGCTAGTAATGTGTTATACAGTATATCTTTGTGGCACCAGAGCCATCTAGTGGTCACAGTAATGCATTGCCACTTAGCACATAACATAAATTACATTAAAGTACATAGAAAAATAAAATATTCATAAACTTAAATGACACTAATGATCCTGTATAATAACTACCATCTGTTGTGTAATAAACAGATGGAAAATTGTGAAAAATAACCTGATCAGGAAGAAGGTATTGAAAACACTATAAATTATAATCAGCTCCTTCATGACTCATTGATTCTTTAATAATATGTAGAATATAGTGTGCTGATATGATATTGATAATAAAATTAAATTTCCTCTGTATGTTAATGTAAAGCTATACCTCCAGGTTATCTCAACAGCTTCAAATTATAGGCAGAATTATAGCATATATGAAATATACTGTAGAAAAATAAGAGTGTCCTGTACCTTTAAATTCTATGTATTAAATGAAACTGGTCAGCAGCCAATAGGATCACGGCATTTGAATTTGAAAAAAAAGGAAACAGGCAATCATTATCAGTCTGTTCCAGGACAGTGACCAGTGAAGATGGATGTCTGTGAGAGCTCCAATCCCATAATTTGCTGTAACTGACACTGATTTATCTAATCTCCCTGACGCTTAATTTATGTTATCTGGAATCCAGTGATAATTTTATTATTTCACCTAAACTCAAAATAAGAGTTAACAGTGGGCAGGGCAAGCAAATCTGCCACAACAGCTGTTGTCACCTGCCACTAGAGGAAGCTATCAGCATGATATATATTTACTTGGGCACTGCACTCCCCCTGGTGGCCGCAGTAAGCAGAATTGTATCATTCTGTTAGACTACTTTCACACTTGCGTTTTTTTGCGATGCGTTTCGAGCGCACATCAAACACATTGAAAAAACGTGTGCAAACGCTTGTAAACGCTGCGATATTTAGTCGCATCTGCGTGCGCATTACGACAAAAAAAGCAGCGTTTGTATGCGATTTCAAGCATTTTTGCATGCGTTTGCGTTTTTTCGGTGCATTTCACAGGAGGAAAATCCTTGAATAATTCTTGCAACAGACTCCACCAATGGGACACCAGTGGGCGTGTTTTATGGGAAATCTTTATATAGAGCCTGTTCACAGCCATTCTTCACATTTGCTTGCATTTGCCTTTGTGATGGATCTGCGCTGGAAGAGTTTCCACTTCAACTTGGATCTGGACATTGAGATGGCTCAGGCTTATGCAGTGGCTTGCCATGAAGAAAGGGAGAGAGAGAGAGACAGCGAAGACGGCAGCGGCGGCGTTTGTGGGTACATCCGATTGTTGAACTCCGGGAGAGCTGTGGAGTGTACCACACCCTCTATAGCGAGCTGCAGGCAAACCCCGAGAAATTTACCGACTATGCACGGATGTCCCAAGAAAGCTTCAGGGATTTACTAGGTCGGGTCCAACAATTCATCTGGAGACAGGACACACAGCTCCGTCGGGCGAATCCTCTGAAGGAAAGGCTACTGGTGACATTACGGTACGTAATATTGCTAACCAATGCCTGCATTATTTTATTTGTTCAGCCATGTACCAGTCCAAAGCTGCCAGAATTATTGTTCTGCTGAATTATTTTTATGCCATGTGCAAATTTTTTTATTCTTGTTAAATGTTTTAAAAAACCATATACAATAATATATTTTTTTGTTCTTTCTCAGATTCCTGGCTACTGGAGAGAGCCTCTCTTCACTTCACTTCCAGTACCGGATTGGTATCTCCACCTTGTCAGGAATTGTTGTGGACACCTGCTGGGCATTGTGGAATGTTCTTTGTCCAGAATTTATGCCCCTGCCCACCACCGAAAAGTGGCTAGAAATAGCTGAAAAATTCTGGACAACCTGCAGTTTCCCCAACTGTTTGGGAGCGGTTAATGGGAAGCACATCCGGATAATCAAACCCAAAAGAACAGGCTCTTAGTACTACAACTATAAAAAGTACTTCTCTACAGTTCTCATGGCCATTGTGGATGCAGACTGTATGTTTGTTGCAGTGGACATTGGGGCATTTGGCCGTGGGAATGACTCCCAGGCTTTTAAGAACTCGGACATGGGCCGGAGGTTGTATGGCAACCAGTTCAATTTCCCCATGCCACGGCCTGTCCACCACAGCCATTTGTCATGGTTGGGGATGAGGCATTCCAGATGTGGCAACATCTGCTCAAACCCTACTCCATCCGGGACTTGGATCACAACAAAAAAATATTTAATTACAGGCTGACCAGGGCCAGAAGACCAGTAGAGTGTGCCTTCGGTATACTTGTTTCCAGATGGAGAATTCTCGGCACAGCCATTCATCTGAAACTGGAAACAGTGGATGAAGTCGTGAAGGCATGTGTGGTGCTACATAATTTTGTGATGGCTTAAGAGCACCCAAACTTTGAACTCGATGATGCAGCTCCTAACCCATTGCTTGAATTCACTCAGCATCCTCTCAGGTCTTCTGTTGAAGTCGGCCAAATGAGGGGCCAATTTGCGGCCTACTTCATGTCAGATGTAGGACGTGTGGAATGGCAAAATCAAATGGTGTAAAAAAGTGTTTTTGTCTGTATGTTAATAAAATACCTGTTTTTATACCTGTACCGAGTGCAGTCTGTGTTTTAACACTCAAATACAATAATCAACTGGCCAGGTTTACCAGTGAATTCATGATGCTGTGTTTTTTGTGCATCATGAATTTACTAGTAATCCTGACCAGGTGACTATACATACACACAGACAAGTTGTATGACCTTTATCATCTCTCCAGTTTGGGTTCAATTTGCAGCGACGGTGGAGATAAAACAACTAATATTTGTGTCACCTGGCTTGATGTTACAAATAGTGATTTGGGGATGCACTAGCATCTGTCACTCTTTATTATACCTGACCATGTGACTATAAATATTATTTGTAGTATCATCACTGTGACTTGATTTTGAACGCAGACTGGAGAGATAATAAAGTTTATACATCTTCTACAATCCCCAGGTCTGGTGTCATGCTGAAGTGAGGACGCCCAAAATAACGCATCCTCACTTCAGAATGTATCACATCTGGGCACCTGGGAATACACATATGAGTTATAAACAGCAGCATCGCTACAGTCTGCTTGAAATATATGCAGACTGAAGCGACGCTGCTGGTTAAAACTCATGTGTATTCACCTGCCCAGGTGTGATAGTAATGATACAAGGCCAGGGTATTGTACATATAACGTGTATTTTCACCATCATCTCATCAGTTTATTCAACACACACTGAATAGAGGATGTGGTTAATTACAAGGTATATCTAGAATCCCTGGCCTTGTATCACAAAGTTAAATGATGGTAAAAACACACCAGACTCATTTAACTTTTTATGATACCTGGCAAGGTAAAATAGATATGCCTTGCACTCAACACCATCCTCTATTCAGTCTGTGCAATATTAGCAGACTGAAGAGACTGGTGGGGAAAATACAAGTCATATATTTGTGTTTTGGACTACACATATCTCCAGGAAAGACACAAGAAACATGCGTATTCCTGCAGTTATGTGTAGGCAAAAACGCAAAGTGTACGGCGCAGTGTGTGTACGGCGCAGTGTGTGTAGGCGGCGAAAGACACATTAATCAAACCGGATTTACTAAAAGAATTGCACACTTATTTTGAAAAAAAAAAAAAAGATTTTTATTGAAAAGGACGTTTTGGGGGAGATTGGGATACTTTGGGGGTGTGGAGAGACGAGGAACGGCTGGAAAGTGAGGAAGGGATTCTAGTGGAAGGGGCGACGAAAGTAGTGGGGGACGGAAGATCAGGGATGGAAGTAGAGGCATGTTGAGACACATTAGGAGATGAGGGGTGATGGACAAACAAAGTCTTTTTTTTGCTCTTCTTTGGGGCAGGACCCCTGCATGGACCGACTTCCGTGTGACCGCCTTGAGCTGGTGGACCGTGGCCTTGAAACATAAAAGAGGGAATGTCGGTCACCCATCTCATGCTCTGTGGTGGGGTGCTCCTAGAAGGAGAACAAGTAGTGGCGGTGCTCTGAGAAAGAGAAGTAGTGGCGGTGGTCCTTGGAGGAGAAGTGGTGGCGTGGTCCTAGGAGCAGAAGTGGTGGCTGTGCTACCTAAAATGGTGCGGAGTGGTGGCAGTGCTCCTAGAAGAAGTGGTGGCTGTGCTCCGAAAATGGTGCGGAGTGGTGGCGGTGCTCCTAGAAGGAGATGTGGCGTGGTCCTAGGAGGAGAATAGGTGGCGGTGGCCCAAGCAGGTACTGTGGTGGCGGTAGTCCAAGAGCTTGGACCAGTGTCTGTGGTGGTGGTGCTCCAGACAGGAGCAGCGCTTGCCATGGTGGTGGCGACGGTGGGAGTGTCCAGCAGTACTCGGACTTGTGGTGGTGTAGTGGTGACTCGGAATGCAGGTGGCTGTGCAGTGGTATGCAGCAGGATTCGGTAGTGAGGTGTGGCGAGTCAGTGGTGGCACAGTTGGATATGGTACCACTGACTGCTGCACGTACCGATTCTGCTGCATAGTGCAAGTAAGCAGTGCTTGCAGGCTGAACACACTCAGTAGCTGCTGGGACAGGGTTCGCCATTGCCCGTTCAATTTTACTAAAAATGGTGCGTGGTTGTGAGTTGCCTCCAGCGATCAAGGCGCTGGTCGACAGAGTGAAGCGGTGTTCCACGTGGTAAAACCGCGTTCATGAGTGAAACGCTTTCACTCTGTCTGACAGCGACTTCATACGCATGAAAGGCTCGCTCAAGTGCATGAACTCGGCAAGACATGCCTTTCCAAGGCCATCTGCCGTGGCGGGAAGTGCCCGAATAACCAGCGGCAGAGACCTGGGACAGGGGAACACCTGATTGACCAGCTTCCAGGTCACCAGCTGTCCGTGTTGCTGACCTGCAAGTTGCTTCCAGGCTGTCGGATGGCTGGGACGGGTCCGAGGTCGTCCGATGAAGGACCGCTTCAGGGACAGGCTGCATGGTGCTGCTCCAGGTGCTGTGGAAAGAAAAGAAAAACATTACTATAATGCTATTCCAAGAAAGCATCAGCTGTGGAATAGAAAAGCACTGATTAAAAAAAAAAAAAATACTTACGCTCTGCAGGCAAGGACCGCTCTCAGGAACGCCAACTTGTGATAGTAACGATATTTTCTTCTGGTCCTTGCCGCTGAACCACTGCAGAACCTGTCCCTCTGCACGAACATCAGTGTTGAAGCAGTCCTTCATCGAGCGACAACGTGTGTGGACTTTGTTCACTGTTGGAAAAAAGAAAATTATACAATGCACTCAGGGCAAAATCTGGCTCATCACACACACCTGAGTGAAAATGGCAAGCAGTCAATGAAGCATAAAAAAGCAATACAATACACAGGGCAGTCACTGTTGAACCAGATGACACTGGTGGGTTTGCTGCTAGAATATATCTACAGTAAACTCAACAGTGCCATCTGGAACAAGAGTGAATGCAGCATAACAAAGCAATACAATACACAGGGCAGTCACTGTTGAACCGATGACACTGGTGGGTTTGCCGCTAGAATATATCTAGCAGTAAACCTATCAGTGCCATCTGGAACAAGAGTGAATGCTGCATAACAAAGCAATACAATACACAGGGCAGACACTGTTGAACCAGATGACACTGTTGGGTTTGCCGCTAGAATATATCTAGCAGTAAACCCAACAGTGCCATCTGGAACAAGAGTCACTGCGGCATCACAGAGCATGGAAATACTTACTAAACGCCTTTTTGGTGGTTGGAGAGGCGCTGTCCCAGCCATCCATCAACGCTGCGGCCACCTCGTTCCATAGCTGCCGGCATACCACATTGTCCTTGTACTGCGGATCACGGCTGTCCCACAACGGGACATGCTCATGGACCTGGCTGATCAGGGCCTCATTGTCCACATAGAGGTCCTCGTCCCGTTGTGGAACCTAGAAAAAACAAAAAAAACATTACAATCTTGGATAAAAAGAGAGACTAAAAATAAAAAAAAGAGACATTCAAAGACTATATACTTACATTCCGTCTCACCACCGGGACTTGTCTTGGCTGTGACTGCTCCCGCTGTTCGGACTCCCCAATCAACGTATCCGACGATGATGTCTGAAAAAGAAAAAAAAAATTACACATTTGTAGATGCAGCAGCTATACTTACCCAAAGGCAGGAAGATACTCACATCACGCTCTGCTTTGGGCCAGTTCTTGCCGGGATGGTGAATAGTGTGATCCAGAAGATGACATTCTGCAATAAAAAATAATACAAAGCATTAGTACATATTACATTTGAAAGGACAGGCAGTCATTTGGTTTGAGAATACTCACATTCTTCCAGGCTGTATCTCCAGGCAGTCTAGCAGGGGTCTTCCAGGCTGTATCTCCAGGCAGTCTAGTAGGGGTCTTCCAGGCAGTATCTCCAGGCAGTCTAGTAGGAGTCTTCCAGGCTGTATCTCCAGGCAGTCTAGTAGGGGTCTTCCAGGCAGTATCTCCAGGCAGTCTAGTAAGAGTCTTCCAGGCTGTATCTCCAGGCAGTCTAGTAGGGTTCTTCCAGGCTGTATCTCCAGGCAGTCTAGTAGGGGTCTTCCAGGCTGTATCTCCAGGCTGTGTCTCCAGGCTGTATCTCCAGGCTGTATCTGCAGGCTGTGTCTGCAGGCAGTGTCTCCAGGCTGGCACTGCAGACACCTTTTATCTACCCTCCTCACAAACAATGTTACTTGTGTAGGGGGTGGTTTAGACAAGTGTCTAGACATTGTTTACTCAAAAATCGCGTGCACGCAAAAGCGCTGACGAGCGCACAGCCATGCGCCCGCCAGCGCCCCCATAGACTGTAATGTTATTTTTTCGCTCACAGCATGCGCACATGTGCACACGCGCTTTTTTAAAGTGGTTGGGCGGAAAAAAAATGCAACATGTAGCATCTAGCGCGTCTGGGCGCACACCTGGAAAATGCGCAGCGCACGACAAACGCTGATGAACGCATGCAAGCGCTAGACCCTGCTCCCGCCATGTTAAAGATAGGGGAACATTGCGCTTGTGACCTATAGCGCACGATGCGCTGCGCGATAAAACGCAAGTATGAAAGTAGCCTTACACAGGACACTTTGCTGCCAGTATTTATTGAGGAACCTTTATTGCAACTATTGCCAATGGGATCAGTGTTCCGGTACTTTTAATGGGGGTTAGGCTTTATGTGCTGTTAATAAAGTCACTTCGGTTGTCATTTTTGGTGAGTTACCTGCACTTATGGACATGAAGGACATAGAAATGTGTACTGCAGACACCTTTTATCTACACTCCTCACAAACAATGTTACTTGTGTAGGGGGTGGTTTAGACAAGTGTCTAGACATTGTTTACTCAAAAATCGCGTGCACGCAAAAGCGCTGACGAGCGCACAGCCATGCGCCCGCCAGCGCCCCCATAGACTGTAATGTTATTTTTTCGCTCACAAATTTCTCACAAAATTTAAATATCATCAAAAAGTTAATTTATTTCAGTTCTTCAATACAAAAAGTAAAACTCATATATTATATAGAATCATTACAAACAGAGTGATCTATTTCAAGTGTTTATTTCTGTTAATGTTGATGATTATGGCTTACAGCAAATGAAAACCCAAAAGTCATTATCTCAGTAAATTAGAATACTTTATAACACCACCTTGATAAAATGATTTTAAAATCCAAAATGTTGACCTACTGAAATGTATATTCAGTAAATGTACTCAATACTTGGTCGGGGCTTCTTTTGCATCAATTACTGCATCAATGTGGCGTGGCATGGAGGCGATCAGTCTGTGGCACTGCTGAGGTGTTATGGAAGCCCAGGTTGCTTTGATAGCAGCCTTCAGCTTGTCTGCATTGTTGGGTCTGGTGTCTCTCATCTTCCTCTTGACAATACCCATAGATTCTCTATGGGGTTAAGGTCAGGCAAGTTTGCTGGCCAATCAAGCACAGTGATACTGTTGTTTTTAAACCAGATATTGGCACTTTTGGCAGTGTGGACAGGTGCCAAGTCCTGCTGAAGAATGTAATTTCCATCCCCAAAAAGCTTGTCTGCAGAGGGAAGCGTGAAGTGCTCTAAAATTTCCTGGTAGATAGCTGCGCTGATTTTGGGCTTGATAAAACACAGTGGACCTACACCAGCAGATGACATGGCTACCCAAACCATCACTAATTGTGGATACTTCACACTAGACCTCAAGCAGCCTGGATTGTGGCCTCTCCTCTCTTCCTCCAGACTCTGGGACATTGATTTCCAAATGAAATGAAAAATTTACTTTCATCTGAAAACACCTTGGACTACTGAGCAATAGTCCAGTTCTTTTTCTCCTTGGCCTAGGTAAGACGCTTCTGGCTTTGTCTATTGGTCATGAGAGGCTTGACACAAGGAATGTGACACTTGTAGCCCATGTCCTAGATATGTCTGTGTGTGGTGTCTCTTGAAGCAATGATTCCAGTAGCAGTCCACTCCTTGGAATCTCCTTCAACTTTTTCAATGGCCTTTTCTCAAGAATCCTTTCAAGGCTGCGGTTATCCCTGTTGCCTGTGCACCTTTTTCTACCACACTTTTTCCTTTCACTCAACTTTCCATTAATATGCTTGGATACAGCACTCTGTGAACAGCCAGCTTCTTTAGCAATGACCTTTTGTGGCTTACCCTCCTTGTGGAGTGTGTTAATGACTGACTTCTGGACATCTGTCAAGTCAGTAGTCTTCCCCATGATTGTGGAGCCTACAGACTAAGGGACCTTTTTAAACGCTTAGGAAGCCTTTGTAGGTGTTTTTTGTTAATAATTCTAATTTACTGAGATAATGACTTTTGGGTTTTCATTGGCTGTAAGCAATAATTATCAACATTAACGGAAATAAACACTTGAAATAGATCACTCTGTTTGTAATGACTTTATATAATATATGAGTTTTCTTTTTTGTATTGAAGAACTGAAATAAAGTAACTTTTTGATGATATTCTAATTTTGTGAGAAGCACCTGTACATGTATTCCATATATCTTTATTTACAGAGCACCAGTACAATCCAGTGCACCATGGTGTTACCTATACTGGTGCCTCTACTACGAGGAGACTCTACATACACCTAGTAAAGGCTATGCTCCATGTGGTCATATTGCCTACAAGTATCAGTGTAATGGGGGTACGATACTTGGGTGGCTGTTCACTGTTAATATGTGTGGAAAGCTGCCGTGTTTGGGCCTTTATCAGATCTGCAACTAAATCTTTTTTTGGATTCACAGCTTTTCCTATGGATTCTACAGAAGAGGATATATACAGGATGACAGCGAGACGCAGATCTACGGGGGTCGGCAGTTTATAACAGGGCCCCTTGTCCTATTCTCCATGACTGATGAGTAATAAGTGGACACTTATTGGATTCTGTTTTCTTTAGAACATCTACCTCCGTCAGGAATGTGTCTTCGGATCTGGATACTTCTCATGTGAGATTATTTTTAAAATAAAGAGAATTCCCAGTTAATCTGAAAATAAAGTATCATTCCTTTAATCCAGCATTTAATAATCCAGAATATCTATTAATCCAGCACAGAATTGCAATAAATGTAGTTTAAGCAGAAAGTCAGAAAATAGTTTTCAATAGTAGATTGTATGCTTTTCTATGCTCGGAATAATTCAAAATCTATCAGGTCACTTTGATGTTGGGTTAAAGAAATTTTCCCATACTTTTAAGGATTTGATGCCTCTGGAAATTGTATTATTGATCCCTCCCATTAACTGCTTGTGTTTCTGTCCAACTTGTCTGAGCACAAAAAAAGAAAGAGATCAACTACTTCTCATCTATTGTACCAGATTCCTGCCATCCCCAGTTTTCAAGATGGAGGTCACTGATCAAGCCACAAATTATGTCGTCCATGTTCTGTCTATACATGTAAAGGAACGTCTCAATAGACAACTGACTGAATCTATTATTTTCTTATCGCCTCATGCCAACTAACCGTGAAGCTCAGGAAAAATATTTACCTTATCCTTTGGATGAAGAAAAACCTGAGCAGACATCAATGACGCCAGAGGAGCCAAAAGAAGAGGAGATGAAGATGTCCAAAGCGGCAATGAAGAATCGGGATGTAGAAAAGCTGGAAGAAGATGAGGCAGAAGACACCAAGGGAAAAGAAGAGGAAGAAGATGAGAAGGCATCAGAAGATAAAGAACTTGTGCAAAAGAACAGCAACTGGACCAGAAGAGTTTATAACCAGCCAGCATGAAGACAGAAGATCCGCCAGCAGTCCATCCACCAGTAAATCAATACCAACCTCAGAGGAAGGAGGAATATCATCTGGACCATCCTCCTGAAACCAATGAGATGCTGATGGACTGTATGGAATCAACATTCCAGCTGTAGTTACATCGACAGCTTCAAATCTAATAATAATAAAAAGAATAGACATACTATTGGCCGACTATGTTTTTTTTTTTGCCTTCTTCTGGATCACCAGCTTTAGGAATAGGTATCTAATTTATAGCTTTAGTAGAATATCAATGGAAATGAAAGTAATAATGTTAATAATAAAATATCAATAATTTAAATATATCTAGAATAAAATATTAAGAGTAGAATATTAGTAAAATAGTAAGAATAATAGTAAATTAGCAAACTAAAAATAACATAAATAATAGTAATAATAATAAAACAACAACAGTATCTAGGGAATGATTATAATAATTGGTACATAATTAAAAGGTATTAGGGGATATGATCCAAGGTTCTAGGACAGATCACCTTTTTTCGGGGTCAAGAAGGAATTTTTTCCATGTGGCCCAAATTGGCTGAATGTGCCCAGGTTTTTTTTTTGCCTTTTTCTGGATCAAAATCATTAGGTATAGGATCTAATTAATAGTACAATACTTATAATATTCATAATTTCAGTAAGAGTAAGTTATAAAAATGAATAGAAATAGTATTTTTTTAAATAATGATAGTAATAATATAGTAATATAAATTCTTATAGTATATTATCAGAAATAGTATAATAATAGCATAGTACATTATTAGTCATCAGCAGTTTGATCCAGGGTTTTTGGACTGATCACTTTTTCCTGGGGTCAAAAAGGAATATTTCCTGTTGTGAATGGGTTTGAGATGAGTTCTGAGCAGAGGCTCCCTCTGGTGGTTACAAGCGGTGCTAGTGAAGATTGTGAGGACTGGGAATCAGGTGTTACTGACTGGTCTTATATAAGGGAGTCATTTTCCCATCAGGGTTGCCGGTGATCAATTGTTCTGGTCTGAATCCTTCATTCCAGTTTCCCTTGTAGCCTGCTGTGTCGTGTCTGCATCTCCTGCTTACAGATAAGACTTTTGCTTCTTTTGTGTTTTTGCTATATTTTTGCATTTTTGTCCTGCACTTCTTTGGGGGCCTTCAGGGTCCCCTCCGGGGGCTTCTGCCCTCTCAGTTTAGTTCAGCCACTGAGTTTTGTTCTTTTGCTTTTTCCAGTTTTTTCAGTGGCTGCTGTTTTGATTTTGTTACACCAGAGAACTAATTTAGGTGGTAGAGGTCGTGTGATCTCAGGTGATTTTGAAATTAGTAGAGTTGGTGCTTTTCAGGGTTTTCTGGGATTGCAGTAAGTACCCTTCCTATCCTTTTCTATTTAGATAGTTTGGGCCCCAGCGTTTGCTCATGCTATTTTCTTTCTGTGTCAGTATTTCCTCTTGTCTAACCGCCATTACATGTTTGGGGGCTTTCTATTGTCTTTGGGGTTCTGCTCCGGGGCAGATAGCTTTCCTATTTCTATCTTTAGGTGTGGTTAGTTTCTCGGGCTGTGACGGGGCGTCTGGGACCGACGTGGGAACGCTCCACGGCTGCCTCTAGTTGTGGTGGTTGGTCAGGGTACTGCAATCTCATGGATTCCAACTGCTCTGGTGTGTTGCCTTTTTGCCTGCTCTCCTCAGCTACCGAAACATAACAGTATCACCGGCCCAAAAAATTGAAAATTGTATGGTACTCACAGAAGGGAAAAATATTGTGAAAGAAAAAAGGTTGTCAGAGTTGTCAGAGATATTTTTCTGTTTGTTGCATTTTTTTTTTTTCCTCTGTATCTCTGGGTGCTGGGGAGGATCTTTTCTCCCAATGGAGTTTGCACAGTTGTCTGGCCGTGTGGATCAGCTTGCCACTGAGGTTCAGAGTATTGCTGCATATCTTGCTAGGTTGCCTGTTGTGGAACCTAGGATTCCCATGCCAGATTTGTTTTTGGGCGATCGAGCTAAGTTTCAGAATTTCAAAAATAATTGTAAATTGTTTTTTGCCTTAAAATCTAAGTCCTCAGGAAACGCAGCGCAGCAGGTTCAAATTATCATCTCTCTCCTGCGCGGCGATCCTCAGGATTGGGCTTTTTCCCTGATACCTGGGGATCCTGTTTTGAGTGATGTTGATGCGTTTTTTCAGGCTTTGGGGTTATTGTACGATGAGCCTAATGTCACTGATCAAGCTGAAAAAACCTTGTTGGCATTAAATCAGGGGCTTGGTGACGCTGAGTTATACTGTCAGAGATTCCGTAGGTGGGCAGTCCTGACCAAATGGAATGACGACGCTTTGGCGGCCCTTTTCCGGAAGGGTCTGTCAGATAATGTAAAGGATGTTATGGTGGGATTCCCTGTCCCCTCTGGTCTCAATGATTCTATGTCATTAGCGATTCAAATTGACAGACGTTTGCGTGAGCGGAGAAGTATGCGTGGAATGGTGTTGCCTTGTGAACCAGCTTCTGAACCCATGCAGTGTGATAGAGTGGTGTCTGGGGCACAGCGTCATGAGTTTCGAAAGCGCAATGGGTTATGTTTCTACTGTGGTGATGCCTCTCATGCTATTTCAGTCTGCCCTAAGCGGGGAAGACGTTTTGCACGCTCAGTTGTCTTGGGTAGTGTTCAGACTAAGTTTTTATTAACTGTCACTCTGATATGCTCTCTGTCCTCATTTTCTGCTCAGGCTTTCGTTGATTCTGGAGCAGCTATTAACCTGATGGATTATGATTTTGCTAAACGTTGTGGGTTTCCCTTGATACCCCTACAGAAGTCTATTCCCCTACTGGGGATCGATTCTACCCCTTTGGCTGAGAATAAACCCCAGTTTTCTACTCAGGTGATAATGAGGGTTGAACCTGATCACCAGGAGTGCTGCAAATTTTTGGTTCTATATAATCTGCATGACATTATCGTGCTGGGTTTCCCTTGGTTACAGTCTCATAATCCTGTTTTGGATTGGAAATCTGTGTCTGTAACCAGTTGGGGCTGCCAATGTGTTAATACCAACACTCCTGTTTTTTCTGCCTCCCCCAGGCTCAGGATGTTCCTGACTTTTTGTTTGATTTTTCTGATGTGTTTAGCGAAAGTAAATCTGCATCCTTGCCTCCCCATAGGAGCTATGACTGCGCTATTGAATTAGTGCCGGGTAGTAAATTCCCTAAAGGTCGCCTTTTTAACTTGTCTGTACCTGAACATGACGCTATGCGGTCTTATATCAAGGAATCATTGGAGAAGGGTCATATCAGACCATCCTCTTCACCCTTAGGTGCCGGTTTTTTCTTTGTGGCCAAAAAAGATGGTTTATTAAGGCCGTGTATTGATTATCGTCTCTTGAACAATATTACTGAGAAATATCAATACCCGTTACCCTTGATTTCTGACCTGTTTTCCAGGGTGAAAAACGCTACTTGGTTTACCAAGCTTGACCTCAGGGGGGCGTATAACCTTATTCGCATTAAGCACGGGGATGAATGGAAGACGGCATTCAATACCCCTGAAGGGCATTTTGAGTACCTAGTGATGCCCTTTGGGCTCACTAATGCTCCTTCCGTCTTCCAGTCCTTCATGAATGACATTTTCAGGGATTTTGTGGATAAATTTCTGATTGTTTATTTGGATGATATCTTGATTTTTTCTAATGACTGGGACTCTCATGTGAAACATGTTCGAACTGTATTCCAGATTTTGAGAGAGAATGCTCTGTATGTGAAGGGATCAAAGTGTCTTTTTGGCGTACAGAGGATCTCATTTCTGGGATTCATTTTGTCCCCATCTGTTATTGAAATGGACCCGGTCAAGGTTCAGGCCATCTGTGATTGGGTCCAACCTACTTCATTAAAGGCTCTTCAGAGATTTTTGGGTTTTGCCAATTTTTATCGTAAATTTATTGGTAATTTCTCGGTTATTGTTAAACCATTAACTGATTTGACCAGAAAGGGTTCTGATGTGGTGAATTGGCCTCCTGAGGCAGTCTCTGCATTTCAGGAACTTAAGCAGAGATTCACTTCTGCTCCTGTTCTACGGCAGCCTGATGTTTCTCTGCCATTTCAGGTGGAGGTTGATGCCTCTGAAATTGGGGCAGGTGCCGTTTTGTCCCAAAAAGATCCAGAGACCTCTAAAAGTAACCCTTGTGCCTTTTTCTCTCGAAAATTTTCTCCTACTGAACGTAATTATGACGTGGGTAATCGGGAGTTATTGGCCATGAAGTGGGCTTTTGAAGAGTGGAGACATTGGCTGGAGGGAGCCAAACATCAGGTGGTGGTCCTTACGGACCATAAGAATCTGGTCTATCTGGAATCTGCCAAGCGACTCAATCCTAGACAGTCCAGGTGGGCCTTGTTTTTCACACGTTTTAATTTTGTGGTTTCCTTTCTTCCTGGCACTAAGAATGTTAAGGCGGATGCCCTCTCGAGGAGTTTCCTTGCGGACTCTCCTGAGTTATCTGATCCTTCTGTTATTTTGAAAGAGGGTGTAGTTCTTTCCGCCATCTCGCCCAATTTGAGACTTGCTCTGGAGGGGTGTCAGGAGGATAGGCCCGAGCGCTGCCCTGTTGGAAAATTGTTTGTCCCGGACCAATGGAAAAAGAGTGTGATGTCTGAGATTCATTGTTCCGCATTGGCTGGGCATCCCGGAATTTTTGGTACCAGAGACTTGGTTAGTCGGTCCTTTTGGTGGCCTACCTTGTCTCGTGATGTCAGGGAATTTGTGCAGTCCTGTGGGACTTGCTCTCGCTCCAAGCCTTGCTCTCGCTCTAGTGGTTTGTTGATGCCATTGCCTGTGCCCAAGAGACCATGGACCCATATCTCTATGGATTTCATTTCCGATCTTCCTGTTTCTCAGAGAATGACCACCATCTGGGTAATTTGTGATAGGTTTTCCAAAATGATACATCTTGTGCCATTACCTAAGTTGCCTTCCTCCTCTGAATTGGTGCCGTTGTTCCTTCAGCACGTGGTTCGTTTACACGGCATTCCTGAGAACATTGTGTCTGACAGAGGAGTCCAGTTTGTTTCCAGATTTTGGAGGACTTTTTGTTCTAAACTGGGTGTTCAATTGTCTTTCTCCTCGGCATTTCATCCTCAGACCAATGGTCAAACTGAGAGAACAAACCAGACATTGGAGACTTATCTAAGATGCTTTGTGTCTGCTGATCAGGATGACTGGGTCTCTTTTTTGCCTTTGGCTGAGTTTGCTCTTAATAATAGGGCTAGCTCTGCCACTTTGATGTCTCCGTTTTTCTGTAATTCTGGGTTTCACCCTCGATTTTCTTCAGGACAGACGGAGGCTTCTGTCTGTCCAGGTGTTGACTCTGTTGTGGAGCGTATGCAACAGATTTGGGACCAGGTAGTGGAGAGGTTGTCCCTCTCTCAGGAGAGGGCCCAGCGGTTTGCTAACCGGCATAGGACTGATGGTCCTCGGTTTAAAGTGGGGGACTTGGTCTGGTTGTCCTCAAAGAATATTCCTATGAGAGTAGCATCTCCTAAATTTAAGCCTAGGTTCATTGGACCTTATAAGATCATGGAGATTATTAATCCTGTTTCTTTTCGTTTGCTTCTTCCAGGGACATTTAAGATCCATAACGTGTTCCACAAGTCCTTGTTGAAGAGGTTTGTTGAGCCAGTGGTTCCTGCTGCTGTGCCTCCTGACCCTGTTTTGGTTGAGGGCAATCTGGAGTATGTGGTTGAGAAAATATTGGATTCTCGTTTTTCTAGACGGAAACTCCAGTATTTGGTTAAATGGAGAGGTTATGGTCAGGAAGACAATTCTTGGGTGTTTGCTTCGGACATCCATGCTAGGAGACTTATCCGTGCGTATCATAGAACTCATCCTGACCGACCTGGTTGCTCAAATGAGGGTTCGGTGACCCTCCTCAAGGGGGGGGTACTGTTGTGAATGGGTTTGAGATGAGTTCTGAGCAGAGGCTCCCTCTGGTGGTTACAAGCGGTGCTAGTGAAGATTGTGAGGACTGGGAATCAGGTGTTACTGACTGGTCTTATATAAGGGAGTCATTTTCCCATCAGGGTTGCCGGTGATCAATTGTTCTGGTCTGAATCCTTCATTCCAGTTTCCCTTGTAGCCTGCTGTGTCGTGTCTGCATCTCCTGCTTACAGATAAGACTTTTGCTTCTTTTGTGTTTTTGCTATATTTTTGCATTTTTGTCCTGCACTTCTTTGGGGGCCTTCAGGGTCCCCTCCGGGGGCTTCTGCCCTCTCAGTTTAGTTCAGCCACTGAGTTTTGTTCTTTTGCTTTTTCCAGTTTTTTCAGTGGCTGCTGTTTTGATTTTGTTACACCAGAGAACTAATTTAGGTGGTAGAGGTCGTGTGATCTCAGGTGATTTTGAAATTAGTAGAGTTGGTGCTTTTCAGGGTTTTCTGGGATTGCAGTAAGTACCCTTCCTATCCTTTTCTATTTAGATAGTTTGGGCCCCAGCGTTTGCTCATGCTATTTTCTTTCTGTGTCAGTATTTCCTCTTGTCTAACCGCCATTACATGTTTGGGGGCTTTCTATTGTCTTTGGGGTTCTGCTCCGGGGCAGATAGCTTTCCTATTTCTATCTTTAGGTGTGGTTAGTTTCTCGGGCTGTGACGGGGCGTCTGGGACCGACGTGGGAACGCTCCACGGCTGCCTCTAGTTGTGGTGGTTGGTCAGGGTACTGCAATCTCATGGATTCCAACTGCTCTGGTGTGTTGCCTTTTTGCCTGCTCTCCTCAGCTACTGAAACATAACAATTTCCCCTTGACATAAATTGGCTTAATGTGTCCAGGGTTTTTTGCCTTCTTCTGGATCAATAGCTTTAATTCTAGAAATCTCATAGTGTTAAAAGTAATACGTATATTACCAAGTATAATCATATTGTAATATTAATGGATAGATTGTGATAATAATAAGAATAGTATAAACACAATAAACAGGTTATTCACTTAATGTAGGGCCCCGTCTGATGAGGTTGCCTTGTCGTTGGCAGATGGGCTTGCACAATTTGATCAAAGTGTGCATTTAGAACCTCAAGTATATAAGTATAGTAAGTTAGGAATTAATAAAATGCACAATATTAGAATATAACTTTGTGTTGGCTCATTTATTTTCCTGTAATAAAGAAGAAAATAAAATCAAACACATTTGGAAACATGTGTAGCTCTTTGTCGCTATTATAGTAGGTTGCAAATTTCAAGGAATGCCATTAGAAGTTATCAGATTCGGGGCTTGCTCATACGAGCATATAACTCGGACAAGTGCTATCTGATGTTTTATCGGATAGCACTTGGATCCGTCTTATACTATGTTGCAGTGCAGATCTGCGTTTTGTTTCTCATGCTGATTAGACTAAATGAAGTCAATCGGCATTTATTTATCTGACCTTTTAAGATAGGCTGACTGTCTCATTTCCATGTGCTCTGAATGGAGTTGGTGTAAGTCAATTTACATGACCCAGTATATCGGCCATGTCAGTGATCTGTTGCTTCTCGATGCCTGAGAACCATCTCCTACATCCTGGCACTGGTGGCTCTGCTTTTGATTAGCTGTCCTAGTCATGATATCATTTTTACGAGCTGCTGTGAATGCCGGTAGATAGGAGGCGGTTCTTATGGTTCACAGATTACTGACTTGACCAATAGACGGACTGGGTCCTATGAATCGTTTCGCATTAACTCTAGCACAGAACTATCATTGTCATAATCATTGTATGCACATAAAATATAATTATTCTCAGCAGGATATTATTCTGCCAAGAATTATGATCTTTAAGGAAACTCTTACCTAGATAACAGTTTGCTCGATCATCTAGTGATAGGTGTCCTATTTAGAAAAGTAAAAAATCAGGAAATTAGCTTTTTTTAGAATACTTAATCACAATTATCAACCTCTGTAAAGAAACCATTAGCTTTATTTTAAGGTGTTAAATTAATAAGAAATGAGCTGGACAACCCTGTGGGAAAACATTTCTCTCCTATAAGTGTCATTTGAGACACTTTTTAATATTTTTGATAATAGATGTTATTTTTTTGACATCATCAGTGTGCTGTATGTGGTTCCATGTTTTCTTAAATTAAAAGGGCAGTGAAATATTTTTTCAGGAAATCTGTATAGCGGTCTTTAGGAATGAGTGTACCTGTAGATGTTTGGGTTCGTCGCGTTCGACCGAACTGTAGTGCAAAGTTTGGTCCGGGTGCCAGAACTTAAGCTCAACACCATAGAAGTCAGTGGGGACCCAAAATGGTAATAGCAGTAAGGGCTATGGGGCTGCAAAAGGAAGAAAAATGGGGGCTTACACTATTATTAGACCAGTCGTCCACATATGGCTCGAAGGGTGGGTTCCTGTACCAAAAGTGGCCAGGTACACAACTGTTCAGCCAGGGGACAGTTTTGGAGGATGAGGGGTAGGAGGAACCGTGTTCACATCAGGGAGGCACTCAAAGCAGCTCATGGGCATTACTGGAGCATGGATGGGAGGATAGAGAGGGCACAGGCGATACATCTCTCATCGAGGACAGTTTGTCATTGCCTCTGGGCAGCCTGGCACACACGATCGAATACATTCTGATGTGCCTGTGCAATGACCGCTGAGTTGCCCGGATTGTTACCAGTACTGATCACTGTGTAGCCACCCTGCTGGATCCCCACTACAGGGACAACGTGACTTTACTTCTGTCACTGGAGAGTGATCGAAAAATTATAGAATGTGGGAATACAAGCACACGCTGGTAGACACACTGTTGACGGCATCCCCACCTGACAATGGGGGCTCAGTGGAAGAACAAGGTAGAAAAAGAGGAAGTTGCCAACCCAGCTGGGGCACCGACACAACCTTTTAAAGGGAGGGTTAGTATGGCCAAAATGTGGAAAAACTTCCTCACAACATCCAGCATCACCCTCTGATACGGTCCATATTAGTAGGAGGCAGCGTTACAACAACATAGTGAAAGAGTATGTGTTTACATGTCTCCATTTACTGAGTGATAGGTCTGCCCCAATTAAATTCTGAGTCTACAAATTGGACATATTGCCTGAGGTTTCCCTTTACACCATGGAGGTGCAGCCTCCCCTGCGACAAGTGTACTGTTGGAATGTGTGTTTAGCATGGCAAAAGGTGTGATCACAGACCAACGCATCTGCCTGTCCGCAGACGACGTGGACTAGCTCACATTCATTAAAATGATCCAGGTGTGGATCCCACAGGACTTGTCTGTACATTTAGATGAATGGAGAAGAATACCAGCTGTACCCAGCCATTGCTATACTCCCCCCGTTTGTTCACTCTATTTGCCATTCCCAATGTTTTGGGGCCTCCTCAAATTTAAAAAAACAAAAAACAATGAGACTATTTTGCAGAGAATCCCAACAGAGGCTGTTTTGCAGAGTATCCCCACACAGATTATTTTGCAGAGTACACCCCAAAAAGGTTGTTTTGCAGAGTACACCCAAAGAGTCTGGTCTCAGAGTAAACTCCAACAAGGCTGTTTTGCAGAGTATACCCACAAAGGCTGTTTTTCAGAGTACACCCACACAGGCTGTTCTGCAGAGTATACCCACATAGGCTGTTTGCAGAGCACACCCACTATGGAGAGTATGGGGAGACTATGTCTCTTCAGTGCAGTGGTTCCTGTATCGTTGGCAGTCTGATGATGGCTGGTAACAACTCCCAGCATCTCCTTTCCATTGTTAAGGACATACTGGGAATTGTAGGTTTAAGCAATACAGGGGCAAAGTACGAGGTTAGGCAGCAAACGTCAGAGTACGTCAAAGGCAAAGGGGCATTGCAAATGAATAATCAAAAGGCAAAGTCCAAGGTCAGGCAACAAAGATCAGAGTAGCAGAACCGTAAGAACAAGACACACACAACACTGAGCAAAGCTACGCCTGGCAAAGGTCTGACCATTGTCAGCCATCTAAAAAGCCAGGTAATCACCCTGAATGGGTGATGCCTGAAGGAAACCCAGCAGGCCCGGCAAGATTGGGCTGCTATGCTATCACTCACTGACAACTCGGCACGCCCATGCCTCTGATTGGGCAGATGGGCTGTCACTCATCAAACTGACAGCCCAGCATGTCACTGAAGCTATAGGTGACTTACCTATGTCACTCACTACAGCCCTAGGACACCATAAGTGTGGAATCGTGATACTCCCAACAAGGAAGATAAAAATTAGGAGGAGGCTCAGTCGTGTTTGATCTGTATTACTGAATATGAGATCAGGGAGCAGGTCTCAGGACTTGCTTGCTGCCAGACCTTCCATCAGGACTGCATCTCTCCCTGGCTCCATTACAACCCTGGTTGTCCCCTGTGCCATAACCACTGTTTCCAATGAAGCTACCAAAAAACACGATAAAGCTGCAGGAATTAAGTGAAGATCATGACACTGTCAGGGAAAGAGATCATCTTTCATATTCCAGCCCAGGAAAGATATATACACTTGAGTTTTTACATTATTATCAAAGCTGAAGTATGAGAACCTCTTAATCTTAATCACATTCTGGTCTGTCTGTAGTTTGCCATCAGCTTTGATCAGTATGTCCGCAAGGTGTTACATCCATGTCTGTGCTCACGCGCTCTGCTTCTGTCACCAGATGGAATCGCGCTGTCTTTACAGATGATGCTGGATAACAGTACAGCAGTTTGAAATTTTGGAACTAGTGGTGCCATGCAGGCACAGAGTTTCAGGGTTAGCTCTTGACTTTGGTCATCTAATTGACTACATTCTAGAAGCCTTGGGCAGGGTACACACTATTTAAAGAGATAGTAAGGACAAACAAACAAAGAACCGATCACATGTCCTTAGTAATAGTAAAAATACAAATGTTTATTCAAAAGATAAGACAAAAGTGGCAGGGGGAGGGAACAATAAATGCACACATACAAAATGGACGCACATCAAATACAGGGACTGGCCAAATGGCTCAATGTATCTTAATCCTAAATCTGAAACATGAATCAAATAATAATGATTGCACAACTCCACACGGCCTATAGTGTAAGATACAAGACATAATAAAGGCATAATAGTACATACAAGTGCATACTCCTTAATAGAATTCCCCCCGATGAAGGCTCTGCCGAAACGCGCATAGGGGTGGGCGCACGTTCATCCAGGAGTTCTGCCCCCCTTGGTATTAAGTATCTGTAGGAAACTACATGCATTCTATTAAGGAGTATGCACTTGTATGTACTATTATGTCTTGGTTATGTCTTGTATAGGGTATAAGAAGGTAATGATCAATAATAAATATCAGCTGTTAGACTTATAACATGTTATAATCAGCAAGCCAATCGCACATGAGCATGATGTCAAGGCTTCTGATTTTGCATGTGTTCGCATAGACGATGAAACAAGCAACATCCCTGACGAAGGAGATATCCGAAACTCGCGTCGGGGCGCGTTTAGCACACCAATATATTGGACCCCTTATAAAAGGTAATAAAGCTGGTCTGTTGCTAACTGTTTTTAATGGTCTGGTCTAATGTTTATGGCATGAGCACTACTAAGCATGGGGGATAAATTATAGTCTCTGTACAGAGGTATTTATGCTTGTTATCCAATACAAAACATAGCAGGTGCTTTTATAATTGAGAGTTAACTAAGCACCAAAGCACTTTCCTCCTTTTGTATATTTGCACATTAAGTGTGACTTGTTATCACACAAACATCCAGTGGGATTAAAATTATTAATATATATCAGGTGGGGTGTGCAGCCCTTACATTTGTGAGCTAATTAAAGCACTCTAGCACTTTTCTGTTACTATAATCACACATATGTGTGACTTGTGATAGTGGGTTACTCCCTTGTAATTTGGAGAGCCTTTTTTTTTTGCACATTTATTATTACACATTGCACAATTGCACTTAAGCACTTTATGTAGACACTGTGTAAAATCATTTTGTGAGTCACATATTGTTAGGGTCTGCGGAACGCACCTAATAGATATAGTAGAGAGGTGCATTCGCAGGCCGGGGTCCACCGTACAGGCGAAGCCCGCTGCTAGTAAGATGGCGAAAGTAGCGAACTCTGTTATCCCGCAGAGTCGCTAAAATAAACGCCATAGCGCGCAGTGGCAGTAAGTGCGAACTCTGTTAATCCCCAGAGCCGCTAACGGTAATGCCACAGCGCTATATGACGATAAGTGCGAACTCACTTAGCTTCATTGAGCCGCAAAGTAAAACGCTAGGGCGCTGAACCAGCGTTATAAAGCGAACCCTGTTGCGTCACAGAGCCGCTGAGAAAAAGACTGTGTCCTGTTAACACCACAGGGATACACAGATAACTGCTGTGCGGATAGCAGTCCGTAATCATGCAGACAGCAACGCAATCAAGCAATCTCCTCACCGGAGAAGCCGGTATTCTAGGGGCTTATTTCAGCCAAGCCCTAACCACATGCACCCAAATCTCACCGGAGAAGCCGGTATTCTAGGGGCTTATTTCAGCCAAGCCCTAACCACTTGCACTCAAATCTCACCGGAGGTGCCGGTATTCTAGGGGCTTATTTCAGCTGAGCCCTAACCACATGCGTGCATGATCACACTGGCGCAAAGCACATAATCCAATTGATACTAGCGCATGGCGGTCCAGCCATGGTACCCCTTTATAGTAACAGCTACAGGACCTGCCAGAAACAAGGACCAATGAAACTGTTCCAGAAGACCAGTAGTCACAGGACCTTCCTGGCGGACCAATAGGAGCTGCTGCAGTACCTGAGCATGTGACCCCTGATCTCCAATGAGAGATCTCACCCTGGGCATGCTCAGAAGGGGAAAACAAGGACTTTGTCCTAAAGACGTCTGCTCGCCGCTAACCAGTACTGACCACAATAGCAGAGCCTGGAGAGGCAGCAGTAATCCTCTGCACACTGTTAGACTGGGCGAGACGCTGGGACCGACGTCTAAGCTGAGCAGAGTCCACTGCGGCCGGAGACGGATAGGAGACCGCAGCCGGAATGGCTCGAGATTACCCTTGTGCAGAAGCGGGAACTCGACCCCTAACACATATTTAGGTATTTTTTTCATCATTGGCTAATTTTTTTAAATTTTTTATGTGATATATTTTTTTCATTTTTTCATTTTTTTCACAAATTTTGTTCTTTGTGCTTTTGCTCATAAATTAATTATTGTATATATGCTGTACCCTATGATCTCATACTCTTTTGAATATAATCTGACCGTTAAACGCTATTTGGTGTGTCTTTTTATGTACTGTGTTAAACCCTATATTCAATAAAGGTTTTTTATAATATTTTCGTCAACAATTTTATTACTCATATTATTATTATTTAATCTATTATTCTTTTTTAATTTTAATTTTTATTTTTATCTCTACCTACTATACTTTGGATTTTAATAATAATTTTAATATTCCTTGATCTATGGATATAATGTTTTTGATGAAACAAGCAACAATGTAGCACGCGTGTGCATATGACAGTCAGTAAGATTGCATGTGCGCTCACATCAACCAATGATACTCTAGAGCAGGAACCAGTGAAGCAATGTCAGAACAGTAAATTTATACGTGTGCGCATATATGATGATACCCCTACACCAGCACAGGGATTGGTAACTAACAGTGTGGAAAATGCATACCACATGCGCACATACAGTACAGACCAAAAGTTTGAACACACCTTCTCATTCAACGATTTTTCTGTATTTCATAACTGTGAAAATTGTAGAATCACACTGAAGGCATCAAAACTATGAATTAACACATGTGGAATTATACATTACACTTTACAAAAAAGTGTGAAACAACTGAAAATGTGTCTTATATTCTAGGATCTTCAAAGTAGCCACCTTTTGCTTTGATTACTGCTTTGCACGCAGAAAAGGTGAACGGATGGACTCTACATGCCTGGTTCCCACCGTGAAGCATGGAGGAGGTGGTGTGATGGTGTGGGGGTGCTTTGCTGGTGACACTGTTGAGGATTTATTCAAAATTGAAGGCATACTGAAGCAGCATGGCTACCACAGCATCTTGCAGCGGCATGCTATTCCATCCGGTTTGCGTTTAGTTGGACCATCATTTATTTTTCAACAGGGTAATGACACCCAAACAAACCTCCAGACTGTGTAAGGGCTATTTGACCAAGAAGGAGAGTGATGGGGTGCTACATCGGATGACCTGGCCTCCACAGTCACCAGACCTGAACCCAATCGAGATGGTTTGGGGTGAGCTGGACCGCTCACCGCTTCAATTTTGAATAATCCCCAACAGTGTCACCAGCAAAGCACCCCACACCATCACACCACCTCCTCCATGCTTCACGGTGGGAACCAGACATGTAGAGTCCATCCGTTCACCTTTTCTGCGTGCAAAGCAGTAATCAAAGCAAAAGGTGGCTACTTGAAGAACCTAGAATATAAGACATATTTTCAGCTGTTTCACACTTTTTTGTAAAGTGTAATGTATAATTCCACATGTGTTAATTCATAGTTTTGATGCCTTCAGTGTGATTCTACAATTTTCATAGTCATGAAAATACAGAAGAATCTTTGAATGAGAAGATGTGTCCAAACTTTTGGTCTGTACTGTATAATGGTGAAATGAATTGCATGCATGCATACAGTTGTCAATATGCATCTATGCAGTGACATTTATGTCAAAGGGGATTCTTTCAATGATGTGCTGCGCATATAAAAATTCTGTGACACATACTGATATGCCAAGCTTTCACCCAATCAACAAGTATGCATGACAATGTATAGTGCATATACACAACATTAAAAGTCAGATAGCAAAGTAGAGATTGCAAAGAAAAATATACAAATAGTGCAATAATGTAATTTATAGGGATTTTGTAATAATCGCTACCGATATTTTTTCTAGGGTCCTAAGTGTAGAAACAAAACTCCCCGTAGCCAAATCAAATAAAAAATGATGACACATCAAACATGTTAATACATGTTATTTTATAGAAAAAGCTAGAGTATAAAAGACCATGCTTGGGTAACACAAAATTGTGCTCTAGTGGGGATACCAATAAATCAATCTGCATAATGACCCAAAAAATATGTACCACAAAAAAAATGGTCATACCTGATATGTATACGTATTAACCTGTAAAAAAAACGCACATGTACACAACAAGCTCACGGCTAGCTCTTGTCCATATAGGAAGTTGCTGACCATAAAATAACCATAGTGCAATGTCTCAATGTTGACATAAATAAAAAAATGCACCAAACAAATGGTTAACCAGTTGGTACGTGCTCTATAAATAAGAACCCTTTATTGTGTGAACATTCAACAATGTAACAGTGTATATATAACTGACCACATATGCAAATATACCAATAAAACAGACAATATGCATAAAATATTAAAATAATTACATAGTTAGTACAACCACGGATAACATAATGTCCAGCAGAGTTGTAAAAAATTGGAACATAGTGATAAAGTGAAATTGTCACTAAGGTGCAAGTGATAAAGGTTATAAGAGGGCAAAGTCCATGATAGTCTCAAATGTTTTTTAAAATTAATTATTAAATTATGTGGAAGAAGACAAGATCCCATGAAGAGCCTCAAGAAAAAGCTGAAGAAAACTTGTGAATGTGCTCCAAAACAGGTAAGTGCTCAAAAAGCATAACAAGCTTATGTGAAAAAAGAAAAGGTAATCAAATTATATAACCGTGTTTTTTATCACCAAGTCCAAATAAGCACTGTATAGTTAAATCTGTTTATAAAATCCCGTGAAAAGCAACTCCTCATTGCGTCCATGCGGGGCTAGACTACACAAGTTGTGTATCCACTTGGACTCAAAGCGTAAAAGACTATT
>JARQOD010000004.1:318186294-318229723 GCA_033576555.1 Oophaga sylvatica
GTGTAAGAAAGACAATAAAGGCATAATGTACATAAAAGTGCATACCCTTAAAGAACCCCCCGATGAAGGCTCTCCCGAAACGGGGATAGGGGTGGGCGGTTCATCCAGGAGTTCTGCCCCCTTGGTATTAAGTATCTGAGGAAATACAGCATTCTATTAAGGAAATATGCACTTGTATGTACTATTATGTCTGGTTATTTTGTTAGGGTATAAGAAGGTAATGATCAAAAATAAATATCAGCTGTTAGATTATAACATGTTATATCAGCAAGCCAATCGCACATGAGCAGATGTCAAGGTTTGGTTTTGCATGTGTTCGCATAAATGAAACAGCAACACCCCCTGACGAAGGGTATCCGAAACTCGCGTCGGGCCGTTTAGCACACCCAATATTATTGGACCCCTTATAAAAGTTAAAGCTGGTCTGTTGCTAACTGTTTTAATGGTCTGGTCTAATTTTAGGATGAGCACTACAAGCATGGGGAAAATTATGCCCTCTGTACAGAGGTATTTTGCTTGTTATCCCCTACAAAACATAGCAGGTGCTTTTATAATTAGAGTTAACTAAGACCAAAGACTTCCCTTCTTTTGATATTTGCACATTAATGTGACTTTTATCAACAAACATCCAGGGGATTAAAATTTTAATATATATCAGGTGGGGTGTGCAGCCCTTACATTTTGTGAGCTAATTAAAGCACTCTAGCACTTTTCTGTTACTATAATCACACAATGGGTGCTTGTGTGTGGGTTACCCCTTTAATTTGGAGGCCTTTTTTTTTCACATTTATTATTCACATTGCACAATTGCACTTAAGCACTTATGGCATGTGTAAAATCATTTTGTGATCAATTTTGTTAGGGTTGCGGAACGCACCTAATAATTAGTAGAGAGGTGATTGCAGGCCGGGGTCCACGTCAGGAAGCCCGCTGCTGTAAGAGGCAAAGAGCGAACCTGTTACCCGCAGATCGCTAAATAAACCCACGCGCAGGGCAGTAAGTGCGAACTTGTTAATCCCCAGAGCCCAAGAAGGAGCCCAGCGCTATAGACGAAAGTGCGAATCACCTAGCTTCATGAGCCGCAAAGTAAAACGCTAGGGGGGGGGGAACCAGCGTTTAAAGCGAACCCTGTTGGTCACAGAGCCGCGAGAAAAAGACGGGTCCTGTTAAAAACCACAGGGATACACAGATAACTGCTGCGGTGGGAATAGCAGTCCATATTCCCAGACAGCAACGCAATCAAGCATCTCCCCACCCGGAGAAGCCGGTATTCTAGGGGCTTATTTCGCCAAGCCCTAACCACTTGCACTCAAATTCTCACCGGAGGTGCCGGTATTCTAGGGGCTTATTTCAGCTGAGCCCTAACCACATGCGGCAGATCACACTGGCGCAAAGACATAATCCAATTGAACTGCGCATGGCGGTCCAGCCATGGTACCCCTTTATAGTAAAGCTACAGGACCTGCCAGAAACAAGGACCAATGAAACGTCCAGAAGACCAGTAGCACAGGCCCTTCCCCGGCGGCCAATAGGAGTGCGCGTCCCTGAGCATGTGACCCCTGATCTCCAATGGAGACCCCCTGGGCATCTAGAAGGGGAAAAAAAGGGACTTTGCCTAAAGACGTCTGCTCGCCGTAACCAGTACTGACCACAATAGCAGAGCCGGAAGCAGCGTAATCCTCTGCACACTGTAGACTGGGCGAGACCCCGGACCGCGCAAGCTGAGCAAGTCCACGGGCGGGACGGTAGGAGCCGCACCGGAATGGCTCGGATTCCCCTTGTGCGAAGGGGGAAACTCGACCCCTAACACAATTTAGGTATTTTTTTCTTTGGCTAATTTTTTTAAATTTTTTATGTGATATATTTTTTTATTTTTTCATTTTTTCCCCAAATTTTTGTCTTTGTGCTTTTGCTCATAAATTAATTATTGTATAATCTGTACCCATGATCTCATAATCTTTGAAATAATCTGACCGTTTTTAAACGCTATTTTGGTGTGTCTTTTTATTACTGTGTTAAACCCTATATTCAAAAAGGTTTTTTTAAATTTTTGTCAACAATTTTATTTACCATTTTATTATTATTTAATATTTTCTTTTTTAATTTTAATTTTTTTTTTTTATCCACCTACTTACTTTGGATTTTAAAATAATTTAATACCTTATCTATGGTTAATGTTTTGATGAAACAAGCAACAATGTAGCCGCGTTGCATTGACTCAGTAAGTTTTTTTGTGCGCTCACATCAACCAATGATACCAGAGCGGAACCAGTGAAACAATGCAGAACATAAATTTATACGGTGCGCATATAGAGCCCCTACACCAGACAGGGATTGGTAACTAACAGTGTGGAAAATGATACACATGCGCACATACAGTACAGCCAAAAGTTTGAACACACCTTCTCATTCAACGATTTTTCTGTATTTTCATACTGTGAAATTGTAAAATCACATGAAGGCATCAAAAATGAATAACACATGTGGAATTATAATTACACTTTACAAAAAAAGGGGAAAAATGAAAATGTGTCTTAATTCAGGACTTCAAAGTAGCCACCTTTTGCTTTGATTACGCTTTGACGCGAAAAAGTGAACGGATGGACTCTACATGCTGGTTCCCCCGTGAAGCATGGAGGAGTGGTGTGATGGTGGGGGTGCTTTGTTGGGGGACACTGTTAGGTTTATTCAAAATTGAAGGCATACGAACCAGCATGGCTACCCGCATCTTGCAGCCATGCTATTCCATCCCGGGTTTTCGTTTGTTGGACCATCATTTTTTTTTCAACAGGGTAATGACCCCAAAAAACCTCCCCGGCGGTAAGGGCTATTTGACCAAGAAGGAGAGTGATGGGGTGCTACACCGATGCCTGGCCTCCACATCACCAGCCGAACCCACGAGATGGTTTGGGGTGAGCTGAAACCGCTCACCGCTTCAATTTTGAATTTAATCCCCAACAGTGTCACCAGCCAACCCCCACACATTTAAACACCTTCCATGCTTCACGGTGGGAAACCAGGATTTAGAGTCCTCCGTTCACCTTTTCTGGTGCAAAGCAGTAATCAAACAAAAAAAGGGGGCTACTTTGAAAAACCTGAATATAAGAAATTTTTCAGCTGTTTCCACTTTTTTGTAAAGTGTAATGTATAATTCCACAGTGTTAATTCATAGTTTTTATGCCTTAGTGTGATTCTCTTTCTTATGTCATGAAAAACAGAAGAATCTTTGAAAGAGAAATTTTCCAAACTTTGGTCGGTACTGTAAATGGTGAAATGAATTTTCAGCTGCAACAGTTGTCAATATGCATCTATGCAGTAATTTATGTCAAAGGGGTTCTTTCAATGATGTGCGCGCATATAAAAATTCTGTGACACATATGATATGCCAAGCTTTCACCCAATCAACAAGTTGCATGACAAGTATAGTGCATATACACAACATTAAAAGTCAGATAGCAAAGAGATTTGCAAAGGAAAATATACAAATAGTGCAATAATGTAATTTATAGGGATTTTGTAAAAATCGTACTGAATTTTTTCTGGGTCCTAAGTGTAGAAACAAAAACCCCGAGCCAAATAAAATAAAAAATGATGACACATCAAACATGTTAATACATGTTATTTTTAAAAAAGCGAGATAAAAGACCCTGCTTGGGTAAACAAAATTGTGCTCTAGTGGGGTACCAATAAATCAATCGGGCAAATGACCAAAAAATATGTACAAAAAAAAAAAGGTCTACCTGATAGTATACGTATAACCGTAAAAAAAAAACGCACTTACACAACAACTCACGGCAGCTCTTGTCCATATAGGAAGTTGCTGACCATAAAATAACCATAGTGCAATGTCTCAATGTTGACATAAATAAAAAATGCACCAAACAAATGGTTAACCATTTGGGACAGCTCTTTTTAAATAAGAACCCTTTATTGTGTGAACATTCAACAATGTAACAGTGTATATATAACTGACCACATAGCAAATATACCAAAAAAAGACAAAAATGCATAAAATAAAAAATAATTACATAGTTTGTACGACCACGGCAAAGTCCTGATAGTCCAAATTGTTTTTTTTAAAAAATTAATTTTATTAAATTAGTAAAAGGAAGACAAATCCATGAAACCTCAAGAAAAAGCTAGAAGAAAACTTGTGAATTCCCCCCAAAAAACAGGAAGTGCTCAAAAGCATAAAAGTTAAAGTGAAAAAAAAAGAAAAGGTAATCAATTAAAAACCCGTTTTTTTTCACCAAGTCCAAAAAAGCACTGTAAAGTTAAATTGTTTATAAAATCCCGTGAAAAGCAACTCCTCATTGCCCGGTCCATGCGGGGCTAGACTACACAAGTTGTGTATCCACTTGGACTCAAAGCGTAAAAGACTATCACAGTACCCCTTCCCAAATTTGTTAGTATTAACGCTCTAAACCAAGAACGTTAGCCCCGCCCTAATAAAGCGAGAGCATCGCTGCTGATGGGGGTATTCATCCCGGGCCTGCGTTTTAAAAATAAATAATTAAAAATAACCGCTTGGGTTACCCGGAACTTTTAAACCAGCCAGGCCAAACGACAGCTGGGGCTGCAACCCCAGCTGCAGCATTAGCAAGGTTGGAATCAAAATAGAGGGTTGTTTGTAAATAACAATAGACTCGGGACAAAGCGCCGAATTGGCACATCTAATAGATGTGCCTTTTCTGCGTGGCTGCGGGCTGCTATTTTTAGGCTAGGGGTCAATATCCATTGCCCCTTACCAGCCTGGAATCCGCCCCCACTGTCGCTTCAGCTTGGCTGGTTTAAAAATGAGGGGGACACCACTCGTTTTTTTTTAAAATTATAATAAATAAATAAAAAACAGGCATGGGGACCCCTCTATTCTTGAAAACCACCTTGCTAAAGCGACAGTCCTATGGGGGATACTGTTTCACTGGTGCAGCGAAAGGGGCCTCACCCGAAGAGTTGTGGGGAATGTGGTGCCCCGTCTGACGCGAGGCCACCTTCTCTACCCCCGGGCAAAATGGGCCTGTGGGAAGGGGGTACCGTGTAAAACTGTGCCAAACTGACCTTATGTGTCCCTGGGGGGGCGGAATGTCACGTGGTACAAGTGGGGCAGACCTTCCACTTGATCCCACTGCGTAATATTGACGTCAGTTGGGGGGCGAAGTGTGGAAACCTTCACATTTCAAACACTGGCGATGACTTTTTCCTTCCGAAGACCAATTAAGGACAGGGGGGCTCATTACAGGTGAAAGTAAGGCGATTCAAGCAGCTAAATAGGAAAGGGTTCTTTGCGTTAGGCAGTCAGACGTGGAATTCAATCTTCTACCCAAGAGGTAGTAATGGAAGAAAACTGTAACAGCTTTTAAGAAAGGGTAATGATTTCCTCAGATAAATAAAATTGCGGTTATATTAATTTAGTGACAAATGTTCAATTGCAGGAGAAAGGTTTGGTTGATTGGCCTCGGTCTTTTTTTCAAACCCACATAAGATGAAGTAATACATGTTTGCTGAAAATTTGGTTTATTTATGATGTGTTAAAAACTTTCATTTCTTATAAAATATATGCAAGTTCAATATTTCAATCGACAAGGTAACAAATATAAAAACCGTATACCTTGTCCCAAAAAGGTTTCAGTAAAGGAATGGTGGATCCCCAAACACTGTACCAACATTTCTGATATTTTAGAGTCCTTTACACAGGGGGGGGGGGGGGGGGCTAATTATATATAGGCAGTCCCTTTTACTGCCCCCCTTTTTACATAAACAAGACCAACTGCAGTGAAAATCTGCAAACGTTATATTTAGGAGTTTATTTATTACTCCTGTTTCACAATACTAATGCTAACAACTTTCTTCTGGCATCTTCCCCTAGGGCCCAGTCGCCAAAAGGAAACCTGTTCCCTAACATGAGTAAAGTTGGGAATTGGCGAACCGTGGGGCTGGAGCCAAAGGGGTTCCCTGCTCCTTCAAGGAATCAATGCATTGGGGACAGGAAGGCACGTGGTAAAGGGGAAAACAGTACACATTACTGCTAAGTTAGGTTAACCCCCACTTTAACACATAAGCATGTATGTAGAATACCCCTTTTATGAAGAAACGAGACTGTGAAAAGCACCAGCAGTCCCTAGTCAGGGACTGAGACTAGCCGGGTATGTTACACTGCCATCACACCAACATGTTAGGCTTAGTTCAAGTCCATGTCATGGTCTTTGTCTGTATCTGGATGGGTTGTACAAGGAACAGCATCTACCCAATTTGACGGAAAGAATAACGGTACATGTCATGGCTCTGATGGACTATGAGATGGAAGCTACAACAAAATGTAGCCTGAGTCTCAGGCGTATAGCTTTTATATATGTGTGTTTAGATTTGTTTTTGTACGCAGTTGGGGTCGGTCACCCCCTTAATGCTGTATGCGACACAGTGTAAATGTTAACATACAATATGATTTTTATTCATTGGTGTAGTCAGTAAAGGGAGCATTGGCAAAACACATCTGAGTGGGCCCCTAACCAGGTAACGCTTCTGACAACTATAGTGGCGCACCCTAATCATGGTTATAGAGGAACTTCAGCAGATGACATTATGCTGTTACTGAACAAAATAATTATGCACAGACCAAGAACAATATAACGGTAATATAGTAACCGTATGGAAGATACCAGTTCTGCAGAAGACAATAAGCGATTACAGAGCAGTTATGCAGCGGTGTGAAAAAAGTATTGAACATGTCACCAATTTTCTAAGTAAATGTATTGTTAAAGGCGCTTTTGACATGAAATTCTAATCAGATGTTGGTAACAACCCATCCAGTCCACACAGGCAAAAAGATCAAACCATAGATGTCTATGAATTAAGTTATGTGTTATAATGAGAAATGACACAGGGAAAAGTATTGAACACATTACATGAAGAAAGAGAGGTTCAAAGAACACCGAAAGTCATGACACCAGCTGAAATCTATCAGTAATTATAAAGCAATCCTGTCACTTAGTGAAAAATAATATCAGTTGGTTCAACTGATGGCCAAAAAAAGGTGTCTAATTAACCCCTTAACCCCCAAGGGTGGTTTGCACGTTAATGACCGGGCCAATTTTTACAATTCTGACCACTGTCTCTTTATGAGGTTATAACTCTGGAACGCTTCAACTGATCTTCGCGATTCTGAGAATGTTTTCTTGTGACATATTGTACTGGTAAAATTTATTCGATATAACTTGCGTTTATTTTTGAAAAAAATGCAAATATGGCGAAAATTTTGAAAATTGTGCAATTTTCAAACTTTTAATTTTTATTCCCTTAAAACAGAGAAATATGTCACACAAAATAGTTAATAAATAACATTTCCCACATGTCTACTTTACATCAGCACAATTTTGGAACCAAATTTTTTTTTTGTTAGTAAATTATAAGGGTTAAAAGTTGACCAGCAATTTCTCATTTTTACAACAAAATTTACAAAGCCATTTTTTTTAGGGACCACCTCACATTTGAAGTCACTTTGAGGGGTCTATATGGCAGAAAATACCCAAAAGTGACACCATTCTAAAAACTGCACCCCTCAAGGTACTCAAAACCACATTCAATAAGTTTATTAACCCTTCAGGTGCTTCACAGGAGCTGAAGCAACGTGGAAGGAAAAAATGAATATTTAACTTTTTAGTCACAAAAATGATCTTTTACAAACTTTTTTTTATTTTCACAAGGGTAAAAGGAGAAAATGGACAGATAAAGTTGTTGTGCAATTTCTCCTGAGTACGCTGATACCCCATATGTGGGGGAAAATAACTGTTTGGGCACATGGCAGAGCTCGTAAGGGAAGGAGCGCCGTTTGACTTTTTCAAACTAAAATTGGCTGGAATTGAGATTGGATGCCATGTCGCGTTTGGAGAGCCCCTGATGCACCTAAACAGTGGAAAACCCCCACAAGTGACCCCATTTTGGAAACTAGACCCCCTATGGAACTTATCTAGATCTGTTGTGAGCACTTTGAACCCCCAAGTGTTTCACAAAATTTATAATGCCTGGGTGTGAAAAAAAAACAAACAATTTTCCACAAAAATGAATTTTTAGTCCCAAATTTTTGATTTTTCCCAAGGAACTTGGACCCCAAAAGTTGTCCAATTTGTCCTGAGTATGCTGATACCAAATATGTGGGGGGGAAACTGTTTGGGCGCACGGCAGGGCTTGGAAAGGAAGTAATAACGTTTTGGAATGCAGACGTTAACGGGGGTCATGTTCCGTTTGCAGTGCCCCAGATGTGCCTAAACAGTGGAAACACCCCACAAGTGACCCCATTTTGGAAACTAGACCCCCTAAGGAACTTATTTGGATCTGTGGTGAGCACTTAGAACCCCCAAGTGTTTCACACAAGTTTATAATGCCTGGGCATGAAAATATAAAATCCTATTTTTTTCCCACAAAAATTATCTTTTAGTCACCAATTTTTTATTTTCCCAAGGGAAACAGGAGAAATTGGACCACAAAAGTTGTTGTCCAATTTGTCCTGAGTACACAGATACCCCATATGTGGGGGGAACCACTGTTTGGGCGCACGGCAGAGCTCGGAATGGAAGGAGCACCATTTGACTTTTTCCAACCAAAATTGAGATTGGACGCCATGTTGCATTTGGAGAGCCCCTGATGTGCCTAAACAGTGGAAACCCCCCACAAAGTGACCCCATTTTGGAAACTAGACCCCCTAAGGAACTTATCTAGATCTGTGGTGAGCTATTTGAACCCCCAAGTGCTTCACACAAGTTTATAATGTAGAGCCGTAAAATTAAAAAATCATATTTTTTCAACAAAAATGATCTTTTCACCCCAATTTTTATTTTCCCGAGGGTAACAAGAACCCAAAAGTTATTGTGCAATTTGTCCTGAGTACGCTGATACCCCATATGTGGGGGTAAACCACTGTTTGGGTGCATGGCAGAGCTCGGAAGGGAAGGAGAGCCGTTTGACTTTTTAAATGCAGAATTGGCTGGACGCCATGTCGTGTTTGGAGAACTCCTAATCTGCCTAAACAGTGGAAACCCCCCCAAATGACACCATTTTGGAAGCTAGACCCCTCAAAGAACTTATCTAGATGTGTGGTGAGAACTTTGAACCCCCAGGTGTTTCACTAAAGTTTATAACGCCTGAGCATGAAAATAAAAAAAATCATATTTTTTCCACTAAGATGATCTTTTAGTCCCCTACTTTTTATTTTCCCAAGTGTAACAGGAGAAACTGGACCCCAAAAGTTGTTGTCCAATTTGTCCTGAGTACGCTAATACCCCATGTGTGGGAGAAAACTACTGTATGGGCACACGTCGGGGCTCGGAATAGAAGTAGTGATGTTTAGTAATGCAGACTTTGATGGAATGGTCTGCGGGTGTCATGTCGCGTTTGGAGAGCCCCTGATGTGCCTAAACAGTGGAAACCCCCCACAAGTGACCCCATTTTGGAACCTAGACCCCCACAGGAACTTATCTAGATGTGTGGTGAGCACTTTGATCCCCGAAGTGCTTCACAGAAGTTTATAACGTACAGCCGTAAAAATATATATATTTTTTTTTACAAAAATGATATTTTCGCCCCCAATATTTTATTTTCACAAGGGTAACAAGAGAAATTGGACCCCAAAAGTTGTTGTCCAATTTGTCCTGAGTATGCTGATACCCAATATGTGGGAGAAAACTACTGTATGGGCACACGTTGGGGCTTGGAAGGGAAGTAGTGACGTTTTGGATTGCAGACTTTGATGGAATGGTCTGCGGGCGTCATGTCGCATTTGGAGAGCCTGTGATGTGCCTAAACAGTGGAAACCCCCCACAAGTGACCCCATTTAGGAAAATAGACCCCACAGGGAACTTATCTAGATGTGTGGTGAGCGCTATGAAGCCCCAAGTGCTTCAAAGAAGTTTATAACGTACAGCCGTAAAAACAAAAAAATCATTTTTTTTTGCAAAAATGATATTTTCGCCCCCATTTTTTTTTCCCAAGGATAACTGAAGAAATTGGACCCCAAGAGTTATTGTGCAATTTGTTCTGAGTACGCTGATACCCCATATGTGGGGGTAAACTACTGTTTGGGCACATGGCAGAGCTCAGAAGGGTAGGAGCACCGTTTGACTTTTTCAACGCAGAATTGACTGGAATTGAGATCAGATGCCATGTCGCGTTTGGAGAGCCCCTGATGTGCCTAAACAGTGGAAACCCCCCAATTCTAACTCCAACCCCAACCCCATCACACCCCTAACCCTAGTCCCAACCCTAACCATAACCGTAACCACAAACCTAACCCTAATCCTAACTTTAGCCCCAACTCTAACCCTAACTTTAGCCGCAACCCTAACCCTAAATACATTTTTTAAATTTTATTATTTTTTCCTAACTAAGGGGGTGATAAAGGGGGGTTTGATTTACTACTTATAGCGGGTTTTTATAGCGGATTTTTATGATTGACAGCTGTCACTCTAAAAGACGCTTTTTATTGCAAAAAATAGTTTTTGCATCACCACATTTTGAGAGCTGTAATTTTTGCATATTTTGGCCCACAGAGTCATGTGAGTTCTTATTTTTGCAGTACGAGTTGTCGTTTTTATTGGTACCATATTTGAGTATGTGACATTTTTTGATCGCTTTTTATTTTGATTTTTGGGAGGTTAGAATGAACAAAAATCAGCAATTCATGAATTTCTTTTGGGGGGGTGTTTATACCATTCAGCGTGTGGTAAAATTGATAAAGCAGTTTTATTCTTCGGGTCAGTATGATTACGGCGATACCTCATTTATATCATTTTTTTATGTTTTGGCGCTTTTATACAATAAAAACAATTTTATATAAAAAAGAATTCTTTTTGCATCGCTTTATTCTGCGAGCTATAACTTTTTTTATTTTTTCGCTGATGATGCTGTATTGCAACTCTTTTTTTGCGGGACAAGATGACGTTTTCAGCGGTACCATGTTTATTTATATTGGTCTTTTTGATCGTGTGTTATTCCACTTTTTGTTCGGCGGTATGATGATAAAGCATTGATTTTTTGTTTTGTTTTTTTTATTTTAAGGGATTCACTAAAGGGGTTAACTAGTTGGACAGTTCTATAGGGGGGGTTGTTACAGACGCGGTGATACCAAATATTTGTACTTTTATTGTTTTGTTTTTTTTTATTTACAGGAAGAAATGAATTTATTGGGGAATATTTTTTTTTTTTTGGAATTTTTTTTTACACTTTTTATTTTTTCAACTTTTATACTTTGTCCCAAGGTGGGACATTACAGTATAGGGTCAGATCGCTGGTCTCACAGTGTGCACAGCACTCTGTGAGACCAGCGATCTCACAGGCAGTGCTGCAGGCTTCCTCAGCGCCTGCTCTTAGCAGGCACTGAGGAAGCCGCCTCCCTGCAGGACCCCACGGCCATCTTGGATCCGGGGCCTTGCAGGGAGGAAGGCCTCAGAGGAGCGCGAACACATTGAGCTGTTCTGAGGGCCTCAGGGGAGCACGCGATGCTCCCCTGTGCCCCCGGTACACCGCGATCATATTTGATCGCGGTGTGCCAGGGGTTAATGTGCCGGGAGCAGTCCGTGACCGCTCCTGGCACATAGTGCTGGGTGTCAGCTGTGATAATCAGCTGACACCCGGCGGCGATCAGCTGGTGGGAGCGCAGCTGATCGCCTTGGGCGTACTATCCCGTCCCTTGGAATTAAGTCCCAGGGCACATGGACGGGATAGTACGTCCAATGACAGAAAGGGGTTAAAAAGGTAACACACAAAATACATCTCATTATGGGTAAAACCAGTGAGCTGTCTCAAGACCTTCACAACTTTATTGATGCAAAACATACTGATGGCATTGCTTACAGAAGTTGAAACACATTGTGAATAAAAAGACTTTTCCTCATCATCATTTCTGAAGAACTGATTTACTCCAGCAGCGCAGATCACCTATGTGTTCATCGAACTGGATCCAACATCTCCTGGAGGATTTATCCAGCAGCCACAGGGCAGCAGCAGCTATTTTTCTTTATGCCTACATCGATGTTGTGCCTGTTACAACTCCATCAAGTGACCATAACCAGCACTCTCCTACTCTCCCTCCATAGGGTATCATCGTATTGTGAGCTCCGTTTCCCACTTCTAGATTTACACAAAGATATACCATTAATATATAGCAATATTTATTCTATGTATTGGTGGATAGACTTTCCTTTCTAGTTTTTAGTGGTTGTCCAGTATTTTGTTCCACTATTTATAATAATTATTTAGTATTTCTATATACAGTTGAAACCAGAAGTTTACATACACTATATAAAAAGACACATATGCATGTTTTTATCAATATCCGACATGAAATCAGAGTAAACCTTTCCTGTTTTAGGTCAATTCGGATTACCATAATTATTAATATTTGCCAAATTTCAGAATAATGAGAGAGAATGTTTTAAGGAATTTTTATTACTTACTGCAAAGTCAAAAGTTTACATACATTAAGATTACTCTGATGAAGCTAAAATGTAACTTTTTGGGCATAATGACCATCGTTACGTTTGGAGGAAAAAGAAAGAAGCTTGGAAGCCTAAGAACACCATCCCAACTGTGAAACACGAGGGTGGCAGAATCATGTTGTGCAGTTGTTTGGCTGCAGGAGGGACTGGTGCACTTCACAAAATAGATGGCAGCATGAGAAAAGAAGATTATGTGGCAATACTGAAGCAACATCTCAAGACATCAGCTAGGAAGTTAAAGCTTGGGCGGAAATGGGTCTTCCAAATGGACAATGACCAGAAGCATACTGCCAAAATGGTAACAAAGTGGCTTAAGGATAGCAAAATCAATGTTTCAATGTTTTGTAGTGGCCATCACAAAGCCCTGATCTCAATCCAATAGAAAATTTATGAGGAAAGCTGAAAAGGCAGGTGCGAGCAAGGAGACCTACAAACCTGGATCAGTTACACCAGTTTTGTCAGGCGGGATGGGCCCAAATTCCGACCAACTTTTGAGAGAAGCTTGGGGAAAGATATCCCAAATGTTTGACCCAAATCATTCAGTATAAGGGCAATGGTACTAAATACTAATGAAATGTAGTATGAATGGTATAAGTTGAATGGAGCAGGTTAGATATGGCCTTGGTCAGATGTGACATCATTTTAAGTGTGACATCTTTGAAGTGTTACATCAGAAATATATCCAGAATGATAGCGCATGGTATATTCTCCTTCATGCTGTCGTGTCCTGATCCATCTACTTTCATCCACAGGTACGTCTGAACCACCTCCTATCCAGAATACCCACTGCACCCCAGAATCCTATGTACTCCTTTTTTCTGTTGTAACTGGTACGTCTGAACCACCTCCTATCCAGAATACCCACTGCACCCCAGAATCATATGTACTCCTTTTTTCTGTTGTAACTGGTACGTCTGAACAACCTCCTATCCAGAATACCCACTGCACCCCAGAATCCTATGTACTCCTTTTTTCTGTTGTAACTGGTACGTCTGAACAACCTCCTATCCAGAATACCCACTGCACCCCAGAATCCTATGTACTCCTTTTTTCTGTTGTAACTGGTACGTCTGAACCACCTCCTATCCAGAATACCCACTGCACCCCAGAATCCTATGTACTCCTTTTTTCTGTTGTAACTGGTACGTCTGAACCACCTCCTATCCAGAATACCCACTGCACCCCAGAATCCTATGTACTCCTTTTTTCTGTTGTAACTGGTACGTCTGAACCACCTCCTATCCAGAATACCCACTGCACCCCAGAATCCTATGTACTCCTTTTTTCTGTTGTAACTGGTACGTCTGAACCACCTCCTATCCAGAATACCCACTGCACCCCAGAATCCTATGTACTCCTTTTTTCTGTTGTAACTGGTACGCTGCTGCTTTTTCCCTGATTTTAATTTCATGTAGCATCCTTCAGATTTACTGAATGCATATTTATTTGTCTGTGACCCTCACTCATAAGCCTATACCTCCATCTTAATCTGTCTTTCTTCATTTGTGATGCTAGGCAAATGTTCTATTAACTGCAATCTGTTAATTGCTCCCTGCTGTGAACTCTCCTCTTGTTCCTTTCTCCTCCCCTCTCTCTCTCTCACCTGGCTTCATTTCTTGGACATTTGAATGGTATAAGTTGAATGGAGCAGGTCAGATATGGCCTTGGTCAGATGTGACATCATTTTAAGTGTGACATCTTTGAAGTGTTACATCAGAAATATATCCAGAAATAGTCCAGAAATCGGACTCAGAAGGTAAGAATAATCCCTGTCTTCTAATTTTACTTGCCTTTCTTTTACCCTGTTCTTTAACCATGTTCACATTTGCCCTCACCGTTTTTGCTCCACTAATCTTCACTCTCCTTCGCTATCCCCAAACCCCTGCAAGCTCCAACCTAATAACTGTCTCCCCCTCTCTCCTACCCCCCCACATCGCCTCATCTGCAGACCTGCTTCTTAACCTCAGACCTCTCCCACTAAAATATAACGTAAGCCGGTCACTCTCCTTCACACATCTGCTTTCCCTTTCTCTGCTTCTTCTCACTGCTGGCGACATATCCCCCAATCCTGGCCCCCCCTGCCTCATACATCCCACTAATCCTCACCCCTATACTTCTCACAGTAAGAGAAACTACCGCAATCCCTCACACTTAAAACCTGTGCCACTAAACCCTACCCCCCAGCTTTCTCTCTCTGGAGCACTCTGGAACGCCCGCTCCGTCTGCAACAAGCTTCACGTGATCCACGATCTCTTTACCTCCCGCAACCTCTCCTTCCTGGCCCTCACTGAGACCTGGCTGACGCCCGCTGACACGGCCTCCCCTGCTGCACTGAGTTACGGCGGCCTCCACTTCACCCACACTCCTCGCTCTGGCAACAGACATGGTGGAGGCGTGGGTTTCCTTCTTTCTAATAACTGCTCCTTCAACCGTATCCAAACCCCATCCTCCCTCATCCTCCCTTCCTTTGAGGTCCACTCGGTCCGTATCTACTCTCCCTCTAATCTCCAAATGGCCGTCATATACCGACCACCGGGCTCAGCCACTGCCTTCATTGACCAATTCTCCAGCTGGCTTCTTCACTTTCTCTCTGCTGACATCCCCACCATTATCATGGGTGACTTTAACATCCCTATTGACACCCGCCAGCCAGCAGCCTCCAAGCTCCTGTCACTTACTTCATCCTTTGGACTTACTCAATGGTCCTCCACAGCCACCCACACAGACGGACATACATTAGACCTCATCTTCACTCGCCTCTGTTCCCTATCTAATCTCACAATCTCTCCCCTTCCCCTATCAGACCACCACCTACTCACCTTCTCATCCCTGTCCTCTTCACCTGCCCCCTATGTCCAGCCACTGGCACATCCTCGCAGAAACCTCGCACACCTAGACATTCACAGACTCTCAGACTCTCTCCTACCTCTGTCCTCCATATCTTCACTCCACGACACAGACAGCGCCACCACTTTCTATAACACCACCCTCACATCTGCCATAGACTTAGTCGCCCCTCTCACGCACGGCAAAGTGCGACGAATCAATAGGCAACCCTGGCACAACAATCTCACCAAAAAACTTCGACAATCATCCAGGGTCGCGGAGCGGCATTGGAAAAAAACACGCCTGCCAGACGACTTCACTGCTTTCAAACAAGCTACACTTGCCTTCAAAATAGCCCTCACCTCTGCTAAACAGACCTATTTTGCAAACCTTGTATCTTCATTATCCTACAACCCAAAACAACTGTTCAGCACATTCAACTCTCTCCTCCGCCCACCACTGCCACCTCCAACTCCCCTCATCTCTGCCGAGGACTTTGCCACCTACTTCAAAAATAAGATCGACCAAACAAGGCAAACCTTTACTGTTCCAACACCCCAACCACTCCATATACCAGACCTCTGTCCTTCCCTACTAACCTCCCTCTCCAACATCACTGAAGGAGAGCTTACTCACCTCCTTTTCAAATCTCACCTCACCACCTGTGCACTTGACCCCATCCCTTCCCACCTGCTCCCCAACCTCACTAACACGTTCATCCCAGCCCTAACCCATCTCTTCAACCTATCGCTATCTTCTGGTACCTTTCCCTCTGCCTTCAAACATGCCACCATCACACCCATCCTCAAAAAAACAAACCTTGACCCAACTGCTATGCCCAGCTATCGCCCAATATCATTGCTCCCGTTTGCTTCCAAACTCCTTGAGCAGCATGTCCACGCTCAACTTTCCTCCCACCTCTCATCTAACGCTCTCCTTGAGAACCTCCAATCTGGCTTCCGCCCCCACCACTCCACTGAAACTGCCCTGACCAAAATTACTAATGACTTACTCACAGCTAAAGCTAACAGACAGTTCTCCATCCTCCTCCTCCTTGACCTGTCATCTGCCTTTGACACAGTCGACCACTGCCTACTGCTACAGATTCTTTCTTCCCTTGGCATCAAAGACCTTGCCCTGTCCTGGATAGCCTCTTACCTTTCCGACCGCACATTTAGCGTCTCCCACTCCCACACTACCTCCTCATCCCGCCCTCTCTCTGTTGGAGTCCCTCAAGGCTCTGTCCTGGGGCCCCTTCTTTTTTCCATCTATACCCTTGGCCTAGGACAACTCATAAAGTCCCATGGCTTCCAGTACCACCTGTATGCAGACGACACTCAGATCTACCTCTCTGGCCCAGATGTCACCTCTCTGCTGTCCAGAATCCCGGAGTGTCTATCAGCCATATCCTCCTTCTTCACCTCTCGCTTCCTAAAACTCAATGTTGACAAAACCGAACTCATCATCTTTCCTCCATCTCATGTATCTTCCCTACCCGATCTATCTATTATGGTAAATGGCATCACGATCTCTCCTGCACCTGAAATCCGCTGCCTCGGAGTAACTCTCGACTCTGCCCTGTCCTTCAAACCACACATCCAAACTCTTTCCACCTCCTGTCGCCTCCAACTTAAAAAAATTTCCAGAATCCTTCCCTTCCTCAGCCCTCAATCTACTAAAACTCTTGTGCATGCCCTCATCATCTCCCGCCTCGATTACTGCAACATCCTCCTCTGTGGCCTCCCCGTCAACTCTCTTGCACCACTCCAGTCTGTCCTCAACTCTGCTGCCCGACTAATCCTCCTCTCCCCTCGCTACTCCCCTGCTTCTCCCCTCTGCAAATCCCTCCACTGGCTCCCAATTCCCCAACGAATCCAGTTCAAACTACTAACACTGACTTACAAAGCCGTCCACAACCTGTCTCCTCCCTATATCTCTGAACTAATCTCCCAATATCTTCCTTCACGTAATCTTCGATCCTCCCAAGACCTCCTACTATCCTCCACACTTATTCGTTCCTCACACAACCGCCTCCAAGATTTCTCCCGAATATCCCCCATCCTCTGGAATTCCACGCCTCAACATGTACGATTATCCACCACCCTTGGATCCTTCAAACGGAACCTGAAAACCCATCTCTTCAGGAAAGCCTACAGCCTGCAATAACCATTCCGCCTCGCAGCCACAACCCGAGCTTCCGCCTCGCTGCCACCTCGCCGCCACCACCCGAGCTGCCGCCTCGCTGCCACCACCAGAGCTGCCGCCTCGCCGCCACCACTACCAGAGCTGCCGCCACCACCAGAGCTGCTGCCTCGCCACCACCAGAGCTGCCGCACCCCCGACCTTCTGTTTCTCCCCCATTATCCCAAAGAATGTAAGTCCGCAAGGACAGGGTCCTCTCCCCTCTGTACCAGTCTGTCATTGTAAATTTGTTTACTGTAAACGATATCTATAACTTTGTATGTAACCCCTCTCATGTACAGCACCATGGAATTAATGGTGCTATATAAATAAATAATAATAATAATAAATGTATGTAAACTTTTGATTTTTGCAGTAAGTAATAAAAATGCCTTAAAACATTCTCTCTATATATTATTCTAGCATTTGGCAAATATTAATAATTATGGTAATCCTAATTGACCTAAAATGTGAAAGGTTTATTCTGATTTCATGTTAGATATTGAAAAAAAACATACATATGTGTCTTTTTAGATAGTATATGTAAACTTCTGGTTTCAACTGTAGATGTGAAAACGGTTATGACTATTCTCTTTTTTTGTTTTCCCTAATGATTTTCAATACTTATGTAAAATCCAAATTTTATGTGCATCATTTTTTTTCCCTTGTTCATATAGTGACTGGAGTAAGACATCTAGTGTGCTGCACGGAGGCCTGTGCTGCTTAATCAAATGGAGCATCTGTCTCCTACACACCCCTTCATCAGGACAGGAGAAAAAAAATTAGCTGCCGATTTGGTATCATTGATCTATACTAGGGATAGGTCATAAATATTTTGTGAACTGACAACCCCTTTCAGACTGCACTTGTTTTACAAACATTTTGTGTTGAAAAATAATTGAAGTACTCCACTTGGTATAATTTAGTTATAGTTTATTGCACTGTAACTGTAAAGCAGGGATTCTGCGATTATATAGATTGTTTGATCTATGACTCTATTCTTTCATTATATGAACAGTTAATGTGCTATATACAACCATAGCCGAAAGTGTTGGCACCCTTGAAATTATTACAGAAAATTAAGTATTTGTCCCAGAAAATTAGTGCAATTACATATGCTTTGTTATACACGTTTATTTCTTTTGTGTGCATTGGAACAACATCCTGTAGAATGTAAGCCCGAAAGGGCAGGGTCCTCTCCCCTCTGTATCAGTCTGTCATTGTTAGTTTGTTTACTGTAAGTGATATCTGTAATTTGTATGTAACCCCTTCTCATGTGCAGCACCATGGAATCAATGGTGCTATATAAATAAATAATAATAATAATAATAATAACAACACAAAAAAACAGAGAAAGATAAATTGAACATCATTTCACACAAAACTCCAAAAATTGGCTGGAGAAAATTGTTGGCACGCTCAACTTAATATTTGGTTGCACACCCTTTGGAGTAAATAACTGCAATCAATCATTTCCTATAACTATCAACAAGCTTCTTACATCTCTCAACTTGAATTTTCGACCAATCTTTTTTTGCAAACTGCTCCAGGTCGCTCATATTTGAAGGGTGCCTTCTCCCAACAGCAGTTTTAAGGTCTCTCGACAGGTGTTCAATGGGATTTAAATCCCGACTCTTTGCTAGCCACTGCAGAACTCTCAAGCACTTTGTTTCCATCCATTTCTGGGCGCTTCTTGAAGTATGTTTTGGGTCATTGTCCTGTTGGAAGACCCATGACCTAGGACACAGTTTTCTGACACAGGGCACTACATTGCAACCCACAATCAGCTTGAACTCTTCAGATTTCATGATGCCTTGCATACAGTCAAGTCATCCAGAGGCAGCAAAACAGCCCCAAAACATCTTTGAACCTCCATCATATTTGACTGTAGGTACTCTGTTCTTTTCTTTGTAGGCCTCATTCTGTTTTCGGTAAACAGCAGAATGATGTGCGTTACCATCTGTCCACAAGACTCTTTCCCAGAAGGATTTTGTCTTACGTACATTTTGGCAAACTGCAGTCTAGCTTTTTTATGTCTCCATGTCAGCAATGGCGTCCTCCTAGGTCTCCTGCTATGGAGTTTCATTTAGTTCAAATGTCAATGGTTAGTTTGTGATGACATTGATGCACCCTGAGCCTGCAGGACCGCTTGAATTTCTTTAGAACTTGATTGGGGCTGCTTATCCACCATTTAGACTTTCTGAGGAAGCAGTAAGCAAAACATACGCTAGAGGGTACAGGCTGGTAACTATATGTAATCATGCACTACCTATTAGAAATGTTTGCTTGCCCCATGCTTTGGAAATATTTATATTTCAATATATGTGTATTGATCTATGCATTTGCACTTTATTGTAACCACACACTACCCATTTATCAATGATCAATGTGCCAACTGACTTATGACTTATGCATTTGCTCTTTATAATACTTCTAACATTGATACATCGCTGAATATTTGGACAGCGGACCAAAAACAAGAGAGAGTTATATGTATATAATTTTATGGGTCTGAGCACCTGTGCACTTCCACTCCTGCTAATGTGCAATATTCTTCTACACCACTAGGTGGAAACCCCAAATAAAATTAAACGGAGTGGAACTGCATGTGTGCACTTACATGTATATTTCTATGCAAAAATTTTTTTTGTGTATATATATATGTTCCCCTTTCCCTTTTACATGAATCAATTTAGCTAATAATGTACTGAACATTTGCATGTATTTATATCTATATTCCAGCACTGTCATATTCTGCAGTATATCTCCTTTAAATGATTTTATTTAATTTAGCTTTATTTTATTTTGTCATTTAATAAAGATTATTGATTTGAACTTGACAAAGGAACATCAAGATCTCTGGAGATGGACTTGTAACCTTGAAATTGTTGATATTTTTTAAATAGTCTCTTCAGAGAGGAAGAGGACTAGAACTCTAGTGCCACCTATTGGAAGTAGCATTCCTAAAAGTCAATGTCATCCCTTTAACGAGCCGTGTCACATGACAGAATATTTTTCAAAAATGTTGTTCCTCAAGTCCTCAGACAGTTCTCCTGTCCTCTTTGTGTTCCCCATGCTTAGTGTAACACATAATGCAAAGATTGAGTCAACTTCTCCACTTTATATCTGGTTTCAGGTGTGATTTTCATGTTGCCCACACCTGTTACTTACCACAGGTGAGTTTCAGCGAGCATCACATGCTCGAAACAAAGTTGTTTACCCAAAATTTTGGAAAGGCACCAACAATTTTGTCTGGTCCATTTTGGGAGTTTTGTATGAAATTATGTCCAATTTTCCTTTTTTTCTCGTTTTTTTTTTGCGTTGGTAAGGAAAGGAAAGCAAATAAACATGTGTATAGCATATCATTTGGAATTGCAATATTTTTCTGGGAGAAAGACTTTTCTGGAACAATTTCAAGAATGCCACGACTTTGTATTGTATGCATCAATATCATCTACGAAAGGAAAATACATTTCAAATATTTCAATGTACATATTGTACACCCGCTATTCTAAAATATTACACATTTTAAGACATTTGCTGCTACTTATAATGGCCATTATATGCTCCGGTATTAGAAATCATATAAGTCAGTCATAAACTAACATCATAGGTTAAATACATTCTAATGCTGTCCAGTCTACGACTGCATTCAAAAATATTAAAATGTCAACAGGAATTTCATTTGCATATAACAAGATGAGCATGGTGCAGGGGATAATGTATTAGTAACTATAAGGTTATATCAAATCCATGTTAACATTACACACCTTGTTGCACAAACTTTTATAACAGAATTCCAATAATTTACAAATATATTTACATTAACGATGAAATTTAGAAATAGCATATTGCTAATTATTTACACATTTGCATGCCTTCAATGTTAAAAGTCAAACTCTGAAACATCCTCGGGTCATTAGCATATAATAAATACAGCTTCTTTTCTGATACTACTTGTTATATAATACTTGTTTACTAGCCTTTCACATATATATTGGGATTTCTTATCCGAGGCTGATAATAATGTTATGTGATACAGTGTCTTTCCACCAATGGTAAACTGATGAGGAAAATAGAATGTAGGCATTGTCAGTTCATAATTTGCAGGCCAGAAATGTTTCATACAAATTCATATGAAATCTGTTTTCTTTTTGGCTAATAAAGACATCATCTTAGCAGACAAGTGACTCCATTTTTGGATTCACAAATGAAAAGTTATTGAACATATTTTGGTCCATGCTGTTAATCAGTGTCCTGTCTGTACTTGATATTCTGGCTTTCTCGTTTAAAAATTCTTTGTCGAAGTTGCTGCAATCATTCGCTGATTTCTAGGGGGGGGGGCAAGAAAACATTGTGAGGAACTGATTTTATCATTTATTCTTTAAAGAGAATGTGACATTAGAAAATTACCTGTTTAAATTAGGTTTTTCTAATAAATGCATATAACTTTCTAATTTTGGTAAAAATTCCTGAATCTTGTAATTTTCACACTTAGCCACTAGGCCTAAATCTGCACTCATTTCTTTTTCTTCCAGAAAAGCCACATAGACATTAGCAATAACAGACTGACTCATACCCTACCTGGTTGTATTGAAGTATGTAATGTGCCTACTCTGATTAAGGCACAGGTCATTGTTGTCATGACTTGGTTTAGGGAATCGATCCGGTGACCTCTTCTTCCGTGGTCAGTTCTTTTGTCTACCGAGCTATTGCCCTTTTCTTCCCTGTCCTTATCCTGATGGTTCTTATTGGCTTTATTTTTCCTTTTAAGTTTGCTCCTCTTAAGTTTCCCACTGTCCTGTTTTCATTGATCTATCAAATTCTGGGTCAGGCTATATATATTTTCTCTTCACTACACTTCCTTGCTGGCTATACTTCTAAGTAGATTAATGTTAAAGAGTTCCAGCTCTTCAGTATGGGGATTTTCCTTGCTAGGCAAACACCATTTGTATTTCTTCTGTGTGTTTGTTTGTCTGCCTTTCCAGCACCTTTCCTTTCTCCTCAGTTAGGTTGGTGGGAAATTATTCTTGTTTCATTATTTTTCTCCTTACAAAAAGAAGAGGAAAAAAGGCTACCTATAAAGACGTGCACACTCCAAAATATCAAAAACGTATTACTTTATTGGACAGAAAAACAACAAGAAAGTTATATAATTTAGCCTTTTTTCCTCTTCTTTTTGTATCATGCCTTCTACCTGATGAGGCACCTCCATCTTCATATATTTACTTTCTTATTTGTATTCTTATCTATATTATTACCTATTGCGAGCCCTTCTCTCTCTATATATTGTTATTTTTCTCCTTAGTCCTCCTTATTTCCCCTTTGTGCATGTGTTTTAAGTTTCATTACCCTGGGTCCTAGTATTCCTCTCCACACTTTTCCTCTCCTGGTTAGCTGTGCACAGCAGCCTCCCCTCTGGTTCCTTAGAAGGCACAAGAAACCCCTCCATGGCCTTTCAGGGAACCAGGTCTGAGGTGGTGATTTCAGTTGTGCAGCTAGAAAAATATTCAGAATTGAGGGTCCTCAGTGGTTGATACCTTTTAATGGCTAACTGAAAAGATGGTAACAAATTGCAAGCTTTCGAGACTACTCAGATCTCATCAATGTCTGATGAAGAGACCTGAGTAGTCTTGAAAGCTTGCAATTTGTTACCATCTTTTCAGTTAGCCATTAAAAGGTATCAACCACTGAGGACTCTCAATTCTGAATATTTTTCTATCTACTGGCTAACTCGGTACAAAGATATACATCTTTCCTGTATCAGTTGTGCTGCTAGGGATTTTCTAGTCTGTGCAGGGACCATGTGTTGTAAGCTTTATTATTCTCATTTCCAGTGTATGAGTGAGTTACATGCTTAACAATTATACTGGGGGGAGGGTTGTGGTATTGTAAATGTTGGATTCTGTGTTATCTGATGTCTTAAGAGCTGTTTCATTCCATTGTAATCTTGTCTGTGATAATGAGACTTCTGAAAAGCCTTCTGTAAAGAACACGAAGTGTGAGTCTAAAATTAGGCTTATTGACCAGTCTGAAAATTGCAAAAGCTCATTTTATTATATAGATTGTAATGCAGAAAATTAATAAAAAAATATGTGAGTTAAAAAATAGGTATAGTATATACATACTCGTACTCATGATCATAATAAGCCCCCATAGTGGCATAACAATGATGCCTGCCGTGGGAGTAGACATATGGCTACACTCCCCTTGAGGAAGCGGTGCCGTGTGGGCACGCAAAACGCGCGTCGGGGCGTCACTTACCTGGCCCAGGGCACCCCTCAGCATCCCCTCTTGCATTGGGTAAGCTTTCTTCCTTTGACATGTGGGTCCTTTTCTGTACCCGATCTATGTACCTTTCTATGGCTGCTGTGGCGCCTTTTACATAGGAAGCCCTCCCCCATTTATAGTATCATACATGGATGCACTGGCACTTTAGAGGGATTATCCTTTGTATATTGATTTAATTATGTAGTGATACTTTTGTGACATTTTGGGGTTTGTCTGAGTTTTTTTTTTTGCCCTGGTGTGTTACTTGGGTTTGTCCTGCATGTTTTGTCTTATTATTCATGTTCTGTGTACTGTGTTTCTACACCTATTATTGTGTTTAATAAAATTTATATTTTATTTATACTTTGTTCACCTGTTTGCTTAGTTTTTCTTCTTATTTGCACACTCGTACTCATGTATAAGCCGAACCGAGTATAAGCCAAGGCACCTAATTTTTGCCTTGAAAAACTGGGAAACTTATTGACTTGAGTATAAGCCGGGTAGGCATTGTCCCCTAATCCCCATCCTGGTATGCATGGTTTCTCATCCCTATCATTGTATGAATGGCTCCTTATTCCCATCCCAGTCTGCATGGCTCCGTATTCCCATCCTTGTATGTATGGCTCCTTATTCCCATCCTTGTCTGCATGGTTCCTCATCCCCATCCTTGTATGTATGGCTCCTTATTCCCATCCTTGTCTGCATGGCTCCTTATTCCTATCCTTGTCTGCATGGCTCCTTATTACCATCCTTTTATGTATGGCTCCTTATTCCCATCTTTGTATGCATGTCTCCTTATTCCCATCCTTGTATGCATGGCTCCTTATCCCATCCTTGTATGTATGGCTCCTTATTCCCATCCCTGTCTGCATGGTTCCCCATCCCCATCCTTGTATGTATGGCTCCTTATTCCCATCCTTGTCTGCATGGTTCCTCATCCCTGTCCTTGTATGTATGGCCCCCATGCAAAAAGCATAAAAAAATCCTACTTACCTTCTCTGCACGCCCTTGCAGCATCTCGTTCTGGTTCCAGCAGCTCCTGTGGCCGAGTGATCGTGTGTCCCGCTCATTAAGATAATGAATATTCACCTCTCTCCATGCCTATAGGGGACACGTTATTGCTCGGCTACAGGAGCTGCTGGCACTGGAATGAGATGCTGTGAGGTCGCGCTGGGAAGGTAAGTAGGAGGGTTTTTTATGCTTTGAAAGCTGGCACCTGCGGCTGTAACTGTGCGTGCGCTATGAGAGAAATTAATGTTCACTGCAAGTGCAGTGAATATTCATTTCTTTTTAGCAGCGGGCTCAGGCTTTAACTGCAGCAGCCGTCTTCTGCCTACTGTCACCTGCTCCGCCGCTCCCCCTTCCCCACCGTCTTCTGGGACAATGACTTGTGTATAAGCCAAGGGGGCGTTTTCAGCACAAAAAAATGTGCTGAAAAACTCGGCTTATACACAAGTATATATGGTAATTTTCTGATGCGATATTCCATCAAATTATTCATTCTAAATAAAAATGACTAAAGATGAAGAAGCAAAAAAGTGACTGATCACTATACATTTTAGTGATCATTACCACTACAATTATTGACCTCATCTAGTGAGTTACAGGAACAATGATCAATACATTATGGTATAAGTAGTCTCTTCATTACCACTTTAGGTTTAAATGGAGGCTCAATTTCCCTCTTTTCCAGTCTTTCCCAGTCTATCAGTTGGAAGAAGCAGTGCTGACGAATGTTGCCTTTGATTCCAAGTCTTCTTTCTGGTTCTCTGACAAAGAGCTGAAGATTGGAAATAAGATCAATATATGTATGGCAAGAGTATTCACAGGTAATACTGGTAAACTTTATTCCATATGCTGCAATAGTTATAAAAAAACAAACAGTACTACTTACCTTCCCTCGGTCCAACACCAGCTTTCTGCCACTGCTCCAGTGTTGTTTGGCTGCAGTGGTGACATTATCTTGACAGCACTGCCAACCAGTCATTAAGCTTAGTGACAGCAGATGACAAAGTTTTCTAAAAAAGGACAACCTCTTTAAGATAGTGGCTATTTAATGAACAAATCTACCTTATTTATGACATTATTTTCCCTAGTGACACAATTTAAGGACACACACGTAAGCACACACACACTGCAGTTGCATCCCCCTCCTTCCTGTCAATTGACTGTTTTAACTCCGACAACTGTTCTGGTGACTGTAGATGTTTCTGATCATTGGCAAAACTACTGAAAATAGGAAAAAGGGGGTTGCATGCTGCTGAATGTGAAGAAGACGCACTTTTTCCTAATGTAATAATGTACAAAGTTTCATGTATTTATATATAATACTCACAGAACTTTAACTTAAGTCTAAAAAGAGGCTTTGCTAATATGCATGAGCTAATAAATATTTTAGTAAGTGCCAGGTAGCAGATCACCATAGTATTATATTCTGTTTTATAGTTTGTCAGAAGGAAACATTTATATCTCACCTCAAAAGTGTATTTTGCATTTCTGAACAGCAAGCTAGAGGAAAAGGCTTCTTAGATGTCACAGACATACTTGAGTCAGACATTCGCTGCCTAAACCCTATTATTTTCTATCCCTCTTAGTATAGTAAATGAATAGTGGCTTTTAATTAGCTGTCTGGGGCTGCATGGAATATATTCACTGTCAATTAATTATAAACCTGTCAGGACTAATGCATTTCAGTGGTTTCAAAGGCAATATGTTCTGCTAAATTATGCATTTTCCAATTCTCATCTTTCTTGTAACTAAATGAACTGTCCATGTAGCAGTAAGAGGGTCTGTTTCATATCCTGAAGGCACTTTTGTAGTAATCTTGGTAGCAAGCAAGCAGATATTATTCCTCTGCAGCATTGTAAAGCAATAGTCACTGTAAAATCTGGTCACAACTGTATTTTCCAGATAGTCTGATGCACCTCACATAGTATGGTTGAAAAATACATACTGTATGTCCATCAAGTTCAATCGAGGGAAGGTAAATTATAAAAGAATGGGATTATGGTTCAACCCAGTCTGTCCTAAAGAGAAAGTTTTTCCCTCCTGGTCCTGAGTGTTGATCAACCGGTTCAACATTCAGAAAAATAATTTTAACATTTACATAAGTATTCATTTTATTTTCTTCCAAGAAAGCATACAAGCCTTTTTCATACATCGATCTTGATGTGACCAGCTCCTGAAGTAGGTTATTCCACAGATTAATAGTTTTCATGGTAAAGAATCTTTGTTATCTATGGAGATTGAACTTGTCTTTCATCAGGTGGAGAGAGTGACCCCTTGTCTTTTGAGCAGACACTAGGAAAAGTGGCATCAAATGACCCACAGTAGATATTTTAGAATGGCACAGCAGCAGTAAGCCATGGTCCATGCAAGAGGTATCAGGATCTGAGTCAGAATTTAGAGCTTTGAATTCAAGTTTTAATTAAGTTGAGGTGGGTGAGGGAGCAGTGTAAGCCTGCTTTTGCTTGGAGCCCTGATACCTCATGCAATAGCTCAAATTGCTTTTTTGCTCAGCCACACTCAGGTGACACAGATATCAGCTTAGTAGAACACAAATGCTATAAAAATTGAAGTAACACAGGTACTGTAGTTGACTGATCAATTCACCCAGAGTAGAAATTTTAGAATGGCACAGCTGTAGTCAGCCACAGGCCATGCATGAGGAATCAGGATTTGGGCCAGCATTTACAGTTTTTAATTTAATTTTAAATTCAGACGAAGTGGGTGAGAGACCGATGTAAGCCTGCTTTGCTGGGAGCTCTGATACCTCATGCAACAGCTCAAACTGGATTTCTGCTCAGCCACAGTCAGATGCCACAAACATCAGTTTTGTAGACTACTATTGGTAGAAAAATTTAGGGATAGTAACACAGGTAGTTGACTAATGATCAATTCACCCACTGTAGAAATTTTAGAATGGCACAGCAACAGTTAGCCATGGGCTATGCATGAGGTATCAGGGTCTGGGCCAGCATTTAGAGCTTTGAATTGAAGTTTCAATTAAGACAAGGTGGGTGAGGGAGCGGTGTAAACCTGCTTTGCTGGGAGCTCCGATATTTGAGGTAACGTGCTGTTTTGCTCAGCCACACTCGGATGACACAAATATCAGCTTGGTAGACCACAAATGTTATAAAAATTTAAGGATAGTAACACAGGTAGTTGACTAAAAGTAAGTGTAAGCCTGCTGGTCTGGGAGCCCTACTCCTACAGGGAACATACCAGATGGAGACTCAACTTGGAATGCAAACATTTTAAAAAAATATTGCCACGCACCAATAAAGTGGCATCAATTTCCCAGGAATAGAAATAGTATAATGGGTCTCTAACACCCCTTCCACTACAGGTAACACACCAGATGGAGACCCAACTTGGAGTCTCCACATAAAAAAAATATTGTCACACACCACTAAAGTGGCATACCTTTCCCCAGAGTAGAAATATTATAATGGGCCTCTGACACCCCTTCCATTACAGCAACAGCAGGCACAGAAGCCATGACAAAGTTGTCACAGACTGCAATAATGCAAGAGCAATGCAACACACTAAAAACTACACCATTGCCTAGTCTGCTCAGTCTGGGATTGGCGTGCAAAAGTCATTGGAGATCTATGACTTGTTCATCTTGATGAAAGTTAGGTGCTCTAAACTTTCAAGGGACAGCCGGATGCACTTATCTATCAGGACACCACTATCATCGCAGAAAACACATTTTGAGAGAACGCTGACTGCGGCCATGACAAAACCTCCAAGGTGTGACAGGCAAAGCTCAGGCCAATCTTTCATTTTTGAAGCACAAAATGCAATTGGGTCCAAAGCACCTCCTGGTGGAATTGATATTGAGGTAAGATATATTCCTGCACCTTCCTCTCCAGTCATGCACAATGTTTCAGACTTGAACTCTGTTCTGCTGGTGCACGGGCTGGTCTAAAAGAGAGGTGACTCACAGAAATTCCTTATGCCACTTAAACTGCTGATGCTAATGTTTTTGCGTTGATGTCTCGACGATCCAATGGTTGGAAGTCTACAACTACGATGCACACTGTGTGCCTCGCTGCTGTCTTGGGGAAAACCCAAGTGTGTTTCAATCATCCAGCAAGAGTACCTTTCCATCTGGCACTCTTGTGATCCACTCTTGTGATCCACTCTTGTACCGTGGATCTAACAGAGTGGCAACCCAGTAGCCAGCACTATTTCTATTCCTAAGAATATGGGCATTAAATTGCAGGTAGGGCAGCAAGAAGGCGCTCATGTGTCAGGAGCTTCCATGAGGTCCATGGGGTAACACTCAAGCCTGCTTCCTCTGTCCCATCTAGCCAACTACAGACAACAGAGAGGGGATCATAATCTTCTTCATCTACTGACTGTTGTGTGCCCATCACCTCTTCCCCCTTGTCCTCTATTTGTTCCTCAGCTCCTGCACCTTCAGTAACAGTTTGTCTGGTACCATGAGCCCAACTTAATCACTGCAATCCACCCTCCCATGGCAACCGCCTATGCGACGACAGTCCAGAAATTTGAGATATTGTTATCCTTTCTGATTCCTCCTCTGCTTCCACCTCTTCCTCTGGGACCACCACTAGAGATGAGCGACTTTGGCTCCGGGAGGGTCGAGTCGGGTTTCGGACAACCCGACTTTCCCAAAAGTCGAGTCGAACAAAGTCGACCGACTAACGGAAAAGGTAGAGTCGGAGTCGAAAATCCGACCCCATTGCAAGTCAATGGGGAATAAAAGTTGGCAGTGAGTGGAGGACAGTAAGCACGCCTACAGTGCCCATTTCAATTCCAACGACATCAATTCTTATTACTTAAGCTTGTCAACCTTAATTTACTGTATAATAGTTACGCATTGAAAACTGGGGGTTATTTGGCTAAAGTTGTGGGGGGGGGCAGGGCTGCCTCCAGGTTTTCGTGGGCCCCGGGCCAAAGAGTCTCAGTGGGCCCCTTTAACACATACCACAATTCATGATGCTCGATACGGCAGAGAAATATAGGTATAGTACAATGCCAAATACTTCACTTCTTACATTATATGAGTAATATCTATTGTAAATTCTACAAAAGCTCAAAAACCAGACAGTATAGTCATCCATACAGTATTATGGGCACCACATAGTGCGCCATACAGAATGGGCTCCATATAATGCTCCATACAGAATAGGCCCCATATGTGCTCCATATGATGCTCCATATATAAAGGGCCCTATATGATGCCCCATAAATAATGAACCCCATATGATGCTCTAGTATATGATGGGCCCCATATATGATGCTCCAGTGTGTGATGAGCCTCCAAATATAATGGTCCCCATATATAATGCTCCATATATAGTGGGCTCCATGTGATGCTCCATATATAATGTGCCCCATATGATGCGCCACATATAATGGGCCCCATATGATGTGCCCCATGGATGATGCTCCAGTGTATGATGGGCCTATATAATGCTCCATATATAATGGGCCCCATATGATGCTCCAGTGTATGATGGGCCCCATATATAATGCTCCAGTGTATAATGCTCCCCATATATTGCTCCAACCATTAAAAAAATTGAAATACCTCTCCTCGGTGGTCACTGCTCTACTCTGGACTCCTCAGCGACACCATCTTCCAGCTCTCCGCACTGTGACTGTTCAGGCAGAGGGTGCACAGACGTGACATCATCGCGCTCTCTGACCTGAATGTCACTGTCAGGAAACGTGGAAGACGTCACAGCGGTGGAGCAGGGAGAGGTAAGTATTGCAAGTGCTGAGGCCCTGAGCAAGCAGGGGGAGCACACTCGTGGGAACTGGCACAGGGCCCCTCATAGTACGCCGGTGTCTCTGACGGCGAGTGGGCCCCCCCACCTGCTCAGGGCCCCGGGATTTGCCCGGGTGCGCCAGGTGCTGATGCCGGCCCTGGGGGGGTACAGGAATTGGAGAAGTCGAAAGAGGAAGAGGAGGATAAAGCGAGCCATTTTGCTGGCAACCTATGTGTCATCAGGGGAAGGTGGTACAAATTCCTTTGAAACCCAGGCATGGTTCACTTTAATGAAGGTGAGATCACCTACATTTTGGGTCGACAGCCGTGTCCTTCTTTCTGTCAGGATTGATCCAGCAACACTGAAGACTCTGATAGCACACTACATGCAGGGCAAGCGAGCTCCTGTAAGGCATATTGTGCCAATTCAGGCCAGGTGTCCAGTTTACAGGCCCAGTAGTCAAAGGGGAATGAACTGTGAGGGAGAACATCGATAGGGGAGGAGAGGTAATTTTGAACCATAGTTGACAACTGTTGTCTCCTGTCTGTTGCAATCGATTCAGTATTACCAGTCGTGTGAGCGTTACTCGAGAAATCAGACCACAACATGGTCATGAAACCCCTGTCTCCAACGCCACTTCAGCTGTGTGCACCACGAACACCTCTTCCATTTGGCCCATTACAGCTCGTGGTAGAACCTGCACCGCTGCTGTGTGCTGGGAATGCCTCTAACAAACGGTTTACCAGAGTTGCTTGTTTGTTCGCCAATATTAGCTCTAGGTTCTCCTGTGGCATGATGTTCTGTAATTTGCCTTTATAGTGTGGATCGAGGATGCTGGCCATCCAGTAGTCGTCATCCTTCATCATTTTGGCAATGCGTGGGTCCCTTTTAAGGATCCGCAATACATAATCACACATGTGGGCCAATGTTCCAGGTGTCAAAGATGCACTGACAGTGGTGGGTGGAGGAGCACTTTCTGCGAAATCCACATCCCTCCAGTCACACACAAACCCTGCACCTGACCTTGGCAAGCCAACATTTTCTCTTGTCCCCTGAGAAGCATCCTCCTCCCCAAAATAATCATCCCCTCATCCTCCTCTTCCTCTTCTTCCCCCACCTCGTCCAGGACAGTTCCCAGATCAGACAATGCCTGACTGTCATCAAGGCTTCCCTCCTCCTCCTCAGCTGCAGACACCTGATCCTTAATGTGCGTCAAAGTTTGCATGAGCAGACGCATAAGTGCTATTGTGCTTTTGGCACTACCAGTAGATGCACCACCACCATTTGTCCCAGCTGCCCGCCCCGCCCACATCGCCGGCCTCTTCTGCCATACTTCCTCATGTTTGGGAAAATGTATCAAAAATACCAGCAGATATATGGAACTGTGTGAGGAGCGTACAGCTGTATACGGTGTAGGGGAAAATTGCAATCTCCGTATATATTTCCGGAGTCACACACAGACGCTGTCTCAGTATGGATTTCACCGTAGTACAAAGAGCAGATATACAGTACTGTCTCAGAAGCGTACTGCTGTATACGGTGTAGAGGAAAATTGCAATCTCAATATATATTTCCGGGGTCACACACAGATAGTCAGCATGTATTTGTCCGTGGTACCAGCTGGTACACGGTTGTGTGTGAGCAGCGTACAGCTCTATACGGTGTGGGAAAAAATGAACGGTCGGTAACTGTGCAGAAAAAAAGAATAAAAGTATTAGTGCTGTGTAAAAAGCAGTCTGCACAGCAGTGTAAACACAGCAATACAGCTATCAGGCAGCCTAATAACCAGCGCTGCTGCACACAAGAAAATCCTCCCCTGTCACTACACACTAACTGTACAGCACAATTGCTATCAGCACAAGCACAGAAGAACTTCTCTTTTCAGCCCTAACGCTCTCCCTACTGATAAACAGCGTCAGCAACCTCTCCCTACTGTTAATATCGGCAGAAGTAACATGGAGGTCGGCGCTCAGGGCTTTTATAGACACTATGACGCCCCCCAAAGCAAGCCAATCACTGCAATGCCCTTCTGTAAGATGGTGGTGGACGCTGCTCATGTCATCTCGTTGCCCACAGTGTACGTCCTTGCTCATTGGCTGAAAAAAGGCGCCTGAAAGCATTCTGGTAAATTCGACTTTGGCGCTCGGGTCGACGACCGCATGGTCGACTGCATGCTATGGTCGGGTTTTGGCCAACGAAAACCGACTTTGGCGAAAGTCGGCGACTTTTGAATCTGACCGACCTGTTTCGCTCAACTCTAACCACCACCTCTTCCCACAGACTATTCAAAGTGTTCTACAGCATGTAGATGACCAGAATAGTAAAGCTGATGATGGCATCATCAGCGCTAACCATCTTAGTAGCCATTTCAAAACTGTGCAGAGGTCTTTTATCTGTGCCCATTCCGCAAGTGTGATTTGCACCATGTCCGTACTACATTGGCCCAGGCTATGCAAAAGTACATAATGCACCAAGGCTTGTTGCTGCTTACATAGTCACTGCAACATGTGCAGATTGGAATTCCACCAAGTCGGCACATTGCAAATCAAATGGTTAACCGGTAGGCAGAAAGACCTCTGTAGCGATGCAAGTCAATGACCTGTGGGGTACTAAAGGCAGAAATGAGCACACAGCAACCGTGCTTTCTGCATCAGCGCATTCAGACCAGGACAGTGGTGAAGAAATTGCTGTACCACCAGATTGAGGATGTGAGCCATGTAAGGCACGTGTGTGAAGTTGCCCCGGCGTAGGGCCGCCACCAGGTTCAGTGGAGACAGTCATTGCTCAAACTCGGCCTGGATAGCTGTCCATAACTCTTGAGCTCTGTGACTGTGATCCCCAAAGCATATTAATGTAAAGACTACCTGATTGCGGTAATCCCTGGCTGCGCAGTATGGAAGTGGGTGGGATTCTCTCTGCACTGAGGGAACGCGTGTCTCATTAAGGGAGAGGTTGAGGGAGCAGGAGGAGGCCCTAGAGGAGATAGAGGAGGCAGAAACAGTGGAGGAAGTGTTAGATACAGAGGTTTGTTCCAGAACATTTGGTGATTCCAAGACTTGTGGAGCAGCCTCTTGCCTGCCTGACCCAACAGCCACCAGAGTCACCCAGTGTCCAGTCAGCAAGATGTAATGCCCCTGCTTATGTTTGCTCATCCAGGTTTTTGTGGTGAAATGCACCATAGGAACAGGTGATGTTGCCTGTGACATTCTAGTGTAGCACAGGCACAGCTTTCTTAGAGAAGTAATAGTGACTGGACAACTGGTACTGAGGGACTGGGACGGCCATAACCTTTCGGAAACTGTCCGTATCCACCAGGCAGAAAGGCAGCATTTCCATGGCCAACAGATTGAACATGGTAGAGTTCAAGCTCTTAGCGTTGGTGTGTGTGGTAGGAAACATTCTTTTACTTTACCACAACTGTGGGACCAACAGCGGGCTGCTGTGCTGAGAGAGGGTGGAGTAGGGTGAACAGGACAAACTGCTGGACTGTGAGTGAGGTGCAGGTGGACTTTTTATAGTGGATTGAGAAAGATGTGGTGTGCTCAGTGAAACAAAAATAGCTGGCATCTCCACTTCCATGACAGCTGACAGGCTCTCACTCTCCCCGCCTGTAGGGGGTAGACAAGTGGGAGTTCTGCAGATGGAGACCTGTGTGAGAACACTTGTGATGGAGGAGGAAGAAGCAGCAGAAGCTGTTGATGGCATGGCCGGTGGTTGGCGAGGCCGACTAGTCCACATTTTAGTGCAGTGTGATTCCCAGACTAAAGTATGTTGATCACGCATGTGCTGGTTTATGCATGTAGTAGTCAAATTATTGCCATTTTTGCCAATACTGAGTTGTTTTTGGCAGATAACGTGAGTTGGGTCATCCTTTGTGGTCTCAAAAAAGGCCCAGGCTAGACAACCTTTGCTTCCCCTCAGTTGTGGCTGAGGATGCAGTGCTTGTTGTGGTTGCATCACTCCATTTCTGTGTGGGAAAACGCAACGTAACTTCCTCGTCTTCCGCCTCCTCCACCTCCTCTGCTGACTACTCAGCTGCGTGCCTCTGGGTTCACACCAAATGGAATCTACAACAACATCGTCATCCTTTCTGTTGTCACACTCCTCGCCCTTAGAGTCACTCTCCTTTCTTACTGCCCTGTTATGTTTCGGTAGCTGAGGAGTGCAGGTAAAAAAGGCAATACACCAGAGCAGTTGGAATCTATGGGATTGCAGTACCCTGACTAACCACCACAACTAGAGGCAGCCGTGGAGCGTTCCTACGTTGGTCCTAGACGCCTCGTCACAGCCTGAGAAACTAACTACACCTAAAGATAGAAATAGGAAAGCTATCTGCCCTGGAGCAGAACCCCAAAGATAATAGAAAGCCCCCAAACATGTAATGGCGGTTAGACAAGAGGAAATACAGACACAGGATGAAAATAGTATGAGCAAACGCTGGGGCCCAAACTATCTAAATAGAAAAGGATAGGAAGGGTACTTACTGCAATCCCAGAAAACCCTGAAAAACACCAACTCTACTAATTTCAAAATCACCTGAGATCACACGACCTCTACCACCTAAATTAGCTCTCTGGTGTAACAAAATCAAAACAGCAGCCACTGAAAAAACTGGAAAAAGCAAAAGAACAAAACTCAGTGGCTGAATTAAACTGAGAAGGCAGAAGCCCCCGGAGGGGACCCAGAAGGCCCCCAAAGAAGTGCAGGACAAAATGCAAAAATATAGCACAAACACAAAAGAAGAAAAAGACTTATCTGGAAGCAGGAGATGCAGACACGACACAGCAGGCTACAAGGGAAACTGGAATGAAGGATTCAGACCAGAACAATTGATCACCGGCAACCCTGATGGGAAAATGACTCCCTTATATAAGACCAGTCAGTAACACCTGATTCCCAGTCCTCACAATCTTCACTAGTACCGCTTGTAACCACCAGAGGGAGCCTCTGCTCAGAACTCATCTCAAACCCATTCACAACAGTACCCCCCCCTTGAGGAGGGGTCACCGAACCCTCATTTGAGCAACCAGGTCGGTCAGGATGAGTTCTATGATAAGCACGGATAAGTCTCCTAGAATGGATGTCCGAAGCAAACACCCAAGAATTGTCTTCCTGACCATAACCTCTCCATTTAACCAAATACTGGAGTTTCCGTCTAGAAAACGAGAATCCAATATTTTCTCAACCACATACTCCAGATTGCCCTCAACCAAAACAGGGTCAGGAGGCACAGCAGCAGGAACCACTGGCTCAACAAACCTCTTCAACAAGGACTTGTGGAACACGTTATGGATCTTAAATGTCCCTGGAAGAAGCAAACGAAAAGAAACAGGATTAATAATCTCTATGATCTTATAAGGTCCAATGAACCTAGGCTTAAATTTAGGAGATGCTACTCTCATAGGAATATTCTTTGAGGACAACCAGACCAAGTCCCCCACTTTAAACCGAGGACCATCAGTCCTATGCCGGTTAGCAAACCGCTGGGCCTTCTCCTGAGAGAGGGACAACCTCTCCACTACCTGGTCCCAAATCTGTTGCATATGCTCCACAACAGAGTCAACCCCTGGACAGACAGAAGCCTCCGTCTGTCCTGAAGAAAATCGAGGGTGAAACCCAGAATTACAGAAAAACGGAGACATCAAAGTGGCAGAGCTAGCCCTATTATTAAGAGCAAACTCAGCCAAAGGCAAAAAAGAGACCCAGTCATCCTGATCAGCAGACACAAAGCATCTAAGATAAGTCTCCAATGTCTGGTTTGTTCTCTCAGTTTGACCATTGGTCTGAGGATGAAATGCCGAGGAGAAAGACAATTGAACACCCAGTTTAGAACAAAAAGTCCTCCAAAATCTGGAAACAAACTGGACTCCTCTGTCAGACACAATGTTCTCAGGAATGCCGTGTAAACGAACCACGTGCTGAAGGAACAACGGCACCAATTCAGAGGAGGAAGGCAATTTAGGTAATGGCACAAGATGTATCATTTTGGAAAACCTATCACAAATTACCCAGATGGTGGTCATTCTCTGAGAAACAGGAAGATCGGAAATGAAATCCATAGAGATATGGGTCCATGGTCTCTTGGGCACAGGCAATGGCATCAATAAACCACTAGAGCGAGAGCAAGGCTTGGAGCGAGAGCAAGTCCCGCAGGACTGCACAAATTCCCTGACATCACGAGACAAGGTAGGCCACCAAAAGGACCGACTAACCAAGTCTCTGGTACCAAAAATTCCGGGATGCCCAGCCAATGCGGAACAATGAATCTCAGACATCACACTCTTTTTCCATTGGTCCGGGACAAACAATTTTCCAACAGGGCAGCGCTCGGGACTATCCTCCTGACACCCCTCCAGAGCAATTCTCAAATTGGGCGAGATGGCGGAAAGAACTACACCCTCTTTCAAAATAACAGAAGGATCAGATAACTCAGGAGAGTTCGCAAGGAAACTCCTCGAGAGGGCATCCGCCTTAACATTCTTAGTGCCAGGAAGAAAGGAAACCACAAAATTAAAACGTGTGAAAAACAAGGCCCACCTGGCCTGTCTAGGATTGAGTCGCTTGGCAGATTCCAGATAGACCAGATTCTTATGGTCAGTAAGGACCACCACCTGATGTTTGGCTCCCTCCAGCCAATGTCTCCACTCTTCAAAAGCCCACTTCATGGCCAATAACTCCCGATTACCCACGTCATAATTACGTTCAGTAGGAGAAAATTTTCGAGAGAAAAAGGCACAAGGGTTACTTTTAGAGGTCTCTGGATCTTTTTGGGACAAAACGGCACCTGCCCCAATTTCAGAGGCATCAACCTCCACCTGAAATGGCAGAGAAACATCAGGCTGCCGTAGAACAGGGGCAGAAGTGAATCTCTGCTTAAGTTCCTGAAATGCAGAGACTGCCTCAGGAGGCCAATTCACCACATCAGAACCCTTTCTGGTCAAATCAGTTAATGGTTTAACAATAACCGAGAAATTACCAATAAATTTACGATAAAAATTGGCAAAACCCAAAAATCTCTGAAGAGCCTTTAATGAAGTAGGTTGGACCCAATCACAGATGGCCTGAACCTTGACCGGGTCCATTTCAATAACAGATGGGGACAAAATGAATCCCAGAAATGAGATCCTCTGTACGCCAAAAAGACACTTTGATCCCTTCACATACAGAGCATTCTCTCTCAAAATCTGGAACACAGTTCGAACAGGTTTCACATGAGAGTCCCAGTCATTAGAAAAAATCAAGATATCATCCAAATAAACAATCAGAAATTTGTCCACAAAATCCCTGAAAATGTCATTCATGAAGGACTGGAAGACGGAAGGAGCATTAGTGAGCCCAAAGGGCATCACTAGGTACTCAAAATGCCCTTCAGGGGTATTGAATGCCGTCTTCCATTCATCCCCGTGCTTAATGCGAATAAGGTTATACGCCCCCTGAGGTCAAGCTTGGTAAACCAAGTAGCATTTTTCACCCTGGAAAACAGGTCAGAAATCAAGGGTAACGGGTATTGATATTTCACAGTAATATTGTTCAAGAGACGATAATCAATACACGGCCTTAATGAACCATCTTTTTTGGCCACAAAGAAAAAACCGGCACCTAAGGGTGAAGAGGATGGTCTGATATGACCCTTCTCCAATGATTCCTTGATATAAGACCGCATAGCGTCATGTTCAGGTACAGACAAGTTAAAAAGGCGACCTTTAGGGAATTTACTACCCGGCACTAATTCAATAGCGCAGTCATAGCTCCTATGGGGAGGCAAGGATGCAGATTTACTTTCGCTAAACACATCAGAAAAATCAAACAAAAAGTCAGGAACATCCTGAGCTTGGGGGGAGGCAGAAAAAACAGGAGTGTTGGTATTAACACATTGGCAGCCCCAACTGGCCACAGACACAGACTTCCAATCCAAAACAGGATTATGAGACTGCAACCAAGGGAAACCCAGCACGATAATGTCATGCAGATTATATAGAACCAAAAATTTGCAGCACTCCTGGTGATCAGGTTCAACCCTCATTATCACCTGAGTAGAAAACTGGGGTTTATTCTCAGCCAAAGGGGTAGAATCGATCCCCAGTAGGGGAATAGACTTCTGTAGGGGTATCAAGGGAAACCCACAACGTTTAGCAAAATCATAATCCATCAGGTTAATAGCTGCTCCAGAATCAACGAAAGCCTGAGCAGAAAATGAGGACAGAGAGCATATCAGAGTGACAGTTAATAAAAACTTAGTCTGAACACTACCCAAGACAACTGAGCGTGCAAAACGTCTTCCCCGCTTAGGGCAGACTGAAATAGCATGAGAGGCATCACCACAGTAGAAACATAACCCATTGCGCTTTCGAAACTCATGACGCTGTGCCCCCGACACCACTCTATCACACTGCATGGTTTCAGGAGCTGGTTCACAAGGCAACACCATACCACGCATACTTCTCCGCTCACGCAAACGTCTGTCAATTTGAATCGCTAATGACATAGAATCATTGAGACCAGAGGGGACTGGGAATCCCACCATAACATCTTTTACATTATCTGACAGACCCTTCCGGAAAAGGGCCGCCAAAGCATCGTCATTCCATTTGGTCAGGACTGCCCACCTACGGAATCTCTGACAGTATAACTCAGCGTCATCAAGCCCCTGATTTAATGCCAACAAGGCTTTTTCAGCTTGATCAGTGACATTAGGCTCATCGTACAATAACCCCAAAGCCTGAAAAAACGCATCAACATCACTCAAAATAGGATCCCCAGGTATCAGGGAAAAAGCCCAATCCTGAGGATCGCCGCGCAGGAGAGAGATGATAATTTGAACCTGCTGCGCTGCGTTTCCTGAGGACTTAGATTTTAAGGCAAAAAACAATTTACAATTATTTTTGAAATTCTGAAACTTAGCTCGATCCCCTAAAAACAAATCTGGCATGGGGATCCTAGGTTCCACAACAGGCAACCCAGCAAGATAGATAGCAATACTCCGAACCTCAGTGGCAAGCTGATCCACACGGCCAGACAACTGTGCAAACTCCATTGGGAAAAAAAGATCCTCCCCAGCACCCAGAGATACAGAGGGAAAAAAAAAAAAAAAATGCAACAAACAGAAAAATATCTCTGACAACTCTGACAACCTTTTTCCTATCACAATATTTTTTCCCTTCTGTGAGTACCATACAATTTTCAATTTTTTTTGGCCGGTGATACTGTTATGTTTCGGTAGCTGAGGAGTGCAGGTAAAAAAGGCAATACACCAGAGCAGTTGGAATCTATGGGATTGCAGTACCCTGACTAACCACCACAACTAGAGGCAGCCGTGGAGCGTTCCTACGTTGGTCCTAGACGCCTCGTCACAGCCTGAGAAACTAACTACACCTAAAGATAGAAATAGGAAAGCTATCTGCCCCGGAGCAGAACCCCAAAGATAATAGAAAGCCCCCAAACATGTAATGGCGGTTAGACAAGAGGAAATACAGACACAGGATGAAAATAGTATGAGCAAACGCTGGGGCCCAAACTATCTAAATAGAAAAGGATAGGAAGGGTACTTACTGCAATCCCAGAAAACCCTGAAAAACACCAACTCTACTAATTTCAAAATCACCTGAGATCACACGACCTCTACCACCTAAATTAGCTCTCTGGTGTAACAAAATCAAAACAGCAGCCACTGAAAAAACTGGAAAAAGCAAAAGAACAAAACTCAGTGGCTGAATTAAACTGAGAAGGCAGAAGCCCCCGGAGGGGACCCAGAAGGCCCCCAAAGAAGTGCAGGACAAAATGCAAAAATATAGCACAAACACAAAAGAGAAAAGACTTATCTGGAAGCAGGAGATGCAGACACGACACAGCAGGCTACAAGGGAAACTGGAATGAAGGATTCAGACCAGAACAATTGATCACCGGCAACCCTGATGGGAAAATGACTCCCTTATATAAGACCAGTCAGTAACACCTGATTCCCAGTCCTCACAATCTTCACTAGTACCGCTTGTAACCACCAGAGGGAGCCTCTGCTCAGAACTCATCTCGTCTCAAACCCATTCACAACACTGCCCTGATAGCATAGTATAGTCTACGTGTGCCTCTGGTATCTGAGTCTCATTAGGATCACCTCCACACCCGGGGGTTAACGTTGGGTGATGAGGGTCTGGATTCTGTTTGGACCCTACTTCATCCGGCCCCGGATCCAACAGGAAAAAATTTTGGCTATCGGTGCAGATGCTTTCTTCCTCTGGATTCTGTGAATCTTTGGAGAAAACCTCTGATGCCCATGGAATAGAATGTGTGAACAGCTCTGCAGACTTGCCCGTCTGTGGTTCGTTTAGCCCAAATGATTTGAATTAGGAAATGGGGCCTGGTGCCTGCACCCCAATGTTAACCCAAACTATTTAGATTAGTAAATGTGACCTCCTGAGTCCTGACTGCAACACAGTATTAGTCCAAACGATTTTGCTTAGGAAATGGGGCCTGGTGCCTCCACGTCAATATTAGACCTAACGATTTTGATGAGCAAATATGGCCCCCAGACTGAACCTCAATATTAGCCCAAATGATTTTGATTAGAAAATGGGCCTCCTGCCTACACCCCAAATCTAGCCCAAATGATTTTGATTAGAAAAATGGAGCCTGGTGCCTCCACTCCAATATTAGCCCTAACAATTTTGATTAGGAAATGGGGCTTCCTGCCTGCACCCCAATATTAGCCCTAACAATTTTGATTAGCAAATGTGACCTCCTGAGTCTTCACTGCAGCACAGTATTAGCCCAAACGATTTTGAGTAGGAAATGTGAACCCCTGCCTGAACAACACTATTAGCACAAACTAGTTAGCGGCTGGAAGGTCGATTTCACACAGCAGAAGATCCTATCTAACTATATGACAACTTGAAGCAGGAGGAGCAGCCTCTCTGCGCTGTTATTCTGATAAAATGGCACCAGCAAAACATGTCAGCTTTTTGTATGGAGAGCGACATGTGACTTCGGAAGCTCTTGTGTCTGGATGTTGTGGATAGTTTCTGCACCCTGGTTGGCTGCCAAATGTACACATATTAAGCTAACTAAAAAAAAAAAAAAAAATTACACTCCATGGCTCATCTGACCTTTACACACCCTCTCCCCTCATAAAACACATCCTCCCTGCTCATCATGAAGCACCACTATCCTAGCCAAAATCCTAACAAAAGCATTAGTGGAAACGCGATCATTTCCCAAACTGTGACCGAATTTTGCCAACTTTGAGGAAAAATGCTCGGGACTCCAAACACGAATCTCAATGTGCTAGTGCATCTTTTCTATGAACCGGTATCCAGAAATGAACTGTATATTCAAGTTGAGGTCACATTAACACTTTGTAAAGTGGTAGTAATAACTTGGCTTGTCCTTCCACCCACCAAAAGAAGTGCTGTTCAAGGGTCTAAGGAGCATACCAGGCAGCAAACATAGCAGGGCTCTATTACTATTTCATGCAAAATAAGATAGTGTCTGATTATATACAATACTTCCATTTTTGGGTGCAAAAGGTAAACATTTATTCGTGTTTTTTAATAAAACGATGATTGATTAGTGCAGGGTTTCTTTTCCCTTTTTTTTCCCTTTATATGCAAATATAAATCCCAGCAACCTGCCCATCCTTTGGGGATCGTTTTCTAAAGGGAACGTCACCCAAAAATTGGGGGATTTTTAAATGGGGGATCAGGTCAGGGGGCGGTGTTTTGGGTACTTCCCTTTAACATGTTGTTCCCGCTGCTCCTTTTTTCGGGGAATTGTAGTCTTCCCCCATATAACCGCCTGCGCATTGAAACTTAAATTTTGCGCAGTGCATATGATTTGCCCGCAGATTGCAATGCCAGGCGCGTTATAGGGGAGGGCAACGACAAAATTTCCCAGAAAAATGGAGACAGGGGCGAACAACATTTTAAAGGCAAGATCCAAAACACCCCCTCGCCCTGCTGCCACATTTTAAAAATCCCCCAATTTGGGTAAGATTCCCTTTAAAAAATGGCAAGAACTAATTTGCAAGAAAATTGCAAAATTTACTTTAAATAAATTATTTTCAAAGCCTTCACCTAAAATAAAATAAATTTTTTTTTCTATAAACACTTTACATTTTTGAGAGGACTTGTAAAAAAATAGACATTACAGCATAACAATAACACAAAGACAAAACAATACCAAGAGGAAGGGGGGGCCCCGCTCGCAAGACAACTTGAGGAAGAAAGGGGGACAGAAAGGTGGGTAGTAACCAAATTGTATTCGTTGTTCGGAAAAAGCCTAGTGTAAGAATCAGGGTTCTGTAATGCTGCATTTAAATTTTTTCAGCCTAAGTATTTAAAAAATACAGACACACAGGGGATTAAATGCAAAAGCTGGAGAACATGATACAAGAACTTGGTTATGGTACAAATTTTGAATCGTCAACAAGGGGGTAGTTAGGTAATGCATTGAGGCGGTAAGCCAGCTCAAAAAAATACTTTTTAGGGAATTTAAAAATTTTGAAGATTGGGGGTAAATTTTATTTTAACCCTTGGGGTGCATTCCCAAAAAATTGGGGAAGCACGGAAAAAAATCTTGGAACGTAGTGGGGGGACTAAATTTTTTAGGTGAACCCCAGGGCATTAGCAAAGAGTGACTGGTAGGGATAGACTAAGACGAGGGAGGGGAAATTGGGTGGGCTGAGCCATGGAGTGTTTGTGGGGAGGGGGATAAATTTGTACTGGATTTTGGGGTGGGTGGGTAACCCTGTAATGACTGGCACAAGGAGAGGGTCAGTATAGCAAATTGGGGAGGAAAATTTATCCTGTCCCCCAGCATTTAAGACAGTTGGGGAGGGGGGAGTTTGGGAAAAGGGATTGATTAGTAAGAGTTACAATAGTCCCCAAAAGGGAAAGAATAAAGGGGAAAAAGTAAGAGTTTTGGCAAAAA
>JARQOD010000004.1:318229823-318427866 GCA_033576555.1 Oophaga sylvatica
AATCGCTAGGATCCGTTGAAGCGTTCCTGAGTTATTACCTCATAAAGGGACACTGGTCAGAATTGCAAAAAATGGCCAGGTCTTTAAGGTCAAAAAAGGCTGGGTCATGAACGGGTTAATATAATCATATAAAAACTGGGGGAAAAAAAAAACAATACCACAGAGAAAGTGCTCAATAGTACACAAAAATAAAAATGGCTTGGTCTCACTCCTTCGATGTCCTGGAGCATCCCAACCAAACTTGTAACAGAGAGACCAGGGGAGGGATATAACCACTAGAAAAACTACCCGGTTGTGCCCCGTGCAGGTCTCCCATCCTCACAAAGACAGTCCCCAAGTATGGTCCTGTCCTAGAAAATGTCCCTTAGTTCCCTCCTTACACGTTTCATCCACTGGTCAAAGTGGACTCATCAGGGGAAAAGGAATTTATATTAACGTCTAAAAGGTTCAAGTTTTATGAGCCATAATAGAATAATTGGGGACTCAGAATTTTTTTGCGGGGTACCCCAATAGTGGGGGTCCCTATTCTGTCTGCAGAGTGCTACACAACTTTATCAAAGTGATAGATAAAGCACCGATGCTGTGCCCTGTGGGATTTAAATACCATAATTCACTGTTTGAACCGCCTCTGGCATCTGATGTCGTTTCCTGCTCACATTCATATTATCCTGCACGTTGTCCCGTATCCAGTAGGCACAGGGACTCCCCGAATGTACAACCTGCTGCAACGGCCACTGCACCTTCTATGTATATTTATGAAAGGCCAAGTCAGTTACATAGCATTGGTGATCATTTTATGATGGAATAGTTGTTTACACTGCTGTCGTATATATACAGTCAGCATTGCTGTGATAAGCAGAGATAAAGTTTAGTACAAGCTCTTCCTCTCCAAAAGAGGGGGAGTGACCCAAATGGGAAGGGAAGGTATATGATACAAGAGAGTGTGTCTTAGTACGTCACTGGCATAGTGGGAAACCCACATTATAATGATGGGGAGGGGTCGCCAGATGACACAGGTGAGTGAATCGCCGCATCACATAGCTGGCATCTCCCCATCGTGGGAGGTACATAACACGTCTGGAGGGTGTATCCTATGACGTTACCTACACAGAGGGGATCTCCCATTATGATGAGCAGGAGGAGTGGTCAGCGAGACCGAGAGAGTACGAGTTGCCGCATCAGCCCGCTGGCATCTCCCTCAGTATATTGAATTCCAAAAGAAGAGTCCCCCCACTGTCCAATGGATCAGAGGAACTTGTACAAAAGCTTTATCTCTACTTCACACAGCAATACTGACTTTATATATCCGACGACAGTGTAAAAAACTATTCCACCATAAAACGATCACCATGTCACTATGTGACTGACTTAGCCCTTCATAAATATACATGGGAAGGGGCAGTGGCCATTGCAGCAGGAGGTTGTACATTTGGGAGTCTCTGTTCTTACTGGATAGGGGACAAACATGCAGAATAATATGAATGTGAGCAGGAAATGACATCAGACGCCAGAGGCGGTTCAAACAGGGAGATATGATATTTAAAACCCACAGGGCACATCGGTGCCTTAGCTATCTCTCTACCGAGGAGGTGTAGCACTCTGCAGACACAATAGGGCCCGCTATTATTGGGGTAGACCCCAAAAATTCTGAGTCCTCGATGATTCTATTATGGTTCCTAAAACATGAACATTATAGACTTTAATATAAATTCTTTTTTCCCTCTTGAGTCCACTTTGACCGGTGGATGAAAAATGTCAGGAGGGAACTAAAGGACGTTTTCTATTACAGGACCATACTTGAGGATTGTCTTTTTGAGGACAGGAAACCTGCATGGGGCACGACAGGGTACATTTTCTAGCGCTTATATCCTTCCCCCATTCTCTCTGTTAAAAGTTTGGATGGGATGCTCCAGGACATCGAAGGGGTGAGATCAAGCCATTTTTATTTTTGAGCACTTTCTCTGGTATTGTATATTTTTTTCCCCAATTTTTATAGGATTACCGTATATACTCGTGTATAAGCCGAGATTTTCAGCACCTTTTTTCGTGCTGAAAATGCCCCCTCGGCTTATACACGAGTCATAGGGCAGAAACCAGCGGGGGAGGGGATGCCGCGGCAGGAGCCGGTGGCTGGGATCATACTCACCCCTCCCCGTGCCATCGCTGAGCGTCCCTGCAATCCTGCGTTCTCCCCAGCTTCCTGCAGCTCTCCAGCGCTGAGCGGTGATGTAATACCCGCTCATTAAGGTCATGTAATATGGACGCGACGCCACTCCCATGGGCGTGGCCTCCATATTCATGGCCTTAATGAGCGGTATTACATCACCGCTCAGTGCTGGAGAGCTGCAGGAAGCCGGGGAGAACGCAGGATTGCAGGGACGCTCAGCGATGGCACGGGGAGGGGTGAGTATGATGGAGGAGAGGACAAGGAGCACGAGCAGGACGGGGGGGGAGGGGGGAGAACGGTGGACGGGGGAAGCATGGAGGAGGAGGGGGGAGAACGGTGGACGGGGGAAGCATGGAGGAGAAGGGGGGAGGACGGGGGAAGCATGGAGCAGGACAAGGGGAGAACGGAGGACGGAGGAAGCATGGAGGAGGACGGGGGGGAGAACGGAGGACGGGGAAGCATGGAGGAGGACAATGAGCACGGAGCAGGACGGGGGGAGGATGGAGGGCACAGAAGAGCACGGAGCAGGAGGGGGGGCACAGGAGGACGGAGAAGGAATGGGGGAGCACAGCGGAGGATGGAGCAGAAGGGGGGGAGTACAGAGGAGAATGGGGGAGCACAGAGCTGGATGGGGGAGCAAGGAGCAGGACGGGGTCAGCACCGAGCAGGAGGGCAGTTTATACACCCGGCTTATACACGAGTCAATAAGATTTCCCACTTTTTTGTGGCAAAATTAGGGGGGGTCAGCTTATACACGGGTCGGCTTATACACGAGTATATACGGTATATTTAATGTTAAGTTTTAACCCCTTAATGACCGTCAATACGTCTTTTAACTGACCTGAGATATAAGAGAATGGCATCCCCATACAGGTGATAATCCAGCAGCTGTCAGCTGTACACTAGACCTGACAACTTACTGCATCAGCCACGATCAGTGTTGTCACCGTCGATATCTGTTTAACCCATTAGATGCTGCTTTCAATAAGGACTATATCATCTAAATGGTTAAAATAGTGTGGGGGCTCCCTCGTTTTCCCCATTGGCACCCCGAGATCATGATTGTGTGGTCCTGATGTTTGCCACGTCAATTCATGAGTAAATAGTGTCTTTAGAGTCTACCGGCTACAGTGGCCTGTTCAGACGTTAGTGACATTTAGGTGGTAAAAATGTACTTTTTCATTCCTATCATGCCACTTTGTATTAATTCCTGAAAAGCACCTGAAGGGTTAATAAACTACCGGACAGCAGTTTTCAGTATGTCAGGAGGTGTTGTTTTTAAAATGGCATAACTTTCGGGAGTTTTCCAATATATAGGACCCTAAAGTCACTTCAAACCTGGATAGGTACCTAAAAAAAATAATTTTGTAAATTTCCATGAAAAAATAAAAATTGCTGCTGCATATTTAAACCTCCTAAAATGCTAACAAAATAAAATAACATTTTACAAAAGAGGCTAATGTAAAGCAGACATGTGGGAAATATTATTTATTAATGTTTTGCTATGGTATGACTATCTGAATTAAAGGGATAATCATTCAAAGTTTGAAAATTGCAAATTTTTTTACATTTTTGTCACATTTCTATTTTTTATAAATAAACACAAAACATATCAACCTAAATTTACCATTATCATAAGCATAATGTGTCATGAAAAAACATTCTCAAATTCACTGGAATTTGTGGAAGCGTTTAAGAGTTATTACCACATAAATTGACACTGGTCAGATTTTTAAAATTTGGCTGTCACTAAGGGGTTAAATATCCTACTATTATCTATCCATGCTGCTGCTACTAATTGATAGGAAACGTTTTGCTCGAAAAGTTATAACATACATGAAAAAAACAAAATCAATTTCTGTTAGTATGTCAGTTTTTACCATCAGTGTTTTATCAGTTGTTCAAGCATGCAGAAAATAAATAAATGGAGGAATCTCAAGTTTCTGCTATCAATAAACATAAAAACCAGACAGCATTAGGATGCCATCAGTGTGCTGTCTGAGTCATTGCGGAGTTTGATCTGTAACTTGGATAAAAACTGACAACTCCAATATATATTATTTTTTTTGCTGACATTTCATCCACCCAAAAAAAAAAAAAAAAAATCATGCACTCAAAAAAATGTACAATGTATGGCTAAATTTTTGAGAAAGTCAATATCAAGCCAGAGAGCGGGCAAGCAAAGATCTCAATTATAAAAGGAGGTCTGACGCATGAAGCCTTTACACTCATGATTGAATTGGTATTGAATAAATATTAAAAAGTTTACATCTGTTTATAAAAAAACAAAAAACAAAAACAAAGAATTTTGGCACTCACTGTAAAATCTGTCTCTTAGCCTTCATTGGAGGACACCAGAACCATGGGTTAATATGCTGCCACGTAGAGGTTGACACTTAAGAATACATTTTAGAAAAAAAGCTCAATCCTCCCCACCAGACTACACATGGGCACCTATCAACCAATTAACCAGTTAGAGCAATAGCAGTAAGAGGGGTAAACCAAGTTACATGCCGAAAAAAGGGAGGGTGCTGTCCCCCCAATAAAGACAACGAGAAAGTTAGTATGGCGAGTACCAAAAATATTTATTTGTTGGTCGCTTCATTAGGGGACCCTGCAATTATAGGACATCCATAAGCTCTCCATGGGGTGGGAAAACTAATACCAGAACTGCAGAAGGAAGAATAGCAATCACTTAGGTTATTATCCGTGCAACTGCTGCTTGAAGTGCCCTTACACTAAGACTTGCATGCTGAGATGCAAATGTAAAAGTGCCACAAAAGTGGCCCTATGGAGAGGAAGAACAGACACTTGGAGGAGTATGACCCAGGAGGCTTCTACCCCGCGGTGGAATTTCCCCAATTGGATGTGTTTAAATAAAATGTTCCTGTGTTGAGATAATCTTATTAATGCGATCAGACCATGTCCCTGTACAGTCAGATGCAGCCATTACACAGTACACAGCAGGGGACATTTATAAGATTATCTCAGCACAGGAACATTTTATTTAAACACATCCAATTGTGGAAATTATCACTTCGAAACAAATTTCAGGTAAGTTCTTGTTCCCTGAGAAAATGTTATTGTATCTTATAGATTTTGATATGCTAAACACAAATATCTGCTCCAGAAGTTTGTATCACGTACGGTTTTTAAGAAACAACAGTTTATAGTCTACATTATGACGTCCGAGACACTACATACATGTGTATCGATGTCAGTAGCAAAAGCAATTGCTCAAACATGTTTTGCAGACTACTTTCGTTTATAATCCGTGTCAGATGTTTCTCGAATAAGATTCCAGCAATAGTCAACCAGCACTGATGTACTCCACTTTCCCTGGTACCTTTTCTCCATCAGCACAATGTCTTGGTGAAATGTTTCACAGTGTTTCTCGCTAACGGCACCAAGATTGGCTGGAAAAAAGTCCAAGTGAGAATGTAGAAAATGCATTTTTAGTGACACATTGCATTTCATCAAATGATATGCTGTGAGCATGTTGTCCACGAGTTGTTCAAAGTTTGGTGCCTTGCTGTTGCCAAGGAAGTTGAAGGTCACATCTTTAAAGGCTCTCCATGCCACTTGTTCAGCACCTTGCGAAAGACCATCAAAGGTACTGTCATTCATTATATCTCTGATCTGTGGGCCAATAAAATACCTTCTTTAATCTTTGCATCACTTATTGTTGGAAATTTCTGTCGCAAGTAAAAAAGGCTTCCGATTCTTTGTTCATAGCTTTGACAAAATTCTTCATAAGCCCAAGTTTAATATGCAAAGGAGGGAGAAATATTTTTGCTGGATCAACGAGAGGATTATATTTAACATTCTTCTGTCCAGCAACCAGGTTTTCGGGGAGTGGCCAGTCCTTTCTGAAATAGTGCATTTCTCGTGCACGACTGTCCCACTCACAAATAAAACAACAATACTTGGTACATCCAAGCTGCAGTCCAAGGAGAAGTACAACAACTTTTAGATCACCCTATATGTTCCAGTTATAATTTCTATAATTGAAGTGGGTCAACATTAACTCCATATTCTCATACGTTTCTTTCATGTGTACGGTATGTCCAATAGGTATAGAAGGATAGATATTTTCGTTGTGTAGTAAAACAGCCTTCAGACTTAAAACTAACGAGTCAATGAACAGTCGCCATTCCTTCGGGTCATGTTCGCATCCAAGTGCGCCAAACAACCCCAAGACATCGTTGTAAAAGGTTAAACTGTCAACATGGTTGAAAAATTGATTAAGGTCTTCTTGACAACTGCGAAAAACAGAAACTCTTGTTCCTGGTAATAAGAGATTCCATTCTTGTAGTCTTGATCCCAATAATTCTGCCTGCCTCTTCGACAATTTCAAATCTTTGACCAAGTCACTCAGATCAGCTTGACTGAACAGATGTTGATTAGATGTAGAAGGCTCAAAGTCTGGGTCTGCAGCAGTTTCATTTTCCACTGTCATTGTTAGTTCATTTTCGTCGTCCTCCATTGTCCATACTTTGGGCGGCTTTGGAACACGAAAACTTTCATCGTGTGGCACTATTCTTATGGCTGAAGGAAGATTAGGATATTCTACTGATTTCGTGTTCTTTGCTGAATATCCTGTTACATGATCTCTCTGCTCTCTCCATATCATTGGGACAGCGAACGTCATTCAAGGTCGTGATCCATTCAGCCATGCTCTAAGGCTTCTAGAACAAGATGCACAGCATAAATGAGGTGCCCACTGTTTGTCCTGATCTCCAATTGAACATCTCAAAGTATAGTTCATATGCTTTCTTAACAAGTGGAGTCATTTCCTTCTTTTTGTGCTTTTATTGTATATTCTCCGCATATGTAGCAGAAATTATCACTGCTGTTGAGACACCGATGCGACTTTTCGAAATAGATCTTCAGTTTTTAAAATGGAAAGTATTCAGGCGAATCGCATATATGATAGTAACTAGATGGAGGCCCAATGCTATCGCATCGGGAGGGCGGTAATGTCACGATGAGGGCAGGCTTTGCAGCGTTGAGAATCTCTCCCCTCCATGTGCTCACCCACCTATCCACTCTCTCTTTCCCCATATGCTGACTTCTCCAGTGCTCTCTTGAGATCGCAGAGGATACATTTTGTGAGGTAAAATATTGTTTAAAAACAGTTAGTGAAATATTTTACCTCACAAAATGATTCCTCGGTGATTCCCTGCGGTAATGAAAGTATTGTCTTTTGATTCCTCCCCAGCCCAGGAGATGCGGTATGCTCCGTACACGGTTAGCTGAATGATTCACTGCGCCTGCGCGGAATTCGCATAATAAGTGCTTACATATGTGTAGATCAGCGATTTATGTTATTTCAGTGGAAAATTCAGAATATACTGTTTCAGAAAAAGTTCATATATGAGTTTTTAGAATTATAACAGAATATTATAATGTTTCGTATCATTTCTCAAAAACATTACGTGATAGGAAAAATCTGAAGTCATTTCTGAAATCAGCACGAAAAAAATCTATCAGGAACACTCAAAATTGTCCGAGGGACAAAACCTTGGTAACACAGTGTTATTATTCCAAGATCTATTGATTAAAATGAACTTTTGTTTGTGGGAAAACCCCTTTAATTTAACAAAGCTAAAAGGAAAACCTGTTTAACGTGGTTGTTACCTATTGTGAGAATGAATACTTGATAAACACTCCCTTAATACCCTATAGCTCTCATCAGAATATGTTGAATGAGGCAAAGACAATTGATATTATTAATGACATCTCACGGTACGCTGTGTGAGGCAAGGTATATTCAATACTCATGAATGCACGGCTCACTGATGTTCTTGCACTCACTGTTATTGGAGTATTATACATAGTGCTGCTATAGATATTATTACAATATATTATATTGTTATGTACAGTCATGGCCAAAAGTTTTGAGAATGACACAAATATTATATTTTCACATGATCTGCTGCCCTCTGGTTTTTATGTGTGTTTGACAGATGTTTTTATCACAGACAGAAATATAATAATTGCAAACATATGAGTAACAAAAGCTTATATTGACAGTTAGAATGAGTTAATGCAGCAAGTCAATATTTGCAGTGTTGACCCTTCTTCTTCAGGACCTCTGCAATTCTCCCTGGCATGCTCTCAATCAACTTCTGGACCAAATCCTGACTGGTAGCAGTCCATTCTTGCACAATCAATGCTTTCATTTTGTCAGAATTTTTAGGTTTTTGTTTGTCCACCCGTCTCTTGATGATTGACCACAAGTTCTCAATGGGATTAAGATCTGGGGAGTTTCCAGGCCATGGACCCAAAATCTCTATGTTTTGTTCCCTGAGCCATTTAGTTATCACCTTTGCTTTATGGCAAGGTGCTCCATCATGCTGGAAAAGGCATTGTTGATCGCCAAACTGCTCTTGGAGGGTTGGGAGAAGTTGCTCTTGGAGGACATTCTGGTACCATTCTTTATTCATGGCTGTGTTTTTAGGCAAGACTGTGAGAGAGCCGATTCCCTTGGCTGAGAAGCAACCCCACACATGAATGGTTTCAGGATGCCTAACAGTTGGCATGAGACAAGACTGGTGGTAGCGCTCACCTTGTTTTCTCCGAATGAGGCGTTTTCCTGATGTTCCAAACAATCGAAAAGGGGATTCATCAGAGAAAATAACTTTACCACAGTCCTCAGCAGTCCACTGCCTGTACCTTTTGCAGAATATCAGTCTGTCCATGATGTTTTTTCTGGAGATAAGTGGCTTCTTTGCTGCCCTCCTTGAGACCAAGCCTTGCTCCATGAGTCTCCGCCTCACAGTGCATGCAGATGCACTTACACCTGCCTGCTGCCATTCCTGAGCAAGCTCTGCACTGCTGGTAGCCCGATCCCGCAGCTGAAACACTTTTAAGAGACGGTCCTGGCGCTTGCTGGTCTTTCTTGGGCGCCCTGAAGCCTTTTTGGCAACAATGGAACCTCTCCTTGAAGTTCTTGATGATGCGATAGATTGTTGACTGAGGTGCAATCTTTCTAGCTGCGATACTCTTCTCTGTTAGGCCATTTTTGTGCATTGCAATGATGACTGCACGTGTTTCTTTAGGATAACCATGGTTAACAGAAGAGAAACAATGATGCCAAGCACCAGCCTCCTTTTAAAGTGTCCAGTGGTGTCATTCTTACTTAATCATGACAGATTGATCTCCAGCCATGTCCTCATCAACACCACACCTGTGTTAATGGAGCAATCACTGAAAAGAGGTTAGCTGGTCCTTTTAAGGCAGGGCTGCAATGATGTTGAAATGTGTTTTGGGGGATAAAGTTCATTTTCTAGCCAAATATTGACTTTGCAAGTAATTGCTGTTAATCTGATCACTCTTTATAACATTCTGGAGTATATGCAAATTGCCATTAGCAAAAGTGAAGCAGTATACTTTGTAAAAATTAATATTTGTGTCATTCTCAAAACTTTTGGCCATGACTGTAAATAGCACAATGCACTTTTTTATGGCTATATATCTATTTCTCAGCTTTGCACTTTATTCATGCACTATGGCACTTTTATACTCGCGTTGTTTGATTAGTTAAGTTCCCAAGATTGATTAACTGTAACGCGACACACTCCACTGTACGTACCTTTACTGTCTTACATTTCCCTATACAGAAGTGGAGAAATGGTATCATGAAGTACACACTATGTATCACTTACTCCCTAGATCACGACTCACCATACTTGCTCAGGATACTACCTTTTGTCATGACCTCCGCTCTGACCAGTCACCTACTGTGGAAATTGCCCTAACGATCGAATGAGACGGACCTTGCCAGCGTTGTCCTAGGAGGTGGATGGAAACATTGCTAGTATTATCTAACCCAGCTATCAAAGGCTGTAGACAAATAAGACTATGATGAGGTGGGGACAGAGATAGAATAAGGGGTGAAATAAAGTTCTGAACTAGTCGCCTCAAAAGGAGTCTTCAATAGCAACTCAATGCGTCTAAGGGCTGAGAATCTGGGAGACCCACTGGCAAAAAAGTTAAGACTGTCAAGTGGATATGGTGTATCTGAGCTAAAACACACAAAAAAGAGAGAAGGTTAGTACCTAACCTTTCAGGACTAAGACTGGTCAGACTCAGACCCATGTCTGCCTACAGCTGACGTGAGGCAAAATAGAATAACTGGGTGTCTTACTGCTTTTGCACTAACTGGATAACTGGGTGTCAGCTGTCCATGTGTAGTCTGGTGGGGAGGAGTGAGCTTTTTTCCCAAGATGTATTCTTAGTGTCAGCCTCCGGGTGGCACCATATAAGCCATGGTTACTGTGTCCACTATGAAGCGACCGAGAAATAAGATGTTCTTGGAATATCCTGCGCAGGATCTTAGTTGTTCCCAGCATTGCGCTTTTCTGGACATAGAGCTCAGATGTTGCTCCTGGGAACTGTTGTAGCCATTTTCCCAAATTAGGGGGTCACTGCTCCAAGTGCTCCTATCACCACTGGAATCACTGTTGCCTTCACCTTCCACATCTTCTCCAGTTCTCCTTTGAGGCTCTGGTATTTCTCCAGCTTCGAATATTCCTTCTTTCTGATGTTGCTGTTACTTGGCACTGACACATCTATTATCATTGCGGTCTTCTGATCCTTGTCTACTATCACAATGTCTGGTTGGTTAGCCAACACCTGCTTATCCGTCTGGATCTTGAAGTACCACAGGATTTTAGCCCTTACATTCTCCACCACTTTCTCTGGGGTCTCCCACCTGGACTTAGGGGGACTTAGCCCATATGCTGTTCAGATGTTCCTGTATACAATTCCCTCTACTTGGTTGTGGCGTTCGGTATACGCTGTTCCTGCTTGCATTTTGCATCCTGTCACTATGTGTTGGGCGGTTTCTGAGGTTTCCTAGCATATTCTGCACCTTGGGTCTTGTCTTGTGTGGTATATTCCTGCTTCTATGGATCTGCTACTTAGTGCTTGCTCTTGTGCCGCTATGATTAGTGCCTCTGTTGTGTCTCGGAGTCCAGCTTTCTCCAGCCATTGGTAGGATTTCTCCATGTCAGCCATCTCCATTATCTGTTGATGGTACATCCCATGCAGCGGCTTGTCTTGCCATGGCGCTTCATGTTCCTGTTCTTCCTTCCAGATCTGTTGTTGCTGCCTTAGGCATTCTCTCAGCATCTCATCTTTTGGCGCCATTTTTCTGATGTATTCCTGGATACTACTTGTTTCATCTGTGATGGTGGCTTGGTTGCTCATTAAGCCTCAACCACCCTCCTTTCTGTTGGTATACAATCTTTGGGTGCTAGACTTAGGGTGGAGACCTCCATGCATTGTGAGGAGCTTTCGTATCTTCACATCTGCAGCTTCCATCTCTTCTTTTGGCCAGCACACTATGCCACCAGGGTATCTGATAACTGGCAAGGCATAAGTATTGATGGCGCAGATTTTATTCTTCCCATTGAGCTGGCTCTTCAGGATCTGTCTTACCCTTTGATGTTATTTGGATGTTGCTGCTTTCCTTGCCTCCTCATCATGGTTACCTTATCCCTGTGGGATACCAAAGTACTTGTAGCATGTCTGTACATCTGCTATGTGCCCTGCTGGTAATTCTCCTCCATCAGCCTTGAATAACTTGCCTCTCTTTATTACCTACCAGCTGCACTTCTCCAGTCCGATGTCTTCGCTGTAGATCCTTGTCAAGTGGATCAGTGAATTGATATCTCGTTCGTTTTTTGCATACAGCTTGATGTCATCCGTGTAGAGGAGGTGGCTGATGGTGCTTCCACTCTTGAACTTGTATCCATAGCCAGACTCTGTAATTATCTGACTGAGGGGGTTCAAGCCTATGCAGAACAGCAACGGGACAGCGCATCACCTTGGTATATGCCGCATTTGATGGTCACTTGTGCTAGTTGTCTTAAGTTGACTTCCGGTGTTGTTCTCCATAGCCCCATTGAGTTTGTGAGGAAGGTTCTTAATTTCTTATTGACATTGTAGAGAGCCAAGCATTCACAGATCCGTGTGTGGCATTGAGTCATAGGCTTTCCTGTAGTCAATCCAGGCTGTGCTGAGATTGGTCTGTCTGGGTCTTTAGTCTTGAGCGACTGCTCTGTCTACTAGGAGCTGGTGCTTAGAGCCTCTGGTGTCGGTCCCAATGCCTTTCTGAGCTGGATTCATGTACCGGTTCATATGGTTCTGCAGCTTGGGTGGCTATGATGCCTGACAGACGTTTCCATGTTGTTGTAAGGCAGGTTATTGGGTGGAGCTGTTTCTTTTTGAAGATCCTTCATGATCAGCACTGTTCGTGATTGTGTTAGCCAGGCTGGGTGGTGGCCTGCTTCTAGCAGTTAGTTCATCTGCTTTGCCATGCGTTCATGTACCGCTGTTAATTTCTTTAGCCAGTAGGTGTGGATCATGTCTGGGCCAGGTTCGGTCCAGCTCTTCATTCTCTTGACCCTCTGTTGGATGTCTGCTTCTGTAATGGTGACTGGTTCTTGCTCTAGGTGGTTGCTGTGTTTCATTCACAGATCTTGCAGCCACACGCACTGGTGTTGTGTGTTTTTTCCTTCTCCCATATGTTCCTCCAGTATTTTTCAGTCTCTGCTATTGGTGGAGTTGCAGCCTTTGTGCTGTTACTCTGTAGTTGGGAATACACCTTTGATGGTTCTCTGGAGAATAGGGCATTTATCCTCCTGGCCTCTCTAGTGTATCTCCCTAGTCTTGCAGCAAGTGCTGAGAGCCTTTGTTTAGCAGTCTCTAGGGCTTCAGCTGGGGTCAGGCCTTTGTACTTGTCCAGCTTGGTCCTATTCTTGATCTTTACGCCTTTTTGTATTTCTGTTAGTTGGCTAGTTCCAAGGGGGGCATGCACTTCTGTTGTTCTTGCTGGTTGTATAGCAAAGAATTTTCATGATTGCTGAGGCAGTAGCATAGATCAGTTTATTAGTTTGAGTTATGGTGGTAGGTATTGATGCAAGTGCTCTATTGACATCTTCTAGCATACTGTCTGGTGGTGTTTCTATGTATTGGTGGCAGTCGATCTCTGGTATTGGTATTTAGTTTATCTAAGATAATTCTGTTTCAGATCAGCTGCAGTGCTCTCTAGTTGCAGGATTGGATCAGGATCTTCAGGGGGTTGCTCTTCCAGGTCTTTATGTGGAGTGACTAGTTGTTTCTGGATCTGATGAAATGCTACTATAACAGCAGACCAAATGAGGGAGGATATATGAAGCGTATGAGGAAACTCTGGATGGATACAAGACCTACATGTCCACTGACTGAGAAACCACTAGTCACCCAATGTTTCAATATCATAAAGAGAAAGATATTCTCACAACTTGAGTTGGATCAACTGCACTGCAGATCCACCCCACATGAAGACCTGGAAGAACAACATGTGCGACCCCTGAAAATCCTGATCCAGTCCAGCAAATAGAGAGGATCTTAGATAAACTAAATACCACCAATTCTAGAGATCGACTGCCAAGGCCTAGCAAAGAAATACCACCTGACAGTATGCTAGAAGATGCCAATAGAGCACTTGCATCAATACCTACCACCACCATAACTCAAACTAATAAACTGGTCTATGCTACTGCCTCAGCAATCATGGAAATGCTTGGCTATACAACCAGCAAGAACAACAGAATTATGTGCCCCCTTGGAAAAGAAGGCTGGAGACAAAAATCAAGGTGACACGAAGGGAAGTCAGCTAAAGGGTATGCCACACTAAACAATATCGCTAACGGGATCGCTAAAAAACGTCACTATTTAGCGATCCCGTTAGCGATGTTGTTCAGTGCGGCAGCTTCCAGCGACGAGCTTCCTGCTGTGATCTCGCTCGTCGCTGGAATCGCTCCGGACCCTATTTTCTCGTCGGCGCTCCCGCTGGGTAAGTATATATCGCTAGTGTGGCACCTTTTCTTAGCGATTTAGCGGTACTTTTGTACCGCTAAAGTCGTTAAGAAGATCGCTAACGGCGATAGCGTCGTTAACTATATCGCTAAATGCGGCAGCATTTAGCGATATAGAAACAATCCCGCTAGCGATCGCATTAGTATGCGTCGTTATTGTGATCGCTAGCGGGATTGTTTAGTGTGGCAGTACCTTAACTAACAGAAATACAGAAGGGTGTAAAGATCAAGAATAAGACCAAGCGGGAAAAGTACAAAGGCTTATCACCAACTAAAGCACTATAGACTAATAAACAAAGGCTCACAGCACTCTCTGAAAGACTAGGGAGATACACTAGAGAAGCTGTGGCCAAGAAGATAAATGCCCTGTTCTCCAAAGAACCATCAAAAGTGTACTCCCAACTACAGATTAACAGCACAAAGACAGCAACTCCACCAATATCAGAGACTGAATAATACTGGAGGGACATATAGGAGAAGGAAAAAACACACAACACCAGTGCAATGTGGCTGCAAGATCTGAGAATGAAACACAGCAATCACCTAGAGCAAGAACCAGTCACCATTACAGAAGCAGACATCCAACAGCGGGTCAAGAACATGAAGAGCTGGACAGCACCTGGTCCAGATATGATCCACACCTACTGACTAAAGAATTTAACAGCGGTACATGAACACATAGCAAAGCAGATGAACCAACTGCTAGAAGAAGGCCACCACCCAGATTGGCTAACACAAGGTAGGTAGAACAGTGCTGATCTTGAAGGATCCTCATAAAGCAACAGTTCCATCCAACTACCGCCCAATAACCTGCCTTACAACAACATGGAAACTCCTGTCAGGCATCATAGCGACCAAGCAACAGAACCATATGAACCAGTACATGAATCCAGCTCAGTAAGGGATCGGGACCGACAACAGAGGCTCTAAGCACCAGCTCCTAGTAGATAGAGCAGTCACTCAAGATCCAGACAGACCAATCTCAGCACAGCCTGGATTGACTACAGGAAAGCCTATGACTCAATACCACACACATGGATCTGTGAATGCTTGGCTCTCTACAATGTCAACAAGAAATTAAGAACCTTCCTCAGAAACTCAATGGGGCTATTGAGAACAACATTAGAAGTCAACTCAAGACAACTCGCACAAGTATCCATCAAATGCGGCATATACCAAGGTGATGCACTGTCCCCATTAATGTTCTGCATAGGCTTGAACCCCCTCAGTCAGATAATTACACAGTCTGGCTATGGATACAAGTTCAAGAGTGGAAGCACCATCAGCCACCTACTCTACATGGATGACATCAAGCTGTATGCGAAAAACGAATGAGACATCTATTCACTGATCCACCTGACAAGGATCTACAGCGAAGACATCAGGATGTCCTTCGGACTGGAGAAGTGCGGCAGGTTGGTAATAAAGAGGGGCAAGGTAGCCAACACTGATGGAGTGGAATTACCAGCAGGAAATGTAGCAGATGTAGACATGCTACAAGTACCTCGTCATCCCACAGGGATATGGTAATCATGATGAGGAGGCAAGGAAAGCAGAAACATCCAAATACCATTAAAGGGTAAGACAGATCCTGAAGAGCCAGCTCAATGGGAAGAATAAAATATATGCCCTGCCAGCCATCAGATACCCTGCTGGCATAGTGTGTTGGACAAAAGAAGAGATGTAAGCTGCAGATGTGAAGACACGAAAGCTCCTCACAATGCATGGAGGTCTCCACCCTTACTCTAGCACCCAAAGATTACATACCAACAGAAAGGAGAGTGGTCGAGGCTTGATAAGCATCCAAGCCACCATCACAAATGAAACAAGGAGTATCCAGGAATATATCAGAAGAATGGCGCCAAAAGATGAGATGCTGAGAGAAAGCCTAAGGCAGCAACAACAGATATGGAAGGAAGAACAGGAACATGAAGCGCCATGGCAAGACAAGCGTCTGCATGGGATGTACCATCGACAGATAATGGAGGTGGCTGACATGGAGAAATCCTACCAATGGCTGGAGAAAGCTGGACTCCGAGACAGCACAGAGGCACTAATCATAGTGGCACAAGAGCAAGCACTAAGTACCAGATCCATAGAAGCAGGAATATATCACACAAGACAAGACCCAAGGTGCAGACTATGCTAGGAAACCTCAGAAACCGTCCAACACATAGTGGCAGGATGCAAAATGCAAGCAGAAACAGCGTATACTGAACGCCACAACCAAGCAGCAGGAATTGTATACAGGAACATCTGCACAGTATATGGGCTAAGTCATCCTAAGTCTAGGTGGGAGACCCCAGAAAAAGTGGTGGAGAATGAAAGGGCTAAAATGCTGTGGGACTTCAAGATCCAGACGGATAAGCAGGTGTTGGCTAACCAACCAGACACTGTCATAGTAGACAAGGATCAGAAGACAGCAATGATAATAGATGTGGCAGTGCCAAGTGACAGCAACATCAGAAAGAAGGAATATGAGAAGCTGGAGAAATACCAGAGCCTCAAAGGAGAACTGGAGAAGATGTGGAATGTGAAGGAAACAGTGTTTCCAGTGGTGATAGGAGCACTTGGAGCAGTGACCCCCAAGTTGGAAGAATGGCTACAACAGATCCCAGGAGCAACATCTGAACACTCTGTCCAGAAAATCGCAATGCTGGGAACAGCCAAGATCCTGCATAGAACCCTCAAACTCCCAGGCCTCTGGTAGAGGACCCGGGAATGAGACAGGACAATAAAGACCACCTCCAGTGGGGGTGAGAAGGAAGTTCTTTTTTTTTTTTTTTTTATAATCGGTAGTAAAGTCATTCTAAAGCAAGGGACCTGTAGGTGTTAAAATCCTGAGGACTGTGAATAAGTCCTTTTCTTAAGGAACTTGCTACCATCTTTTTGTAGCCAGGAAGAAAAAAGTTAAGACTTGGCAGAAAGACTGTAGAGCAATTCATCTTGCACATCACATTGCCTCCTGTTTCAGTACTGGGACATATGTCCCATCAAAAATAAGATTTCAACAAGAAATGTATTATCTATGGAATTGAAGTGCGAGTTTTTAAATTACATTAGTACATTTCATGTGAACAGCAGCACATGTGAGTAATTAATCGCTTACATAAGTGATTGGCAGCCTCCTCATAGTCAGGATGGTCTGTTCAGGAATGGAATTCCTACAATGCGGCAAAGCGCACTGCACTGGGCCGTCTTTCAACATCAGACTCGACAGCTCTGCTTTTAGGGAATACTCCTGCAATAAGGAAATATAGAACAGGTCAGCAATCCTTTATGGAAAAAATACCTAGCAAACGATAAACTCCAAAATAATACAAAACATCTACAATAGTTAGTGAAAGCGTTCTTTGCAGCATTTTTCTCTCACCTGGCTAAAACTTTTGTACAGTATTGTATATACAATCATGGCTCAAAGCTAGAGGCTGACAACTTTTGGTTTTTAGATCTGTTAGTCAGATATTTCTATGTGTACTGAAGTTCAATTAGAAGAATTTTACATGGTTTCATCAGATTTTAATGGCAAATACATCAAGCTTATTAAAAGCCTTAATATTTGCAGTGTTGATCCTTATTTTCCAAGACTTCTACAATTCGCCCTGGCAGCTAGGTATCAGCTTTTGGTTCAAATCCTGACTGATTTGAACCCATTCTTACCTAACCAGTGTTTAGAATTTATCACAATTTCTGTTATTGTTTGTCCACCGCTTTTTGACGATGGACTACAGGTTCTCAATAGGATTGACATTGGGGGAGTTTCCTGGCCATTGACCAAATGTTTTGCTTATGGAGCCACTTCGTTATCACTTATGACATTGAGCTCCATCATGCTGGAAAAAATATTGTTCATCACCTAATTGCTCCTGGATGTTTGGGACAAGTTGTTCTTGGAGGATGTTTTATATTTTTTTTATATTCATGGCTGGATTCTTAACTTCTTAAAGTCCTATGGGCTACGTTTTTAGTCATGGATTGCTAAGGAAAACAAGAGGCCAGTACATTTAAGCTGTCTTCATACCAGGCAGATGGTGGCTGTATTACACAGCTGGCATCTGCCTGTAACTACAACGACATAAGCTTGCTGTGATTGCTGCAGTTAAACCACTTAAAATGTCGCTGTCAATCTCTGACATTTACAGTGGGTTCGGAAAGTATTCAGACCCTTTCAATTTTTCACTCTTTGTTTCATTGCAGCCATTTGGTAAATGCAAAAAAATGCATTTTTTTTCTCATTAATGTGCACTCTGCACTCCATCTTGACAGAAAAAAACAAATGTAGAAATGTTTGCAAATTAAAAAAGAAAAACTGAAATATCACATGGTCATAAGTATTCAGACCCTTTGCTCAGACACTCATATTTAAGTCACATGCTGTCCATTTCCTTGTGATCCTCCCTGATATGGTTCTACTCCTTCATTGGAGTCCAGCTATGTTTAATTAACTGATAGGACTTGATTTGTAAAGGCACACACCTGTCTATATAAGGCCGGGATCACACATGCGAGAAACACGCCTGAGTCTCGCATGTGAAATCCCAGCTTGGGCGCCGCCACTCGGGAGTGGAGTGTGCGGCTGCATGTATTCCTATGCAGCCGCTCGCTCCACTCCTGAGTGCCGGCCCCAGAGCTGGGATTTCACATGCGAGACTCGGCCGTGTTTCTCGCATGTGTGATTGTGTGATCCCAGCCTAAGACCTCACAGCTCACAGTGTATGTCAGACCAAATGAGAATCATGAGGTCAAAGGAACTGGCCAAGGAGCTCAGAGACAATTGTGGCAAGGCACACATCTGGCCAAGGTTACAAAAGAATTTCTGCAGTACTCAAGGTTCCTAAAGCTCAGTGGCCTCCATAATCCTTAAATGGAAGAAGTTTGGGACCACCAGAAGTCTTCCTAGACCGGGCCGTCCAGCCAAACTGAGCAATTGTGGGAGAAGAGCCTTGGTGAGAGAGGTAAAGAACAACTCCAAGATCACTGTGGCTGAGCTCCACAGAAGCAATAGGGGGGAGAAAGTTCCACAAAGTCAACTATCACTGCAGCCATCCACCAATCAGGCCTTTATGGCAGAGTGGCCCGACAGAAGCCTCTCCTCAGTGCAAGACATATGAAAGTCCGCATAGAGTTTGCTAAAAAACACATGAAGGACTCCCAGACTATGAGAAGTAAGATTTTCTTGTCTGATGAGACAAAGATAGAATTTTTTGGTGATAATTTTAAGTGGTATGTGTGGAGAAAGCCAGGCACTGCTCATCACCGGCCCAATACAATCCCAACAGTGAAACATGGTGGTGGCAGCATCATGCTTTGGGGGTGTTTTACAGCTGCAGGGACAGGACGACTGGTTGCAATTAAAGGAAACATGAATGCGGCCAAGTACAATAATATTTTAGATAAAAACCTCTTCCAGAGTGCTCTGGACCTCATACTTGGCCGAAAGTTCACCTTCCAACAAGACAATGACCCTAAGCACACAGCTAAAATAACAAAGGAGCAGCTTCAGAAAAACTCTGTGACCATTCTTGACTGACCCAGCCAAAGCCCTGAACTAAACCCAATTAAGTATCTCTGGAGAGACCTGAAAATGGCTGTCCACCAACGGTCACCACCCAACCTGACGGAACTGGAGAGGATCTGCTAGGAAGAATGGCAGAGGATCCCCAAATACAGGTGTGATAAACTTGTTGCATCATTCCCAAGAAGACTCATGGCTGTACTAGCTCAAAAGGGTGCTTCTACTCAATACTGAGCAAATAGTCTGAATACTTATGACCATGTGATATTTCAGTTTTTCTTTTTTAATACATTTGCAAAAATTTCCACATTTCTGTTTTTTTCAGTAAAGATGGGTGCAGAGTGCACATTAATGAGAAAAAAATTAACTTTTTTTTTGCATTTACCAAATGGCTGCAATGAAACAAAGAGTGAAAAATTGAAAGGGGTAGGAATACTTTTCAAACCCACTGTATATTACAGTATTACTAGTGTGCAACAACTTCTTTAGACCCCGGGACTTTATCATGAGAAAGTCTAAGTTACTTACCGTTAACGGTATTTTTCGAAGTCCATGACAGCACCCAACGAGAGAGGGGATCCGCCCTTCAGGAACAGGAAACCTACAGATACAAAAGGGCGGCACCTCTCCACACGCATCAGTTGGTTTACAGAGCACAAGAGGACTAGCCAGGTTAATGACAATCACAAGCTCTATATAACTTTATTGCGTAATGAAAATTTCATTTTATGTGAAACTTATAAGAGGAAGAAGTGCGCGCCGATAAGATAAAGGGAGGGTATACAAGGGGTGCTGTCATGGACTTCGAAAAATACCGTTAACGGTAAGTAACTTAAACTTTATTCGAAGCCATGACAGCACCCAACGAGAGAATTACAGAGAGTAATAACTACTCAGGGAGGGACTACAGCCTGCAGCACCCTTACTCCAAAAGAGAGATCAGAGGAAGCACCCAAGTCTAATCTATAGTGATTATAGAAAGTGCTTGGAGAGGACCAAGTGGCGGCCTTACATATCTGGTCGATGGAGACTTCCGACCTTTCCGCCCACGAGGTTGCCATGGCTCGAGTGGAATGTGCCCTCAGCTTTTCTGGAGCCGACCTGCCTTTCGAGGTGTATGCTAATGTAATAGCTTCCCTGATCCATCTAGCTAATGTGGATTTTGATACTCTAAAGGTACTGCCACACTAAACAATCCCGCTAGCGATCACGATAACGACGCATACTAATGCGATCGCTAGCGGGATTGTTTCTATATCGCTAAGTGCGGCCACATTTAGCGATATAGTTAACGGCGCTATCGCCGTTAGCGATCTTCTTAACGACTTTAGCGGTACAAAAGTACCGCTAAATCGCTAAGAAAAGGTGCCACACTAGCGATATATACTTACCCAGCGGGAGCGCCGACGAGAAAATAGGGTCCGGAACGATTCCAGCGACGAGCGAGATCACAGCAGGAAGCTCGTCGCTGGCAGATGCCGCACTGAACAACATCGCTAACGGGATCGCTAAATAGTGACGTTTTTTAGCGATCCCGTTAGCGATATTGTTCAGTGTGGCATACCCTTAAGGCCCTTTCTGGGACCTTGGAAAGAAACAAATAAGGCATTATCTTTTTTCCAGGGATTAGTAACAGCAAGATACTCTAAGAGACATCTCCTCACGTCTAGGGTATGGAGTTTCTCTTCTTTTTGGTTACTAGGATTAGGTAAGAAAGATGGTAAGACTATCTCCTGAGATCTATGAAAGGTGGATGCCACCTTAGGTAGATATGCCGGATCAGCCCTAAGTATCACTCTATCGTCTTGGATCTGTGTATATGGAGGAAGCCTAGAGAGTGCTTGGATGTCACTCACCCTTCGGGCTGATGTTAAAGCTACCAAAAAGGCAACCTTGATAGAAAGGGTTTTAATCGAGGCGACTGAGATGGGTTCAAATGGAGACTCTGTCATAGCTGTAAGTACTAAATTTAAATCCCAAGGCATAAATCTATTTCTGACTATGGGTCTCGATGAATCTACTGATCCAATAGTTCCTAGCTATATTACAGTGAAAAAGGGCTCCCAGGGCAGAAACCTGCACTTTAAGGGTACTAGTGGAAAGACCCATCTCCAACCCCTTTTGCAGAAACTCCAGGATTTGAGATATCGGAACTGAATCTCTAGCCGTGACTCCTGAGACCTGTAAAAATTTTCTCCAGGTCCTGGCATAAATCTTAGTTGTTATTTCCTTCCTACTTTTAAGAAGGGTATTTATTAAATCATGAGGAAAAACCCCTATTTAACAATAACGACCGCTCAAATTCCACGCCGTCAGATGCAGGCCAGCAACTTGAGGATGGTATACTGGACCCTGGGACAGGAGATCTGGTATGTCCGGCAAAATCCATGGGTCGGTTATTGACATGGTCCTGAGGCTCGAGAACCACGTTCTTTTGGGCCAAAATGGTGCTACTAAGATTACACTCGCTTTGTCCTTCCTGATCTTTCTGACTACCAGAGGAATCAGAGACAAGGGGGGAAAGGCATAGGCCAGAGAGAAATCCCACTGTATCAAAAAGGCATCCACTGCCAGCAGATTTTCTCTGGGGTTCAGGGAGCAAAACTGTTCTATTTTCCGATTCCTTCTGGTGGCAAAAAGGTCTATATCTGGTTGCCCCCATCTGCGCACGATCCTGTCGAAGACGACACTTTTCAGTGACCATTCCCCTTGTCTTAGAAGGTGGCGACTTAGAAAGTCTGCGGTGGTGTTTTCCTCTCCTCTTATGTGCAATGCTGTTAGTGATAGAAAATGTCTTTCTGCCAGATGGAACAGACGTTCTGACACTTGCATGAGAGGACCAGATCGAGTGCCTCCCTGGTGATTGATATAGGCTACCGCGACCTGATTGTCGGACAAAACTCGTACGTGATGACCCTGTAGATAAATAAGGAGTTCTTTAACTGCCAATTCTACTGCCGTAAGCTCTTTCATGTTAGAGGACATGTCTATTTGATGATGCTGCCACAAGCCCTGCACTACATAATCAGACATATGGGCCCCCCAACCGGTAGGACTAGCATCTGTGGTGACTACTCTGGATACATCATACTCCCATGGCACCCCTTTGGATAAGTTACGATTATCCAGCCCGGGATAAGGTTAGTTGGCTCTCCAGGCGGTTTCCTAGGCTCTTGTCGTACTGCAGAACCTCAGTTTGTAAAGTCCTGGTATGAAACCGTGCCCATTGTACCGCAGGGATGCAAGAGGAAAGAGAGCCCAACAAGGACATGGCTTTCCTAAGGGTCATGGTGGGGTTATTGGAGGCATTAAGAATTTGATATTGCAGGCGTATTAGTTTGTCGGTTGGAAGACGCATTCTTGTTTCTGGGAATCTAAAGTTAGGCCCAAAAACTGCTGTACCTGGATCGGCTGTAACCGAGATTTTGCGGTATTTAGTAGCCACCCCAACTGTTCTAGAACAGATATTGTTTTGTCGAACTGTTCCTGACAGTGGACCGCTGTTTTGCCTATGATTAGGAAGTCATCGAGGTAGGGAACTATCAAGATGTTAAATTCCCGAAGGTGGGCCATCATTTCTGTTACAATTTTTGTAAACACCCGAGGGGCGATGCAAGACGAATGGTAGAGCCTTATATTGGAAATGTTGCAGTGAGCCTTCCAACCATACTGCCACTCTAAGAAAACGCTGATGATTATCATTGATGGGGACATGGTAATAGGCATCTTTTAAGTCCAATACCACCATAAAACAGTTTTTAAACAATAATTTTATTGTGGAATTTATTGTTTCCATTTTAAATGGCCGTATTACCAGGAACTTGTTCAAGGCTTTCAAGTTAATTATTGTCCTGAAGGAGCCGTCCGGCTTCTGGACTAAAAATAAAGGGGAGTAAAAGCCTCTGCCCTTTTCCATTTCAGGTACATGTACCAGAACCTCTTTACGGCGCAAATCAAGAATTTCTGCCTCCAGCACGGCCTGTTCTGATGAGGAAGACCGGATGGGGGTAACCTTAAAGGAATCTCGGGGTAATTCAGAAAATTCCAGCTTAAGTCCTGACTCTACCAGGTTCAAAATCCAACTGCTGTTGGAGATTCTGGACCAGGCTGGGTAGAAGGCCGACAATCTACCTCCCACCGGAGCCGCTAGTCATTTAGAAGTCTTCTTGGCATCTCGAGGTGGGCCTCTGAACATATATCCCGTACCTTTCTTCTTTCTATCTTCCCATGTGCCTCGCTCTCTAGACGACCTTCTGCGATAGAATCTTTTTCTGCCGAAGGGGCGTCTATATGAGGGGTTTGGAATACTAGGGAATTTTTTCTTATCATCCCCTGCCTTTTCCAAGAGTTCATCTAGGACAGGGCCAAATAAGTATTCGCCCTCACAAGGGATAGAGCAGAGACGGGATCTGGCCTGAATGTCACCCGGCCAACATTTGAGCCATAGTGCCCTTCGTGCTGCATTCGATAGACCCGCAGCCCTGGCAGCCATCCTTACAGAGTCGGCCGAGGAATCTGCTAAAAAAGCTGCTGCATTTTGAATGATCGGAATGGTTTTTATCATGGACTCTCTGGAGGCGCCTTCTTTCATCTGCGATTTTAGTTGATCCAACCAGACCATTATGGATCTGGCAGTATAAGTGGCAGCCACTGCTGGTCTTGGAGATCCAGCTGACATTTCCCAAGTTCCCTTTAGAAAAGAGTCAGCCTTTTTGTCTAGTGATCTTTCAGGCTTCCCATATCGTCAAAAGGTATAGAGGATTTTTTGGAGGCCTTAGCTATCGCGGCATCTAATTTTGGGGCTTTGTCCCACTTATCTACCGCTGTATCTTCAAAGGGGTATCTGCGCTTAAAGTTGGGGCCACCGAACCCTTTTTCTCTGGCTTTCTCCATTCCTTATTAATCAGGTTTTTTACGGAATCATTCAAGGGAAAGGCCCTACGTTTCTTTGGGTCTAATCCCTTGAACATAAAGTCCTGTATGGACCGCTCAGGCCTTGTGTCCTCAATCCCCATGGTGGATTTTATTGCCTTGACCAGCTTATCCATTTGATCTAAGGGAAAGCAAAATCTTGTAGACTCTTCTTCCGACGAGGAAGATGAATGCGAAGGGGATGATGAAGGAGTGGACCTCAGCGAATCTTCGCCTTTATTATGCCTGACAGGGGAATCTGAGTCCGAGATTCTCGAACCTCTTTTAGACTTAGATGATTCTCCTCTAGAAATGGCTCTCATCTCCGTTCTAATCATATCCCTCAGGTTTGAAGCAAAATCCGGAGTTTCTTCAGCTACCTGTAGGGAGTTCGGGGAAATTTATAAGGCATTGCCCTGTTCTGATAAGGACCAATGACTACCCCTATATTATTTTCCCCTACCGTCTGTTGAACACAAGGTTGACATAACCTTTTGGGATATGCGTCGGGTAGGGGCTGACTGCAAAGGGCACATTCTCTATGTTTCGTTTTTCCTGCACACTTTTTTCCCTAATAAAGGAAACACAAGGGAGGAATAACTGCATCATCAGGTATACTTTCACGAAGATCCTCTTACCCGCCAGCAGTAATAGGTACCGGATCACGGGGGGGGGACCGGGTGATGATGATGCCTCCACTGCCCTGGAGGAACCTCTGCGGACGGACCCATGTCCTTTCACCTTTACTGGCTGCGTCCTGGAGCGAGTTTCCTGCTCGACCTGCAGGCTCTGCTGCTCTGAGGGAGCTTCTGATCCTTCCATGCTGGATCAGAAGCGCTGTGCAGCTGGGCAGGCCCCCTTTTATCCCCGGATAGCCTGGTACAGCAGCGCTAGGTGCCAGCGATCCACCCCTCCCCCTGCTGGTCTAACTCACCTCCCCTTCCCCCAATCACAGCGCTCGTGCCCCCAGAGCTCACCGAACCGACCGCTCCGTGTATCGGCGTCGGCCCTGCTTTCTAATGCCACAGGAGGGAGAAAACGCCGGCCGGCATCCCACTTCCGGTCGGCGCCTCAGGCCACGCCCCCCCGCCGCTCGTCACCTCCGTCCTCACCAGGAAGTACGCAGGGATGCGTCGGGAAAGGCGCCGAATCATGGCGGGGACCCCACCGACGCTCACCCCTGCGTCAGCGCCGCACCGACCGCCGAACACATGGCACTATCGCCGCTTTAAGGAAGGGGAACGAGTATCCAGAGGGGGAAGCTCATACTTACCTGCACGCCGGCCAGAAGACGGGGATCCTCCGGAACACCGCTTCCTGCTGCCTCGCACACTGACGTGGAGCCCTGCCCGGGCCCACCGTGGCGCTCCAGGGGTCCCCGCACCGGATCGAGGTAGGAGACTACTCGCTACCTGGGTCGACCGGCCGGCCTGGGATGAGGAAAATCTTCATCTGTAGGATTTCCGTCCTCCAGGAACAGGAAACCAACTGATGCGTGTGGAGAGGTGCCGCCCTTTTGTATCTGTAGGTTTCCTGTTCCTGAAGGGCGGATCCCTCTCTCGTTGGGTGCTGTCATGGCTTCGAATAAACCAATGGCACCTGAGGGCCTGAAGAGGGTCCTTATAACTCTCATCTTAGTAATAATGGCTTTGCAATTTCTCTATACTACAGTAATTATTTATTATTCTTACTTTTATAGCGCCATCATATTCCACAGATTTTTCTTCCCTGTCCCCAATGGGGCTCACAATCTAAATTCCCTATCAGTCTGTCTTTGGAGTATTGAACGAAACCGGAGGACCCGGAAGAAACCCATGCAAACATGGAGAAAACATACAAAGTCCTTGCAGATGTTGCCCTTGGTGGGATTTTAACCCAGGTCCTCAGCGCTGCTAAGCAACAGTTCTACCCTTGGGTATTCCAGTATGTAGTATAAGCGATGGAATTGCAGGTTCGAGTCCCTGGGGGGGTACTAAAAGTTAAATAGATATCTCATATATATTTAACACACACATATACATAGATATATATATACACACTGTATATATATATATATATTTTTTTTTCTTTAAACATCCATTTTTCCTCCCGCAAAAATAAAGAAATTACAACATCTTAAAGAAGAAACCAAACATATTTGGCATCATTGTGTTAAAAAAAACCCTATCAAAATCTAAAACTATTGAAACAGCACTACTCCCCTCCACCCAAAAATAAACAATAAAAAGTGATCAAAATGTTATATGCAACCCAAAATGGTATCAATTAAAATCAGCGTGTAAAAAACAAGCCCTTACTCAGATTCAGAGATGGAAATAAAGTTAAGGGTCTCAAAAGATGGTGACAATTTTTTTCTTTTACAAATTTTTTAATTTCTCTTCAGAACTAAAATGGCAAAAACACCGGGCCAGATTGGTATTGTCATAATCATACGGACATCGAAAATTGTGGTACCAGGTCATTTTTACCACAATAAACACCATAAAACAAAACCCCAAAAAATGGTAGAATTGCATATATTTTTCAATGTTCTGCAGACTGTGAAAGGAGACCGCTGCTTCATTTCAATGGGGACACAGCACTCCTGATGATCGGTGAGAGTCTCATCAATTGAATCTCCACAGACCTATTAGCCCCGTGCATAGAAGATAAGGGGAACTCCTGTAATAACAAGTAAGGAAAACTTTTCTTAAATCATACTCACTCCTGCCAAGGTCAAAATATTCTCTATAGACTTTGTTATTGTGAGGTGTTTCTTGGCACGAGTTACAGCCACGTAGAGCAAATTCCACTCATCTTCAGCTACCGTACCTGGAAGAAAGTAGCACAGAAATGGCCCAATGACTAATGACACTCAGAAATAGAAATAGGAGAACATTGCAACCACAGGACATCTGAGAAAACCACCCATTGCCTCTAGATACGAGGCAGAGACGGGCTCCTCTAGTAGGAGACTGGTGCATACAAACTAATAAGGACACATTTAAAGTATTGACACGCAGAACGGCAGATAAAAACAACATTACAGGATTGTTCCATATTGGAAAATTCTGTGTTTCCCACTTAAGGGATTCTGGAGTGAAAAAATCAAGAGCATGAAATCCATATTACGGCAGCATCACCACCGGAGAAATAAAACAACAGTTGTCATCCAAATCACTGGCGTGTCGGTGCAAGCTTGGCGTCCTCTTATAAGGAATTAAACAACCTGACATTACTTCACGGTCTTTAACGTTACTTTTCGCTAAGAGGAGCGGGTGGTCCCCTCTCACAGAGCTTCTTCTCTGTTGCATGACGAAATTGAGACTATTCTCTTAAAGAGGTCTTCTGCCACAATGGTACTGATGACCTATTCTTAGGATCTGCCAGCAATTTCTGAAAGGTGTGGGTCTGGCGCCTCCAAGATCAGCTATTCTCATTCCGGTAGTGGCCAGATGCAGTAGTGAATGCAGTGGAACTCCACGGTTTCTTCTGAGTAAAAACTAATCTGCAGTCCCAGTGAGCGGACACTAAACAGTGTGTTAGAGCGGTACGATTCCATTCCTAGGGATAGGTCATCTATATAGTAGTGGAAAATTCTATAGCTATTTAAATTAATGTAAATTAATGTAAATTTACAAAGCAATTCTCAGGGGATCTAAACTTCAGGGATAGGGCTACACGGCAACTTGTGTTCATGTAACATTAAAAGAACAAATATTGTGCTGCCTAATGTTAGTGAATGAAGTGCAGTGGAAATTCAGCATGGTTGCACGTCTGCCGATTATCACATCACAATAACTTTCAAGTGGCAACGCAACCACATTCGCCATCATTAGTTGTGATGAAATACCGCAACACTGTGACCTTATGCGTGTAACTACAAATCAATGTGTAGCCCCAGCCTAAAAGAAAACCATGTATGTAATGCAGCTGAATACAGTCTATTGTTCCTTGTAAGGCTACTTTCACACTTGCATTTTTTTGCGCTGCGTTTCGAGCGCACATGAAGCGCATAAAAAAAACGCATGCAAACGCTTGTAAACGCTGCGATATTTAGTCGCATCAGCATGCGCATTTCGACAAAAAAACGCAGCGTTTGTCTGCGATTTCATGCGTTTTTGCATGCGTTTGCGTTTTTTTGGCGCATGCGTTGTCTATGTGTCACATTTCTATCATCTCTGTCTCTATCATCTTGGCCATATCTCTGTCTCCATCATCTCTGTCTCCATCATCTCTGTCTCCATCATCTCTGTCTCCATCACTCTGTCTCACAGTGCGGTTTTTTTAAAGCGGTTGACCGAAAAAAAAAAAAGCAACATGTAGCGTCTAGCGCGTATGGGCGCACACCGGGAAAATGCGCAGCGCACGACAAACGCACATGAACGCGTGCAAGCGCTAGACCCTGCGCCGCCATGTTAAAGATAGGGGAACATTGCGCATGCGTCCGATAGCGCAAGATGCGCTGCGCAAAAAAACGCAAGTGTGAAAGTAGCCTAAGCAGCCATTTCAGGCTGGGAGAGGCTCTCTGTAGTGTTTATCAATGGTGTTCGTGACAAATGTGCACTAGAATGTCTGTACCTCAATGAAGTTATTAGCAAACATTTTACACTTTAAACAAGGGTTCCCAACTCCAGTCCTCAAGAGCCACCAACAGGTCATGTTTTCAGGATTTCCTTAGTATTGCCAGGTGATGGAATTAATGCCTGGACAATCCTAAGGAAATCTGGAAAACATGACCTGTTGGCGGCTCTTGAGAACTTGAGTTGGCGGAGCACCGCTTTAAACCCTTAAAACAGTGTTGCTCACCCAAAAAGCGCAACATAAAATTGATCTGTCTACATCAATTCAATTTCACATTTTACGCACTCAGTACTAAAAAGGAGCAAAAGGAGTACCAGGTAATACATGCCGAAAATCTTAATATGTTCGTATTCAATAACCCCCTGTTGGGATTGTTACTCACCAACTGGGATCTGAAGTCTTTCCAAATTATGTCTGGCACAAGGAACTTTTGCAAAATCATCAGTAACTTCCACAATATCAAACTCCATTCCTTTAGCTTTATGTACAGTTCCTAAAGTATAATCTGAAAGAGAATTTTAGGTAATCAGCTTATTTATGCAAGGCATAACCCACCACCATGCACTCGACCAACAAGTAGTCAATTCTTAAAAGCCCAGGATTGGGGTATGAGACAGACGTAGAATCTTGTGCATATGCCACAAAAGCCTGGTACTGTCTCTGATCTGCACAGACACTTATTCCTTCAACGTGAACACAAATCCAATGGCCGTCCAGCAATCCATTCCTAAGATTGGGAACCATTCACAGTAAAGCTGATTTACACGATGTTCATAGAGGAATTTAAGCTCTAACTGGAACCTCTATGAGCAGTGCAGTCATTTTTGAGAACAAAAATATTACAGCAAGCAACTCTGGTCTAAAGGTACTGCCACACTAAACAATCCCGCTAGCGATCACGATAACGACGCATACTAATGCGATCGCTAGCGGGATTGTTTCTATATCGCTAAATGCGGCCACATTTAGCGATATAGTTAACGACGCTATCGCCGTTAGCGATCTTCTTAACGACTTTAGCGGTACAAAAGTACCGCTAAATCGCTAAGAAAAGGTGCCACACTAGCGATATATACTTACCCAGCGGGAGCGCCGACGATAAAATAGGGTCCGGAGCGATTCCAGCGACGAGCGAGATCACAGCAGGAAGCTCGTCGCTGGCAGCTGCCGCACTGAACAACATCGCTAACGGGATCGCTAAATAGTGACGTTTTTTAGCGATCCCGTTAGCGATATTGTTCAGTGTGGCATACCCTTAACAGTTAATACAATGGAAACCACAATGGAACCCCATCCGACCACACTGTATGCCAATAGGGTCTGCCGGGTGCCATATGTATCAGTCATATACCAGATCCAGCACATCTTACGTTGTGAGTGGCAGCAGCAATGCAGATGTGAACAGTGCCTTAAAAGGGATTTTGTGGCATATGAACAAACAAATTCTATAGTCAGTGTTTCAAGGCTGATACCTGCATCTTGTGGGTGAGGAGTATGACACCTTTCTATTCTCTCCACCAACTCTGGGATTCGTTGATTATACTTTTCAACAATAGAAATTTTGGCTTCAAGCTCTCGATCTTCAGCATTTAATGCATACTCCTTTAATGCTGGAAACCCCCTTTTTTTCCATGTCGCAATGAATCGGTCTTTAATATACAAGTGTTCTATTGTCAAGAGAAAGGAAAATAATGACTTCAGAAAAGAAAAATGTTCTGCTAAGGCCTCATTCAGACATCCGTGTTCCACATGCGCTAGCCAGGATTTTCTTGGAAGGAACATGTACCCACTATAGTGTAATTTTTGCAGACCATTTGTCCGTGCCATAATGACCGAGACATGTATTGGTACTTTTCATCCTAGATATTGGATAACTACTGATAAGTCTATGGGTCTGTGAAAATCAGGACAGCTCAAAAGTGGCATCAGTGTGTAATCCATGTGCTGTCCAGGATTAAAATTCCAAAGGAAATTATATAATTTATTTATCAATATGTGAAAATTACTGATGAAACCCTGACGGCACTCAGATCCAATACACTGGCGATGCTCATCTGAATGAGGCCTGAGTATTGCAGTGCAAATGCTGCTTCTAGATATTACATTATTTGGGACATTAAAGAAAAAAACTAAAACAGATGAAGAAACTTACTTTTCTGCCTCTCAAGTTCAGGTTGAAGTAATACCCAAATATCAAAAATTTTTCTCAGTCCAAAGCCTTCTGGTCCCTGAAATAAAAATTGTAAAGTAGAAACTGGATACTTTTATCTTAAATCAGTCAGCATAACCAATCCAGCCCCTCCAAACTATATGAACATGTAGCACTTTCAAAGACAAGTCCAGCAATACCTTTACATGGCCAGTCTGTTCCTCCTTTTCGGAGACAGAATTGATATGCAAATGAGGCTGAAGAGCTATTTGCAGATCAGAAGCCTCTGTCACTCCAGATCTATTCTCCTCCCAGCGCTACCGCCCCTGCTTGACTGACACACTCTAATCCTTTGCCTGAACTCACACAGAACAGTCTGTCAAGCAGGAGGTGGCACTGGCAAGAGAAAAGAGTTGGAGTGATGGAAGCATCAGATCTACAAATAGCTCTTCAAGTTCATTTCTCAGTAACGGGGTAACAGAATGGCCATGTAAAGGTGTTAATGGACTTGGCTTTGAAAGTGCTACATGTGCATATAAATAGTTTGGGGACTGAAATTCTGCTGTCAGATTCCCTTAACTTTTTCCCTAGTCACTTTGCCATTTCAAACATGATTACACTATCAAAGGTTATATAAGTGATGCAGTAATTCAGAAGTAAAAATGGCAGGCTCCACTACTACTAGAAATAACAGTTATAAACCATAACAGAAAAAGTAGATACACAATGCTCAAAAAAATAAAGGGAATTCTTAAACAACAGAATTAACTCCCAAGTAAATCAAACTTCTGTGAAATCAAACTGTTCATTTAGGAAGCAACACTGATTGACAATCAATTTCACATGCTGTTGTGCAAATGGAATAGACAACAGATGGAAATTATTGGCAATTATCAAGACACACTCAATAAAGGAGTGGTTCTGCATGTGGGGACCACAGACCACATCTCAGTACCAATGCTTTCTGGCTGATGTTTTGGTCACTTTTGAATGTTGGTTGTGCTTTCACACTTGTGGTAGCATGAGACGGACTCTACAACCCACACAAGTAGCTCAGGTAGTGCAGCTCATCCAGGATGGCACATCAATGCGAGCTGTGGCAAGAAGGTTTGCTGTGTCTGTCAGCGTAGTGTTCAGAGGCTGGAGGCGCTACCAGGAGACAGGCCAGTACACCAGGAGATGTGGAGGGGGGCGTAGGAGGGCAACAACCCAGCAGCAGGACCGCTACCTCCGCCTTTGTGCAAGGAGGAACAGGAGGAGCACTGCCAGAGCTCTGCAAAATGACCTCCAGCAGGCCACAAATGTGCATGTGTCTGCACAAACAGATGGAAACCGACTCCATGAGAATGGTCTGAGTGCCCGACGTCCACAGATGGGGGTTCTGCTCACAGCCCAACACAGTGCAGGACGCTTGGCATTTGCCACAGAACACCAGGATTGGCAAATTCGCCACTGGTGCCCTGTGCTCTTCACAGATGAAAGCAGGTTCACACTGAGCACATGTGACAGCCGTGACAGTCTGGAGAAGCCGTGGAAAGCAATCTGCTGCCTGCAACATCCTTCAGCATGACTGGTTTGGCAGTGGGTCAGTAATGGTGTGGGGTGGCATTTCTTTGGAGGGCCGCACGGCCATCCATGTGCTTGCCAGAGGTAGCCTGACTGCCATTAGGTACCGAGATGAGATCCTCAGACCCCTTGTGAGAACATATGCTGGTGCAGTTGGTCCTGGGTTCCTCCTAATGCAGGACAATGCCAGACCTCATGTGGCTGGAGTGTGTCGGCAGTTCCTACAAGAAGAAGGCATTGAAGCTATGGACTGGCCCGCCCGTTCCCCAGACCTGAATCCGACTTAGCCCATCTGGGACATCATGTCTCGCTTAATCCACCAACGTCACTATGCCCCACAGGCTGTCTAGGAGTTGGCGGATGCTTTAGTCCAGGTCTGGGAGGAGAGCCCTCAGGAGACCATTTGCAGCCTCATCAGGAGTATGCCCAGGCATTGTAGGGAGGTTATACAGGCATGTGGAGGCCACACATACTACTGAACATCATTTTGACTTGTTTTAAGGACATTACATTCCACTTTCATTTTGTGGGTGACTCCAAATCCAGGCCTCCATTGGTTAATAAATTTGATTGCCATTGATGATTTTTGTGTGATTTTGTTGTCAGCACATTCAGCTTTGTACAGAACAAAGTATTCAATGAGAATATTTCATTCATTCAGATCTAGGATGTATTATTTGAGTGTTCCCTTTATTTTTTCAGCAGTGTATATATCCAATATGACAAGCCTTGTTATGGGTTTATTGTTGCCATTTGTGTCTGTGGAAGGGCAATGTTAGTGTACAAACATTTACATTTTGCAGGTTAAATCCGCGCATTTTGTATAGAATAAAAACAGTCAAGAATATTGTTAAATGCCTAATGTTGCTTGTGCTCCAGAGAAGTTTCTCTTAGTCTACTACGAGTATAAAACTATACTGTAAGGGAACCTGCAACTACAGGCAGCTACAATCAGACCATGATAGAGCGATGGCAGCCAGGTAGATATTTCTCTGAAATGCTGCAGTGTTTCACAGAAAACAGTTTGAGAAGCCAGACAGGGATGGGGAGAGACCCGACTAGTTCGGTGCGGCCCCAATCAGGCTCCAACTGATTGACAGGTCTCAATCTATATACATATGGGAGAGACCTAGCAATCACCTGGATTGGTATGCGGAGGTGGAGGAAAGAGCAGCCAACAGCCAACCTGGACTAGTCAGGTCTCTACTTATCCTCCCTGGCCAGCTCCTCATACTGTGTTTTTTCTGAAATGCCGCAAAATTTCAGAGAAAGACAAACGTGTCTGCAATCATACAGGCAGGCTCGGACTTATGCTGCCCGAGTTTTGGGGAGAATTAGTCTAAGTCTAGGTTTCCTTTAATAAGGGCCAATTCATCAAACAGTTTGCACCAGACATCTGGTGTAAAACTGTTTGACAAGTCAAAGTGTTGGGACTTTTGACATTTTTATTGTACAAGTCCAGGCAGCACAACTTCTAGAGAGCACAAACAGAGCTAGGGTGCAAGTTCCAGTAGAGCCGACCGCTTGTTCAGTAAGCTTCAGAACGTGAAGAAGTAAGAACAGCACTGTGAAATAAGCAGGTTTGCCTCAAAACATATTTATTGCATTTTTTTTTTGAGATTCAAAACGACACATCACATTTACGAATATTTTTCATTGTGTGTGCAATGTTTCAAGTCACAGACCTTTGGTCAGTCAACAGTGAGCTTGGGAGGGGGGCACACATCACAAGATCATAAAACAAGTAATCGCCTATCCACAGGATAGGTAGTAACTTGATGTTCGGTGGTGTCCCACCGATGTGACCCGCACTGACAGGCAGATCGTGGAAATACTATACCAATAACAAAATGGTGTGGCAGGTCAGACGCCCAACCACCACTCCATTCATTCTTTAAGGGGCTGCTGGAAAAAGTATTCAACAGCTCCATAGAGAATCAATTTAACGGAGGTCACACGTGCATTACCGCTCCATTCTGACGAGGATAAAAGTTCCTCTTTCTACTGATTGGTGTGGGTCCAAGCGGTCAAACCTCTCAGCAATCATCAAGTTATCACCTATCTGGGAGAAGACAAGCTGTCACTCCCATTAAAAGCCATGTACTGTACCTTATGAGTTCAAGTGAACAAGTGCAAAAATGTAATGCCCAATTACCCATATTAACAAATGGCATATGTTAACTACTGCTCGTAAACAAGCACAATTATGTGGACCTAGGATTAAATATATTACCTGCTCTGTATAGACACTGAATAATAACGAGAGATATGAGCTCAGAATCCCACCACTGCTGTAAAAAATGGATTACCCCATGAGCATATGAGCAAGTACATTCCCGACAGCTTAGCTGGCTGTGTATAGGGACTGAGAGAACTTGGTGTGACCAATACCTGATGCAAAAATAGGCTGCAACCATATATACATATATAAACTGGAAAAAAAAGCAATCAAGTTTTAAAGTCTAGCTGAAATATTTATAAAAATAAAATAATTAGAAGGCGATCTCACTGCTTACCCCTATAATGTGGATCAGTGAAGGATTTTCTCCATCGGTAACACTGACAGCCTGGTCAAACACAAAGGCATTGGTTCTAGATAGGATGGCAACCTTCGATTTGAAGCACTCACGAACAGTACCTTCAGTACAAAAAACATGCAAGATTGTCAGAATAGTAGTATAACATGACTGAAATGTAGTTGTAAAACAATAAAGTCTCATCTATCGATAAGAAACAATGGTGGTATGGGAAACAAAGCCAGTATGATAAAGAGCATTGTCTTGTCTCACTTGTAAGCTGGCCATACATATTCGATAGCTGTGGGACAAATGATGCTTCTGCCAATCAACCCATATGGTCAACAGTCATCATCTGGCAGCTTATCTCCGCGAGAACAGTAGTGCAAAATCAGACATGACCGATTGGCTTCTCTCCTAACCATCAGTCGGCCGGCGCTCCATACACCCAAGACCGTTGGTCGAACCAGTTGATATTAGCAGGTTCAGCCAACCGTAGTCTAATGTGTATGGGAACCTTTAAGCATTTTAAAAAATACATTGCAGGTATTGAGAAACAACAGAACCCACCATCGGATGCTGCCTACTGCACCCACTGATCAGTGCCCTATAGTCCAGCTTGTGGCTTCTAATATTTACAAGTTAATAACATTCACCATCACCCCGATAAGCTGAGAGGGACTATCTTTACAACAAAGGGGGCATAGATGCAGTCACATGGTGTCTGTTCAATAATCTGGTGGACATAATTAGGCAGTACACCAACATTAGAAGCAACCTCTGACATGTTAATGTGCTTTGAAACATCTAAAAATAAAATCACAGAATTTTTGAGACTACATGAAAGGGGTTGCTCACTACTTTTACAATGCTAAACTATTCTTAGGATAGGACTGGCTAGAGTTTGATATTTATCACCCCTATCAATCAGCTGTTACCTGGCAGTGACCAGATGGAAACATTGTATGGAGTGAGACACCACAGCTCTGCCATCCTTAATGGCTGAAATAGGATCGGATCTGCAGCACCCGCAGCAGCCACTACACGGTGTACAGAGCCGTGGCATTCTGCCCCATACAGTGTTCACATCTGGCTGCTGCTGAGCGATAACAGCTGATCGTGGGGCTGACAGGTATAGGACCCCACCAATGCCATCCTAAGGATTGGTCACCATTAGAAAAATATCAGACAACCTTTTTAGGCATTCTGTCAAAAATATTTACTATGGATGTCAATGTCAAATTAAACCAGAAAACTATGTGCAAGGTGGATGTAGGTGCAAATGATATGTAAAAGTAGTCAGTCAAAGCAGTTTAATACAGAAACCATCACATTCTTACTTAATATTATTCTGACAGTATTGTTGAGGATACCAGATCAACCAATAAGACTCTATAGGACAGGTATGATAGAACTGATTATTGTGTATTTTGTGATTTATAATGGAAAAGCACATGCGGCACTGTTCAGGGCAGGTGTAGGCTCCATCTGCAGAACGCATGCATCTCTATTTACTTCTGTAAGTTCTAAGACAATGCTTGGAATTTGATGTCAGGTCAGCATGGTCGATCGGGCACTGCCAGTGTCCATCATGCAATGGAGGTCACCGAACCATGGTTTCAGTTTATGGCCGAAACCCTAACACAGATATTAGCAGAAACGCTTCTTTTTTTATTGATCAAATCTTGAATCCACAATCTACTGAAGGAATATTGTTTGAAAAGCACTGAAATACTAATGCGATATCGGACTGCTCACCTCCTTGGTTTCCGCCAACTAAAGCTTTGTGTCGAATGTGCTTACAAGCATCAAGTATGGTAGCACCAATGTAAGCTATTTCTGCACCAAACCGGAAACTCTAAAATACAAATTAGAGTAAACATCTAGATTGAATTCTGATCATTTAGTAAATCCAGAACAAAGATGCATTGTATTCAGCTTTCAGCCTGGTCACCCCCATATCTGCCACATAAGTGAAGAAGACTGCTCCCAGACATGAGCAGTAGCCCGAGAGCCATCCTAACCAGCTGCTCTCAGCACTTCGCTACTACAGCTTGCTCTACAACAGTTATCTCGTGATGTAATTCTAGAGAAACTAGGGCAGACTTGTAAGTAAGCACTTGTCCTTTTGTATAATGCCGCATTTTCTTTCTGTTATCAACCATCAGGGATAAATAACTATTCGCTGTCAGCAGTCACGTGACATGCAGCCAGCAGTTACTTGTCTCAGGTCCCCCCATACAGCTCAGATAGCTGTCGGCTGAAACTTGGTTTAGGCAATTATTCGGTTGGCAGCCATCTTGCCCGGCTCTCCCATATAAAATCATGTGTTCTGGACATGATGGCCATAGCAGACATGTCTGGCAGCGGATTATCATTTGAGAGCAAAAGAATCATAAGTCTAAACTGAGACATGCTGGATCCTTGTCTTCCAGGACAATCATGTGTCCAGGTGCGCATATACAAAGTACCTGCAGAACCAATCGCCATTGCCTTGACAGTCAACATAAGTCTAATAAGTATGGGGGCCTTAAATCCCCTGTGACTGCAAGCCGGAGTCACACTTGCGAGTGTGATGCGATAAACTCCTGCGAGTCTCTCGCATCAACACCCCGCACTGCCGCCGGCACTCTGACCGGAGCGTGCGGCTGCATAGAAATACATCAGAGTGCCGGCGGCAGTGCCAGGTATTGATGCGAGAAACTTGTGCGAGTTTCTCACATCACACTCGCAGTTGTGACACCGGCCTAATCAGGAGGAACGCACCAGCATGACAAAAAGTTCAATGTGGGCCCTTAAGCCGAATCCACACATCGTTTTTTTTCACGATCACAGTAAAGACCGCGAAGCATGGCCTGGCCACAGGTCTACTGACAAGAACTTAAGAGCCTCATATGCCACAGATTATGGCACACGGATGTGTGAATGCAGACACTCACTGTAGTCGGGCAATCATACTAGATCTTGTTGTTATTGCTGTTGATATGACCGAGAGACCCTTGCCTCCCTCTCTGTTCACCCCCTACACGTAACATTAAATTAGGTACAGCGTTGTCACAGAGTAGAGGGGGACGGCAGAACAGTATGAAGGTAGATTTCAATGGGGCGATGGGATGGGAGCGTGGAGCACATAAATACACTGACCTGTGTGAGGTAGAAGACGTGAGTGTGGGGCACCTCACAAAGAGCATTTACAGCACCACGGAACGTATAGATCTGCTGGTGAGGATCTCCAACAAATATTTTCCCACATTTTTGGGTGAGGACAATCTTCATAATAGCTAACAAAAAATAAAAAATTTACTTCAATATATACCACATAAATGTCAGGAGACCAAAATCGGTGGTGTCCTTAACCTGGGACCACAACTGATCAGCTTCTGTACATGGAGATAGTACTCTACTTACAAGGTGTACAGTCTTGAGCTTCATCTACAAATATAGCATCGTAAGAGGAGAGATTTGGCCTGCGGAGCTGCCAGAGCTTTAGATAACCTGTAAGATGACAGAAACAAAAGCAGAATGAAGAATTAGAGGCGCTGTCGGACTTTCTGAAGCAGGAGCACATCTCTGCTTCCGCTTGCGGGGGGCAGTGAGCTTCTGATTGACAGATCAGACCAGCGGAATATAAGCCCTTCTGAGCTAGACTGGGTGCTTTTTGATGCTGAAAGCAAAGGCTTTATCTCTGCAGCATGGAAGGAGCGTAGTTGCACTGAAGCTGGCAGAATAGGGAGCCAACAGTTCACTTCACCTATCCCAGCCAGCTTGAGTGCAGTGCTTACAAGCTCTATTGGAAAGAGCTTGTAAACTAGCATTGGCGGACAAATATGTGCAGTATAAAAAATTTAAAATCACTACTTTTCTGATTATACAAGATTTTTAAACAACAAGCAAATTGTAAAGTTGCTCAATTTTACAGCATTTTGCATTTTACCAATTTAACATTATGAGACTAATCTTTTATTTTAAAAAAAAAGCCCTGCTAAAAAATAATATTCCCAGAGTATGCCTGCCTTCAATGCTTTTGCAACCTCAATCTTTGTAGCTTATATTGGGTTTCTTATATAAACAAGATACCCTTGAAATCAGAAGTTACTAAGAATAGAATTTTACATAAAATCCCATTCATCACAGTATGGCTTCCAGCATTCAAGGACATTTTACACATTTCACATAGTAAAAATGTAAGCGGTTTTATATATGGCATAAAATGATCTACAAACTCCAGCAGCTCAATGAAAAAGGTGATGGACATGTTTTATAAAAATGGAGGAATGGGCCTAATGCTATTCTATGAGAACCCCCCCCCACCAAAAAACCTTACCATCATGGGTCATTTTGTAAGCGTATTCACGAGTTTCTTCAAGGCTTTGCATTTTTCCCCAAATTTTTTCTGCTTCTCTCACAGCAAACTATAAAGTTAGAAAAATAAAGTTCAGGTGTAACATAGCTTATCAGAGAACCTAATTTGGAAAAAATTAGCATATGCAAATTGTCTTTAATTACAGTGTACCTGTCATTTAAGGCATCTTTTCAGAATAGGCGGTCATGTGTGTGTACATGAGAAATAACACTATTTCTGGTCATTGTATGACTTGTATTCTGCAGTTTTCTGCAGACTTAGCGGCCAGAGACTGGCTGCCGTGTCATCCATACACCATAGATAGAGACACTATCTACAAGTCTTTAAGCTCAAATCTTCCTATCCTCTCACGCACTCTAAAGACCATGGGGGAGATTTACAGGCTAAACTGCACCAGAGTCAGAATTCTAGTGCGCATGCCAGTCCACATTAATTTGAGGGTTTTAGACACTTTCCTCTTCACTAAACACTTTTGTGTGTCGATAAGTGGATTTGTAAAATATTCCAAATGTAGTGCTAGCACATAACAGCTTTTTGGTGCAAAAACATTGAAAAAGAAAGCAAATCAAGAGATAATATGTGCATCAAATGTTTTGCTCATTTGTAGGACAGCTAGTCTACAGTTCTGGCAAAAATTAAGAGACCACTGCAAAATGTTTAGTTTGTCTGATTTTTCTCTTTATAGGTATATTTTTGAGTAAAATGTAAATTGTTCTTTTAGTCTATGAATGTGGTTTTGAGTACCTTGAGGGGTGCAGTTTTTATAATGGTGTCACTTTTGGGTATTTTCTGCCTCAAAGTGACTTTAAATGTGAGGTGGTCCCTAAAAAAAATGGTTTTGTAAATTTTGCTGTAAAAATGAGATATCGCTGGTCAACTTTTAACCCTTATAACTTCCTAACAAAAAAAAATTTTGTTTCCAAAATTGTGCTGATGTAAAGTAGACATGTGGTGAAAAAAAATCCAAACTTTGTTAAAAAAAAAAAAAAAAAAAAAATAGTGCCATATTCAGATACCCGTAGCGTCTCCATTTTTCGTGATCTCGGGTCGGGTGAAGGCTTATTTTTTGCGCACCGAGCTGACGTTCTTAACGATACCATTTAGGTGCAGATATGCTCTTTTGATCGCCAGTTATTGCCTTTTAATGCAATGTTGCGGCGACCAAAAAAAAACGTAATTCTGGTGTTTTGACTTTTTTCCTCGCTACGCCATTTAGCGATCAGGTTAATTATTTTTTTTTACTGATAGATAGGGCGATTCTGAATGCGAATATACCAAATATGAGTATGTTTGATTTTTTTAATGTTTTATTTTGAAAGGGGCGAAAGGGGGGTGATTTGAACTTTTATATTTTTTTTTTTTTTTTTAATATTTTTAAAAACTTTTTTTTTTTTTTTTTTTTTAAATTTTGGCATGCTTCAATAGTCTCTATGGGAGACTAGAAGCTGCCATAACCGGATCGGCTCTGCTACATACAGGCGATCTGTTCAGATCACCTTTATGTAGAAGAATTACTCACTTGCTGAGGCGCTCACAGCAAGCCGGCAGTGACAATCATAGAGGTCTCCACGAGACATCTGGTTGTCATGCCAATCCATTGGTGACCCGCGATCACGTGACAGGGGTCACCAATGGGCGAATTTCCGACGCGATTGCCGGAAGAGCTTGTAAAATGCTGCTGTCTGCGTTTGACAGCGGCATTTAACGGATTAATAGCTGCGGGTGGACCACGATTCCACCCGCGGCTGTTAGTGGCACATGTCAGCTGTTCAAAACAGCTGACACATGCCAGGAAAGATGTGGGCTCACCGCCGAAGCCCACATCAAAGGGAAGGTGTCCGACATCGGCGAAAAGCGGTTAAGGAACAAATAATAAAAAATGAGACCACAACCGGATGAAAAGGGTTAGAAAGATCTGAGCAAATAAACAATCATAAATTTTAATAATCAGTTATACAGTAATTAATTAACAAAGGCATAAATATCATGTAAGCAGTGCACATTGCTGGTCACACATACACGTGATGCATTAGGTAACACCACTTGTTCAGGGGGTCGCTTTTCCTGAAGAAGAGATGGTTTACAAAATGCAAAACATGCGTATGGGCAGTTCTGTGACATAATACATCATAGCGAAGACCAGCAATGTGTACAGTTTACATATTTGTGAATTTGTGGATCGAATACTATATGAATGGAGTCTCATGTGTTATTTAGAATTGTTTGTTTCTTGGTCACGTGTAATAAAATAAGTATTAGCCTACTGATCGACAATATGGTCACTGTATGCCAGTAATAGTAGTACAGTGATTTTTGTTAATAAAATCGGTATGTTGGTATTATTCAATCACTCTGATGGTAATATGTGGCCTAGTCATGGTTGGGTGGTTATGTTCTCATGTATGTGGCATTATTGGTAAATTGGTCTTGATACATTGAGCCTTGTTCAGCAATAGTATTGGGATTTTTTTTTATTTAGTAACTATAAGACTTATTTCAAAGTATGACAGAATATTATTTTACTGATGTATTTTTGTCACATTTTATATTGTATTTGCATTATTTCTTTCATTAGTGGCTAACAAAGTCCTTCAATGTATCTGGCGCCCACTTAACTATGTAAAGTGTGTGTGCGTGTGTGTGTGTGTTTAGACCAGGAGGCTGGTCTAAATGTTGCTCCAGGGCCCATAGAACTCCAGCTACGCAACTACTCCAAGCTATCGACCAAAATAAATGCAACTTGCCCCTACAAATTAATAGTAGCGTTTGCACACTCTTCATTGACCAGTCATCTTTATTGGTACCTGTTGCTGAACTAAAGTCACCAATTCCCTTTCTCCCCGGTTATTTTTACACCATATAGGAACATGGTCTCTTTCAATATTTTCTTCGGCAGAAGCGAGATAATTCTCCAGTGTTTTAACAACAAGTTTGGCTCTAATAAAACCCGCTTCTCCTTCAGGAAGGACAAAGTTTACTGTATATGAAGTAAGCTTCGAGGGGTTCAGCTTCTTCCTTTGCTGATACCTGTATACAAATTAAAAAAAAATAAATCACATTTACCTTTACGAAAATATTAATATTTTCATCAGTAAATTTACCCCCCTCGTGTTACATTGTAATTTATGCTCAAGGTATAATTAGGTAGATCTGATTTGAATTTATGAAAATAAGATGGAAAAAATTTAGACTTGAGAGTCCTCAGTGGTTGATACCTTTTAATGGCTAACTGAAAAGATGGTAACAAATTGCAAGCTTTCAAGACTACTCAGGTCTCTTCATCAGGCTCAACTAATACAAAATCTGAAAAATCACATATTTATACACAACACAGCACAGAAACAATGCAATTGGTAAGACAAGTGATGTAAAGCAGAAGAGATAGTTCTATCTCCCATATTGACAGTTCTGCTTTACCTCACTTGTCTTATCTATTGCATTGTTTCTGTGCTGTGTGGTGTATAAATATGTGATTCTTCAGATTTTGTATTAGTCTAGCCTGATGAAGAGACCTGAGTAGTCTCGAAAGCTTGCAATTTGTTACCATCTTTTCAGTTAGGCTGGAGTCACACACAACGTCTAAAAAATCGGACCGTTTTAGTCGGTCGATTATCGGACCAAAATGTAAAGAACAGACATCCGTCTGGCATCCGATTTTCCTGGAAAGATGCGATTTAGTCGCATCTGACCATAGTTGTAACATCCGATTTACATCTGACTTGCGAGAATTTCTCGCAGGCTTGCAAAACTGACATATAGTGAATCCAAAAGAATAGTATTTAAATCACAAAAGAAAGAATAGATATATACACATAGAACACATATATATATATATATATATATATATATATATATATATATACACACACACACACACATACATGTCATTGTGACATGTATATATATGTATATATATATATATATATATATATATATATATATATTTTTTTAGTTCATAGACTTCTACATACTGTAATAGCCGCTAATTCAATTGCCGGCTTTTGTGAAAGTACAGACCCAACATGAAATGACACATGGTTTACATACAGTTAACCATGTCATTTCATGTATTTTTATATATGGTTTAAACTTACAATTACATGAGTGTATGTGTGCAAAATTGCAGACATGTAGGGGTTAATTAAAGGTATAAATTCATTGGAAAAAAATGCGTGGGCTCCCGCTGTATTTTCTCCCCCAGACAGACAAAGCCAGCGAGTGGGGGCAGATAATAATAGCCTAGGGAGGGTACATTTTTTTTGTGCCCCCCCCCCGGCTACTAACATCTGCCCCCAGACACCCAGAAAAGGCAAATCTCTAATTAGATTAGCCCTTTCTGGCACTTTGCCCGTCTATTCCTATTGCCCTGTAGCGGTGGCAAATGGGTTAATAAGGGGTTAAAGCCACCTTGCAATTGAAAGGTCACTTTAAGCCAGGTTAATAATTGAGAGCTGTCAATTAGACAACTATCAATTATTAATCCTATTGAAGTAAATTAAAAAAAACACACACACTTTAACAATAAATAATTTTAATGAAATAAAAACACATTTTTTTGACCATCTTTTATTTAACTCTTAATCCCTGCAAAGCTTTTGATCTCCTATAATAAAGAAAAAATAATAAAACAACATTATTCTTACCTATCCGGCGATCTGTCACGTCCCACGTTGTAATCCTTCACAAAGGGTTAACTAGCTTTCAGCCAAGCAGCGCAAGTAATGCTGCCTGCTCAGCTGAAAGCTCCTGAATGAATAACTTCCTCTCCCGGCGACAGGAGAGGAAGTGATTAGTGTGTGAAGCTTAATTGATTGCGTCCCACTTGGGTGACCTGACCTGAAGTGAAAGTGGAAATAAATCAATTAAGCTCCACTCATTAATTACTTCCTCTCCTTTCGCCGGGAGAGGAACTGATTCATTCAGGGGGTAACAGCTCAGCAGGCAGCATTAGCTCCCTGCTAGCTGTAACCTGTTAACCCTTTCTGATGGATTACAGCGTGGGACCTGACTGTGCATCGGATAGGTAAGAATAACTTTGGTTTTTTATTTTATTTTTATTACAGGAAATGGTTTTAGCAGGAAAATAAAATATGGTCAAAAACTGTTTGATTATTTCATTAAACTTCTTTTTTATTAAAGTGTGTGTGTTTGATTTTTCTTTCATACAATAGGATTAACCCTTCACCCCCAAGGGTGGTTTGCACGTTAATGACCGGGCCAATTTTTACAATTCTGACCACTGTCTCTTTATGAGGTTATAACTCTGGAACGCTTCAACGGATCTTCGCGATTCTGAGACTGTTTTCTCGTGACATATTGTACTTTATGTTAGTGGTAAAATTTGTTCCATATAACTTGCGTTTATTTATGAAAAAAACGCAAATATGGTGAAAATTTGGAAAATTTAGCAATTTTCAAACTTTGAAATTTTATTCCCTTAAAACAGAGAAATATGTCACAGAAAATAGTTAACAAATAACATTTCCCACATGTCTACTTTACATCAGCACAATTTTGGAACCAAAATTTTTTTTTGTTACGAAGTTATAAGGGTTAAAAGTTGACCAGCGATTTCTCATTTTTACATCAAAATGTGCAAAGCCATTTTTTTTAGGGACCACCTCATATTTGAAGTCACTTTGAGGGGTGTATATAGCAGAAAATACCCAAAAGTGACACCATTGTAAAAACTACACCCCTCAAGGTACTCAAAACCACATTCAAAAAGTTTATTAACCCTTCAGGTGCTTCACAGGAGCTGAAGCAACGTGGAAGGAAAAAATGAACATTTTACTTTTTAGTCACAAAAATGATCTTTTACAAACATTTTTTTTTATATTCACAAGGGAAAAAGGAGAAAATGGACCGATAAAGTTGTTGTGCAATTTCTCCTGAGTACGCCGATACCCCATATGTGAGGGAAAACCACTGTTTGGGCGCACGGCAGGGCTCGGAATGGAAGGAGCGCAGTTTGACTTTTCCAAACCAAAATTGGCTGGAATTGAGAACGGACGCCATGTCGCGTTTGGAGAGGCCCTGATATGCCTAAACAGTGGAAACCCCCCACATGTGACCCCATTTTGGAAACTAGACCCCCTAAGGAACTTATCTAGATGTGTGGTGAGCACTTTGAACCCTCAAGTGCTTCACGCAAGTTTATAATGTAGAGTCGTGAAAAAAAAAAAACATTTTTTCAACAAGCATGATGTTTTAGTCCCCAATTTTTTATTTTCCCAAGGGTAAAGAGAAAATTGGACCACAAAAGTTGTTGTCCAACTTGTCCTGAGTACGCTGATACCCCATATGTGGGGGGGAACCACTGTTTGGGCGCACGGAAGGGCTCGAAAGGGAAGGAGCGCCGTTTGACTTTTCCAAACCAAAATTGGCTGGAATTGTGAACGAACGCCATGTCGCGTTTGGAGGGCCCCAGATGTGCCTAAACAGTGGAAACCCCCCACATGTGACCCCATTTTGGAAACTAGACCCCCTAAGGAACTTATCTAGATGTGTGGTGAGCACTTTGAACCCCCAAATGCTTCACGCAAGTTTGTAATGTAGAGCCGTGAAGAAAAAAAATATTTTTTCCACAAGCAGATGTTTTAGTCCCCAATTTTTTATTTTCCCAAGGGTAAGAGGAGAAATTGGATCACAAAAGTTGTTGTCCAACTTGTCCTGAGTACGCTGATACCCCATATGTGGGGGGGAACCACTGTTTGGGCGCACGGCAGGGCTCGAAAGGGAAGGAGCACCGTTTGACTTTTCCAAACCAAAATTGGCTGGAATTGCGAACGAACGCCATGTCGCATTTGGAGGGCCCCTGATGTGCCTAAACAGTGGAAACCCCCCACATGTGACCCCATTTTGGAAACTAGACCCCTAAGGAACTTACCTAGATGTTTGGTGAGCACTTTGAACCCCAAGTGCTTCACGCAAGTTTGTAATGTAGAGCCGTGAAGAAAAAAAAATCATATTTTTTCCACAAGCATGACGTTTTAGTCCCCAATTTTTTATTTTCCCAAGGGTAAGAGGAGAAATTGGACCACAAAAGTTGTTGTCCAACTTGTCCTGAGTACGCTGATACCCCATATGTGGGGGGGAACCACTGTTTGGGCGCACGGCAGGGCTCGAAAGGGAAGGAGCGCCGTTTGACTTTTCCAAACCAAAATTGGCTGGAATTGGGAACGAACGCCATGTCGCGTTTGGAGGGCCCCTGATGTGCCTAAACAGTGGAAACCCCCCACATGTGACCCCATTTTGGAAACTAGACCCCTAAGGAACTTATCTAGGTGTGTGGTGAGCACTTTGAACCCCCAAGTGCTTCACGCAAGTTTGTAATGTAGAGCCGTGAAGAAAAAAAAGTCATATTTTTTCCACAAGCATGATGTTTTAGTCCCAATTTTTTATTTTCCCAAGGGTAAGAGGAGAAATTGGAAAACAAAAGTTGTTGTCCAACTTGTTCTGAATACGCTGATACCCCATATGTGGGGGGGAACCACTGTTTGGGCGCACGGCAGGGCTCGAAAGGGAAGGAGCGCCGTTTGACTTTTCCCAACCAAAATTGGCTGGAATTGGGAACGAACGCCATGTCGCGTTTGGAGGGCCCCTGATGTGCCTAAACAGTGGAAACCCCCACATGTGACCCCATTTTGGAAACTAGACCCCCTAAGGAACTTACCTAGATGTTTGGTGAGCACTTTGAACTCCCAAGTGCTTCACGCAAGTTTGTAATGTAGAGCGTGAAGAAAAAAAATATTTTTTTTCCACAAGCATGACGTTTTAGTCCTCAATTTTTTATTTTCCCAAGGGTAAGAGGAGAAATTGGACCACAACAGTTGTTGTCCAATTTGTCCTGAGTACGCTGATACCCCATATGTGGGGGGGAACCACTGTTTGGGCGCACGGCAGGGCTCGAAGGGAAGGAGCGCCGTTTGACTTTTCCAAACCAAAATTGGCTGGAATTGCGAACGAACGCCATGTCGCGTTTGGAGGGCCCCTGATGTGCCTAAACAGTGGAAACACACCACAAGTGACCCCATTTTGGAAACTAGACCCCCTAAGGAACTTATCTAGGTGTGTGGTGAGCACTTTGAACCCCCATGTGTTTCACTAAAGTTTATAATGCCCTGGCGTGAAAAAAAAAATATTTATTTTTTCCCACAAAAGTGATTTTTTTAGTCCCCAATTTTTTATTTTCCCAAGGGTAACAGGAGAAATTGGACCCCAAAAGTTGTTGTCCAATTTGTCCTGAGAACGCTGGTACCCCACATGTGGGAAAAAACTGTTTAGGCACACGTCGGGACTCGGAAGGGAAGTAGTGACGTTTTGGAATGCAGACTTTGATGGAATGGTCTGCGGGCGTCATGTTCCATTTGCAGAGCCCCTGATGTGCCTAAACAGGAAAAAAAAACCACAAGTGACATAATTTTAGAAATTAGACCCCCAAGAAGCTTCTCTAGATGTGCCCCCCTTCTGGAACTAATCTTTCCTGTAAAGTAAATTAGTAGTGCATGGAGGTGTGGTACAATTTGAAGCAATCCTTCATACACAGGCCAGGTTTTTCGGGGCAGGTGTCGCACTGATAAATGGTGTCCTTGCGTATTCCCCTTTTGTAACACACTCGGCACCTTTTTTGCGACTTACCTTTTTTTGCAGTTTGTGGGACCTCCCCCGGGAAATGCTGGCCTGGTACAATACGAGCACCTTCAGTTCCGGAAGTACTGGGGCCCTCTCCTTCCTGAGCGCCAAACATCAGGGCCTTGATCACTACCTCCTGGAACTGAAGGTACGACGTATTGGTATGGCGTGCACATCGTGACAGCAGGAAAGCGTTGAGCATTGCCATTTGGACGATGTGCACGGACAGCTTCTTGTACCACACCTTGGCCTTTCTCAAAGCACTGTATGGTTGGAGGAGTTGATCAGAGAGATCAACACCCCCCATGTATTTGTTGTACCCAAGTACACAGTCCGGTTTGCGGACCTGTGTAGAGGTACCCCGTACAGTGCTGAGGGCGCTGCCATCACCGTGTATGGTGGTCAAGAGAAGGACATCCCTCTTGTCCTTGTACTTGACCACCAGAAGGTGGTCGCTACATTGGGCTCTGCTCTCACCCTTTCTGAGCATCTGCCCAAGCAGCGTCTTCGGGAGGCCCTTCTGATTTTTGCGGACGGTACCGCAGGCTGCGGTACCACGCGCAAAGAGGGATTTGTGGAGTGGGATGCTGGTATAAAAGTTATCGGTGTAGAGGTGATAACCTTTATCCAGCAGTGGGTGAACCAAATCCCACACAATTTTCCCACTCACTCCCAGGACAGGAGGACACTCAGGGGGTTCAATCCTGGTGTCCTTTCCTTCGTAAACTCTAAAACGGTGAGTGTACCCTGAGGTACTCTCACACAGTTTGTAGAGTTTGATTCCGTACCTTGCCCTCTTGTTGGGCAGGTACTGACGGAATCCGAGCCGTCCCTTAAAATGAACCAAGGACTCATCCATGCAAATGTCCCTTTTGGGCACGTACACTTCAGCAAACTTTTTGTTGAAGTGTTCGATGACCGGCCGAACTTTGAACAGACGGTCAAAGTTGGGGTCATCTCGTGCGGGACACTGTGCATTATCGTTATAATGCAAGAATTTCTGGATGGCCTCAAAACGCGTCCGGGCCATGACCATTCGGAACACTGGAGCGTTATATAAAATATCAACACTCCAATATTGCCGAAGTTCTGGCTTCTTCAAGATCCCCGTGTGAAGGACCAGGCCCCAAAACTGCATCAATTCAACTGCGTCTACAGGAGACCAGTTAGAATATGATGAACGGGGGTTTTGCTCCAAAAATTGACGAGCGTACAAATTTGTTTGCTCCACCATGTGGTTAATAAAATCCTCAGAGAAAAAGACTTTGAAAAAGTCTATTTCTGTGAGGCCAGTGGTGTCAAACCTGATTCTGCCACAAAATCAGGAATCAGTGGCTCGTAATTTTCGGGGGGCGAGGTCCACACGGGATCCGCAGTGGGTTGCGCTGGTTCGGCTTCGGCTTCATCTTCGTCTTCTGGAATGGCGGCAGATGCCTCATCTTCTGTCCTGGGGCGTCTGCGTGGTGGTTCCGCAGGACCCGAGGAGGAAGATGAGGAGGGGGAAGAGGAAGAGGAGGAGGAAGAGGAATCTGAAAAATAAAGAAATGTGGGATCCTCTCCCTCGCTATCAGTGTCGGAGGCAAGAAAAGCGTATGCCTCCTCCAATGAATAGCGCTGTCGGGACGAACGGGACGGGTGGGACATTTTTTTGTAAATGTGGTGCTTGGGTGTACTTTATTGATAACTGTGTATGTGTGGGGGGGGGGATAGTGCTTGGTGTAAACTATACTGAAAAGAAAAATCTAAAAGAAAAAAAAAAATGGGGAGAAAAAAATGCCTGTGAAAAGAAAAGTCTAAAACAGCAGGCCCTAGCTCTGATAAGTGAACTGCGTCACTTATCAAAGTTCGGCGGCTGCTAGATGTGGCGCAAAGGGAGTGGCGCAGGGAGGGGGTGAAAAAAAAAAAAACAGGAAAACAGCCGGCACGAGATCTGATAAGTGAACTGAGTCACTTATCAAAATTCGGCGGCTGCTAAATGTGGAAACGGAGGCGGCGCAAAGGCGGGTGAAAAAAGAAAAAGGAAAAAAAAAAAAAAGAAAATGAAAACAGCCGGTGCGAGCTCTGATAAGTGAACTGTGTCACTTGTCAAAGTTCGGCGGCTGCTAAATGTGGAAACGGAGGCGGCGCAAAGGCGGGTGAAAAAGAAAAAGGAAAAAAAAAAAAAGAAAAGGAAAACAGCCGGTGCGAGCTCTGATAAGTGAACTGTGTCACTTGTCAAGTTCGGCGGCTGCTAAATGTGGAAACGGAGGCGGCGCAAAGGCGGGTGAAAAAGAAAAGAAAAAAAAAAAAAAAAAAGGAAAACAGCCGGTGCGAGCTCTGATAAGTGAACTGTGTCACTTGTCAAAGTTCGGCGGCTGCTAGATGTGGCGCAAAGGGAGTGCCGCAGGGAGGGGGTGAAAAAAAAAAAAAAAAGGAAAACAGCCGGCGCGAGCTCTGATAAGTGAACTGTGTCACTTGTCAAAGTTCGGCGGCTGCTAAATGTGGAAACGGAGGCGGCGCAAAGGCGGGTGAAAAAAGAAAAAGGAAAAAAAAAAAAAAAGAAAAGGAAAACAGCCGGTGCAAGCTCTGATAAGTGAACTGTGTCACTTGTCAAAGCTCGGCGGCTGCTAGATGTGGCGCAAAGGGAGTGGCGCAGGGAGGGGGTGAAAAAAAAAACAGGAAAACAGCCGGCACGAGATCTGATAAGTGAACTGAGTCACTTATCAAAATTCGGCGGCTGCTAGATGTGGAAACGGAGGCGGCGCAAAGGCGGGTGAAAAAAAAAAAAAAAAGGAAAACAGCCGGCGCGAGCTCTGATAAGTGAACTGCGTCACTTATCAAAGTTCGCCGGCTGCAGGGTGTGCGCACGGAGGTGGCGCAAAGGGGGCTGAGAGCACGAGTGTTGATCGGTGAAATGCGTCACCAATCAACGCTCGGCGGCTGGGTGTGCGCACGGAGGCGGCGCAAAGGGGGGGTGAAAAAAAGGAAACCCGCCGGACGCGAGCTCTGATAAGTGAACTGCGTCACTTATCAAAGTTCGCCGGCTGCAGGGTGTGCGCATGGAGGTGGCACAAAGGGGGCTGAGAGCACGAGTGTTGATCGGTGAAATGCGTCACCAATCAACGCTCGGCGGCTGGGTGTGCGCACGGAGGCGGCGCAAAGGGGGGGTGGAGGGGGTAAAAAGAGGGGGAAGGGGGATGGGGAGGGAGGAAGAGAGGGATCAACACTTACGGTTGTAGTCTCTCTTCTTTTTTCTATCTTCTTTCTTCTTTTCTTCTGTCTTCTTTTCTTCTGTCTTCAGCACTACAAGGCCCAGCACAGGAGAGATCTGTTGTATGACCGCTCTGCAGGAATCCTCAGCAAGTGTGAGGACCCCTGCAGAACGGTCACTCACAGGTCAGAGCCAGGTGAGACAGGTCACAGAGCGGTCAATTCGCTTCTGTGACCTGTGATTGGTGGGATCCATCATAACAAGATCCCACCAATCAGAGCTCTCCTGGTTACCCTGGCAACCTGCCCAGGATCGGAGCTCACAGCTCCGATCCTAGGCAGGTCACAGCCAGGGCAGCAGCCAGGTCACAGCGCGGTCACACAGCGATCAGACCGCTGCTGTGCCCTGTGATTGGCGCGATCGACGATTTTATCGATCGCGCCAATCAGCTCCTGCAGGCCCTACAGGGCCTGTCCTGAGCCTCCACAGCCGGATCGGTGCTTTTACAGCACCGATCCAGCCAGGATCGGTGCTATTACAGCACCGATCCGGCAGGTCAGCAGCAAGGCACAGCGCTCCTGCGCCGCGGCTGTGCCTTGCGATTGGCGCGATCGACGATAACATCGATCGCGCCAATCAGCTCCTGCAGGCCCTGCTAGGCCTGTCCTATGTTCCGGCCTAGGATCGGTGCTTTTATAGCACCGATCCAGCAGGAACCGGCAGGGCACAGCGCGGTAATACCGCTTCTGTGCCCTGCGATTGGCGCGATCGATATGATCGGTGATCGCGCCAATCCAGGGGGGTCTGCATAGTGCTAGACCCAGGCCTAGGATCGAGTACATCGGTACTCGATCCTAGCCTGGGATCTCACTGTTTCAGCCCATCTGATTGGCTGAAACAGTGAGAAAGGCTGCGATTGGCTGTTCAGAATTGAACAGCTAATCACAGCGATCGGGAGGCCGGAGAGGGGAGGACGCAGCCCGGGATGCCGACGTCATCTTCCTAGAGGTAAGATGGCGTCGGAATTTTAATGCGATCACCGCGACTTTAGTCGCGATGTCGCATTAAAGGGCATGACGTACTATTCCGTCCATGGGAATTAGGTCCAGGGTCACATGGACGGAATAGTACGTCTGATGGCAGAGAGGGGTTAATAATTGATAGTTGTCTAATTGACAGCTCTCAATTATTAACCTGGCTTAAAGTCACCTTTCAATTGCAAGGTGGCTTTAACCCCTTATTAACCCATTCGCCACCGCTACAGGGCAATGGGAATAGACGGGCAAAGTGCCAGAAAGGGCTAATCTAATTAGAGGGTGTCTGGGGGCAGATGTTAGTAGCCAGGGGGGGCACAAAAAAAATGTACCTTCCCTAGGCTATTATTATCTGCCCCCACTCACTGGCTTTGTCTGTCTGGTGGAGAAAATACAGCGGGAGCCCACGCATTTTTTTTCAACAAATTATACCTTTAATTAACCCCTACGTCTGCAATTTTGCACATATATACTCATGTAATTGTAAGTTTAAACCATATATAAAACTACATGAAATGACATGGTTAACTGTATGTAAACCATGTGTCATTTCACGTCGGGTTCTGTATTTTCGCAAAAGCCGGCAATTGAATTAGCGGCTATTACAGTATGTAGAAGTGGATGAACTATAAATATATGTATATATATATATATACATGTCACAATGACATGTATATATATATATATATATATAGTATTCTATGTGTGTATATGTATTGATTCTATTCTTATTAAGCTGTCAGTGTGATTTTACGGGTTCTGTATTTTCGCAAAAGCCGGCAATTGAATTAGCGGCTATTACAGTATGTAGAAGTGGATGAACTATAAATATATGTATATATATATATATACATACATGTCACAATGACATGTATATATATATATATTTTATATATGTATTCTATGTGTGTATATGTATTGATTCTATTCTTTATTAAGCTGTCAGTGTGATTTTACAGTATAGCCGGGGATGAATTGCCGGCTTTTCTAAAGGACACCGGTGCGATTTAATCGCAAGTCACATGTGCGTCCGTTTGTAATCCGATTTTTCATCGCTCCTACAGACTTGCATTGGCGATAGTCGACCGACAATCGGTGACAATCGCAGCATGCTGCGATGCACTCGGACGTTTAAAACGGACCACAAAAAAATCTGATACTGGGAGCTGCTCCATAGATTAACATAGGTCCGACTGCAATGCGATATTTCATCGCATTGCAGTCGTCCGATTTTGTCGCTAGTGTGACCTCAGCCTTAGCCATTAAAAGGTATCAACCACTGAGGACTCTCAATTCTAAATATTTTTCTATCTACTGGCTAACACAGTACTAAGATATACATCTTTCCTGTATGAAAATAAGATGAGAACTCAAAAAAAAAAAAAAAACAATCACAATTTTCAAAATATTAATTTTTATGCCTTTAAAACAGATCGTACTACTAAACAAAGTAGTTAATTAATGAGATACCATATGTCTACTTTACACCATCATTTTTTAAAACATTTTTTGTTAGGATCTTAGAATTTTTCCTTTTTTCTCAATGAAATTTACAAAACCTATTTATTTATTTATAGACCATGACACATTTAAAATGACTTTGAGGAGCCTAAGTGTGAGAGACCCTCCTAACAAGACTCAATTTTAAAAACTACTTAAAGTTAGTTCACCCTTCAGGTGCTTCATAGGAATTAAAGGGAACCTATCAGCAGGTTTGGCCGATAGGAGTTGCGGCCACTGCCTTTCAGGGCTTATCTACAGCATTCTATAATGCTGTAGAAAAGCCCCCAATTCGACCTGAAAGATAAGAAAAATAAGTTTTATTTTACTCACCTGCGGGGCGGTCCAGTCCGATGGGTGACGCAGGTCCGTGTCCGGCACCTCCCATCTTCTTGTGATGCCGCCCTCCTGCTTGCTTCACAGGCTCCCCGGCATCGTGCTCCTGCGCAGGCGTACTTATCTGCCCTGTTGAGCGTAGAGCAAATTCCTGCAGTGCGCAGGCGTTGAGCCACTCTGACCTTTTCCTCAACAGGGCAGATAAGTACACCTGAGCAGGAGCGCGATGCCGGAGAGCCATAAAGCAAGCATGAGGACGGCATCGCAAGAAGATGGAAGGCGGCGGACCAGGACCTGCAACACCCATCTGTGACCAGACCGGCCCACAGGTGAGTAAAATAAAACTTATTTTTCTTGTCTTGCAGGTCTGATCAGGGGCTTATCTAGAACACTATACAATGCTGTAGATAAGCCCTGAAAGGCAGTGGCCATAACTCATATCAGCCAAACCTGGTGACAGGTTCCCTTAAAAGAAAGTGGAAGGAAAAAAATATAAAGCTTTTTTTTCCACAAAAATGTTATTTTAGCTCCAACTGTTTAATATTCACAAGGGTAGCAGAGGAAATTTCATGGATAATTAATCTAGGAGTATATTGACCAGTTTGGACCCCCACTGGAGCTTTACGAAAGTTTATAACATTGGGATGTGAAAATGAAAATTTTTGTATTTTCCTTGAAAAATTTAGCACCTTCATTTTTCATTTTCACAAGGGAAATTGCAGAATAAATTGTGTTGTTCATTTTCTCCTGTGTATGGCAGTTTGTGGTCAGCAGGGCCAGGATAATGGATAGGCAAGAGTAGGCTGTAGCTTAGGACGTCACCTGGTTTTGTAGAAACCATAGGGAAAAAAAAAATATATATATATCAGCTCACCAGATCTTAAGTAATGGATTACCATGCTGGGTGTGGTTGAACCTCGATGGTGGAAAGATAAAACCTCTCATCGCCCAGCCCCAGCACTATATTATTATTAGCCTTTCATAAACTGAAGCCATGGCGACGGATGTAGGAGTCTGACAGACGGAGCATGCGGGGTCCAAATCGCAATGAGTAAAGAGTTCGGGGCTGCTGCAATAACAATAAGTCTCTGTTCAGGAGAGCATTAGATTATTTGCTCTAAGAGAATTAATTTTCTCTCCAAGAGAAAATTAATTTTGTTTAGGATTCTGCTCAGTAGCAACTGCTTATCTGTAATATTATAGATGACACCCCGGGATGTCATCCAATGATAGAGCAGCAAATAATGATTATATAAAACATAGGCATACAGCACATGTCTCCATCAACATGTTTCACCAAATACTCTGTGTCATCACGGGATGGGACAATGGGAGTCAAGACTTTTTTTTTTGTTCTTTGTACAGAGAGCCATGTCACTTTTTCCACAGTTTTTGGGCTACCAGTAATGTGGACTCTCCCCTATATTTCTATGGACAGATGATAGCCATGATTGGGGCTAGTTTTGGTGCATAGATGGAGCTTTTTATTGGAACCATTTTGGAGCACATAACATTTTGGATTGCTTTTAAAGCTTGGTTCACATGTATCCTGTGCTCTATCTTGTGTTCCTACACCAAAGTTTCTGTGTGAATCTGCAAAAATGAGTATTTAGACAAAACCCCTAAGGCCTCTTTCACACATCCGTGTTGTGCCGTTAGGCACAATCCGTCCAAAACCGGAAAGGACGGATCCGGCGCAGATTTGAAAAAACTGATGCAACGGATAAGGTTTTTTGCCGGATCCGTCCTGAACTTTTCAACCTGGAAATGCTTGTTACGCATGTCCGGACCAAGGAGAGAGAGAGAGAGACCTTGGTTTCCAGAATCCGGATCAGTCTTTTGCCGGAAGAGAGAGAGACCTTGGTTTCCAGAATCCGGACCAGTATTTTGCCGGATTGCAAAAAAGACTGATCCGGCACCATAGACTTGTATTGTTTGCGCCAGCCGGAAGCGCCGCTTCAGGCGCTATCCGGCGGGTGCGGCAGAAAAAAAAAACGTTGCAGTGACCGTTTTGTCCGGGCGCCGGAATGTACATTTCCGCCGTATCCGGAAAAAAACGGACGCAATGCAATGACATCCGGCGCTAATGATTATCAATGACAAAAAAACGCATCCGGCGGTTTAAAAAACCGGATCCGTTTTTTTTCAAAAAGCGCCGGATCGCGCCTGACGGCAAAAAACGGATGTGTGAAAGAGGCCTTACAGAACCATTCACTATGATGCAGCAGATAGTTACTCTGGACTACATCAGGTCAATATCCCAGCAGTACTTTGCTTTTTAGACCACAAAAGGACTACTCTGTTACGATTTGCCTAATTATAGTAAATAGTTTTAACCGAATCCTTTTTTGAGAATTTTACAAAAACACTTTTGCAAAATAATTTTTTTTTGGAGTTGCCATATTTTTTTTCCATTTTAATGCTGACAGAGATGTGTAGAGACTTTTTTTTCTGTGAGAATTTTAAATTTTCATTGGTACCATTTTGGGATACATAACATTTTTGGTCACTTTCTATTCCAATTTTTGGGAGGAAGAATACAAATTTCAATTCAATGATTTATTTGTTTAATGATGTTAAGTGGGCAGTATACAGTGTTGCCTTCATAATTTTCCATAAATTTGAGCTAAAAACTATATCTGACAAACAAGAGTAATTCAACATTTTTTATATGTGGAAAATTATGCAATATATTTATGAGAGACAAGTATTTAAACTTTTAAGATTAGCTGATAATATACAGAAGACATTAAATTCTGCCATTTTCAATCAATGGGATGACAGTCAGTTTATTTAAATAATAGGGATCTATCAAAATCTGATCTTTATCAAAGCAAGAACCAAGGTAATTTCACCATCACTGAAGGAGAGCTCACTCATCTCCTCTCCAAATCATACCTCAACCACTTGTGCTCTTGACCCCATCCTATCCCACCTTCTCTCCAACCTCACCACCACACTTATCCCAGCCTTAATCCAGCTCTTCAACTTCTTAATAACATCTAGTACCTTCCCCTCTGCTTTCAAACATGCCACAATTACACCTATCCTGAAGAAGCCATCCCTCACCCCGACATCTACATCCAGCTATTGGCCCATATCACTGCTCTCGTTCGCCTCCAAACTCCTTGAAAAGCACATCCACACTGTACTTTCCTCCCATCTCTCATCTAACCGACTCACTGACAACCTTCAATCCGGCTTCCGTCCCTACCATTCCACCGAAACTACCCTTAGGGCAGAGACAGACTATTGTATTTCTCGTGCGAGAATCGCATAGTAAAACTCGTACTGGCTGTCGGCTCTCCTGAACAGAGCTTGACAGCTGCATAGTAATCCATCACGCTGTCTAGCTCAGGTCAGGAAGGGTGCCGGGCCAGTCCGTTCAGTGCGATGCGATTCTCATACGAGTTATACAGCCGTCTGACTCTGCCCGAACCAAAACTACCAGCAAACTACTTACTACCAAAGCTAACAAACATTTCTCTATATTCTTCCTTCTAGATCAGTCCTCTGTCTTCGACATAGATGACCACTCCCTCCTATTAGAAATCCTTTCTTCCCTCAGTATCACAGACCTCACCCTCTCCTGAATGTTCTCATACCTCGCTAACTGTACATTTAGAGTCCTCCACACTACCGCTTCATCCCTTCCCCGCTCTGTCAGAGTCCCTGAAGGCTGTCTTAGGACACCAACTTTTCTTTATCTACACCTTTGGCCTGGGACAACTCAAAGTCCCATGACTTCAAATACCACCTATATGTTGGTGACACTCTGATCTACCTCTCTGGCACAGACATCACCTCTCTGCTGTCCAGAATCCCAGAATTTCTAACAATCTGATCTACCTCTCTGGCACAGAGATCACCTCTCTGCTGTCCAGAACCCCAGAATTTCTATCAGCCATATCCTCCTTCTCATCACGCTTCCTAAAGCTCAACATAGACAAAACTGATTTTGTCATCTTTCCTCCATCTCACCTACAGTGTAAAAGTTTGGGTACTCCTGGTCAAAATGACTTCTTGTGGACAGTTAAGCAAATTGAAAATGAAATGATCTCAAAAAGGTCTAAAGTTAAAGATTTACGTTTCCTTTGTATTTTAAGCAAAAAAAAAAAAAATTACACACATACATATATTATTCATTTTCCCCCTCCATTTTCAAAATTACAAAAAGTAAAATGGGCTGATGCTAAAGTTTGGGCACTCTTGGAGATTTGTGTGCTAGGTAACTTTGACCAAGGTTTCAGACCTTAATTAGCTTTAGGGTTATGGCTTGTTCACTATCATAGTTAGGAAAAGCAAGGTGATGCAAAATTTCCTAGATTTATAAAAAAAGAGCCTCCTTTAACCTTGTGCCAAAAAAACTGCAGCCACAGGTTCTTCTAAGCAGATGCCTTGCACAATGAAAATGAAAATGGTGGAGGCCCACAAAGCAGGAGTCAGCTAAAAGAAAAGCGTTGTCAAGTTTCCCTTTCTTCAGTTCATTTCAGTAATTAAGAAATGGCAGTTAACAAGAACAGTGGCGGTCAAGAAGAGGTCTGGAAGACCAAGCAACATTTCAATGAGAGTTGCTCACAGGATTGCTACAGAGGCAAATCAGAACACCCACTTGACTGCAAAAGACCTTCAGAAAGACTTAGCAGACTGTGGAGTTGTTGTACCTTGCTCTACTATTCAGAGACACCTGCACAAATATGGCCTTCATGGAAGAGTCATCAGAAGAACACCTCCCCTGCGTCCTCACCATAAAATTAAGCATCAGAAGTATTCAAAAGAACAAGCTTGATGAAATTTGGAAACAAGTCCAGTGGACCGATGAGGTTAAAATAGAACTCTTTGGCCACAATAATCAAAGGTATGTGTTGTGACAAAGTCACTGGTAATGTAATACAGGGGAGATATGTGTCACTGCGCATAACGGCGTCAGTGATATGAAACAAGAGTATTTTCCTCCAGCACGCTATGTGTTGTGAGGGTTAAGTTAAAGTTGAATAAAGGGGTGGTTTCATGTGGACCTTCATAGAGCGGGAGGGAGGAAGTCCACTTTATCTCCACCTGCCAAGCTGCCAGGACCTGTGTGATGTCATGATCATGTGGTCAGTCACATGATGGAAAGAGTCACATGGTCTAGGGTTTAAATAAATGGGCTCTACAGGCAGTCTTGGTTCAGCTAGACTGGAGAGAGGATTATCCAGTGATTTAGTGTCCTGAAGAGTCTGAACCTGTACTGCTCCAGAGCGTGGGGCCACCCGCAGACGTATAGACTGTGTTGCAGTGTTTTTTGTTTTCAGTTTTAGCCGGAAAGGCTGCATTTAATTTCCCTTCTTGTTGGTTTATGCAGCAATACAATAAACCAAATTAAGATTTAAAGAGACAGTGTTCTTATTTTTTACCTCTGTATACCACCACGTGAGTTGGACTATCACAAGTGGTGTTTTAAATGTGGGCAATGTTCCAGGAACACGAGTAGCAGAGGTGGACAAACCGCATGTCCTGGGTAAAGGCGGCCAGAAGCCGGGAGAGAACAGACAAGATGGAGGACCTGATTAAACATTTGGTGAACGAGCAGCAGCAACAACAGCTGGCCCAACGGGAGGAGACGAGTAGTTGCTTATCCAGCAGATGCAACAGCAGCAGCATCAGGACCTGTTCAGACTACAGTAGCAGATCGAGTTGCTTGCCGAGGCGGTTTGTGGGAGACCATAAGCCGATTCCACAAGTAGAGGTGACGACATGCATGTTTGGAAGTCGGTTAGACGGGCAATGCAGAAAATGACACCGGGTGATGATATAGAGGCATTTCTGACGGTTTTTCAGCGGACAGCAGAGCGAGAGACTGACAAGACCAGTGGGCGGAGGTGCAGGCCCCCTATCTAACCAGCGAGCCCAAGAATGCTTATTATGACCTGGCCTTACAAGATGCCCGGGAATATGCCAAACTTAAAACTGAGAAACTGTCACGCTGAGGGGTGACTGTCTGTCTGAGCACATAGGGTTCATCACTGGGCGTATTGCGGGGATAAACCTCCTCGCTCCCGTATGTTCGACTTGCTGCATCTGGTGCAGAAATGGTTGCAGTCAACGTCCTCCACCTCAGCACAGATGGTGGAGCAGGTTGTAATCGACAGATTTATCTACTCCTTATCAAGGGTACAGACATGGGTTGTCCAGGGGGAACCCCGGAATGCGGATGACCTGGTGGGCTTCGTAGAAAGGTACCAGATGGTCGAGAGGTGCGTAAGGAAGTTTGGGGGTGCTGAATCTCCATACTGGGGTACTCAGCAGGAGCCCAAGTCCCAAAAGAGGGGTAGCAGAGCCACCATTGGGGGAAGTCCGAGGCAACATGGAGCCATTGATGGCTTGCAAAAGACTGCTGGTAAAGATGGGATCTGCTGGTGCTGTCACTGTCCTGGACACATAGCGGCCCGTTGTCCTTTGTCTTGCAAGCAGATGGATTGCAGCCTAGGCCGGCGCTGCTCATATTCTGCTTATCCCGCTTGCAATGTGGACCATCAGACCGGAGATGGGCCACAGTCATGTCCCGTGACCATAAATGGGGTGCTGGTGTCAGGATTATTGGACTCGGGGAGTTTGTTGACCATGATAAGGGCCACACTCTCCCAGGAGTTGATCCTAAGGAAACACGTGGGTGTCCGCTGTATCCACGGCGATGCCAAAGACTACCTGTTGCCAGAATGTATATAAAAACAAATTGTGGCGCTGAGTCCCATGAGGTCGGGGTTGTGTAGTAACCTGTGATAATCGGGCAGGACTTCAGCCTGTTTTGAAACTTGTGGGGAAAGGCGGGGTTGCTAAGTAACTTAGACAGAGGCCAACTCAACCCTGATCAATAACTGTCACAGTCAGAAGTGGAAGCGTTCCACTTGTGTGTTCAGGCGGGTGACGAGGATGAGACGGTGGTCAGTGAGGCCAAGGTTCCTGATCTGGGGGTCTCTGGGAAATTTTCTTTTGGCTCTGCTCAAATACAAGATCTTACCATAAAAGGGGCATTCAAAAATGTGTCTGTGATAGATGGGGTTGCTCAAGAGCCGGAGGCTGACACCAGGTACCCACACTTTGCAGTCAATAGCGAGTTACTGTATTGGGTAACCTCACTGAGGGGGAGATAGTAGAGAAGCTGTTGGTTCCAGGTCCCTACCGGCGGAAGATTTTAGACATAGCCAATTTCACATTTTTTGAGGGGACATCTGGGGGTAGAGAAAACACAGGAGAGAATAATGCAGAGGTTCTATTGGATGGGGTGTTACAGGGAGATCCTTAATTATTGCCCCACCTGCCGGATAACCACTCCTTCTACTCACTTCTGAAATCCCCTAGTTCCTTTACCAGTGATAGAAGTCCCATTTGAGAGGATTGTCATGGATCTATCACGGGGAGGATTGCAAGAGAACTCACCAGTGCAATCTCCCGGAAGACGAGTGCAGCAGAAAGCTTCAGGCTCCTAGGAACGCAGGGTGAGCAAGGCAGGAGAGAGATGGTTACAGGGCTTGAATCAACTGACAGTTGAGGGGCGTGGCTTCAGCTCCAGGGAGCTAGAAGCTGAGGGAAAACTCCTAGAAAGGTAACTACGGGACAGAGTTACCCAGGGGCACAGAGACGTAAATCAGAACAAGCCAAGGTCAAAGCACGAGAAGACAGTACAGTACAAAGGATGAGACAGAACGGATAGTCGGGGCCAGGCAGAGGTCAAAACCAAACAGACAGCGAAGGTACAGAAACAGAATCCACAAGCAGTATCCAGAGAACAGACCGAGTCAAAACCAAAGTATCAGGCAAACCAGAACACAGCACAAACACACTCAGGGGTCAACACACTCTGCCAAGGGCGAAAGTATAACTGACAGGGATTGGAGCTTCCCAGGGCTATAAGAAGCTCTCCCCAAACCAAGGAGAGGCCGCAATAATAAGCCCCAGGTGTGCAGGTAAGAGCTTGCACTGGGATCAAAACCTTAACCCCTAGCGTGCAGGTCAACCCTGCACTGGGATCATGACAGTACCCCCCTCTCAATGGGGGGCCTCTGGACCCCCAGGCTTGTCCGGAAACCTGGCATGGAAAGCCCGAACCAGGCGATCCGCATGCATCAAACGGCCGGCACCCAGGATCTGTCCTCCGGTCCATACCCCTTCCAATGAACCAGGTACTGTACCGACCGCTGCACCAACCTGGAGTCAACAATATGATCAATCTCATATTCCATGTGTCCCTCAACCAAAACAGGAGGAGCAGCGGACTCGGACTCCCCCCCTGACTGCCTCAAAAGGTTTCAGTAGGGATTTATGGAAGACGTTAGGGATCTTGAATGAGACTGGAAGACACAACCTGTAAGCCACTGGATTGATCTTTTCCACAATCTTGTATGGGCCAATGAACTTGGGGCCCAACTTGGCTGATGGAACCTTCAACTTAATGTTTCGCGTGGAGAGCCAAACTTTCTCTCCAACCCGAAACATAGGACCTGATGTTCTTTTCCTGTCAGCGAAAAACTTGTACCTGCCTTGAGACCTGGATATATTCTGCTGGACCTCCGCCCATGTATTCTTTAAATCGCTGAACAGACCCCTCTTCCCCTGGACACCCAGAATCCAAACGAGAAAACTCACCAAAATGAGGACTAAAACCATAATTGATCAGGAAAGGAGACATACCAGTAGATTGGCTCACCCGACTATTGAAGGCGAATTCCGCCAACGGCAGTACATCACACCAGTCATTCTGTCTTGCAGAAGTCAGACATCTGAGGATCTGTTCCAGAGACTGATTAGTGCGTTCCGTCTGACCATTGCTCTCAGGATGGTATGCAGACGAAAAAGACAGAGACATCCCCAATTTCTTGCAGAAAGCACGCCAAAACTTTGCCACAAACTGCACTTCACGATCAGACACCACATTCAGGGGTACCCCATGCAACCGGATAACATGCTGTACAAACAATCTGGACAAAGTCTCAGCCGAGGGTAGTGCGGATAAGGGTACAAAATGAGCCTGCTTCGAAAACCTGTCCACCACTACCCATACCACCGTATTGCCCTTGGACATAGGAAGATTAGTAATAAAATCCATGGACAAGTGAGTCCATGGCCTTTCGGGAACTGCCAAGGGCATCAGTTCCCCAGTCGGCCGGCTATGTGAGTTTTTAGAACAAGCGCAGACCATACAACCAGAAAGAAATTTTTTTATGTCAGAACTAAGAGTAGGCCACCAAAAGATCCTAGCCACCGCCCGAGGTGTGGCAGATATACCAGGGTGAGCACTGAGCTTGGATTCATGGAACTCCTGGAGGAGTTTAAGCCGAAGCTGCTCTGGGACAAACAACTTACCCCCTGGCTTGGCAGCAGGGGCCAGAGACTGGGCCCCCTCAATCTCCTGTTCCAACTCAGACGAGACCACTGCCAACACAACCCCAGGGTGAAGAATGGAGGAAGGTGGCTCAGGGGGAGACACCGGATGAAAACTGCGAGATAAGGCATCAGCCTTGATATTCTTTGACCCCGGACGAAACGTAATAGTAAACTGAAAACAGGAAAAAAAAAGTGACCAACGGGCCTGTCTGGGCGTTAGTCTCTTAGCAGAGTCAATATAAGATAAATTTTTGTGGTCGGTAATCACAGTAACCGAGTGACTGGCCCCCTCCAAAAAGTGCCTCCATTCTTCAAACACTAACTTGACCGCAAGAAGCTCTCTATTGCCAACATCGTAATTCCTCTCAGCAGCAGAGAATTTCCTGGAAAAAAAAAGCACATGGCCTGAGGTTGGTCAGAGTGACAGGACCTTGGGACAACACAGCACCCACCCCCACCTCAGAGGCGTCCACTTCCACAATAAATGGTTTGGACGGATCTGGTTGTACCAACACCGGAGCAGTCATAAAGCATTTTTTCAGACTAGCAAAGGCCTCTTTTGCGAGCGAGGACCAATTTTTCACATCCGCACCTTTGCATGTTAAATCTGTGAGTGGTTTGACCACCTGCGAAAACCCCCGAATAAATTTGCGGTAGTAATTGGCGAACCCCAAGAAGCGCTGGAGCCCTTTAAGATCTCGGGGTTGTACCCAATCAGCAATGGCCTGCACCTTCTTGGGGTCCATACGAAAACCCTCACAGGACACAATCAATCCCAAAAAAGATAATTCTTGAACAAAAAACACACACTTCTCAATTTAGCAAACAGATGATTTTCCCTAAGTCTTTGGAGAACAGTTCGTACATGATTCATATGAGAATGGCTGTCGGGGGAATATATTAGAATATCATCTAAGTAGATAACAACAAAACGACCAATGAGATCAGAAAACACTACATTGATGAAATTCTGAAATATGGCGGGAGCATTGGTAAGACCAAATGGCATGACTAAATTTTCAAAAAGTCCCTCGGACGTGAGGAACGCAGTTTTCCATTCATCCCCCTTCCTGACCCTTATCAAATTATATGCTCCCCGAAGATCCAGTTTAGAGAACCATTTTGCCCCTGATAGTTGGTTACATAAATCAGGAATCAACGGAAGGGGATACGTATTTCGTACAGTAATCTTATTTAGTTCACGAAAGTCGAGACAGGGACGTAGACCGCCATCTTTTTTCTTCACAAAAAAGAACCCCGCCGCTACAGGTGAAACTGAGGGACGTATGTGTCCCTTGCGAAGACTTTCTGCAATATAATCCTTCATAGCTAAGCGCTCAGGTCCAGACAAATTAAACAGACGGGCTTTAGGTAGTTTAGCCCCCGGGACTAGCTCGATGGCGCAGTCAAAGGGTCTATGTGGCGGCAACGTCTCGGCCTCGCTTTCTGAGAACACATCTTCGAAGTCTTTCAGGTACTCCGGAATACCTTCCAGCTCGACAGATGACACAGACACAGATTTAACAGGTTTAACCAGCAGTGCAGATTCATAACATAACTTAGAATCATTAAATCCCCATTGAACAATCTCCCCCGTTTTCCAGTTAATAACTGGATTATGGCGTTGTAACCAGGGCATGCCCAACACCAACCCTGCTGGTAGATTGTCCAGAACTAAACAACTTAATTTTTCCTCGTGAGCAGCGCCCACTCTGAGCGAAAACAAGTCAGACATAAAGAGAATTCCCTCTTTTGTGAGGGGGAGGAGTCAATGGCCACCACCTTGATCGGAGTCTTAAGCCTAGCTGTCCCTATCTTGCAGCGTGTGACCAATTGAGAGTCAATCAGATTGATGGATGACCCGCAATCCACAAAGGCTGTAGAGGAAAAAGAACAACCAACCACTAACAGTTCCACATGAAGCAACACCTTAGAGAACGAGGAAAAGTGTACCTGATGGTCTGAGTAGTCTCCTCGCTGACTACCCAGACCTAGTCGTTTCCCGCCAACCGGGTTGAGGACGGGCAGACAGGCACCTCCTTTTTCCAATGTCCAGCTTTACCGCAGTAAAAGCACAACTGTTCTTCCCGACGACGTTTTCTCTCTTTTTCCTTCAGAGTGATAGCGCCCACGTCCATGGGCTCAGAGACAGTCTCTTTTCCACTGGGGAACAATGTAGTCTCCACCTGCATCACCCCCCTGGCCCGCAACCTGCGGTCCATCCGGACGGCCTGGGTCATGACGTCCTCGAGAGAGTTAGGTGGGGGTGTAACGCCAAGGCATCCTGCAGCCGCTCGGACAAGCCTCTGCGAAATAGTCCTCGGAGGGCGGCATCCTCCCAAGAAATCTCTGCAGCCTAGCGGTGGAACTCAGTACAAAACCACTCGGCCGAGTGCTTCCCCTGACAGACACTCATCACCATGTCCTCTGCCAATCGCACTCGGTCAGGCTCATCGTATATGTGCCGAGGGCCTCAAAGAATGCATTCACCGACACTCTCTCAGGAGCAGTGGGAGGAAGGGAAAATGCCCATGCTTGTGGGGACCCTCTTAATAAAGACATGATGACCCCTACCCTCTGACTTTCACCCCCAGAGGACCGTGGTCTCAAACTAAAAAAAAGTTTGCAACCCTCCATGAAGATCCTAAACTCCTTTTTGTTCCCAGAAAAGAAGTCAGGCAGTTTAACAGGTGGTTCTGAGGACACCAGCGCAACATCACTCGCCATAGCCCTCAGAGAACCAGCAGATAAAGCCCCCTGCACAGACTCAGAAACCTGCCGCTGTGAACAAGACAGCGCTTGCTGTTCCAGAGATAAATCCTGAAACATCTGACTCAGATTTTTCATCTGTTCGGACAGCGACTGTATGGGATCCATAACTCTCTGCACAACCTGCGCCCCAAACACAGCTGTGAAGCAAAAAAAAAAAAAAAACTTAGTGGTCAGTTATAATATCACGGGGAGGATTGCAAGAGAACTCACCAGTGCAATCTCCCGGAAGACGAGTGCAGCAGAAAGCTTCAGGCTCCTAGGAACGCAGGGTGAGCAAGGCAGGAGAGAGATGGTTACAGGGCCTGAATCACCTGACAGTTGAGGGGCGTGGCTTCAGCTCCAGGGAGCTAGAAGCTGAGGGAAAACTCCTAGAAAGGTAACTACGGGACAGAGTTACCCAGGGGCACAGACAGAGACGTAAATCAGAACAAGCCAAGGTCAAAGCACGAGAAGACAGTACAGTACAAAGGATGAGACAGAACGGATAGTCGGGGCCAGGCAGAGGTCAAAACCAAACAGACAGCGAAGGTACAGAAACAGAATCCACAAGCAGTATCCAGAGAACAGACCGAGTCAAAACCAAAGTATCAGGCAAACCAGAACACAGCACAAACACACTCAGGGGTCAACACACTCTGCCAAGGGCGAAAGTATAACTGACAGGGATTGGAGCTTCCCAGGGCTATAAGAAGCTCTCCCCAAACCAAGGAGAGGCCACAATAATAAGCCCCAGGTGTGCAGGTAAGAGCTTGCACTGGGATCAAAACCTTAACCCCTAGCGTGCAGGTCAACCCTGCACTGGGATCATGACAGGATCTAGTGAATCCCCTAGCTAAGTCTGCACGAGGACACTAATACATCTTAGTGGTCATGGACTATGTGACCTGGTACCCTAAAGCAGTACCACTAAGACTCCTTGGCCAAGGGTATCGCCCGGGAACTTGTTCATATTTTTGCATGGACGAGTCTGCTAAAGGAGATTTAGACAGATCAGGGAATCCCTTTCATGAGCAAGGTAATGAGGGAGTTGTGTAAGGTCCTTCAGATTGCCCAGCTGCGAACCTCAGTCTATCATCTGCAGACAGACGGCCTAGTAGAGCGCTTCAATAAGACCTTGATGGCGATGCTCAAGAAGGTCATTGAAAAAGGACGGTCAAGACTGGAACTACCTGCTTCCGTTTTTGCTCTTCTCGCCATTCAAGATCTCGTATAGTCGACATCCGCGAGGGCTTCTGAACATCGCCAAGGAAACCTGGGAAGCTGAGGTCACGCCATACCGACATATCCACTTCAACCTGCTAACCCTGACCTACAAAGCTGTCTATAATCTGCCTCCCCCATATCTTTCAGAAGTAATCTCCCGATATCTTCCCACACAATCTCTGGTACTCCCAAGACCTTCTCTCCACACTCGTACGTTCCTCACCCAATCGCTTGCAAGGCCTCTCCCGAATATCCCATATCCTGTGGAATTCTGAGCCTCTAGACCGATTTCTGAATGTAAGGGACACTTTCAAGAGGTACTTGAAAACCCACCTCTTCAGAACAGCTTTCAACCTGCAAATGACCACGCTGACACCTCACCACTACCAGAGTTGCTGTAGAATGTAAGCCTGAAAGGCCAGGGTCCTCTCCCCTCTGTATCAGTCTGTCATTGTTAGTTTGTTTACTGTAAGTGATACCTGTAATTTGCATGTAACCCCTTGTCATGTACAGCACCATGGAATCAATGGTGCTATAGAAATAAATAATAATAATAATAATAATAACCCCCGAACCTACTGTCTCCTTCCCCATTATCCTGTAGAATGTAAGCCCGCAAGGGTAGGGTCCTCTCCCTCTGTACCTGTCTGACCCTATGAGTTTGTCCATTGTAATTTCAATTTGTATTTGTGTTTGAAACCCCTTCTCATGTACAGCATCATGGAATTAATGGTGCTATAAAAACAATAATAATACCAACAACAATAATAATTTGAGGACTTCAGAAGTAGAGTGGTTGGTACTCATCAGGCTAAAAAGCCTACAAAACCAGTAAATAGTTTAGACGCCACCAATCCACAGTGCCCAAATGAACGTAATTCAAGTGGTTGGCTAAAATAGATTACTCATAGAGCAAGGCATATAATACCTCACAAAGTCACAAAAGGAATCATGGTAACCTAAAAGTAACTAAAGCCTTCTCACAAATTAGCTAATGTTAATGAGTCCACCATCAGGAGGATGGTGGACTCATGTGCATGACAGAAGTGGATAGAGAAAGCCACTGCGCTTCAAACTGACCATTGCTTCCCGTCTGCAGTTTGCTGAAGTTCACCTGGACAAGCCAGAAGACTATTAAAGCAATGTTTTGAGGATTGATGGATTTTCACAGAGGAGAGGAAGAATGATTTCTTGGGATCTATTAAACCTAGCAGCTACTTTAGAGAGAAAAGCTGGGTCAGCTTTTATGACCACCCTATTGTGAAGACTAATGAATAATCTTTCAAACATTTCTACTTCTAAAATTAAGAAAAGAGGGGTGTGATTAAAAAATTTTGATTCAAGAAGTTGCCTTAATTTTGTAATCATATGATTGCTTCTATTATATACTGCATTACCTTAGTATTGCACTAGTGAGACTCACTGTCTCCTATGAAGCCCAGCCCGTGATTTGGCTTCACACGAGTTGCAGTACCTGCCCTCAGCTGCTATGCCAACCCATCGACATGGGGTCGGACAGTCTTGACGAGTCAGTGCCCCAAGCGTTTTGTTTAGCATATTGTACGCAATTTTCTTAAATTGAAAGGTAATTTTTATCCAGACGACAAAAAGATGGGAAAAGTAGTACTTAAAGGGAACCTGTCACCCCCGACAGGGCCTTTTTAAGTAAAAGAGCCACCTTCAGAAGCACTAAGGCTGCATTCTGTGAAGGTGGCTCTTATGTTTCTGATTGCTAGGAACGCTGAAATATACACTTTTATAATCTGTCTGACAAACCTCTATTGTGTCAGGGAGGTATGTCTTCTCGCCCTGTGTCAGCAGCCTCAATCATCCCCCTCTTGTTTCCGGCCCCCGCCTCCTCTCTTTGCGACGTCATCGGCAGCGCTTCGTGTAACGGCGGCCCCAGATCCCACCCCGCAGTGTGTTATGATGTATTCACACTGCGGAGCTGGGAATCTGGCACCTGCGCAGTGAGGGTCTCTGTGCCTGTCCCTCATCTCCCTCCGCCGCTTTCCTCACTGCGCAGGCACCAGATTCCCAGCTCCGCAGTGTGAATACATAACACACTACGGGGCGGGATCTGGGGCCGCCGCTACACAAAGTGCCGCCCGTGACATCGCAAGCAGAGGAGCGGGGGCCGGAAACAAGAGGGGGGGATGATTGACACCGCTGAGGCCGCTGACTCAGGGAGAGAAGACATACCTCCCTGACAAACTAGAGGTATGTCGAACAGATTATAAGAGTGTATATTTCAGCGTTCCTAGCGATCAGAAACATAAGAGCCACCTTCACAGAATGCAGCCTTAGTGCTGCTGAAGGTGGTTTTTTTACTTAAAAAAGCCCTGGGGGATGACAGGTTCCCTTTAAATGTAACTTAAGGGAAAGCTATTCAATTAAAGTAAGAAAATAAAAATAATGGTTACTTTTGAAAACTACTGGTAGCAGCAACAGCTATGTAAGTAACGTACAGTTTTCCTGTCTGTTGATACGCCAATGAGTGGAAAGTCTTGCATACTACATTCTTGGGAAAAACTTGGACAGCATGATTTGCAATGGATTTGTTGAATGTTGCATACAAAAAGCGCAGGTGAGGTCTCCTCTCTGCATACTTAATAAGGGTTGAAGTTTTCCCTGTACCTGTAGAAAGAATATACACAATATTATACAGGTGAACATAAAATTAAGGTTTGTGCACACTTCGGAAATAGATTTTCAAGTCGACAGGTAGAATTTTAACCAAATGTCCACTCCTCGGGCTACATATGGACAATTATTTTTCATCTCTTGATAATCATCAGTTTCCTGATTCTTAAGATATGCAAAGTGTCATGTCCGCTTTACAAGTATGTTTTTTTTTTATTTTACCCAATTTCAAAGTCGCTATTTGACAGAGGGGAACAGCGGGATTTAGACCAGTTACAAACGTTACGTATTTATGACACACAATAGTCACATGTCCTGTTGAAGACTCAACTCAAATGGTTTCATTTGCAACAACAAATCTGCAAAATATAGGAGGCCAGTGTACTTTGAAAATCCATTTCAGAATAGATATATAATCTTTAAACACAAAGTAAAATGCTCAATTTAGTATTAGACAGGGGAACCATCATTTCATGATTATACAACAATTGTGACTTGGATATTCCCAGTTAGTACACCAGCCTCTTAAGGCCTATTTAAAGGGAACATGAGAGCTTATCCATGCTCCCCAAACCACAGGCAGTATGAATTGGAGAACGCTCTCTTACTGTTACTCTGCTTCATTCTCACCTGGACTACTGCAACTCTCTACTAATTGATCTCACTAATTAAAAGCTCCCCTCTCCAAGCCATCCTGAATGCAGCAACCAGGATCACATTTTTGTCCCACTGTTTCACTGATGCCCCCACCCTGTGCCAGTCATTGCATTGGTTGTCCATCTACTACAGATGAAATATAAATTGAGCACTCTCACCCAGAAAGCCCTACATCTCTGTCATCTCTGTCTTCCACTCTAACCGTGATCTTTGTTCTGCTAAAGACTTTAGACTAACATACTCTACAATCCAAACCTACAAATCGAGAACTTCTAGCAATAACAGTGGGTGTGGATCCACAGCACAACTGGCGGGGCTTACCCTTGAGGAGCATAACTAAGTGGCTACCTAGTCTTCACTAAAGCCTCTGATGGTGAGGCTAGGCTTGGGCCGTTGGGTAACCAGCAGATAGCACTGCAGGCCAGTGGCCGGACCTGCAGTGGTTTACCAATGGATAAGAGGCAACAAAGGCATAGGCGTAACCATGAAGTCCAATGTTGGTTCAAGCAACACAGGTTCAGAAGACATAGCCTGCGTCAAGAGGGGAGAGGTCAGACAAAATGAGAGAACTAGCCAGGTCGGTAACAGGAAAGTCAAAAAGAACAAAAGAGCATATGGCAACTAGGCACTAAACTCAGGCAAGGTGTGGGGAGGAGCTGCATAATAAACCACCTGCCGGTGGGGTATAGGAGAGGGAAGCAGAACTATGCAAGACACAGATTATAAATTCTTGCAAAGTCTGGCCGCGCCAGGTGGAGACTCAGCAACAGGAGGGAATACAACACCTGGCAAAAATTATGGAATCACCGGCCCTTGAGGATGTTCATTCAGTTGTTTTATTTTGTTGAAAAAAAAACAGATCACAGACATGGCACAAAACTGAAGTCATTTCAAATGGCAACTAAACACTAAAAGAAATCAAGAACAAATAATGTGTTAGTAATGGTTATTTTTTTTAACCAAGCATAGGGGAAAAAATATGGAATCACTCAATTCTGAGGGGAAAAATTATGAAATTATGAAAAACAAACAAAAAAACATTCAAACACATCACTAGTATTTTGTTGCACCAACTCTGGCTTTTACAACAGCTTGCAGTCTCTGAGGCATGGACTTAATGAGTGTCAAACAGTACTCTTCATCAATCTGGCTCCAACTTTCTCTGATTGCTGCTGCCAGATTAGCTTTGTAGGTTGGAGCCTTGTCATGGACCACTTTCTTCAACTTCCACCAAAGATTTTTAATTGGATTGAGATTCGGGCTATTTGCAGGCCATGACATTGACCTTATGTGTCTTTTTTCAAGGAATGTTTTCACAGTGTTTGCTCTATGGCAGGATGCATTATCATCTTGAAAAATGATTTCATCATCCCCAAACATCCTTTCAATTGATGGGATAAGAAAAGTATCCAAAATATCAAAATAAACTTGTGCATTTATTGAAGATGTAATGATAGCCATCTACCCAGTGCCTTTACCTGACATGCAGCCCCATATCACCAATGACTGTGGAAATTTGCATGTTGTCTTCAGGCAGTCATCTTTATAAATCTACTTGGAACAGCACCAAACAAAAGTTCCAGTATCAACACCATGCCCAACGCAGATTCGCGATTCATCACTGAATAGGACTTTCATCCAGTCATCCACAGTCCACAATTGCTTTTCCTTAGCCCATTGTTTAGGTGTTAGACTACTTTCACACATCAGTTTTTTTGTGTCAGGCATAATCCGTCGTATATCTGATAGGACGGATCCGGCTTTGATTTTGAAAAAACTGATGCGACTGATCAATTTTCTTGCCGGATGCGACCTGACCTTTTCAACCCGGAAAAATAAATTTTCTATGTGGAAAATGCAGGGAGAGAGAGAGAGAGAGACCTTGGTTTCCAGAATTCGGATCAGTCTTTTGACGGATTTCACAAAAGACTGATCCGGTTCCATAGACTTGTATTATTTCCGGCCGCCTGATGCGCCGATTCAGGCACTATCAGGCGGCTCCGGAAAAAAACCGTAGCAGTTAGCGTCTTGTCCGGCCGCCGGAATGTACATTTCCGCCGGATCCGGCCAAAAACGGATGCAACGCAATGACATCAGGCGCGATCCGGCGCTAATAAAAGTCAATGCCCAAAAAACGCATCCGGTACCGGACCCGTTTTTTTAAAAACACGCCGGATCGCGCCTGACGTCAAAAAACTGATGTGTGAAAGCAGCCTTAATGATGGCTTTTGTTTAGCTTTTCTGTATGTAAAACCCATTTCCTTTAGGCGGTTTCTTACAGTTCGGTCACAGACGTTGACTCCAGTTTCCACCCATTCGTCCCTCATTTGTCTTGTGCATTTCCTGTTTTTGAGACATATTGCTTTAAGTTTAAGGTCTTGACGCTTTGATGTCTTCCTTGGTCTACCAGTATTTTTGCCTTTAACAATCTTCCCATGTTGTTTGTATTTGGTCCAGATTTTAGACACAGCTGACTGTGAACAACCAACAACTTTTGCAACATTGTGTGATGATTAAAAGTTTGATAATCATCTCCTTTGTTTCAATTGACATCTCTCATGTTGGAGCCATGATTCATGTCAATCCACTTGGTGCAACAGCTCTCCAAGGTGTGATCACTCCTTTTTAGATGCAGACTAACAAGCAAATCTAATTTGATGCAGGTGCTAGTTTTGGGAATGAAAATTTACAGGGTGATTCCATAATTTTTTCCCTCAGAATTGAGTGATTCCATAATTTTTCCCCTATGCTTGGTTAAAAAAAATAACCATTACTGACAGGGGCGCACCTATCATGAGGCGAGTTGAGCACTCTGCCTCAGGCGGCACATCCCTGAAGAGTGGGAGGGGGCGGCAGATTCTTATCTCCTGGCTCCTGCATCAGCTGGTGTTTCTCATGTATTGCTGCTCTATGCGCACAGGACCTGTGATGAGGTCACAGGAGGGGAGGAGTCAGGGGTCACATGATCAGGGGCCTTGGTATGTATGCAGGTCTCTGCTGTGCTGGTTTTCATGGTGCTGGATGAGGGTAAGATTATGTGTGGGGTCAGGAGGGGTTTACAGGGTGGATGTAGCTTTGCTGTGTGTGTGTACGAGGTGGACGGATCGGAGCCGCGTGTGTATGGGGTGTGCGGTGCGGAGCCACGTGTGTACGAGGTGTGCGGAGCCCTGTGCGTATGAGGTGTGCGGAGCGGAGCCCCGTGTGTACAAGGTGTACGGAGCGGAGCCATGTGTGTACGAGGTGTACGAAGCGGAGCCATGTGTGTAAGTTGTGTATGGAACGGAGACCTGTGTGTATGAAGTGTACAGAGCAGAGCCGCGTGTGTATGAGGTGTACAGAGCGGAGCTGCGTGTGTATGGGTTGTGTGGAGCGGAGCCATGTGTGTGCAAGGTGTACGGAGCGGAGCCGTGTGTGTACGAGGTGTACGGAATGGAGCCCTGTGTATATGAAGTGTACGGAGCCACGTGTATACGAGGTGTGCGGAGCAGAGCCACGTGTGTACAAGGTGTGCAGGGCCCTGTGAGTATGAGGTGTGCGGAGTCCTGTGTGTACGAGGTGTGCGGAGAGGAGCCGCGTGTGTACAAGGTGTGCAGAGAGAAGCCATGTGTGTACGAGGTGTGCGGAGCGGAGCCACATGTGTGCAAAGTGTACAGAGCCGTGTGTGTACGAGGTCTACGGAATGGAGCCCTGTGTGTATGAAGTGTATGGAGCCACGTGTATACGAGGTGTGCGGAGCAGAGCCACGTGTGTACAAGGTGTGCAGAGCCCTGTGAGTACGAGATGTGTGGAGCAGACACGCGTGTGTACGAGGTGTGCGGAACCGCGTGTGTACGAGGTGTGCGGAGCGGAGCCACGTGTGTACGAGGTGTGCGGAGCAGAGCCGCGTGTGTATGAGGTGTGCGAGCAGAGCCGCATGTGTACGAGGCATACAAAGTGGAACCGTGTGTGTATGAGGTGTGCGGAACCGTGCATGTACGAGGTCAGTGTATGGTGGGGGCATTCATAACTTCCAACCGTCCCAGATCCGGCGAGACTGTCCCGATTTTGAGAGTCTGCCCCGCTGTCCCGGCCAGGAGCTTACTTTTCCTGTGGACACAGGCGTACACAGCGGAGCCCCGAGGAGCACTTTAAAACTCGCACGTGACATTCCACTGGAAGTGATGTGCTGGAAGCTGACCAGAAATGAGGTAATTTCGGGAGGAGATTGTAATGGAACCATGGAGGCACTTCAGGGAATGCTTTAGATCTATCACCATGTCCTCCTGCAACAGCGGGATCGCCTTGGAATCGGGGATGTCGGCCATGTGAGCGGATCATGATATGTCCTGCATCGGGAGGCTCAGGTGGGCATGACAATGGGAGCCGGGCTGCTGTAGTATCTTTCTCTCTGTTTCTTTCTCTCTCTATTCTTTCCTTCTCTCTTGGTTCTTTCTTTCTTGTTTCTATCTCTCTCTGTTCTTTCTTTCCCCTTTCTTTCTATGTTCTTTATTTCCCTTTTTTTCTCGCTTTTCTTTCTTTCCCCTCTTTCTTTCTCTCCCTCTCTGTTCATCTTATTTCCCCTCTTTCTTTCTCTCTGTTCTTTCTCTTTCTCTCCCCTCTTTCTTTCTTTCTCTCTCTGGTCTTTCTCTCTGTTATTTCTTTCCTTCCCCTCTTTCTCTCTCTGTTCTTTCTTTAGCTCTCTGTTCATCTTCTTTCCTCTCTTTCTTTCTCTCTGTTCTTTCTCTCCCCTCTTTCTTTCTCTCTCTGGTCTTTCTTTCACCTCTTTCTTTCTCTCTCTGTTTTTTCTTTCTCTATTCTTTCTTTCTGTTCTTTCCCCTCTTTATTTCTCTCTGTTCTTTCTCTCCCCTCTTTCTTTCTCTCTCTGTTTTTTTCTTTCTCTATTCTTTCTTTCTCTCTGTTCTTTCTTTCCCCTCTTTATTTCTCTTCGTTTTTTCTTTCTCTCTCTGTTCTTTCTTTCTTTTTCTCAGTACCAGTCAGTGTGCCCATAGTACCAGCCACTGACACTATATACAGAGCTCCTGTGTATAATGTCACCAGTGATCACTGTATTACCTGTACACTGACACTATATACAGAGCTCCTGTGTATAATGTCACCAGTGATCACTGTATTACCTGTACACTGACACTACATACAGAGCTCCTGTGTATAATGTCACCGTCTCCACCTTTTATCGGAGCCATCTTGCGACTGCAACTTCTGTCTGCGAGAAGTCAGAAGTAGCAGAAACCCTCTATCAGGCCACGTTCACATGTTCAGTATTTTACCTCAGTATTTGTAGGCCAAAACCAGGAGTGGAACAATCAGAGGAAAAGTATAATAGAAACACGTCACCACTTCTGGATTTCTCACCCACTTAAGATTTGGCTTACAAATATTGAGGTAAAATACTGACCAAATACTGAACGTGTGAATGTAGCTTTAGGCTGGTTTCACACATCCTGATATTTCTGGTACCTGAAAAATCGTTAGTGGAGATATCCGTGTCCGTGTGTGTAATACGTGTGGCAACTGTGTGCCGCATTAGTACCACACGGACGGCCGCCGGGGAAGAAGCACTACAGTAAGCACTGTTCCCCGGCCAGGGGCGCACCTAAAATGAAACAAGTTGATCACTTCGCCTCAGGCGGCATTGAGTCACTGAAGACAAGTGTAAAGATCGATGTTTCAAATATATTTCTATTTAAAAGTGTATGTATTTTACATGTGCGTCAGGTTAGGCTAGTAAAGAGTAAACCAGATTTATTTGTACTGATTTTACTATGGGGTGGGGGGGCGCCATTTTGCAGTTCGCCTCAGGCAGCAGAGAGGCTAGGTTCACCCCTGATTATTGACTACCACATTATTTGTTCTTGATTTCTTTTAGTGTTTCTTAAAAGAAAGTTGCCATTTGAAATGACTTCAGTTTTGTGCCATGTCTGTGATCTGTATTTTTTCAACAAAATAAAACAACTGAATGAACATCCTCCAAGGCCGGTGATTCCATAATTTTTGCCAGGTGTTGTAGTAGCAGTGCTGAAAGTGTCTGCAAGAGTAAACCTAACAAGACTGCCAGAACCTGGGAGTCAAAGGGTAAAAGGAGTTAGTGGATAAATCTCCTCATTGCCAATAAGATGAAGACATATGTACCGTATATAATCATGTATAAGCCGACCCGTGTATAAGCCGACCCCCCTAATTTTGCCACAAAAAAACTGGAAAAATTTATTGACTCGTGTATAAGCCCAGGGTGGAAAATGATTATGCCCCCATATGATGCTCCACAGATTAGGTCCCCATAAACTGCACAGATTATGCCCCGTATGATCCACAGATTATGCCCCGTATGATCCACAGATTATGCCCCCATATGCTCCACAGATTATGCCCCCATATGCTCCAGATTATGCCCCATATGCTCCACAGATTATGCCCCATATGCTGCACAGATTATGCCCCCATATGCTCCAGATTATGCCCCCATATGCTCCAGATTATGCCCCCACATGCTCCAGATTATGCCCCCATATACTCCAGATTATGCCCCCATATGCTGCACAGATTATGCCCAATATGCTCCACAGATTATGCCCCCATATGTTCCACAGATTATGCCCCATATGCTCCACAGATTATGCCCCATATGCTCCAGATTATGCCCCATATGCTCCAGATTATGCCCCATATGCTCCAGATTATGCCCCCATATGTTCCACAGATTATGCCCCCATATGCTGCACAGATTATGCCCCCGTATGATCCACAGATTATGCCCCCATAAACTGCACAGATTATGCCCCCATATGATCCACAGATTATGCCCCCATATGCTGCACAGATTATGCCCCCATATGCTGCAGATTATGCCCAATATGCTCCACAGATTATGCCCCCATATGCTCCAGATTATGCCCCCATATGCTCCAGATTATGCCCCCATATGCTCCAGATTATGCCCCCATATGTTCCACAGATTATGCCCCCATATGCTGCACAGATTATGCCCCCGTATGATCCACAGATTATGCCCCACAGTATACGTCCCTTATGCTGCTGCTGCAAAAAAAATAAAATAAAATGACATACTCACCTCTCGTCGCTGGGGGCCAGGTGCCTGTGTCCTGAGCAGGCGGGGACACTGGCGCAAATGGGGGACAGGTGCCGGTGTCACCGCTCGCTCAGGGCCCCGGCACCTGAGATATTTACCTGTCCTCTCTCCACCGCTGCACACTGCTCCCTCTTCCGGGTCCTCGGCAGTGAATGATCAGGCAGGGGGCGCGGCGCGCACTAACGACGTCATCGCGCCCTCTGCCTGAACATTCACAGCCAGAGGAGTCGGACGAGGAGGTCGGAGCAGCGCGCAGTGGTGGTCCGGGGACAGGTAAATATCGCTATACTCACCCCTCTGCCGGCGCGTCACTCTCTGCAGCCTCTCCTCTTCTCCCGGCGGTCTCAGCAGCTCTTCAGTCCTACAGCGGTCATGTGGTACCGTTCATTAAAGTCATGAATATGTGCATATTCATGACTTTAATGAGCGGTACCACGTGACCGCTGCAGGAAGAAGCCGGAGATCGTGGGAGAAGCAGGGGGGCTGCAGAGACGTGCCGGCGGAGGGGTGAGTGTTGTGAATAGGCTGGAAATGAGTTCTGAGCAGAAGCTCCCTCTGGTGGTTACAAACGGTACTGGACTGTCCAGTGAAGATTGTGAGGATTGAGAATCAGGTGTTACTGACTGGTCTTATATAAGGGAGTCGCCTTCCCATCAGGGTTGCCGGTGATCAATTGTTCTGGTCTCAATCCTTGATTCCTGTTTCCTTGGTAGCCTGCTGTGTCGTGTCTGAATCTCCTGCTAACAGATAAGACATTTTCTTCTTTTTGTTTTTGTGCTTGATTTTTGCATTTTGTCCTGCACTTCTGTGGGGGCCTTCAGGGTCCCCTCTGGGGGCTTTTGCCTCTCAGTTCAGTTCAGCCACTGATGTTTGTACTTTTGCTTTTTCCAGTTTTTTCAGTGGCTGCTGTTTTGTTTTTGGTTACACCAGAGAGCTAATTTAGGTGGTAGAGGTCGTGTGATCTCAGGTGTTTTTGAAATTAGTATAGTTGGTGCTTTTCAGGGTTTTTTGGGATTGCAGTAAGTGCCCTTCCTATCCTTTTCTATTTAGTAAGTTTGGGCCCCAACGTTTGCTCATACTATTTTCTGTCTGTGTCAGTATTTCTTCTTGTCTAACCGCCATTACATGTTTGGGGGCTTTCTATGTTCTTTGGGGATCTGCTCCGGGGCAGATAGCTTTTTCTCTTTCTATCTTTAGGTGTAGTTAGTTTCTCAGGCTGTGACGAGGCGTCTAGGACCAACGTAGGAACGCTCCACGGCTGCCTCTAGTTGTGGTGGTTAGTCAGGGTACTGTAATCTCATAGTTTCCAACTGCTCTGGTGTATTTCCTTTTTTGCCTGCTCTCCTCAGCTACCAAATCATAACAGTATCACCGGCCACCCTGATGGGAAGGCGACTCCCTTATATAAGACCAGTCAGTAACACCTGATTCCCAATCCTCACAATCTTCACTGGACAGTCCAGTACCGTTTGTAACCACCAGAGGGAGCTTCTGCTCAGAACTCATTTCCAGCCTATTCACAACAGGTGAGTATGATCTGACACCCCCGCTCCTCCTCCCCCGCGACCCCCGTATATGACCCGCGTATAAGCCGAGAGGGGGACTTTCAGCCCTAAAAAATGGGCTGAAAATCTCGGATACACGAGTATATACGGTATATGGTTTTTCCTGAAGAAGTAACTTTGTACTTCGAAACACGTTGAAATTTACCATCATCTTCCTTTACTACAATGGGATATATGTCTTAATCTTGTCGGCAGCGCGGAGATTATCCACTAACTCCTTTTACCTTCTGATGCCTGATGGTCACCTACTGATCCGTGGATCCGATGCAGCTGACTTCACATTATATGCGGTTTTCTACAGATTAAACAGGCGAGTCTAATCTGAGCATTAAGCTCACTGTATTTCACGGATAAGACCCTCTTGCGCTGATCTCTCCTACAGCTTTCTTGGTTCAAACCCTGGGAGTGGAAGAGTAATGCGCGCGCTGAGTAAGGCTGCGCTTACAAGCTGTGCAATACTTCTCTTCTGCTGTGCAAGTTTTCTGGAATGACCTGGATCATCCGGTTAATTTGCAGAATCCACGGTTTTAAGAGTGCCCCCAAAAATATTTCTTTAGACTGGCCTTCCACCTCACTAATATATTAACTATTCCCTGTTCTTATTTCCATGCACTCAGTGGCACTTTGTATCTGTACTTGTACAGATGCTGGCTGGTGACCGCTTCATGCAGCATTATTTGAATGCCCCCATTTATTATATTGATGGCTGGTCCTTACACCACAAGGACTTTTTTTACATTTCGTGTCACTCCTTTTTCCTAAGAATGTAAGCTCTTGTGAACAAGGCACTCACTCCTGTTAAGGTACTGCCACACTTAGCGATCTGGTTAGCGATCTCAATAACGACGCAAGCTAATGAGATCGTTGGTGTGATCTCTTTTAGGTCGCTAGTAGCTGCCAAACAGGAGATCTCATAAACAACTCATCAGCGGTCAGCGATCTCTTTAACGACTTTGGCGGTCGTTAGGATCTATTAGCATGTACTGAGCGCTTCTGATTCATAGGAATTTCCAGCATCGCTCCTGCTCTCTGCGTCCTGCTAGACTGCTTTGCAACTTCTGCGATCCTCTCTGTGACGCAAAAGAGAACTTACAGATATTGCGATCCACTCCGTGACGCAAAAACAGTCATATGCGTCACAAACGAGGTCGCTCGTCGTTCGCAAAAGGTGCCAAACACAGCGATTCAGGCTCACCAGCGGGACGCCAACGATCAAAAAACGGTCCAGAACTCTAGTGAACGATCAGCGACATCACAGCAGGGGCCACATCGTTGCTACATGCCACACACAACGAGGTCGCAAACGAGATCGCAAAATAGTGACGTTTTAGTGATCTCGTTTGCAATCTCGTTTGCGATCTCGTTTAGTGTGGCATACCCTTAAGACTGTATGTCTTATTGTATTTGCTGATGTCTCCCCTGGATTGTAAAGTGCTGTGGAATATGTTGACATTATAGAAATAAAAGTTACTATCAGTGTTGTATAAAGGAGGATCTAGCGAGGACCGGAGATTACGTGTAGGGAGCTATTGGGAGAGTAGGTTGGAGCTGTATAGGGGAGACAGCCTTGTAAGTCATTGTTAATATTTTAAACTGAAATGTCTGGGTATTTGGAAGCCAGTGAAGGGATTGGAAGAGGTGGATTAATCAGGGTGCAGAGTTAACACTATAGGTATAAATGGAGAAGAGTGGGGATCCCAAGATACAACCTTGAGGGTCACCAACAGACTGATGACAGGATGGAGGGGTAGTATGGGAATAGGAGATGCTAAATATGTGGTTAGTGAGGTATGAGGATATCATATCAAACTAAAAGTTACTCAAGTAGCCAAATAGTGCATTATTTCATTAATGTCACGTTAAAGAGTTTGCCTCAACATCATACTTTCTTAATATCTCAATGTCTTCCTCTGTTAAATGTAATAACTATTTAAAGGAAATTTACAATGTGATGGCAGTGGGCATGGACCCACTGAGCCACTGGCCGGGCATGACTATGTGGTTTTCCATAGAGCCTCTGATGGTGATGGGCTTGGGCGGTTAGGGTAGTCACCAGGTGCCACTCCAGGGCAATCCCCAGATCTGCAGCAGCTGAACCATGGGTCAAGGCAGAAATGCGAGGCACAGAGGGCGAAGACAGACATGGTCAGAAGGTCCGAGGACAGGCAGGGCAGCACAGGATCAAAATACAAAGCTGGGATCAGGAGCAAGGCAGTCAGACAAAACAAGTAAATAAGCTGGGTCTGTAACAGGAGAGTCAAAACAAACATGCACCATGACAGATTTCCAGAGATGAACTGAAACTAGGAACCCAAGTTCAGGCAAGATGTGCAGGGAAGACCTGCCCAATATATCCCCTGCTGGCAGCGGATAGGCCATGGAAGCAAAATTCTGCAGAAATGTAATCTGTTGTGAGTTTGGCAGCGCCTCCCTATAGCTAAGTGGAGACTCTTCAGCAACATGGGAATGCAGCAGTGCTGCAAGAGGCAGTTCAGCGAGATGGCATGTCACTGGAAGGAGCAAGGGGTAAAAGGAATGAGTAGGACAGCGCTAGTGCCTGGTATTTCTGAATAACTATTTAAAGGGTAACTGTCCTTTCAAATAGTGTTATTTCTCATGAACACACACACAAGCTGGCCAGTTTATGACTTATCCTGCATTCTCATTCGTTCTCTCTTTTGCATGCTGTCTAATTGGTAATCCACTGAGAGCTGGGGCAAGGATGCTAACTGCTACAAGCTCTTACGTTCACATTGCCGCACACAGGGAGGGACTCCTGATTTTCATTCTTTTTTTCATGCTTTCCAGTCGGGTCCGCTGTGATTTTACAGTACGCAGCTGCTGAATTGCTGGCTTTTCAAAGGACATCGGTGTGTAAAAATCGGACAGCACTCGCATGGTCCAAGTGCTGTGCGATTTTTTTTTTTGCACCCATTGACTTTTATTGCCAAATGCGATCAGATTTCAGATTACAATCGCAAAATGCTGCAATTTTTTTCCAGTCCCATCATGATCCGATCCAAGCTGGAAAAAAAAAAAAATCACAGACGAACGCACAATGATAGAATAACATTGGTCCAAACACAATCCAATTTAAAATCGGATTGCATTCGTCCAATTTCATTGCAAGTGAGAATGAGCCCTAACTTGTGTCAGTGTAGTACTGACAGGTTATAAACCATTGAAATGCTCGTGCATTGCTATGGTTCATAACTGCGATAAGGCTGCTGAAAGTGAAAGTTCCATAGAAGGACTTGGTAAAAAAGTAAACTTAAAAAATAAAAATCAGAGCAAAAAATATGCTTTTTCATCATACTGCCGAACAAAAAGTGGAATAAAATGCAATCAAAAAGCCAAATGTAAATAAAAATGGTATAGCTGAAAACGTCATCTTGTCCTGCAAAAAACAAGTCAGAATACAGATCTATCAGAGGAAAAATAAGCTCTCAAAATAAAGCGATGCAAAAATATTTATTTTTTCTTTAAAGGTAACCTGTCAGCAAGATTGTGCACAGTAACCTACACACAGTGTCAGGTCAGCGTCGTTATATTATTATAATGACACCTTGGTTTGTAAATCAAATCTGTCTTGTGGTTGTTGTTAGTGATGAGCGAGTATACTCATTGCTTGGGTTTTTCCGAGCATGCTCGGGTGGTCTCCGAGTATTTTGGCGTGCTCGGAGATTTAGTTTTCGTTGTCTCAGCTGCAAGATTTACGACTACTAGACAGCCTGAATACATGTGAGGAATGCCTGTTTGTTAGGGAATTCCCACAAGTATTCAGCTTGTCTAGCAGCCGCAAATCATGCAGCTGAGACGACGAAAACTAAATCTCCGAGCACGCCAAAATACTCAGAGATCATCCGAGCATACTCTGGGAGACACGAGCAATGATGCTACTCACCCATCACTAGTTGTTTAATCTTTAGTCTCAGTTTTGAGTTAATGAAATACCCGTGCTCGGGGCGGCCTGTAGGGGTGGTCTTCATGTGGTGCTCTGCTCAGGTATTCATCAGTATGGCTTCTGACAGGTCACTGATCCCTCACTGACCTGCCACCTATTTTACATAATGAATATTATATATACATACTAAAATAAAAAAAAAAACCTGCTGCAGGCAGGTACCTGCACTGCAGCATAATCTTGCATGTGTAATGTGCATGAAATTATTAAGGTTGAGGTGATCCTGATATTTAAAAAAAAAAATCCATTTGAAAAGTAGCAGCTATCTTTGTATATAGTGTTGATCCAATAGCTGCTAATGCACATGGGCCGGTGGCGCCATCTTACTACAGAAGAAAAAAAAAATTCCTCCTCCAAGATGGCGCCGCTGAGCCTTACAGTAGCAGCTATTGGATCACCTCTATATACACACCGATAGCTGCTACTGCGCACACGCGGCAGGCACCATTTTCAAATGGATTTTTTTTTTTTTAAATATCAGAATCACCACAACCATAATTATATGTACATTACACATGCGACTATGCTGCAGGGCAGGTGCTGGTGCCTGCTTGCAGTAGGTTTTTTTTTTAGTATGTATATATAACATACATTATATATCTATATATAATATTCATTATGTTTACTAGGGGGTGGGTCACTGAGGGATTAGTGACCTGTCAGCAGTCTTCATTATGAATAAATAAATCAGAGCAGCACATGAAGATCCACCCCCACCACAGGCCGCCCAGAATCACAAGCATATCATTAACTCAAAACAAGACGGATTTCACCAACCAAGGTATAATTTTAATCAGTGTAATGGCGCTGATCTGACACTGTCTGTAGGTTACTGTGCACAATCTTGATGATAGGTTCACTTTAATGATTGAGCAATTACTTGAGTTGAAACCCTTTCTTGTAGACATGGCCAACCATCAGGTAACGCTAAATAAAGGTCAACATAAAAAAACTATATAAAATGTGGTATCACTGTAACCGTACTTACGCGAAGAATAAAGCTGCCTTATCAATTTTACCACACGTGGAACAGCATAAAAAAACAACTGAATTGCTGAATTCCTGTTTTTTGTTCATTCTGCATCCCAAAAGTTGGAATAGAAAGCAATCAAAAAATGTCATGTGCCCGAAAATCGTACCAATAAAAGCATCAACTCGTCACGCAAAAAACAAGACCTCAAAGATCACAGTAAGGTTAGGTTTACATTTATCCTGCGTTCTGCACTGAGCGCTTACAGCTTAAATCAATCCACAAAAACAAAGTTCCCACTCAGGTCCGTCATCTGTTAACGAAACTATAGGATGCTTCCACATTACTGGTACCACAAAAGCTCTGGAAAAATGAAAATAGCTCCTCGGCCCCCAAAAGAAATCTAGCGAATTCTGTGCTCCCAAATCCAAACACCAAACTTCCCTTCTGAGCCCCAATGTGCCTAAACTACATTTAGCGTCCACATGTTTGGCATTTCTGTAACGGCGAAAGCCCACTTAATTTATGGGTGCGTGTCTTCATAAGCATAAACTGGGCACTACAACGTACTGAACACTACCGCGTACTGGGGGTTGCAACGTACTGGGGACTACAACGGTAGTTTGTAATTGTCACTCAGCAACTTCCACTGTTGCTTCTTTCTGGAAAACATTCATGGAGTCAAAATAGTCACCACACCTGTAGATCAATTCCCAAAGGGTTGTAAGATAATTTCCAAAGTGGAGTCACTTGAAGGGGGATTCTGCTCTTCTAGCACTTAGGTGCTCTGTATATTTAGTCCGCAAACTATTCTAGGAAAATCAGCTCTCTAGGAGGCAATTAACATTCTGTCCCTCCTGAGTCTCGACATATGGCTAAGCAGTACAGTCACATATCAGGTAGTTCTCATTCAGCAGAAATTGTGGGACAAATTTTGGTGCAAATTTTACCCATTTCCCCTTGTGAAAATGTAAAATCTGGAACTAAAAATTAATATTCGTGGTAAAAAATGTAATTACTGTATATACTCGAGTATAAGCCGAGATTTTCAGCCCATTTTTTAGGGCTGAAAGTCCCCCTCTCGGCTTATACTCGAGTCATATACAGGGGGGAGGCGGAGCGCAGCTGTGCTATATACTCACCCTCCTGCCGGCGCGGTCTCTGCAGCCCTGCTCTTCTCCCACGGTCTCCGGTGCCTGTGTTCAGCCATCAGTGGTACCGCTCATTAAAGTCATGAATATGCACATATTCATGACTTTAATGAGAAGTATCACGTGACCGCTGAACACAGGCGCCGGAGACCGTGGAAGAAGAGCAGGGCAGAGACGCGCCGGCGAAAGGGTGAGTATACCGATATTTACCTGTCCCGTTCCACCGCTGCTCGCCGCAGTGTCCTCGGCTCCTCTTGCTGTTATGATCAGGCAGAGGGCGCGATGACGTAGTTAGTGCGCGCCGCGCCCTCTGCCTGATCATTCACAGCTGGAGGACCCGGAAGACAGCGGCGCTCAGCGGTGGACCGAGGACAGGTAAATATCTCAGGTGCCGGGGCCCTGAGCGAGCGGTAAAAAAAATATAACGTAGCACTACTGTGATGGTGCACAAGTAGGTTCCCAGCCCAATATAATATATAGAAAACTTGGCACTCAACTTGATGATATTGTTAAATCCGTCTTTATTGCAGTCAAAGTATAAAGTGAAGACGTTTCGGTCCGAACATGGACCTTCATCAGTCTGACGGCAATATGAAACAGTAAAAAGAAGTATATACAGTTTACATGGGAAATATAAACAAACAAAAATAAATATAAATAAGGAAATAAATACAAAATAAGGACCATATAAGCTATAGTTAGTATCACTAAACATAAGGATAAGAAAAATAAGGGTGATCAAAATGAAATGAAAAAGTGTGAAAGGAAGTTCAAGTACCTACCCGACTGCTAATAAAAGATTGTATATATTTTCCGCCTCTTAAAGAAAAGGGAGGCTTACTGGATACACGAACTCCAGACTCTATCCCCAAAGGGACTTAATAGAGACTATGACCTCATGTCCTTCATTTAGTGGGATGTATGCCCACCCCTGACCTTTTTTATTATGTGTCATACAATTAACATGATTCCCACATTTGTATATTACATCATTATACCGTGTTTCCCCGATAGTAAGACACCCCCGATAGTAAGACGTAGTGGGGTTTTAGGGGGATCGGCTAATGTAAGACATACCCCGAAAGTAAGACATACCGGTAGTAATCTATACGTTGGATACGGCGGTCCAAGGAGGAGGCTCCTCGTCGGCTGCATTCTGCCGCCCCCTCTCCCGTTCTCTGAGCCGGCTGTCAAACTGACAGCCGGCTTAGAGAAAGTGCTGCTGCGCTTCGGTGTGCAGTGTGCTAGCGTCTCACTCCAGGTTACAGTCAGGTGTCAGAGACGCTACACACTCACATCTTGTAAGCCGGGAGCCCCTCTGCTCTGTGCCCTGACCGCCGCCGCTGCAAGCACTTCCACATCCGTGAAGCGCCAGCAGCGTGATCAGGTCACATGATCACGCTGCTGACATCACACGCCGGCTCTTCAGAGGAGACACAGGCAGTGAGGCAGCGTTGCGGTTGGTGGTACGGTAAGTGCTCCAGACGGTTAATGGAGCTGAAGACACCGAAGAAATTAGGACATGCTCTGGGGGACTAGGAAATAATGAGTTGGGTCGGGGAGCAAGGCCAGGGGCAGAAAGATGCATGGGGGGAGAAATCTAAGAAAATTATGGGGGGGGGCAGAAAAATCTAAGGACATAATGAGGATGAAATCTGAGGACATTATGGGGGAATCTGAGGACATTATGGGGGGAATCTGAGGACATTATGGGGGGAATCTGAGGACATTATGGGGGTAAATCTGACATTTAGTTTCCAATATAAGACATACCCCGAAAGTAAGACATATTGGTACTTTTGGGGGTAAAAAGAATGTAAGACACTGTCTTACTTTCGGGAAACACGGTATCATACTATCGATTTAATTGATGCTCTTCTAAATACCTTATTTATATTTATTTTTGTTTGTTTATATTTCCCATGTAAACTGTATATACTTCTTTTTACTGTTTCATATTGCCATCAGACTGATGAAGGTCCATGTTCGGACCGAAACGTCTTCACTTTATACTTTGACTGCAATAAAGACGGATTTAACAATATCATCAAGTTGAGTGCCAAGTTTTCTATATATTATACTGAGCGAGCGGTGACACCGGCATCTGTCCCCCATAGCGCGCCGGTGTCCCCGCCTGCTCAGGACACCGGCACCTGGCCCCCAGCGACGAGAGGTGAGTATGTCTTTTTTTTTTCTTTGTTGCAGCAGCTGCGGCAGCATAAGGGGCCTATTCAATGCAGCATCTATGGGGGCATAATCTATGGAGCATCTATGGGGGCATAATCTATGGGGGCACAATACATGAGCATCTATGGGGGCATAATACATGGGGCACAATCTATGGAGCATCTTGTGGGGCATAATACATGGGGCAGCATATGGGGCATAATCTCATTTTCCACCCTAGGCTTATACTCGAGTCGATAAGTTTTCCCAGTTTTTTGTGGCAAAATTAGGGGGGGGGGGCGGCTTATACTCGGGTCGGCCTATACTCGAGTATATACGGTATTTTTCTTCCCTGCCCAATGATAAAAAATTCTGTGACACAGCTGTGCTGTCAACATGATCATTGCACGCCTTGTGAAAATATGAAAATTGGGTCTAACATAACATGTTTGTGTTATGGGTCTGCAACTCAGGAATAGAGCGGGGGAATCTGACCCTGCACTAGGACTAGACTCGATCTCTACGATGGAGCGGGAGACCTATTCCTTGCGAATAGATCCACTGACGATCCTAGTCTAGACTCAAGCGAAGACCTGAAGGAGGGGGAAGGGGATCCCTGAAAGATCTAGGGACTGGGAACAAAACACTGGTAACCTCCTAGCAGGGAAATAGAGGAAACTGCAGAAACAAAAGGAAAAAACAAAAAAGACTAAGCAAGCAGAACTAGAGTTTCTAGAACTGCACAAAGTATAACACAAAGATATCAGGGCTCCTAGCCAGAACTCAAGCGGATTAACACTGATGTCCAGCAAGGACTGGAAGGCAGGTGCAGGGTAATAAAGGGTGATACAATCACCTGACCAACGACAAGCCCAGCACCAGGGGAAAAAGACCAGCAGCCAGAAACCACAACAAGATGGCGGATGGTCAAACTGAATAGATTCTAATTGTACCTCCGCTTTTACGAGGATCCTCCGGATCCTCTTGGCCGAGCCTTATTCGGAAATCCCCTGTGAAAAGCCTTAATCAGCCTTGAGGCCGAGACATCCTCAGCTTTCACCCAGGAATTATCCTCGGGACCGAAACCCTTCCAGGACATGAGATATTGCAACCTTCCTCTGTGCCACCTGGAATCCAATATACGAGAAATCTCACACTCGCCATCCTCATCAATTGGAGGAACAGTTGGCATCGTCTCCTTATCTGGCGTGTCAACTTTCTTCAATAAAGATACATGAAAAACTGAATTAATTCTCCAGGACGAGGGTATGTCTAATCTCACAGCTGCAGAGTTGACACCTGAACCACTTTGAAGGGTCCTACAAACTTAGGCCCCAGTTTTTTAGAATCTTCAAACGCAGATTCCTAGAGGACAACCAGACCATGTCCCCAACTGCGAACAACGCCTCCCTTCTTTTCCTGTCAAAATATTTCTTTGACCTTCTATTCGCGTCTTTCAGCTTATGGTGTACATTGGTCCAGACCCTTTTCAAACTTCCAGAAAAACTCTCCTCCTCAGGCACAGCCGCCCCAGTCTTTGAAAATGGACTGAAAGATGGATGTCTCCTTGTACAGAAAAAAAAAGGGGAACACCCAGCCAAGGAAGACGTATGATTCTTAAGAGCAGACTCGGCTAGTGGTAGATATTCCGACCACATCTCCTGATTGTCTGCTACAAAACATCTCAAAAACTGCTCAACGTCCTGGTTCTTCCTTTCGGTCTGTCCATTGGACTCCAGATGATAACCTGATGAAAATGACAAATGAACCTTTAATCTGTCACAAAAAGCATGCCAGAAGCGACCCACAAACTGTGGTCCTCTGTCGGAAACAATGTCCGTGGGAACACCATGGAGCCTGACAATCTCTTTCACAAATGCCTTAGCTAGAGTCTTGGCGCAAGGCAATTTATTGAACGGGACCAGATGACATCTTACTAAACCGATCCACAACAACCCAGATGACAGAAAAACCTTCAGAAACCGGCAGTTCGGTGATAAAATCCATAGCAAGATGCGTCCATGGCAAGCTAGGAACCTCCAAAGGGCACAGCAATCCTGCAGCCGGGGCATGAGAGGCCTTCGACCTAGCGTACACTGTACACTGACACACCCACTTGATGATTTCTCTATGCCACCCTGGCCACCAGAAACTTCGACCGATTGACTTTCTAGTTTCCGAAATCCCTGGATGACCCGCCATCCGAGACTCATGACATTCAGCAAAGCTCTCCTCAAGGCTTTGGGCACAAATAATTTACCATATGGAGTGTTTGTTGGTGCAGCATTCTGGGCTTCTAGGATGTTATTCTCCAACTCAGAACCCAATGCTGCCACCACTACCCCTCTCTGCAACTACAGGAGAGAAACTACGAGACAAAGCATCCGCTTTAACATTCTTTGTGCCAGGGATATATGTTACGGAGAAATGGAACCGGGCAAAACACGGATTTTGGTAAGAACTTACCTGTAAAATCCTTTTCAGCGAAGAAGGAAGGGAGACACAGTCATTACTAGTGGGTAGGCGGAGCCCACATAGGATAAACACACCTCAGATTAACCCTGCTGTTCTGTTCGGGTCAAAAATGACCCGTTTTGGAAATTAGATATTATTTTATTCATTCATTTTTTGATTTTGAAACTTGTGGTTCCTTCTATTTTCCTAATTTACGGGGTTCATACTAAGGGTACTTTATTTATTTTTTTCGGTGCTTTACTTTTTGCGCTACAGTTTTTTATACACTTGTTATGTTCGGGTCAAAAATGACCCGTTAGCCTTTTATACTAATCTACAGCCATTTTTTGAGTAAAACAAAGGATTTTTAGTTTATTTTGAGACTACTTATTGCATCTACTATTGTTTATCAAGTTATCTAGTTGCTTTAGGTGCACAGATGGACATAAATGGATGGATACATGTATACAAATGATTTCAGTACAAACCATACGCATTGTCTTTCAGTACAATTTTTATTGCTGTATCTAAAGGCCTGCTGTTCCTCTACAAATAAATCAATTCAGTTTTCAAGATTGCAAAAGAAAATAGTTTATTTTCCTTGTGAACTGACAAGCTAATGAGAATGTATTTTGTTGTGTGTTATCTTAGCCTTGCAGAAGGTGCCTGTGTGTCTCCGCCCTTATCTTGTCAGTATAGTAGTTCAGTCAGACATTCCAAGGCTGTTGGAGAGAGGAGCTGGAGTCTGGAGCTGCACACAGAGTTTACCTCACAGCTTTGAATACATGGTACCCGTGGTATTTATGACTGTTGAAGTTTTGCAAAAATGATGAGAAAATGTGGATTGAAAAAAAATAGATTAGTAGAAACCTTTTTTTGAAAAAAACTGAAATTTTTATTTTTTTCTGATTATTTTTTACTATTTTTTTTCAAAATGCTTTTATACTGTTAAAATTTATTTTAGTTTTAAGTTAGTTGTACTAATAGTTACCTAAAGTTGTTGTTGATGTTGTTGTAAAAGATATAGTTGATTATTTAAGCACAAGTTTGTTACTTTGGTGTAAAATGCAATTAGGCTGTTTTACATTAATCAACACAAAATTTAAAAAAATTAAGTTTTTTTTATTCAATTTTTCTTTGATAATGAACAACTATGATCACACACAGTATAATAATGCAACAGGTATTCAAAAAGAACTTTTCAGTGGCACAAAACAACATTTTAATAGATTCGGGTCAAAAACCCGAACATAACAAGTGTATAGTAAACCGAACAGAACAGCAGGGTTAAAAAAGTGTTGACCGGCCCCTCCAGCTTATAGGGCTCCTCCTACTCCAGCTCTCCAGTCGTACCCAAGCTTAAGGAGAGCAAATATCACCAGCGTAGCAACATAACCCCTTCTGAAGGACTTCAGAGAAAAAACAAGAAGACAGGTTATGCATATAGCCGAAACAACCACACAGTCCAGGTACTACTCACTGAACCTGACCACTGCGATGAGCTGGCAATGCTGGAACAGAGCCTTAGCGCGCCGACCTCAGCCCAGATAATCGCTATCAGAGAAGGGTCACGCCGCATCTGAAAACACAACAACACACTTCTGCCATGGGAGGGATGTGTGTCTCCCTTCCTTCTTCGCTGAAAAGGATTTTACAGGTAAGTTCTTACAAAATCCGTGTTTCAGCTGCAGATGGAGGAAGGGAGACACAGTCATTACTAGTGGGACTCCCAAAGCAGTCCAAAAATAAGGGTGGGCAAAAAAAACAAAAGAGGCAGATACCCAACAACCTAAATAAATGCGCAACTAGCGCTAACTACAAGTTCACAAGAACTTTAAACTACAGTCGCCTGCAGGACCCTACGTCCTACGGCCGCATCAGCGGAAGAACTGACGTCCACCTTATAAAATTTTGTAAATGTGTGGACGGAGCGCCAGGTCGCCGCCCGGCAGAGCTGAGCTGCCAAGGTTCCTTGATGAAAAGCCCACGATGAACCCAAATGCCTCGTGGAGTGAGCTCGAATCTTAATCGGGCAAGGTTGCCCTTAAGTCGGTAAGCCTCTAAAATGGCCGACCGAATCCAACGAGCTATAGAATCCTTGAAAGCTTGTTGCCCACATCGACGTCCTGCTGGAATCACAAACAGAGAAACCGACTTCCGAAAACTTTGAGTAATAGACAAATAGAACTTCAAAGCCCGCACCAAATCCAATGTGTGCAAGGCCCGTTCCTTCGCATTCCTCGGCTCCGGACAAAGCGAGGGCAACACAATATCCTGGTTAACATGAAACTGTGACACCACTTTAGGTAGAAAGTCGCCCCGTGTGCGAAGCACTACACGATCTGGGTGAAACTCCAGAAAAGGAGGCGAGCAAGAAAAAAGCTGTCAACTCAGAAACCCTTCTCAAAAAAGTGACCGCCACTAGGAAGGCAACTTTCCAAGAGAGAAAGGAAAGATTAGCAGAGTCCATAGACTCAAAGGCCCATGTTGAAGAGCCTCCAAGACAAGATTGAGCCGCCAAGGAGACACAAGCGCCTTCTGCGGCGGAAATTGACGGGTTACCCCGCGAAAAAAGGAACGTACATCCCTACGCGAGGCGATAGCCTTCCGAAACAGCAAGGACAGAGCAGAAACCTGTCCTTTCAGAGTGCTAACTGCCAAACCCTTGTCCAGCCTGTACTGCAAAAAGGCCAACAAATTGGGAATGGAAAAAATCCTCGGGTTCCTAGAGGAAACCGAACACCACGAAAAGAAGGCTTCCCAAGTCTTGTGATAAATCCTAGTAGTAGCCGGACCTCTGGCAGCTCGCAGAGTGGCAATGACTTCGGCTAAAAAACCTTGACGGGTCAAGATTTCGGTCTCAAGCGCCACGCCGTCAAACGCAGAGACTTCAGGTCCGGGTGACGAACGAGCCCTTGGGTTAACAGGTCCGGGCGAAGAGGGAGTGGAAGTGGAGGCGCTGCCAAAAGCGACACCAGTGTCAAGAACCACGTCCTCCTTGGCCAATCTGGGGCTATCAATATAGCCGGGACTCTCTCCAGTCTGATCCGACGCAACACCAGAGGAAGTAAGGATATCGGCGGGAACACATAAATTAGCTCGAATTGGTCCCAAGGAGCCACCAGAGCATCCACTGCCACAGCCTTCGGGTCCTTGTATCTGGACATGAACGTCGGTAACTTGGCATTGAACCTGGATGCCATCAAATCCACTTGGGAAGTTCCCCAACGGGAGCACAGCAGTGCAAAAAAATTTTCGGATGAAGACTCCATTCTCCGGAATCCATCTTTTCGCGACTGAGGGAGTCCGCTGTGATATTCTGAACTCCTGGAATGTGAATCGCAGAGATGGCTGGCACTCTGGCCTCGGCCCATACCAGAATTCGAGACACTTCCATCATGAGCCTGAAGCTCCTCGTCCCACCTTGATGATTGATATACGCAACCGCCTTCGCGTTGTCTGTCTGCACTCGGACTGGTAGACCGCTTAAAGGGACCGTCCAGTGTTGGAGGCAAAGGAAAATTGCCCTCAATTCCAGGATGTTGATCGACAGGACACACTCTTCCAACGACCATACTCCCTGAATCCAGAGATCGTTCCAGACACCCCCCCCAGCCCGTCAGGCTGGCATCGGTGGTTATGACCGACCACCTTGGAGGGAGGAAGGACTTCCCCAGGGATAACACTTCCGGACGTAACCACCATCCTAGAGACTCTCGCACCCTGTGGGAGATGATGACACTGCAATCCAGTGAAGACTGCGATCGATCCCAACGGTTCAAACTGAGCATTTGGAGAGCCCTGGAATGAAATTGGGCAAACGGAATTGTCTCAATCGACGCCACCATCAAACCCAGAAGGCGCATACACCTTCGAAGGGACATTGCTGTCGAAGACTTCATTACATGTCAAAGAAGACTCGCTTGCTTGTCTGGAGGCAGAGACACCACTGCTCGTACCGTGTCGAATGCATTCCCAAAAACAGGATTGACTGTGACGGTTCCAGAGACGACTTCTCCTAATTGACCAGCCACCCGAAGTCCTCCAGGAGCTGAAGGGACAGATTGCGAGCCGTCACCGCCTCCTCCTTTGAGGACGCCACAATCAAAAGGTCGTCCAGATAGGGAAGAATCGTACCCCCTGTCTTCGCAGAATCGCCATGAGAGGTGCCAGAATTTTCGTAAAAACTCTGGGTGCTGAGGCCAACCCGAATGGCAGGGTCACAGACTGGTAATGGTCCTGGCCTATGGCAAAACGAAGGAAGCGTTGGTGGGCCCTTCCGACGGGAACATGCAAAAAAGCGTCCCGGATGTCGATTCGTTATGCGACAGGGCCGCCACAACGGAGCGAAGTGACTCCATGCGGAATTTCCGGGTACGGACATGCCAATTCAATCTTTTGAGATCCAGAATGGGGCGAAATTTGTCCTCCTTTTTGGGGACCACAAAGAGGTTGGAGTAAAACCCTCTTCCCCGGCCCTCCGCGGAACCGGTACTACCACACCCTTCTGCAGAAGGGAATCGACCTCCCGCAGTAGAGCGGCAAATAGCTCGGGCTCTGACGGAATGCGAGAGTGGCAAAAAAACTGTCTGGGAGTCGAGAAAGAAACTCTACGAAGTAGCCTGCCGACACAACCCACGTCACCCAGGCGTTCGACACGCGGGAAGCCCAAGTCGGTTTGAATTGGAGCAGGTGACCTCCCACTCGAGAGCCCTCGAGTGAGACCCTGGCGTCAGTCCGTCTTAGCGGGTGTAACGCTGGTATTGTCTGTACTTTGTTTTCCAGCGTTACTTTGCATGTTTTTTGCATTAATCCTTTTGCTCCTTTCCCCCTAACCAGCTGGGATACTGTTGTCTGTTACCTATATGGATGCTGCTCAGTTCCCGGCTCTGCTGCGTACCCGTACTTGCGTGAGTGGCTCCGCTGCTTTGCATGACCGCCCGCATGTGCGGTTCCTGACTTGCTGTGAAAGCCGTCCGTAGCTTGCAAAGTCCTCTGCAGTGGTGCATGACTTACTGCGTGGTTGGCAGCAGCCATTGTTGGGTTCCCTCTGTGTTGTGCTGTCTGGCTCTGCATAGGGGGCGCGGCCCACACCTGTCCTGCTTTTATGTGGATTGGGTGTTTACTAGAATTACTGCTCCAGCCTATCGCTGTGAAGCAGCTCATATATAAAGTTCCCCAGCCCTAGTGGGCGTTGCCAGAGCTTCGCATTGAATCCACACTGAATCCCTGAACCTAGCCGTATATGGTTGTGTGTTCAGCTCCTGCTCTGAAGTTGATCAGCTCTGGAGAGCTGATTCCCTGTTCCTGCTGTGTCTTGTTCCCTGATCCTGGATCAAACCCGGTACCTGAATGTCTGAATTGTGTCTTGTGTTTCCGCCTATGCTGGGGGCTGATTACCCAGATCGCCGTTCCTGGAGGCTGTATATCCAGGCCTGTTCCTGCTGTGTCTAATTACCTGAACCCCTGATCTTAGATCGCATCCTGTACCTGACTTTCTGAACTGTGTCCTCTGTGTTATGTTCCTGAAATCCTGCTGTGTCCAGAACCCTGTGCCAGTGACTGTTAATCCTTGCTATATAACCTGAGTTCATCTTGGAAGGAGGAGTCCGGTGTGTGCTGAGTTTCTGTTACTCTGTGCTCAGCCTCTGTGCAATCCCCGGCCAGCTCCCGTTGAGCCTGGCGGGGCTTGCACCAGACCGCTGGGGTTCCTTTTCAGGTCGCTGCCAGATGTCCGGATCCTATGCCTGATGACCATGGCCTGATGTCCGATGTCCGACGACCACTTCCAGATGTCCGGATCCTATCCTTCTTGCCTGATGTCCGGATCCTGCCGATCATTGCCAGATGTCCGGAGCCTGCTGATCGGTGCCAGATGTCCGGAGTCCGAGGCCAGTGTTCCAGTCCGTGTTCCTGTGATTCAATCCATGTTCCTGTCCGTGTTCCTGACTCCCTGAGACCCAGTCCGTGTTCCTGTCTGTGTTCCTGACTCTCTGAGATCCAATCCGTGTTCCTGTTGTTCCTGTGCAGTCTAACTCTGTTTCAGCCATCAGCTCCTGATTCCAGTTACCTGTCTGTTACCTGTCGGCTTGCCTGTCTGCCATCCGTCTGCAGTTCCTTCCAGAGGTTCGGACGTCATCTGCAGAGATCCCCGGCTCTTGCCTGCTCACCTAGGAGCGATCATCTGCCATCCGACTGCAGCTCCATCCGGAAGTTCGGACATCATCTGCAGAGATCCCCGGCTCTTGCCTGCTCACCTGGGAGCGATCATCTGCCATCCGACTGCAGCCTACCTGGAGGCTCCACCATATCAGGTCGTATATACCTGCCTGTCTAGAGACTGCCTGGTCACTTACTGTGACAACCTGCCTGTCTAGAGACTGCCTGGTCACTTGCCGTGACAACCTGCCTGTCCAGAGACTGCCTGGTCACTTGCCGTGACAACCTGCCTGTCCCAGAGCCTGCCTGGTCACTTTCCGTGACAACCTGCCTGTCCCAGAGACTGCCCTGGTCACTTTCCGTGACAACCTGCCTGTCCCAGAGACTGCCTGGTCACTTGCCGTGACAACCTGCCTGCCCTGGTCACTTGCCGTGACAACCTGCCTGCCTGGTCACTTGCCGTGACAACCTGCCTGCCTGGTCACTTGCCGTGACAACCTGCCTGTCCTGCCGGTTCCTCCTTGGTCTACCCTGTGATGACGTCTGTCCTGGGTCGGTGTCTGATGTTCTCCTGCTGAGCCTGTGCTACGCCTGAGGCCTGAGAGAGAGGCCGTCCTAGTATGCCCGTGCCAGATGACCCTGGACTTCATCAACCCGTGATGACCCCGCCATCGTCTGACGTTCGTCCTGGGCCGGTGTCTGATGTTCTCCTGCTGAGCCTGTGCTACGCCCGAGGCCTGAGAGTGAGGCCATACTAGTATGCCCGTGCCAGATGATCCTGGACTTCATCAACCCGTGATGACCCCGCCATCGTCTGAAGTCTGTCTGAGGTCGGTGTCTGATGTTCTCTTGCTGAGCCTGTGCTACGCCTAAGGCCTGAGAGAGAGGCCGTCCAAGTATGCCCGTGCCAGATAACCCTGGACTGCATCTACCCGTGATGTCCTCCAGCACTCGTCTGTGATCCTGAGTCGTGTACCCTTCTCTGATGTGCGGAATCGGGAGCCCGGTCTTATGTTCTGTTTTATGTACTGTGTTTCTTTAAGTAAACTTTATGTTTCTTCTTACCTGAAGTTGTGCGGTGTTGTCTAGTCCTGCAGGTCGCCACCTTGCCCACATGCTCAGCTGCCACGGATCCCGGTCGCTGCCCTTCCCTAGTCCGGGCAGGCCCGGGTCTCCCTCCGTGGTCCAGTGGGTCCACATTCTCATCATCTGGGACCCATGCCTCACGTCGTCGTGGACTGGCGGCGTGGGAGCATTGGCTAGCTAGGCAAGCTATGCCATGTCCCGGCGCCCCACAGCCGTGGGAAGCGCTTCAGCGGGCTTTTTGTCAGCTTCCCACTTGTCTTGGCGGAAGCTCTGTTTCCAGGGAGTGCGGGATTTCTGAGCGTTCTTTTTTCCCGAAAAAAGAGGGACGACCCGATCCCCAAGAGGGCTGACCGAACCGTCCCCTGGACCCGACTACTACCGGCACTATGCCTGCCAGACGCAGAAGCCACAGCTCTTTGCTGTGGTAAAGCCATTTCTTTTGCCTTTGCCTTGGCAATCCCTTGCTTGGAAACCGCGTCTCTGGTCCACTGTCTAAGCCACAGTGCTCTCCTGACTGTGATTGCCTAGGATTGCGCCCTGGACAGCAGTGACGCAGTATCCAAACCTGCATCACTGTCATATTGGGCTGCATCCTCCAACTTAAAAAGCCCATCTACCTCGGATAGAGGGGATCTATCTTGCCACGCCGTCCGTAGACGGTCTAACCAGCTTAGAGAAGCTTTACAAGCACACATGCTCTGAATCCATGACCCACGGCCTCGTCGATGGATTTCGCCGTTTTTCTGTCCAGCGGATTCTGCAAACTCGCCTTCCCTTTTAACAGGAAGTAATGAGGACTTGCTAATCTGGGATAAAGAGACATCCACTTCAGGAGAAGGAATCCAATTATCAATCAATTCCGTCGTACACGGATACAGCTGAAAACACTTATCTGGAACAGGCGTTCCTTTAAGCCTACAGCACCTGGAATTCCCAGGCGGTCTCCCATCCAAGTATTAACCAGGCCCAACCCTGCTTAGCTTCCGAGATCAGATGAGATCGGGCGTGTTTAGGGTGGTAATGGTGATCGCGACCTATGCGACTCCTGAAAACATCCGGGCCGAATTACTAGGACGTCTAGTTACCTCCTCCGGTAACTGTAACGCCTCCCTCATGGCTTCCAATAAAAGCCTCTGTACGACCCAAAAGAGAAGCAGAGAGTCCCTGCCGATCCTCCTTATCCGAATCGGACACCTCCCCATCTGAGCTTGAAAGGGAAACCCTCCATGCCCGAGATCTCCGAGTCGCTGCGCAGGAATGAAGGCACCGGCCTGTGTCGCTTCCTCTGAGAGGATCTAGCTGACACCCAATAACCTAGGTCAGACAGGCCATCAACAGAACGAGCGAGGGCCTCCATTTTGACATCACTGAAAACCTCTGACCACTGCGCCTGACGCCATCGAGGTCTGCGTGTCAGAAACGCGAGACTGATCCTGTAGCGGATCTGGGAGACGGTCCGCACCTCCTGGACCCTGATCTTACATGTCCTCACACAGTATATGGCAGGTTAAACCTGTCAGTAACTAGGACAGTGTGGTTTCTTAAAGAAGAAACGAACGCTGAAGGGTTAAAGCTCTTAAAGAGAGAGCTACCCCAGCTGTCCCCCAATAAAGGGTTAACCGCCAAAGAAGGGGTTAATGACGCAGACTCCCTACAACCCTTGTTTAATGAAAAGGGTGTGCGAGCCCCAGGTGCCTCTTATGAGGTAACAGCTGCAGGACAGTGCTCTCAAAGGTATGCTTATTTTGCCTTTGTACACTAAACAAGAACGCTAAAAAATTGCGCTGATTTGTACATCGCAATGACCGCCAAAGTCGCTAAGGGGATCGCTAACCACGTATGCGTCGTCAATGAGATCGCCCACTGTGGCAGCTACTAGCGACATTAAAAAGATCACAAAAAAACGATCGCATTAGTATGCGTCGTTATAATGATCGTTAGCGGTAGCGTTCAGTGTCCTGCGCTGTGGGGATGAGGGGGTTAAGCTTCTGCCCCAGAAGCGACTCACCCAGCTGGCCGCGGTGTAGTGTCTTCGATTGTCCTGTGTGGAGGAGAGGAGAGTGAGGAAGGAAGCCTTCCGTTTCCAGTAATGGCCGCCGCGCTGTGCCTCTGAAGACAGCAGTAAAGCGCGCGCTCAGAGCGCCGCAAAAAATTCAAAAAAAGGGCGCGCGACTCCTCCGTTCTCCATGTCCTGCAGGCATCCACCTGCGGACAAAAGACACTAGTCACCAACATATCACATGTAACAGCGGCTGCCGCAGCAGTCGCTGAAGCACTCAAACACATTAAAAATGTGGAGTACTCACCCCGCTGAGCGCCACAGGGACCCCTCAGAGATTTGTGGCGCTGTGCCCGTAGCTTCCCCCCAGGGCGGGGAACGCAGTGACCCCAGAAGCGCGGTTTGCGTCCCCGCCAGGGAAGCAATCCTCATCCCCAGGGCCGGCAGGTTCTGCAGAGACCACCTTACAGGGTAATACAGATCCGCCAAGGGAGAGGTGGGGGTCCAGCAGCGCTGAGACCCTGAGACCTCTAGACCACGGGGGTCCAAGTCTCTGTCCGACTAAAATAAAAAAATTTCTGAGGAGCTGCTTCCAGAAGCGACTATCCTCTGTGACCTCAAATTTTAGACTGGAGAGCTGGAGTAGGAGGAGCCCTATAAGCTGGAGGGGCCGGTCAACACTTTTTTAATCTGAGGTGTGTTTATCCTATGTGGGCTCCGCCTACCCACTAGTAATGACTGTGTCTCCCTTCCTTCATCTGCAGCTGAAAAACAGTGCCCACCTGGCTTGACGGGCATTCAAACGTTTAGCAGCATCCAGATAAATCAGATTTTTATGATCAGTAAAAACCTGTATCGGATGTCTAGCCCACTCCAAAATATGTTGCCAATGCTCAAACGCGAGCTTAATGGCCAGTATCTCTCGGTTCCCAACATCATAGTTGAGCTCAGTCTCCGAAATTTTTTTAGAAAAGAAAGCACAGGGATGCACCCCATCCTCTCCCTCCTGGGACAGAACTGCCCCCACCCCTACTGATGAGGCATCTACCTCTACCAGAAAAGGCTTGGTCTCATCTGTCTGGATCAAAACAGGAGCAGAGCTAAACCTCTCCTTGAGATGCTCAAAAGCCTTCACTGCCTCAGTGGACTATTGGACAGTATTAGAACCCTTCTTGGTGAGATCAGTTATGGGTTTAGTGATAACAGAAAAATTCTTTAGTGTCAAGATCGTCGGTTGGAGCCGATGTTACGCACACTAGGGTAAGGAGGCGAGTAGCGTATCAGTGGCACGAGGTCGGACACAGGAAAGGCAAGTTCGTAAAGAGGCAGCAGATAACGTAGTCAGGTGGCAGCCGGAGGTGGTACACAGGAAAGGCAGTTCGGTAACAAAGGAGCAGGCAGATAACGTAGTCAGGTGGCAGCCGGAGGTCGGTACACAGGAGAGCAGTGTTTGTAGCAATGGATCAGGCGGAGAGCGTAGTCAGAAGGCAGGCCGAGGTCGGTTCACAGGAGAGCAGTGTTTGTAGCAATGGATCAGGAGGAAACGCTTGACTAAAGGCTTGGAGCTCAATAATCTCGCAATGACACACCCACAGGGCCAGGTTTATATAGGGTGTGTAATTGGCAATCAGAGGCCCAATCAAGAGAGCACTAGGTGTAGCCAATCAGGAAGAACAGTCAATGGTATCTGGGTTCAGCAAGGAACTTTGCAGCCAGCAGAATAGCTCAGATGGTAGAGCTGCTGGCCAGTGGACAAGAGGTACTGGGTTCGACTCCTGACATTATGAATTTTCTATAATAATTGGCAAACCCTAAAAATCTTTGGACAGATTTTAAACTTTCAGGCCTAGGCCAATCCAGTACTGCCTGAACCTTCACCGGGTCCATCTCAAACCCATCACTGGAGATCAAGTACCCCAAAAAACTAATTTTCTGTACCGCAAACTCGCACTTCTCCAATTTAGCAAAGAGGTTGTTTTCACTCAAAATCTGAAGAACTTCGCAGACTCTCTACCAATGCGACTCCAGATCAGGTGAATAGATCAACATATTGTCCAAATAAACAATAACACTCCTACCGATCAACGGCCTCAGAATGTCATTAATGAAATTTTGAAAAAATGTAGGTGCATTAGTAAGGCAAAAGGTATCACCAGACACTCAAAATGACCCTCCGGGGTATTAAAGGCTGTCTTCCATTCATCGCCCTCCTTTACCCACAGCAAATTATATGCCCCACAAAGGTTAATTTTAGAGAACCACTTAGCTCCGGTTAGTTGGTTAAGCAAATCGGGAATTAGCGGCAACGGGTAAGGATTGCGCACAGTGATTTTACTAATCTCCTGAAAATCCAGACATGGTCTAAGGCCCCCATCCTTCTTTTTGACAAAAAAAAAATCCTACCGCCACAGGAGACTTAGAGGGTCTTATATGACCTGCAGCCAAACTAGTCTGCAGGTATTCCTTTAAGGCCTCCCTCTCGGGAATCGTCAGATTAAATAAACGACTCTTAGTGAGTGTAGCACCTGGGACGAACTCAATAGCGCAATCGTAATCTCTATGGAGTGGTAGAGCTTGCGATTCAGCTTCTGAAAATACCTTCCAGAAATCCTGAATGGCTTCAGGTAGCTCTTTCTTCACAACAGCAGCAATGTGAACATTACAACATTTACCATAACACCCCAGGACCTTATAATACCAGACGACCAGTCCAGCAAAGAATTGTGTATTTTTAACCAGGGTAAACCCAGGACGACTGGAACCGGCAATTTATCCAGTACAAACAAGTCAATGCACTCCTGATGTTGACAATAAGTGGGAACCCTGTGACCTTTCGAGACGCACCCATGCTCCAGGGGAGTGTTATCAATCGCCACAACAGGGAAAGGAGATGACAATGGTTGAGAATCAAATTTATATTTGTCGAGAAATTGCTGATCAATCAAATTCAGTGCAGAACCACAATCCACCATGACCTGAAAATCAATGGAATGACCACGATAGATGGAATTACTAGAAAAAAACCTCCTGCGCACCGTAAAAATGCAATACGAACGGGAGTGTTGCTCCTACTGACCTTTTTATCTTTTCTTTCTTTATGCGAACCTCGCATTGCTTAATCAAATGGTCAGCCTTACCACAATACAAGCATAGCCTCTCAGAGAACTTCCTCTCCCTCTCCTGGGAACGAGAGGACAACACCCCAAGTTGCATTGGCTCCCGCTGTCGACGGCGCTATGTTGAGAGACTGGGTCCAGCATTATAGGAGGTGTTATGATTTGGTAGCCGAGGAGGACAGGATCAAAAAACAGCAAAGGCAGCCAAACACCCAGAGAGGTTGGGAACTAATGGGTTGCAGATCCCTAAACTAACCGCACAACTAGAAGCAGCCGTGGGATGTACCTATGGTGACCTAGACGCCTCGGCACAGCCGGAGAGCTAGCTACACCTAAAGATAGAAACAGGAAAGCTAACTGCCCCGGAGTAGCGCCCCAAAGGAATAGGTAGCCCCCACACATATAATGGCGGTTAGACAAGATGAAACACAAACGCAGGCAGAAAATAGAGTGAGCAAACGCTGGGGCCAAACACTGCCTAGATAGGACAGGACAGGACAGAACAGAATACTATCTGCAACCCAGAAAAACCCTAGAAAAATTCCAACACTTCTGATTTTGAAAATGCTGAGACCACACGATCTTGCCACCCGCTAAATCAGATCTCTGGTGTGAACAAGCGGCCAACCCGCAGCCACTTAAATAGCAGGGACAGAGCAATTGAACAAATAAACAGTGGCTACTGAAAAACAGAGTAGCACAGGCCCCTGGAGGGGAACCCGGCTAGCCTCCCACAAAAGTGCAGACAAAAAATGAAAATAGAAAACACGATAGAAACAAGCAGCAAATAACTTGTCATTCAATACAGCTTCAATACCGTCAGCAACCACCAGAGGAAGCCTCAGCTCAGAAGTCGTCTCCAGAACGTTCACAACAAGGAGGCTTCTCATTATCTGCCTGTCTCTCAATCTTCTATCCACACGGATAGCTAACTGCATAGCAGATTCCAAAGTATCAGGTGCAGGATAAGCAATGAGCAAATCTTTAACCCTTTCACTCAAACCTGCTAAAAACTGACTCTTGAGCGCTGGGTCATTCCACCTGACCTCTGCGGACCATCGTCTGAACAGGGTGCAATACCTCTCAGCATCACCAGAACCGTGTTGAAGCCGTCTGAGCTCAGCCTCAGCTGTGGTGACTCGATCCGGATCATCAAATAACAACCCCATAGCAGTAAAAAAAAATGCTTCTATGACGTCAAACAAGGATCATTAGGTGGTAACGAAAATGCCCAGATTTGGGGATCACTTCGCAACAAAGACATAATAATCCCCACACGCTGTGATTCACTCTCTGAGGATCCGTGTCTAAGTCGAAAATATAGTAAACATGCATTTTTAAAGGTAAAAAATTCCTGCCGTTTACCAGAAAACTCCGGTAGTCCTACCTTAGGCTCTTCACAGCGTACTCCAGGACAATTACTCACGTGCTGTTGCAGGCTGGCTACCTTGCAAGTAAACCCTTGCAGGTGTTGAGTAAGTTCTTGGACGCTGTTCATATTGAAGGACTCAGGGAGAAAAAAAAAATCCTTTTTTTTTTTTTTTCTATGTGCAGGCTGGACATACTGTTCTGGGTCTGCAACTCAGTAATAGAGCGGGGGGGAATCTGACCCTGCACTAGGACTAGACTCGATCCCTACGATGGAGCGGGAGACCTATTCCTTGCGAATAGACCCACCGAAGGTCCCAGTCTAGACTCAAGCGAAGACCTGAAGGAGGGGGAAGGGGATCCCTGAAAGATCTAGGGACTGGAAACAAAACACTGGTAACCTCCTAGCAGGGAAACAGGGGAAGGTGCAAAAACAAAAGGAAAAAACAAAAAGACTAAGCAAGCAGAACTAGAGTTCCCAGAACTGCACAAAGTATAACACGAAGCTATCAAGGCTCCTAGCCAGAACTCAAGCGGATTAACACTGATATCCAGCAAGGACTGGAGGCAGGTGCAGGGTAATAAAGGGTGATACAATTACCTGACCAACGACAAGCCCAGCACTAGGGGAAAAAGACAAGCAGCCAGAAACCACAACAAGATGGTGGATGGTCAAACTGAATAGATTCTAACAGATTGCAGGAAAAATTGCTTTTTTAAATTTCATGGTTCAACGTTAAAAAATTCTGTAAAGCCCCTGAGGATTCAAGGTGCTCAGACATCTAGATACATTCCTTGAGGGGTCTAGTTTCCAAAATGGGAGGGTCATTTGTGAGAAGTTTCCACTGCTTAGGCAGATCAGGGGCTCTTCAAACACGACATCGTGACCGCTAACGATTACAGCAAATTTTGCATTCAAAAAGTGAAATGGCAGTTCTTCCCTTCCAATCCCTGTCGTGTGCCCAAACAGTAATTTTCCTCCACATATGGTGTGATGGCATACTCAAGAGAAATTGCACAACAAATTTTGGTGTCCATTTTCTCCTGTTATCCTTGTGAAAATAAAAAAATGGGTCTAAAGTAAAATTTTGTGAAAAAAAACCCCAGTAATGTTCATTTTTTCCTTCCACATTTGAAAAATTCCTATTAAGCACCTGAAGGGGTAATAAACTTTCTGAATGTGGTTTTGAGAACCTTGATTGCTGCAGTTTTTAGATTGGTGTCAATTTTGGGTATTTTCTGTCTAAGCTCCTCACTTGAAATGTAATGTGGTTCCTAAAAAATGGTTACCGTATATACTCGCGTATAAGCCGAGATTTTCAGCCCATTTTTTTAAGGCTGAAAGTCCCACTCTCGGCTTATATGCGAGTCATATACCGGGGGGGAGGGGGGAGGTCGGCGGAGCGGGTATGTCAGATCATACTTACCCCCCGCCGGCGCGTCTCTGCAGCCCCCCTGCTTCTCCCACGATCTCAGGCTCCTTCCTGCAGCGGTCACGTGGTACCGCTCATAAAAGTCATGAATATGCACATATAGGAAGGAAGAGCTGCCGGAGACCGCGGTAGAAGAGCAGGGACTGCAGAGACGCGCCAGGAGGGGGTGAGTATATGCGATATTCACCTGTCCCAATTCACCGCTGCGGGACGCTCTGACCTCCTCATCCTCTGGCTGTGATGTTCAGGCAGAGGGCACGCTGACGTAGTTAGTGCGCGCCGCGCCCTCTGCCTGCCCAGTGCAGCCAGAGGACCCGGAAGACAGCGGTCGCTCAGCGGTGGACCGGGAACAGGTAATACCTCAGGTGCCGGGGTCCAGAGCGAGCGGTGACACCGGAACCTGTCCCCAGCGACAAGAGGTGAGTATGTCATTTTTTTTTCCTTTGCAGCAGCAGCGGCAGCATATGGGACCTATACTATGGAGCATAATCTATGGAGCATATGAGGCATAATCTATGGAGCATATGAGGCATAATCTATGGTGCACACAGTATGGGGCATAATCTATGGAGCATCTTATGGGGGCATAATCTATGGAGCATCTTATGGGGGCATAATCTATGGAGCATCTTATGGGGGCATAATCTATGAAGCATCTTATGGGGGCATAATTTATGAAGCATCTTATGGGGTATAATCTATGGAACACCATATGGGGCATAATCTATGGAGCACCATATGGGGGCATAATCTATGGAGCATCTTAGGGGGGGCATAATCTATGGAGCATCATATGGGGCATAAAATATATGGAGCATCTTATGGGGGCATAACTTTTATGGAGCAGCATATGGGGCATATTATTCTATGGAGCACCTTATGGGGCCATTATTAACCATTATGGAGCATTATATGGGGAGTATTTTGTATGGAGCATCTTATGGGGCCCATCATTAACTGTATGGAGAATTATATGGGGCTCCTGATTCAATATGGATATTCAAAAACATTTAACCTACTGATGTCTCAATTAATTTTACTTTTAATGGTATCTATTTTTATTTTTGTAATTTACCAGTAGCTGCTGCATTTTCTACCCTAGGCTTATACGCGAGTCAATATGTTTTCCCAGTTTTTTGTGGCAAAATTAGGGGGGGGGGGTCGGCTTATACATGAGTATACAGTCATGGCCAAAAGTTTTGAGAATGACACAAATATTATATTTTCACATGATCTGCTGCCCTCTGGTATTTATGTGTGTTTGACAGATGTTTTTATCACAGACAGAAATATAATAATTGCAAACATATGAGTAACAAAAGCTTATATTGACAGTTAGAATGAGTTAATGCAGCAAGTCAATATTTGCAGTGTTGACCCTTCTTCTTCAGGACCTCTGCAATTCCCCCTGGCATGCTCTCAATCAACTTCTGGACCAAATCCTGACTGATAGCAGTCCATTCTTGCACAATCAATGCTTTCATTTTGTCAGAATTTTTAGGCTTTTTGTTTGTCCACCCGTCTCTTGATGATTGACCACAAGTTCTCAATGGGATTAAGATCTGGGGAGTTTCCAGGCCATGGACCCAAAATCTCTATGTTTTGTTCCCTGAGCCATTTAGTTATCACCTTTGCTTTATGGCAAGGTGCTCCATCATGCTGGAAAAGGCATTGTTGATCGCCAAACTGCTCTTGGAGGGTTGGGAGAAGTTGCTCTTGGAGGACATTCTGGTACCATTCTTTATTCATGGCTGTGTTTTTAGGCAAGACTGTGAGAGAGCCATTCCCTTGGCTGAGAAGCAACCCCACACATGAATGGTTTCAGGATGCTTAACAGTTGGCATGAGACAAGACTGGTGGTAGCGCTCACCTTGTCTTCTCCGAATGAGGCGTTTTCCTGATGTCCCAAACAATCGAAAAGGGGATTCATCAGAGAAAATAACTTTACCCCAGTCCTCAGCAGTCCACTGCCTGTACCTTTTGCAGAATATCAGTCTGTCCATGATGTTTTTTCTGGAGAGAAGTGGCTTCTTTGCTGCCCTCCTTGAGACCAGGCCTTGCTCCAAGAGTCTCTGCCTCACAGTGCGTGCAGATGCACTCACACCTGCCTGCTGCCATTCCTGAGCAAGCTCTGCACTGCTGGTAGCCCGATCCAGCAGCTGAAACACTTTTAAGAGACGGTCCTGGCGCTTGCTGGTCTTTCTTGGGCGCCCTGGAGCCTTTTTGACAACAATGGAACCTCTCTCCTTGAAGTTCTTGATGATGCGATAGATTGTAGCTGCGATACTCTTCCCTGTTAGGCCATTTTTGTGCATTCCAATGATGACTGCACGTGTTTCTTTAGAGATAACCATGGTTAATAGTAGAGAAACAATGATGCCAAGCACCAGCCTCCTTTTAAAGTGTCCAGTGGTGTCATTCTTACTTAATCATGACAGATTGATCTCCAGCCATGTCCTCATCAACACCTACACCTGTGTTAATGGAGCAATCACTGAAAAGAGGTTAGCTGGTCCTTTTAAGGCAGGGCTGCAATGATGTTGAAATGTGTTTTGGGGGATAAAGTTCATTTTCTAGCCAAATATTGAGTTTGCAAGTAATTGCTGTTAAGCTGATCACTCTTTATAACATTCTGGAGTATATGCAAATTGCCATTAGAAAAAGTGAAGCAGTAGACTTTGTAAAAATTAATATTTGTGTCATTCTCAAAACTTTTGTCCATTACTGTATACGGTAAGTAATTTTTGTTGGAAAAATGAGAAATTGCTGGCCAAATTTTAACCTTTCTAACCAAAAAAAATTATGTTTAAAAGTTGTGCTGATTTAAAGTAGACATGTGGGAAATGTTATTTATTAACTATTTTGTGTGACATAACTCTCTGGTTAAAGGCCATAAAAATTAAAAGTTTGAAAATTGAAAAGGACAATTTTGAAAATTTGACAAATTCCCGATTTTTTTCACAAACACAAGTCAAATGTACAAATGTTATCACTATCATGAAGTCCATACAACATGTCATGACAAAATATTCTCAGTATCAGTGGGATATGTAGAAATGTTTCAGAGTTATTCGCACTTAAAGTGACACTTAAATTTGACCTGGTCATGAAGGTGAAAACAGGTTTGGGGGTAAAGGGGCTACAGCAACAATCTAGCTGTTTTGTTTATTTTCTCCGCTTTAGAACACAAGTCCTCTGTCTCTGGTCATATATTCACCCTCCAGCATCTCCGATTTTGTGGCGCCATCTTATGAGCGCAACTTCTGACTGGCCGGAAGTCAGAAGATACATCACAAACTCTCAATGCAAGTCTACAAGACCCAAAAGGAGGCCAGAACAAGGCTCGCATAGACATACTTAGATTAGTGACCTTCCGCTTGCTCCATGAAACACTGTAGCAGACTCGAGGTCACAAACTGCAGGAGACCGGAGCAGAAGCGAAAACAGATGAAAATGTTGGAAGGCGAGAATCAGACAGGAGACTTCGATTTTCAGCACCACTCCAGCGGTGCACTGAAAAAAAACCGCTGGAGTATTGCTTTAAGTATTCAGGGCTGAGCTGTAATAGAAGACAGAGCAAACAAACTACAGTGGTGTCATTGTACAAATGCAGAAACAAATGTAGTAATACTGTTACACTATGTTCCGCTGCACCCGATCCCGGGCCTATCCCTCCGCGGGGTCCCCGTCGGGACTCCCGCTCTGTGCCGGCCTCGCACAGTCCTGCCGTAGCCTCTGCTCCTTCACTCCCCTCTGCTTCCTGGCTTGCTGTCAGCAGGTCCCCGGGGAGAGTGCTTATGTCGTGCGCGTGCTCCCGGTCTCTTAACCCCTTCACCCCCAAGGGTGGTTTGCACCTTAATGACCGGGCCAATTTTTACAATTCTGACCACTGTCTCTTTATGAGGTTATAACTCTGGAACGCTTCAACGGATCTTCGCGATTCTGAGATTGTTTTCTCGTGACATATTGTACTTCATGTTAGAAGTAAAATTTCTTCGATATAACTTGCGTTTATTTTTGAAAAAAATGCAAATATGGCGAAAATTTTTAAAATTTTGCAATTTTCAAACTTTGAATTTTTATTCCCTTAAAACAGAGAAATATGTCACATAAAATAGTTAAGAAATAACATTTCCCACATGTCTACTTTACATCAGCACAATTTTGGAACCAAAATTTTTTTTGTTAGGAAGTTATAAGGGTTAAAAGTTGACCAGCGATTTCTCATTTTTACAACAAAATTTACAAAGCCATTTTTTTTAGGGACCACCTCTCATTTGAAGTCACTTTGAGGGGTCTATATGGCAGAAAATACCCAAAAGTGACACCATTCTAAAAACTGCACCCCTCAAGGTACTCAAAACCACATTAAGAAGATTATTAACCCTTCAAGTGCTTCACAGGAACTAAAGCAACGTGGAAGGAAAAAATGAATATTTAACTTTTTAGCCACAAAAATGATCTTTTACAAACTTTTTTTTTATTTTCACAAGGGTAAAAGGAGAAAATGGACAGATAAGGTTGTTATGCAATTTCTCCTGAGTACGCCAATACCCAATATGTGGGGGAAAACCACTGTTTGGGCACACGGCAGAGCTCGTAAGGGAAGGAGCGCCGTTTGACTTTTTCAAACTAAAATTGGCTGGAATTGAGATTGGACGCCATGTCGTGTTTGGAGAGCCCCTGATGCGCCTAAACAGTGGAAACCCCCACAAGTGACACCATTTTGGAAACTAGACCCCCTAAGGTACTTATCTAGATCTGTTGTGAGCACTTTGAACTCCCAAGTGTTTCACAAAAGCTTATAATGCCTGGGTGTGAAAAAAAAAAAAAACAATTTTCCACAAAAATGATTTTTTAGTCCCAAATTTTTGAATTTTCCCAAGGAAATTGGACCCCAAAAGTTGTTGTCCAATTTGTCCTGAGTACGCTGATACGTGGGGGGGGGGGGGGGGGAACTGTTTGGGCGCATGGCAGGGCTTGGAAAGGAAGTAGTAACGTTTTGGAATGCAGACGTTGATGGGGGTCATGTTCCGTTTGCAGTGCCCCAGATGAGCCTAAACAGTGGAAACCCCCCACAAGTGACCCCATTTTGGAAACTATACCCCCTAAGGAACTTATCTAGATCTTTGGTGAGCACTTTGAACCCCCAAGTGCTTCACACAAGTCTATAATGCCCGGGCATGAAAATAAAAAATCCTATTTTTTTCCCACAAAAATTATCTTTTAGTCACTAATTTTTTATTTTCTCAAGGGTAACAGGAGAAATTGGACCACATAAGTTGTTGTCCAATTTGTCCTGAGTACGCTGATACCCCATATGTGGGTGGGAACCACTATTTGGGCGCACGGCAGAGCTCGGAATGGAAGGAGCACCATTTGACTTTTTCCAACCAAAATTGGCTGGAATTGAGATTGGATGCCATGTTGCATTTGGAGAGCCCCTGATGTGCCTAAACAGTGGAAACCCCCCACAAATGACCCCATTTTGGAAACTAGACCCCTAAGGAACTTTTCTAGATCTTTGGTGAGCAATTTGAACACCCAAGTGCTTCACACAAGTTTATAACGTAGAGCCGTAAAATTTAAAAATCATATTTTTTCCACAAAAATGATCTTTTCACCCCAATTTTTATTTTTCCAAGGGTAACAAGACTCCAAAAGTTATTGTGCAATTTGTCCTGAGTGCGCTGATACCCCATATGTGGGGGTAAACCACTGTTTGGGTGCATGGCAGAGTTTGGAAGGGAAGGAGCGCCGTCTGACTTTTTCAACGCAGAATTGGCTGGACGCCATGTCGTGTTTGGAGAGCTCCTGATCTGCCTAAACAGTGGAAACCCCCATAAATGACGCCATTTTGGAAACTAGACCCCTCAAGGAACTTATCTAGATGTGTGGTGAGAACTTTTAACCCCCAGGTGTTTCACTAAAGTTTATAACGTGCAGCCGTAAAATAAAAAATCTTTTTTTTTTTTTTACAAAAATGATTTTTTCGTCCCCAATATTTTATTTTCACAAGGGTAACAGAAGAAATTGGAACCCAAAAGTTGTTGTCCAATTTGTCCTGAGTACGCTGTTACCCAATATGTGGGAGAAAACTACTGTATGGGCGCACGTCAGGGCTCGGAAGGGAAGTAGTGACGTTTTGGATTGCAGACTTTGATGGAATGGTCTGGGGGCGTCATGTCACATTTGGAGAGCCCCTGATGCACCTATACAGTGGAAACCCCCCACAAGTGACCCCATTTTGGCAAATAGACCCCACAAGGAACTTATCTAGATGTGTGGTGAGCACTTTGAACCCCGAAGTGCTTCACAGAAGTTTATAACGTACAGCCGTAAAAATAAAAAATCTTTTTTTTTTTACAAAAATGATTTTTTTTGCCCCCAATATTTTATTTTTACAAGGGTAACAGGAGAAATTGGACCCCAAAAGTTGTTGTCCAATTTGTCCTGAGTACGCTGATATCCAATATGTGGGAGAAAACTACTGTATGGGTACACGTTGGGGCTCGGAAGGGAAGTAGTGACGTTTTGGATTGCAGACTTTGATGGAATGGTCTGGGGGCGTCATGTCGCATTTGGAGAGCCCCTGATGCGCCTAAACAGTGGAAATCCCCAACAAGTGACCCCATTTTGGAAAATAGACCCCACAAGGAACTTATCTAGATGTGTGGTGAGCGCTATGAAGCCCCAAGTGCTTCACAGAAGTTTATAATGTACAGCCGTAAAAACAAAAAAATATTTTTTTTTGTACAAAAATGATATTTTCGCCCCCAGTTTTTTATTTTCCCAAGGGTAGCAGAAGAAATAGGACAAATTGCACAATAACTCTTGTGGTCCAGAGTACGCTGATACCCCATATGTGGGGATAAACTACTGTTTGGACGCATGGCAGAGCTCAGAAGTGAAGGAGCACCGTTTGACTTTTTCAACGCAGAATTGGCTGGAATTGAGATCAGACGCCATGTCACATTTGGAGAGCCCCTGATGTGCCTAAACAGCTGAAACCCCCCAATTCTAACTCCAACCCTAACCCCAAACACACCCCTAACCCTAATCCCAACCCTAACCCTAATCCTAACTTTAGCGCCAACCCTAACCCTAACTTTAGCCGCAACCCTAACCCTAATGGGAAAATGGAAATAAATGCTTTTTTTTAATTTTATTATTTTTCCCTTACTAAGGGGGTGATAAAGGGGGGTTTGATTTACTATTTATAGCGGGTTTTTATGATTGGCAGCTGTCACGCTAAAAGACGCTTTTTATTGCAAAAATAGTTTTTGCATCATCACATTTTGAGAGCTATAATTTTTGCATATTTTGGCCCACAGAGTCATGTGAGGTCTTATTTTTTGCGGGACGAGTTGACGTTTTTATTGGTACCATTTTTGAGCATGTGACGTTTTTTGATCGCTTTTTATTTCGATTTTTGGGAGGTTAGAATGAACAAAAATCAGCAATTCATGAATTTCTTTTGGGGGAGGCGTTTATACCGTTCCGCGTGTGGTAAAATTGATAAAGCAGTTTTATTCTTCGGGTCAGTACGATTATGGCGATACCTCATTTATATCATTTTTTCATGTTTTGGCGCTTTTATAGAATAAAAACAATTTTATATAAAAAATAATTATTTTTGCATCGCTTTATTCTGCGAGCTATAACTTTTTTATTTTTTCGCTGATGATGCTTTATGACGGCTCGTTTTTTGCGGGACAAGATGACGTTTTCAGCGGTACCATGTTTTTTTATATCGGTCTTTTTGATCGCGTGTTATTCCACTTTTTGTTCGGCGGTATGATGATAAAGCATTGATTTTTTGCTTCGTTTTTTTTTTTTTTTTTTTTTAAGGGGTTCACTAAAGGGGTTAACTAGTGGGACAATTTTATAGGGGGGGTCGTTACGGACGCGGCGATACCAAATATGTGTACTTTTATTGTTTTGTTTTTTTTATTTACAGGAAGAAGTGAATTTATTGGGGAATATTTTTTTTTTTTTTTTTATTTTGGATTTTTTTTTTACAAAGTTTATTTTTACTTTTTTACTTTTTACTTTGTCCCAGGGTGGGACATCACAGTATTTTATCAGATCGCTGGTGTGACAGTGTGCACAGCACTCTGTCACACCAGCGATCGCACAGGCATAGATGCAGGCTTCTCAGTGCCTGCTCTCGGCAGGCACTGAGGTAGCCGCCTCCCTCCAGGACCCCGGCGCCATCTTGGATCCGGGTCCTGGGAGGGAGGAAGCCCTCAGAACAGCGCGATCACATCGCACTGCTCTGAGGGTCTCAGGGGGGCGCGCAGGGAGCCCCCACCCTGCGCGATCCTCCCCTGTGCCCCCAGTACACCGCGATCATGTTTGATCGCGGTGTGCTAGGGGTCAATGTGCCGGGAGCGGTCCGTGACCGCTCCTGACACACAGTCATGGGTGTCAGCTGTGATAATCAGCTGACACCCGGCGGCGATTAGCTGCGCTCTCCTCAGGAGCGCAGCTGATCGCCTATGACGTACTATCCCGTCCCCGGTCATACGGGCCCAGGTACCATGGACGGGATAGTACGTCCGATGGCAGTAAGGGGTTAAAGAGACAGCACGCTTTTTTCAAAAATGACTCTGACCAATGTCATGGTACTGATTACTATTTCTGGCCCTTCCGCCATAGGGAGGACGCTGGAGCAACAAGTATCTTCTGTTGCTAGCTTCCGGTTCTGCCGTTGTGGCTGTGTTTCTGCAGTTTTCTGCCAAGTGCTCCGCTTACACTGTTAGTCTCCGCAGACTATCAGTTACCGGTTACCTGGCTGTCCAGGACGACGTCCGTATGGTCTACGCCAATTCCGTCTTGTTCCGCTACGCAGCCATCCGAACTTCTGGACAACGCCAGTGTCAGCCGATATCCGTGTGCCCGGAACCCGCCGGTCAGCTCAGTCATACCTGTTAAACCTGTTTACCCGTTGGTCCCGCTGGAACCGCTGCCACGTGTCTGGGGTCTAATTGGAGGTAGCACCTGTGTTCTCCAGACATTCATTCTGACCCTGTTAGAGGGGACTTACTACGGGTGTCTGGTGCTCACTTAGTCACGCCGACTTCGGAGCCCCCCGGACCGTGGTCTCGAGGTTCCACAAACATTGAAATAAAAAATGAATGTGAACGTACCACCTGTGCCTCCGCTTCCATTCGTTACACTGTGCCAGAGAAGTAAAATATGCAAATCTCAAACTTGACAAAATATTATTCATGATGAATATGTGGAAAAATGGAAACATGAATGATCGGGTTTGTCTTAATTTCACACTTTATAGTCACACTGTGAAATGTCAGCCTAATATCTTACATATGTCCTTAGAGTTAAAACCCATTTCATTGTACCATTTACTTACCAGCAAAAGCCATTATTTTTACAATATGTCCTTCTTGAATATCATGGTTTATTATTTGCTGCTGTTCATTTGTAAGATTGAAGGTGGGCTTACGTCTAAAATGAGAATAATTAAGATTTCTTGTCAGAACACAAATTAAGTCATTTTTTCCATAATATTCCATAAAATACCTAGATGTTTTATTCATGAAACCAATAAAGGGGTGGGATCTTGGCTGGAGTTCAATTGTTCTCTAGCACCACCACCATAGAGCGCATGAAAGAATTACACAATACTTTACAGCAAATTGGTTTAAGCCCCCGTCTCACACAGCGATCCCGCTAGCGAGATCGCTGCTGAGTCACTAGTTTTGTGACGCAGCAGCGATGTCCCCAGCGATATAGCTGTGTGTGACATTCAGCGACGATCAGCCCCCCTGCTGGGTATCGCTGATCGTCGCTGAATGTCCTGGACATTTTTTTGATCGCTGGTCTCCCGCTGACAGGCACGCATCGCTGCGTGTGACAGGCGGGAGACCAGCGATCCGCTGGTGACCAAGGTACACAGCGGGTTTCCAGGCGCGGGGATGTGCCTGGAAACCCGCTGTGTACCTTGGATACCAGCGCCCTGATGCAGGGAGCTGGTAACCAAGGTACACAGCGGGTTTCCAGGCACCGCGCAGCGCCTGGAAACCCGATGTGTACCTTGGTTACCAGCTCCCTGCATCAGGGCGCTGGTATCCAAGGTACACTGCGGGTAACTAAGCGATGTTACCCGCAGTGTCGTTGTGCTGATCGCTGCCCTGAGCTGCCTGTTTGGCAGCTCAGCAGCGATCATGTAGCGACACACCAGCGATCCTGACAAGTGCATATCGTTGTCGGGAATCGCTGGTGTATCGCTATGTGAGACCCAGGCCTTAGTAGAAAGAAAGTATCAGTCTACTAAAGAAATATATTTACGGACAGTGTCAAAAATTAAATAAAACCTTTAATAAATATCACAACCTAGGGTAGAAACAAAATGAACATCTAACCTGCTGTAAGTAAAAGCAATAGTTCATATAAATAACATAGGGTATTTACACTGTTTTGATTAAAAAAAACAAACAAACAAAAAAAAAAAACTTAAAAGCCATCCCACCAGCACCAAGGTGTACCCAGTTGGCACGGTCCTAATCTCTACACAAAAACAGTGTTTTCTAAGTACCCCAGTTATTTATATGATATATACATATATATACATATATATATATATACATAATATATATTATATATATATATATATATACACAACATACACACATATATACACACACACACATATACACACAGGGGTTGGACAAAATAATGGAAACACCTAACGTTTTGGCATCATAAATCTTAAACGTGCAAATGGTAAATGTTTTGTAGTTGATAATTTGTGTTATGTGATACAGTTAGGTCCATATATATTTGGACAGAGACAACATTTATCTAATTTTGGTTCTAGACATTACCACAATGAATTTGAAACAAAACAAATCAGATGCAGTTGAAGTTCAGACTTTCAGCTTTCATTTGAGGGTATCCACATTAAAATTGGATGAAGGGTTTAGGAGTTTCAGCTCATTAACATATGCCACCCTGTTTTTAAAGGGACCAAAAGTAATTGGACAAATGACTCCAAGGCTATTTCATGGACAGGTGTGGGCAATCCCTTTGTTATGTCATTCTCAATTAAGCAGATGAAAGGGCCGGAGTTGATTTGAGGTGTGGTGTTTGCATTTGGAAGGTTTTGCTGTGAAGGAAACATGCGGTCACAGGAGCTCTCCATGCAGGTGAAACAAGCCATCCTTAAGCTGCAAGAACAGAAAAAAACCCATCCAAGAAATTGCTACAACATTAGAAGTGGCAAAATCTACAATTTGGTACATCCTGAGAAAGAAAGAAAGCACTGGTGAACTCATCAATCCAAAAAAGACCTGGGAGCCCACGGAAGACAACAGTGGTGGATGATCGCCGCATACTTTCTTTGGTGAAGAAGAACCCGTTCACAACATCAACTGAAGTCCAGAACACTCTCAGTGAAGTAGGTGTATCTGTCTCTAAGTCAACAGTAAAGAGAAGACTCCATGAAAGTAAATACAAAGGGTTCACATCTAGATGCAAACCATTCATCAATTCCAAAAATAGACAGGCCAGAGTTAAATTTGCTGAAAAACACCTCCAGAAGCCAGCTCAGTTCTGGAAAAGTATTCTATGGACAGATGAGACAAAGATCAACCTGTACCAGAATGATGGGAAGCCAAAAGTTTGGAGAAGAAAGGGAACGGCACATGATCCAAGGCACACCACATCCTCTGTAAAACATGGTGGAGGCAACGTGATGGCATGGCATGCATGGCTTTTAATGGCACTGGGTCACTTGTGTTTATTGATGACATAACAGCAGACAAGAGTAGCCGGATGAATTCTGAAGTGTATCGGGATATACTTTCAGCCCAGATTCAGCCAAATGCTGCAAACTTGATTGGACGGCGCTTCATAGTACAGATGGATAATGACCCCAAGCATACAGCCAAAGCTACACAGGAGTTCATGAGTGCAAAAAAGTGGAACATTCTTCAATGGCCAAGTCAATCACCAGATCTTAACCCAATTGAGCATGCATTTCACTTGCTCAAATCCAGACTTAAGAGGGAAAGACCCACAAACAAGCAAGACCTGAAGGCTGCGGCTGTAAAGGCCTGGCAAAGCATTAAGAAGGAGGAAACCCAGCGTTTGGTGATGTCCATGGGTTCCAGACTTAAGGCAGTGATTGCCTCCAAAGGATTCGCCACAAAATATTGAAAATAAAAATATTTTATTTGGGTTATGTTTATTTGTCCAATTACTTTTGACCTCCTAAAATGTGGAGTGTTTGTAAAGAAATGTGTACAATTCCTACATTTTCTAACACATATTTTTGTTCAACCCTTCAAATTAAACGTTACAATCTGCACTTGAATTCTGTTGTAGAGGTTTCATTTCAAATCCAATGTGGTGGCATGCAGAGCCCAACTCGCGAAAATTGTGTCACTGTCCAAATATTTCTGGCCCTGACTGTATGTGTCTGTAAATTAATAGTTTGTGTTGCATAATTGTAAGAACATTGATGAGAACCTTATACCAATGGCAGACCTCTCGGATTTTCAAAGAGCCCAAATTGTTGGTGCTGGTATGGCAGGCGCTAGTGTAACCGAAAGTGCCCGAATGCTTGGCGTGTCAAGCGGTACTGTCTCCAAAGTATTGACTGCGTTTGAAAGAGAAGGAAAAACGTCCGCAGCAAATCACAGGTCCGGCCGAAAGTCAAAGTTGACTGAGAGAGACCGTCGAACTCTAAAGCGAATTGTGAGAGAGGATCGCAAGACCACGGCTCCAAAAATCACTGCTGAGCTCAATGAACACCTACAGAACCCAGCTTCCACGAAAACTGTTCGTAGGGAGCTGAGCAAATCTGGATTCCACGGAAGAGCTGCAATTCGAAAACAGCTGCTCTCAATGACAAATGTTTCCAAGCATTTAGAGTGGTGAAGAAACCTCCAGAATTGTTCCTTCGACCAGTGGAAACATGTGATATTATCAGACGAATCATCGTTTACCCTATTTCCGACCTCCGGACGCGTGTACATTTGGAGACAGCCGAAAGAAGCATTCCATCCAGACTGCCTTCTCCCAACCATAAAACATGGCGGAGGTTCTGTGATGATCTGGGGTGCTATTTCGTGGAGATCCGCCGGGCCAATGATATCCTTCATGGAAGAATTAACAGCCGCGATTATTTAGGCATTTTGGGTGACCAAGTGCATCCTATGGTTCAAGCACTGTTCCCGGAGGGGAACGCCATCTTTCAGGATGATATTGCACCAATTCATACAGCTAGAATCGTTAAAGCATGGCACGAGGAACATTCTAATGAAGTTGAGCATCTCATCTGGCCCCCACAATCCCCAGACCTCAACATTATTGAGCATTTATGGTCGATTTTAGAGATTCAAGTTAGACATCGATTTCCGCCGCCATCGTCGCTCAAAGAACTGGAGGGTGTTTTAACTGAAGAATGGGCTAAAATTCCTTTGGAAACAATTCACACCTTGTATGAATCCATACCTCGGAGAATTGAGGTTGTAATCGCAAAAGATGGACCTACACCATAATAAACTAACTTTTGTTGATGTTTCCAGGTGTTTCCATTATTTTGTCCAATGCCCTGTAGCGGCGGCATATGACGTAATAGTTGGGGGGTTGATGCTGATGTATTGTAAGGTGACATCAAGCCCGGCTTAGTAATGGAGATGTGTCAATAAGACACTTATCCATTACTAATCCTATAGTTGTTAATGGGTTAAATAAAGACACAGCCAGAATAAAGTCTTTTAATGAAATCAAACACTACACAGTTTTACCATTTTTATTGTGCAACTAATTGAAGCGACACCCTTGTTCTCCTGTAATAAAATTAAAAATAAAACAACAATAAACCATACCTGTCCGTCGCTGTGTTCCACGCCGTAATCCATATCTGGGGGATATACAGTTTACAACCAGGAAGATGCTAAGATGAGACTGCCCCAGCTGTAAACTACTGGTGAATGAATGAGATGCTGCTGGCGCAGCGTCAGTGACTAGCGGTGACGTCACTGAGGCTGCACTGCCTCACAGCCTGACCCGCGCTGAACTCTTGAGCGTGGGAAAATGAACTGGCATTTTGAGTTGGAAGGGGCCTCCAGGCTCATCGTATCAAACCATTAATGAAGCTGTTGAACAGTTTTGTACCAATGTTACCACCTGCAAAGTTTCAGGGGAGGGTTGGAAGAGTCCTGCAGAGAGATGGTGACGTTTATGAACTATGTACCTCAGCAATCGACGATACCCACTATAACTTTACGGGGCCCCCCACTTTATTTCTGAGTTGCTAAGCTTTGACAAAACTTTACTGACATACTTTGGTGTGGATTACATGCATTTGAGGGTTTATTCGCTGCAGAAACACACTCTCAGGCATTAGGTAGCTCAGCTAGGTGACAAAATCAGGAGCACACAACCCAAACCAGAAAACTAACAAAAACCATCAGAAACCAGCATGACCTAAACCCAAGGAAGAACAACAAGCCACAGAAAAGAAGAACTGATCACCATGCAGAAACAGCTGACTTCCAATGTATTCAAAGAGAAAGATTTTACAGTAAAAAAGAAAAGCAGTGCAGAAGACCTGATACATGCCATGTCTTCTACCTAGGCACACTAGGCTAAAACAGAGCTGCCTAGCGTCTGAGGAGAGGGAGGAACACTTTACTAGGCTAGTGTCAAGCCTACTAGTGACAGGGTGCACACCCAAGGTCCAGTGCCCCTCATTGTTATTAAAGAGAAACCTGGGTTTTACTCATTGAAATCCCTTGTGTTTGTACATCTATGAGTCCAGTGGGTGGTCCTATTCAGTGATTGACAGTCCTCCCTGTATGTAGATAGCTGTAAATCACTGAGTAGGACCACCAAATGGGCACAAGTATACAAACACCAAGGATATTAATAAAAGTTATAATGAATCTTTCCAACACACCTGTGTCCTTCTGCTCAGCTTCTCCTACTCCTATACCGTGCTGACCACAGATTGTATATGCACAATGTCACAGGTTCCCGTTAAGATGTGATCCCAAAACTTTTGTACGTATAGTTTATACACATAACTACCTGTCTGCAGTAGATATTCCCTCTTCACATTGTAGATGAAGTAAAAGGTTAAATCCATGCTAAATACCAGACAGTTAAAATGTCAGCACTTTATGTACATCTTTGTGGAAAATTAGAAGCACAAACCTTTCATTTTCATAGGATGGCATTTTCGGCCGTGTGCTGCTGTTCTCCAGAAGATACAGACTGTAGAATATATTGTAATGGATCCTGGTTACATAGCAGAAGCAAAAGGAAAAAAAAAAGGAAAAATCAATCAAATGCATATTAATGACAGCAGTTTCCACATAACATGCCAACTTATCAGTGAATTTAAATGGTGGAGCAATAGGCATCTAGTGGTTAGATCAAATTAATGGAAGACATTGCCATGATGTTGATATACCTTTAGGTTTGCACAGGTATGTGAGAAAAAAAACAGAGTTGGTGAGTATTGATGAAAGGACAATAGGGGCACATGAATATTTGGGCTGATCAGATTGAAAAAAAATCCAACAGGTCACATCAAGTTTTTGACAGATCATTTCCAACAGTTGCCATCATATAATGAACGGGAGACACCCAATGGCCATCGGTAGTCTAAATCTATTATATGAGAAAATCTCAGCCATGTGTAACCAGACTTACTACACTAGAAACACCATTTTAGTCAAATAGTGTTTAAAGGAAACTTGTGATTAGATTTATGCTGCCCAAACCACGGGCAGAAAGAAATCAGACACTGTGTGCGCGACTGCAACCACGCACAGTTTCTAGGAAATGCTGCAGTATTTCACAGAAATCCTACTTTTGGAAACTGCTGGGGACTATAATAGTCCAACGTTGTCTCTGGCCAGCGTCTTCCTGTCCCTATCCCCATGATTGACAGGTCTCAACGCACACGTATTTTGAAGGACCTGTCAGTCAACTGGAGGGAGGCCCCGACACGCCGGCCAGGGGCCGCATCTTACCAGTCAGCGGAGACATCTAAGCGCCAGAAGCTTTCTATGTGTTTCCGCTGATAAGGAACCACATCAGACTAATCTGCTTTCCGATGTCCTGCTCCAGCTGACAGATTCCTAGCTATGCATGTTCATAGAAAGAAACCAGTCAGTCAAAGGTATCAGGACAGAGAGAGGAAGGAAACCATCATAAAAAGCTTTGAAAAAAAAATATGCAGAAATGTATTCTCCAAATACCAACAAAAATAAGGTGCTAAATGGGTCTAATAAAATACAGTTTATTGAAAATATTAAAACAATACATTAAAAATTATCATATAGAGTAACAGTACCAAAAAAATGGGGGTAAACACTAGAACACAAAGAAAATATATATATGGCAAAAAAGCATATGAAAAAAGTACCTAGACCATAGTATGTCTGCCTAGAACTCACAGCTGTAGCTGTGTGTGATAGAACGTGCAAAATAGCCAAAAAGAGTTTAAGAAGTAGGCATAGTACTTACATCAGGTGATGTTTTAGCAGTCAAGTGACAGTCTAGTGTTCAATACCCAGCCCCAATGCGTGTTTCACCCCCTGACGAAGATTGGGTGAAACATAATTTTTTAATGTATTGTTTTAACATTTTCAATAAACTGTATATTTTATTAGACCCATTTAGCACCTTATTTTTGCTGGTATTTGACTTTGTCTATGGTGCGTCTCCATATATAATATTATTTCATCTCACTTTTTTTTAGTTGGTAGTAAAGAAATGTCTGCGCTACCACTTTGTGACTTATGGCGTTTTCATTCCATTTTTGCCCAGATCTGACAAAGTGAGAAGAGCTGGGGTGGAACAGAGGCTTAGCGTCTGGTGATGAGCGAACGTGCACGGATAAGGTGTTACCTGAGCATGCTCATGTACTAACTGAGTGTATTCGGCGTGCTCGAAAAATATGTTACAGTCCCAGCGGCTTCATGTCTTGCACCTGTTTGACAGCCACAATACATGCAGGGATTGCCTAACAGCCAAGAGAAATGCAGCCGCAGGGACGCGAACATAGTTTAGAGCACTCCGAAGACACTCGGTTAGTACACGAGCATGCTCAGATAACGCCTAATTGAGCACGTTCGCTTATCACTAGTAGCGACCCCTGCTCACTGAATTCATGACGAGCGGTGGGGTACCTTATGCCATAAATCTTACTCCAATCCCCGAAGCGTATAAGCACTTTCCACCTTGCCTGATTAGTTAGAGGTGTGCGCCTCTTAATGAATCAGACCCCTCACACTCCAGCCCACCACCACATGAAAGCCGCTGTGAAAAACACCAGTGTTGATAAATAGGGGCTACAGTCTCTTGCAGCTTTTCAGAATAAAGCATACATGGCGGCAATCAATACATACGGGCAGCATGAATCTAAAGACAGGATCCCTTTAAAGTGAACATCTACCTTTTAATAAAAAGTTATTTAGGTTTTAATTTCTTATTTTGTATTCAGGAATAAGTTCACTCTATGAATTGCATGCAACTTTCCCATCTTTATTGATAATGCTTATAAATATCAGCACTTTTGTAACTTCCGATTAAAAATCACCCCATTTCCCCGATATTGCCAGTTTTCTTTTTTTGTTGCTTAGCTCATTACTTAGATTACAGGCCTCTGCTGTAGTCCATCAGTAATGCCAAAAATGCGCAGCGCTTGCAAGTTCTTTTCTGCTGAGCTTGTAAGCACTGCCCTGAAGCTGTCAGGGATTGCTGGAGAATGCCGTTCGCTCCTTATCCCGGCCAACTAAGGCTTAACTGCACTTCTGATGGTTCAGAAGCAAAGCTGCCTCATACAATAGCATTGGGAGCACACAGTTTTGTGAAGAAGTGCAACGACTGTTGCTGGTCTAAACTGTCAATCAAGCGGCAGCAGCAGACCCTCAGCAGCCATGATGTTGGGAGCAGTGTGCGCAGATACTGGGAGTTGTAGCTTCTTCAAATAGAGAAAACTGACCAAAATGCTTGTGTGACTTATTTTAGTTTTTTTTTTATGGTGTTGATTTTTATTTGTACCTATTACTGATGCAAATCTTCCGTTCTCTCATGGCAAAGAGACAGGTTGCTAAACAGTATAATGCTTCCATGACTTCAGCAAGCGGTAGAGGAGATCTAGAATGTCGTAAGCATCGCATTAACCTCTGGATATCATCTACTTTAGTGGACAGGAGAACAATTACTGCGAATAATGCCCAAGCGTTCACTTTCTGCAATACAAACAAAACATTAATGCATTAAAAAAGGGAAATAATCATAAAATGACCCATTTTTGTGTTAAATGTAGATTTTATAAAGTTTTGGCTTTTTTTTTTTCCTTTAAAGAGAACCTGTCACCAAAAAAAAAAAAAATTATTAACCTGCAGATATGGGGTTTATCTGCAGGTTAATAGCATTATTAACCTGCCTGGCACCCGCACTTAGCTGGACGCTGCGGGGAGAAAATTAACATTATTTCAGTCACGGGGCGGCACCAGTTCAGTCGCTGCTCTGATTATACAGAGCGGTGGATATAACTGCGCCCCCGACTCCGACTGACACTAGCTCTGCATTGGGGCCAGCGGCATGGTTATAGACGCCGCTCTACACACTCAGCAGTGATTGAAATCGAGGGGAATAAAGTTAATTTTCTCCCCGTAGTGTCCAGCCAAGTGCGGCGCCAAGCAGGTTAGTAACACTATTAATCTGCAGATTAACCCTGGATCAGAAGGTCAATAACTTTTTTTTTTCTGGTTATAGGTTCCCTTTAAAATAAATCATAATGTGCACTAAAAAAAGTCTTACAATTTTCACACTGGCTACTGGGGCTTTATTTTTTTTTACACTCCATTGTTGTTTCAGAAAACACATGTACATAGCCATAATGGATAAGACTCATCCTCTATGTTGCAATGAAGCATCTAAGGGCCCCGTCACACATAGCGACACACCAGTGATCCTGACAACGATATGCACTTGTCAGGATCGCTGGTGTGTCGCAACATGATCGCTGATGAGCTGCCAAACAGGCAGCGATCAGGACAGCGAAACTGCGGGTAACGTCGCTTAGTTACCCGCAGTGTACATTGGATACCAGCCCGCTGGTGCAGGGAGCTGGTAACCAAGGTACACATCGGGTTTCCAGGCGCTGCGCGGCATCTGGAAACCTGATGTGTACCTTGGTTACCAGCTGATCGCTGGTCTCCTGCCTGCCACACGCAGCGATGTGTGCTGGCCAGCAGGAGACCAACGATCAAAAAAATGTCCAGGACATTCAGCGACGATCAGCGATACCCAGCAGGGGGCTGATCGTCGCTGAATGTCACACACAGCGATATCGCAGGGGAGATCGCTGCTGCGTCACAAAACTAGTGACTCAGCAGCGATTTCGCTAGCGAAACGCTGTGTGTGACGGGGGCTTTATGAGAGTGCGCAAAGGTCACTGTGATAAGAGGGGGAGCAGGGTCAGCTCAGCTGTGACAGTTTCATAGTTTAAGGGGTTGTGAAGGTAGACACAAGTCCATCGAGATCAATAGAAAAAATTGGAGTCCGTCTCAACAGGACTGGATTTTTCTTTTCTTTTAGCTTTTCAAAAGAAAATAAAGTGCGTACAAAAGAAAATTTTCATGGTCGAAATGACCAAGTCGACGCGTTTCGACTGCACTAAGCAGTCTTACTCAGGACAACTACGTTTAGGGAATTTATGGAGAAAATGAAGCTACTGCTACGTCTGCAAGGAGTATATCAAAAGAGGAGAGCCCTGCATAAATTCTGTAAAATATGGGAGGACTGAAAAAATTCACCAAGGCTTGGATATTGTGTCCTTACTTGGGGGAGTTGGGTAATATTACTTGTATCGAGCGAGATACGTCTGATGAAGGTCCTTGGAGTGATGCATATAAAATCTGTTTCCATAATGTCCTTCCTGTTTAAGGTGAAAACTAAAGAACTTGGAGACTTGAGACTTATTTTTCATGTTTATTTGCACATGAGTGCACAGATTGCCGTATTCAGCTTAAATATGTTGATTACTATAATAAGATACTTGTGAATTGCTATGTGGTCCGGAACAAGGAGGGGGGGAAGGGGTTTGGATGGGTGTTGTCTTTTGTTGTATGCTGAAAAATTCAATAAAAATTCATCTGATTTTAAAAAATGCTGTCCGACTGCATTCATGGCATGCACTGTTCACTCTGCCAAAGGTAGCACCTGCTCCTTGTGCTGGTGCTACTTCCATAAGCTGGGCTGCCACCAGGAATTTCAGGGCCCTATACTGGCAACATTTTGGCCCCCTTGAGTCTCCACCCCACAAACTTCCACAGTCCCATCGCTCACTCTTGGAAAAACTCCACTTCTGCACCTCATCCTCAACAATCACACAGTAACCATTCCCATCGAACATCATGTCACATACATAGCCATCAGCTCTTGCTTTGGCAAAAAGATTTTTTAAGCCGCCACCACAAAAAGGTAGACCTTTTTAGCTGGGCCCAACTCTACTCTAACCTATTAAACATTTCTTAAAATATCCAATACTCTTTTTAGGTATTTTTTCATTTACTTTTCTTGAAGGGAATGTGTCACATACATTTTTTCTAAAATGACCAATAATAACACATACAAGGAACAAATACCGCCACACCATGACCAGACCACATGTTACCACCACATAGTGACCGAATACTACAATACTGATCAATAAAAAAATAAAAATTAAATTAAATTAAAAAAACACAATATTAATATTACCATACGTGCCATTATACACAGGGGCTCTGTACATAGATTACTGTGTAAATTGTCAGTGTACAGGTAATACAGTAATCAGAGACATTATGCCAAGGAGCTCTGTATATAGTATATGATGTATATTGTAAGTGCACAGGTAACACACTGACTCATCAGTGACGTCTCTAGTTGGAGCCCTTCATCTTTGTTTTTCTTCTTCATCTAGCGCAGACCGCCATCATTACTTCCAGCAAGGATTATTCTCTGCACCCATCATTAATATATAATTAGTTAATATGCAACCCATGATTCCAAATAATAAATTGTAATCCACTACTGTGGCCTCCACTAACTATAAATAGCCATTTTCCCCACCCAATAAATATATAAAATTAATTTAGCATTACTACTCTTTCCACAATTCAATACCAGTCACACTCCTGCATCCTCAAGGGCCCCCACTCTGTACCTCCCCCAATTCGTTTTATTTGAATGCCACCCTTCTCCCCAATTCAAAGCTGCGGGTGACGCCAGAAGGTGAGAATATCACGATTTTTTATTTTAATTATTGTTTTAGAAGGGATATGGTACCCAGGGCAGAGTCTCCTCTCCTCCAGACCCTGGGTACCATCCGCACTTGAACCGCTTACTTTGCGCACGGTGGGCATAGCCACATGCGGAAAGTAATCGGTTTAATGCATTCTTACGCCGCGATTCCGGAAAAAGAATGAACATGCTGCGTTTTTTGCGGAAAAAAATGCAGCATGGGCACAAAAATTGCGGAATGCATTCTAATGATAGGATGCTTAATGCATGCGCTTTTTCAGTGTTTTTGCAGCAGAAAACCGCTGCAAAAACGCTAAAAAACCACAAAAAATCCTCAACGTGTGCACATAGCCTAATGGTGGCTGGCCACAATGATAGCGAGAAGACTGTCACTGCCACTACATTTGCAGTTTCTATAGTTGGATGTTTTGGACTTGATGAAGAACTTGTGCCTAAAATGCATTGCCTTATTATGGGCATAACTAGATTTTTTACCATGTTCTGGTTTTTAAAATGTTTTTATTTAGTCTGCGTGTGTTTTTTGCTAATAACATCGTATATTTTCATTTATTTGTGGTGTTCCTAACTTTGTATGCATGCAATCTTTCTTCTTCTCTGTGCCATATTGTCATTAGCATGCTTTTGGAGAACCCTTAATTTCTATATTATTAAGCGGTGTCCTCCATTTTCTTTTCTAAGTTGAAATGCATTAACTGTTGCCCTCTTATGACCGCATACTGCTACTACACAGATTTTGTTTAAAGGGAATCTGTCACCCCATTTTTCGACCATCAGCTGTTGCCACCGCCATCAGGGGCTTATCTACATCATTCTGTAATGCTGTAGATAAGTCCCCGATGTCACCTGAAAGAGAAGAAAAACGAGTTATATTATACTCACCCAGGGGCGGTCCGCCGTCCTGTCCGGTCCGATGGGTGTCGCGGTCCTGTCCGGCGCCTCCCATCTTCTAGCGCAGCTGTCCTCTTCTTAGCTTCCTGTCGCGGCTCCGGCGCACTGCTCTGCCCTGGTGAGGGCAGAGCAGAGTACTCTCTGACCTTTCCCGGGAAGCTAAGAAAAGGACGGCTTCGCTAGAAGATGGGAGGCGCCGGACCCGGACCGCGACGACCATCGGATCGGACAGGACCTCCCCTGGGTGAGTATAATCTAACTCGTTTTTCTTCTTTCAGGTGACATCGGGGGCTTATCTACAGCATCACAGAATGCTGTAGATAATCCCCTGATTGCGGTGGCTACAGCTGATGGTCGAAAAATGGGGTGACAGATTCCCTTTAAAGTGCAGGTTATTATTCTATTCTGTGTGTGTAGGCTCTATAAACATTAATATCCGGTTCAAAGAAAAGGGAGGAGCTAAAAAATGAACTGGAATATAAGTTGATGTGCATGCAACATGTAGGCGCATGTTCACGCTGGTCACTAATCAGACAAAATCCAAGGAAAAAAAAAAAAAAGATCAAATACCTTTTACTAACCCAATAAATAGCAATAGTGCATGAAAATGTACTTGGTTAACATTATTTTGATAAAAAAAAACAAGCCATTCACCATGTCAAGGTGACCCTATTCAGGGTCACCTTGACATGGTTGGATGGCTTTTGTTTTTTTTTTATCAAAATAATGTTAACCAAGTACTGTTATTTTCATGCACTGTTGCTGTTTATTTATTTAGTAAAGGGTATTTGCTCATTTTTTTCTCTTGGATTTTGTCTGTTTAGTGACCAGTGTGAACATGCGCCTACGTTGCATGCACATCAACCCAGGTGTGTAGTATGTGTGTGTGTGTGTGTAGGCCCTATAAACATTAACATCCAGTTCAAAGAAAAGGGAGGACCTAAAAAATGAACTGGAATATAAGTTAAGTCCCTTTAAGCTCTCCCTGCTCCATGGAGCTTCAGGCAACTTGGCTGTACCAGGAACTGCACAAAGACCCATTAACGTAAATGAGTGAAGGTCGGCCCCCCAACGTTCCAACTACAGGTGGATTCCCTTCCTTGATATATCATCACTCGAGCAGATTCCCTTTAAACCCCACAAGAGCAGTCAGTTACAATGTATAGGGATCATGTAGTGTGACACAAAAATTTGAACCTATACTTTATAGTGGCCAGCTTCAGAATATGTATATGTACATACCTCACTGCTACATACAAGCTCGGGAAATCTCAGGATAACACATTTTTCTGCAATTTCATATAAATGGTGATTCTTCAGACATTCCAAAATGGCCTGCGAGTCGGTGAGGGCAGACCAAGAAGCAAAGTACCTATATAATATTCAAACATTGGTCAGTTGGTAAAAAAAAATCATCCATTAGGAAAAAAACTATACAGAATATATTTTTATTTATTAAGTATTATCTTTTACATGTTAAAGATTACAAAAAAAGGAAAATGGGTCAGTGCAAAAGTTCGGGCACCCAGGTTGGTTAGGGCCTAGTAGCACCTCCTTTTGAAAGAATCACAGCTTGGCTGGCTACAAAAAGGGTTTACAAGAGTCTTTCAATTCTAGTTTGAGGGATTTTCATCCATTCCTCCTTGGAAAAGTCTTCCACTTCTGTGAGAATCCTGGGTCGTCTTCCTGGCACTGCTATGTTGAGGTCTAGCCACAGATTTTCAATAATGTTCAGATCAGGGAACTTTGAAGGCCATTGTAAAATGTTCAGCTTGTGCCTTTTGAGGATGTCTATTGTGGATTTTGACATGTGCTTAGAATCATTATTGAAGAAGCCATCCTCTTTTCAACTTCATCTTTTTAACAGATGAAGGTATATGTTTGCATCAAGAATCTGTTGAAAATTTCATTGAGTCCATTCTTCTCTTTAAAAGTGAATAGAGATCAGCGAAATTGTTCAAAAAAGGTATGCCAATCTCAAATTTCGGCACGAACGTAGCACATTCGGATTCATGTTCACTTTCACAAGCATTTTTACTCAAAGTAGGCAAAATTTGGTCACAGTACCGTAAATCATCGCGTTTCCACTAATGCTTTTGTTATTGGCAAGAATAGTGGTGCTGTACAATGAGCGGGGATATGGGGGGGACGTGTTTGAGGGGATGGGGTGTGGAGAGGTGAGAGGAGCAGGGACTTTTTTTCCCCCTTAATTTTAGGAGTTTTGATTCTGGCTGCCTATCAGGGCTCAGAACACAATGAACAACGTCATGACACAAGATCTTCTGTGACTGGCTGCCGAAGTCACATGTCCCTGGCCATATGAAAAGCGGACATCTTGTTTTGCTGGCGCCATTGTCGCAGTGTCACAGTGGAGAGAGGTCACATCTGTTCTGGTGCTGCTGTTGAAAGTGAACTTGTCAGTTATCCAGATAGGATCCTGTCCTGTGTGAAAGCATTCAAGCATCGAACTAGCTTGTGCAAAAACTGTGTGGCAGTCTCCAGAGGCCCACTTGCTACTCCAAATCATTTGTGATAAAACCGTGTTTCAGTGGCAAATCAGAAGGCCAGATATGCCTAACAATTGTTACGTGTAAAACAGTGTTGTTCAGGCACACTAAGAACATAACTAGTGATTTTTCATTTAGTGACAGGTGACTGACAGCTTTGGGCCTAAGGTTGTGACTAAGGTTGCATGCCTAAAGACCTTGGAGGTCTGAAACGCGTCTGCCAGTGTGAACTCCCCCATATAGGGCTATAGGCTACTATGCTGTTATAATGGATTTTAAGAATTTGCAATAATTTTTTTATGGGATTTCTGGAGCTAGATCCTTTTTTTCTTCACTCGATTGATATTCCTACTGCACTGCTCTCTGTGCGTCAGATCGTTGGCCTCAGTTGGGTGACCTGACTTTTTTCCGTTTTCTTGCTACTGCTGCTGAGGTTAGAAAAAATTTGTTGAAATGTGGACACTGTTGGGTGGGTTGCCTGTGGTGAAAGGTGTGTCAGAGGCCTATAATACGATTTCTTTTCTGTGGAAATTGATGCCGCTTTATTGGTATGTGACAATTATTTTTTGAAATGTGGAGACTCAAAGTTGGGTCTCCATCTGGTGGGTTGCCTGTGTAAGTAGGGATCCCAGACAGGTGTTTGTTTCCTTACAATTTTCTACCAATAGTACTGTATGACATTGATGTTTGTGCCATCAGATTGTAGCTGGAATATAAAAAAATAAATAAAAAAAATGGAGGTGTTGCATGAGGTATCAGGTCTCCCAGCTAAGAAGACTTACACTGCTCCCTTAACCACCAGGTCCTCACAAACTTTAATTCCAAGCTGTAAATGCTGGCCCAGACCCTGATACTTCATGCATGGCCCACGGCTGACTGCTTCTGTGCCATTTGGAAATTTGTAGTGCGGGTCAATTGATGCCACAATTCATGGTGTATGCGCCCAATTTTGGCTGTTTGGGAAGATTTTGTCAGCCCTTAAGGTGTTGTGTATACGTTAGTTTTGGCCTCTTATTTAATCTAATGGCGTTAAGGCATGTTCGTCGAACCATTGGGCTAACGTCTAAACGTTTGGCGAATTGGACCAAACCTTGAAAGGTTCGCTCTTATCTACCCGTGAAATGTTCCCCATGCCATTGGCTGCAACACAATCCCAAAGCACGATTGATCCACCCTCGTGCTTAATGGTTGGCGAGGTGTTCTTTTCCTGAAATTTTGTACCACAAATCCAGAGTTTGATAAATCTTTCTGAATGTCTTTTGCAGTCAAGAGGGGATCCCATTTGCCTCTCTAGCACTCCTATGAGCAGCTCTCAATGAAATTTTGCTTTGTCTTCCATGTCTTATCTTGACCTCCACTGTTCCTGTTAACTGCCATTTCTTAATTACATTTCGAACTGAGGAAAGGGCAACTTGAAAACTCTTTGCTATTTTCTTATGGCCTTCTCCTGCTTTGTGGGCCTCCACCATTTTCAGAGTGCGAGGCAGCTGCTTAGAAGAACCCATGGCTGCAGTTTTTGGCACAAGGTTATAGGAGGCTGAATTTTCATAAAGCTGGGAAATTTGTATCACATGGCCTTTCCCAACGATGATAGTAAAAAAGCCATAACCCTAACAGGCTAATTAACCCCTTCATGACCTTCGACTTATTCATAAGTGCAGATTTGTAAGTATTTACCGAACTTGGATGTATGGATACATCATGGTAATTGTGCGCACACAGCAGCCGCGCTCGATCGCCACCGGGTGTTCAGCAGATACGACAAATGACACCTGGTACTCACTGCCAAGAGCAGTGCCTGCAACGCTCCCGGCAGTTTAACCCACTAAATGCGGCAATCAAAAGCTATGGCAGCATTTAGAAGGCAGGCAGAGAGAGGGGGCCTGTTATGATTTGGTAGCTGAGGACAGGAGCAAAATACCGCCAAAGCAGCAAGACACCAGAGTAGCTGGAACCTAATGGTTTGCAGATCCCTAAACTAACCGCACAACTAGAAGTAGCCGTGGAGCGTACCTACGGTGATCCTAGACGCCTCGGCACAGTAGGAGAGTTAGCTACACCTGAAGATAGAAAGAGGAAGGCTAACTGCCCCGAGTAAAGCCCCCAAAGAATTAGGAAGCCCCCAAACATGTAATGGCGGTTAGACAAGAGGAAAACACGAACACAGACAGAAAATAGAATGAGCAAATGTTGGGGCCCAAATCTGTCTAGAAAGTAAAGTACAGGAGAGAAATTCTGTCTGCAACCCAGGAAAACCCTAATAAAAATACCAGCACTTCTGATTACAAAAAACCTGAGATCACAGGATCTCAACCACCTACATCAGATCTCTGGTGTGACACACAGCTACCCAGCAATAAAAAATATCAATGGAACAGAGAACAAGTGCAAATACAAAATGAAAACAGAGGGCAGCGCAAGCCCCCAAAGGGGACCCGGCTGAAGTCCAAGGCAAGACTGCAAAAAGCAAGGAAGATCCAACCACAGAAAAAAAACAGAAAGTCACTTATCTGAATGATAGCAGGTAAGCAATCTGAAATTCCAACAAAGACCTGGAAGCAACAATTGATTACCGGCGAGGATCATGGGAGTTCAGCTCACTTATATCAGGCCAGTCAGCCAAACCTGACACCCATTCCTTAATTGGTTCAATACCCTCAGCAACCACCGGAAGGAGCCGCAGCTCTGACGTCGTCTCCAACACATTCACAACAGGGGCCCCTTCTGCTCTCTGATTGGCGCGCCCCTGCAACGTCATTGCGGGAGCCCCCATTGTTGCCATGGTAACCTGTTCGTGAACAAGCCATAACCCTAATAGGTTAATTACAGTCTGAAACCTTGGTTAAAGTTATCTGAGCTCATAAATCTCCAAGGTGCCCAAATTTTTGCTTCAGCCCATTTTAACCCCTTCACCCCCAAGGGTGGTTTGCACGTTAAAGACGGGCCAATTTTTACAATTCTGAACACTGTCTCTTTATGAGGTTATAACTCTGGAACGCTTCAACGGATATTCGCGATTCTGAGATTGTTTTCTCGTGACATATTGTACTTCACGTTAGTGGTAAAATTTCTTCCATATACCTTGCGTTTATTTTTGAAAAAAATGCAAATATGGCGAAAATTTTGCAATTTTCAAACTTTGAATTTTTTTCCCCTTAAAACAGAGAAATATGTCATACAAAATAGTTAAGAAATAACATTTCCCACATGTCTACTTTACATCAGCACAATTTTGGAACCAAAATTTTTTTTTGTTAGGAAATTATAAGGGTTAAAAGTTGACCAGTGATTTCTCATTTTTACAACAAAATTTACAAAGCCATTTTTTTAGGGAACACCTCATGTTTGAAGTCACTTTGAGGGGTCTATATGGCAGAAAATACCCAAAAGTGACACCATTCTAAAAACTGCACCCCTCAAGGTACTCAAAACCACATTCAAGAATTTTATTAACCCTTCAGGTGCTTCACAGGAGCTGAAGCAACGTGGAACGAAAAAATGAATATTTAACTTTTTAGCCACAAAAATGATCTTTTACAAACTTTTTTTTATTTTCACAAGTGTAAAAGGAGAAAATGGACAGATAAAGTTGTTGTGCAATTTCTCCTGAGTACGCCAATACCCCATATGTGGGGTAAAACCACTGTTTGGGCACACGGCAGAGCTCGTAAGGGAAGGAGCGCCGTTTGACTTTTTCAAATTAAAATTGGCTGGAGTTGAGATTGGACGCCATGTCGTGTTTGGAGAGCCCCTGATGCGCCTAAACAGTGGAAACCCCCCACAAGTGACACCATTTTGGAAACTAGACCCCCTAAGGAACTTATCTAGATCTGTTGTGAGCACTTTGAACCCCAAAGTGTTTCACAAAAGTTTATAATGCCTGGGTGTGAAAAAAAAAAAAAAAACAATTTTCCACAAAATGATTTTTTAGTCCCAAATTTTTGATTTTTCCCAAGGAAATTGGACCCCAAAAGTTGTTGTCCAATTTGTCCTGAGTACGCTGATACCCAATATGTGGGGGGGGGGAAACTGTTTGGGCTCATGGCAGGGCTTGGAAAGGAAGCAGTAACGTTTTGGAATGCAAACACTGATGGGGGTCATGTTCCACTTGTAGTGCCCCAGATGAGCCTAAACAGTGGAAACCCCCCACAAGTGACCCCATTTTGGAAACTAGACCCCCTAAGGAACTTATCTAGATCTTTGGTGAGCACTTTGAACCCCCAAGTGCTTCACACAAGTTTATAATGCCCGGGCATGAAAATAAAAAATCCTATTTTTTTCCCACAAAAATCTCTTAGTCACTAATTTTTTATTTTCCCATAGGTAACAGGAGAAATTGGACATCAAAAGTTGTTGTTCATTTTGTCCTGAGTACGCTGATACCCCATATGTGGGGGGGAACCACTGTTTGGGCGCACGGCAGATCTCAGAAGGGAAGGAGCACCATTTGACTTTTTCCAACCAAAATTGGCTGGAATTGAGATTAGACGCCATGTTGCATTTGGAGAGTCCCTGATGTGCCTAAACAGTGGAAACCCCCCACAAGTGACCCCATTTGGGAAACTAGACCCCCTAAGGAACTTATCTAGATCTTTGGTGAGCAATTTGAACCCCCAAGTGCTTCACACAAGTTTATAACGTAGAGCCGTAAAATTAAAAAATCATATTTTTTCCACAAAATTGATCTTTTCACCCCAATTTTTATTTTCCCAAGGGTAACAAGACTCCAAAAGTTATTGTGCAATTTGTCCTGAGTACGCTGATACCCCATATGTGGGGGTAAACCACTGTTTGGGTGCATGGCAGAGTTTGGAAGGGAAGGAGTGCAGTTTGACTTTTTCAACGCAGAATTGGCTGGATGCCATGTCGTGTTTGGAGAGCTCCTGATCTGCCTAAACAGTGGAAACCCACCACAAATTACACCATTTTGGAAACTAGACCCCTGAAGGAACTTATCTAGATGTGTGGTGAGCACTTTGAACCCCCAAGTGCTTCACAGAAGTTTATAACGTACAGCCGTAAAATAAAAAATCTTTTTTTTTTTTTTTTACAAAAATGATTTTTTTGCCCCCAATATTTTATTTTCACAAGGGTAACAGGAGAAATTGGACCCCAAAAGTTGTTGTCCAATTTGTCCTGAGTACACTGATACCCAATATGTGGGAGTAAACTACTGTATGGGCGCACGTCGGGGCTCGGAAGGGAAGTAGTGACGTTTTGGATTGCAGCCTTTGATGGATTGGTCTGGGGGCGTCATGTTGCATTTGGAGAGTGTCATGTGTGCATTGCCACGAAGATCGTCGCGGTTGCACATTTTGACTTCTCACAGCTGAGCTGCTGTTTCTTTGTGTTTGGCAGCTAGGGAGTTAATTCTGTATGTGCTCGGTGCTGGGACTGGGTGCAGTTTCTCCCGGCTGCAATTGATTATTTGTTGATTGGTTTCCTTTAAATTCCTGGTTATCTGCTTGGGGAGTTGCCAGTGAAACCTTCATGCAGACCACAGATAGGAATGAATCTGTATAGACTTTAGTTGTGAGCTCCTTAGTTGTTCTAAGCTCAACTTGGTTAGAGTTTATTTCCCAGACCATTTATTTTCCTTTGGTGTTTGAGTGTGTATGCAAGCGAGTGTTATCCTGTCTGTCTTATATGTCTAATCTGTGTATTTAGCTAAGATCAGCCCATACCCTTTGGTGGTAGTCAGGATCCTTCTTAGGACTGATTACAGGGTTCAGGGTCTGATAGGAGACAGGGTTAAGGTACTGCCACACTAAACAATCCCGCTAGCGATCACGATAACGACGCATACTAATGCGATCGCTAGCGGGATTGTTTCTATATCGCTAAGTGCGGCCACATTTAGCGATATAGTTAACGACGCTATCGCCGTTAGCGATCTTCTTAACGACTTTAGCGGTACAAAAGTACCGCTAAATCGCTATGAAAAGGTGCCACACTAGCGATATATACTTACCCCAGCGGGAGCGCCGACGAGAAAATAGGGTCCGGAACGATTCCAGCGACGAGCGAGATCACAGCAGGAAGCTCGTCGCTGGCAGCTGCCGCACTGAACAACATCGCTAGCGGGATCGCTAAATAGTGACGTTTTTTAGCGATCCCGTTAGCGATATTGTTCAGTGTGGCATACCCTTTAGGTTGGTGACTTGGACCTCTGAACCATTATCAGTACCTCCAAGGTGAGGGATTAGTTAGGACCCCAGTTTAGGGTCAGGTTAGATCCCGGTCCACCTCCTTCCTGTTTCAGCTCATCAAGTCCTCAATATTAACCCTGAGTTCAGCAGATATCGTGTCAGGTAAATCTATTCTATACTTACATGCTGATGTTGCTATACTAGTTGTTGTATAGAGTGTTGTTCCTGTATTAATAGTTTACTGACATTGTATACATATCATAGACAGCGTGACATTTTCACTGGCCTTAAAAATTATCTCCAGTTACCATGGATCCAGTAGCCCAGCTGGCTCTGCAGTTGCAGGGATTATCCATGGAGCTGACGGACATTAAGTCCAAAGTTTTGTCTCCCCTGGAGCAAACCAGAGTTGAACCTAAGGTTGCTCTCCCGGACAGGTTCACTGGTGGGCGAGACAAATTTTTCACCTTCCGGAAGGCATGTAAATTGTATTTTCGGCTTCGGCCTCGATCATCAGGGAGTGAGGAGCAGAGAGTGGGAATTGTTATCTCACTTCTGCAAGGGGACCCTCAATCCTGGGCATTTTCCCTTCCTCCGGGATCCCCGGCTCTACTGTCTGTAGATCAATTTTTTACTGCCCTGGGATTGGTATATGATGACCCAGATCGGGTCTCTCTTGCTGAGACAAAATTACGTAAGATACAGCAGGGAGATCGTCCGGCAGAGGAATTTGCTTCTGAGTTTCGTAGATGGGCCACAGATACTCAGTGGAATGAACCAGCTCTTAGGAGCCAGTTTTGTCATGGGCTTTCTGATAAATTAAAAGACGTTTTGGCTCAGTATGAGTCTCCTCCTTCTCTGGAGGCTGCTATGGCCTTAGCTATCCGTACTGATAGACGGCTTCGGGAGAGGGGTGAGGTAACCCCACTCCCTGTTGTTTCTCCACCTACCACTAAAGTCCCTTATGTTGAGGTTCCCCTTGTCTGTTCGGATGAGCCTATGCAGTTGGGAGGGACATCATTTCGTAGGAGGGGATTGGCGGTACGCCGCAGGACTAGAAGATGTTTTTTCTGCGGGAAAGAGGGACATTTTGTTGGAGAATGTCCATCCCGTGCCTTGTTGAGCCAAAAGTCGCCGGAAAACTGTTAATCCCAGGTTGTGTGGTGGACGACAACCTGGGAGTATGTATTTCATCCGCCAGTTCTTCTCAGTTCCTTGTACCAGTGGAGGTGGTAGTTGGTACGAGAGTGGAGAGATTGTCTGTTCTTCTTGATAGTGGTTCCGGGGCTAATCTGGTTGACGCTCAGTTTGCTCAGGCTCAAGGTATGCATCTGAGTGTATTGGTCAAACCGATCCCTATATTCTCCATTGACGCCAGGCCTCTCGGCCAAGGTAGCTTTGTTCATGAGGTTCATAACATTGACCTTCGGGTAGGGGCAATACATAGGGAACAATTATCTTGTTATGTGTTGGAGGGTCTACCTACTCCCATTGTGTTGGGACTTCCTTGGTTGGTTAAACATAACCCTGTGATTAATTGGCAGTCCAGAGAAATAAGCCAATGGGGTGAGTTTTGCAAAAGCAACTGCATGAACACAGTCATCAGTGCGGTCGTGCCTAGTACATTGCCTCCTTTTTTGGAGGATTTTGGGGATGTTTTCTCTGAGGAGGGGTGTCAGGAGTTGCCTCCTCATCGCGTGTATGACTGCTCTATTAATCTCCTTCCTGATGCTAAGTTGCCTAAAGCTAGGTTGTATAATCTTTCTGGTCCTGAGAGGCAGGCTATGAAAGATTATATTTCTGAAAGTCTGGCCAAAGGGCATATTAGACCTTCATCTTCCCCAGTAGCCGCGGGGTTCTTCTTTGTGAAGAAGAAAGATGGAGGCCTACGCCCTTGCTTGGATTTCCGCGAACTTAATCGGATTACTGTTCGAGATCCGTATCCACTCCCTCTTATTCCTGATCTCTTCAATCAAATTGTTGGCGCCAAATGGTTTTCTAAATTGGATCTCAGGGGGGCGTATAATCTGATTAGGATAAAAGAGGGGGATGAGTGGAAAACGGCGTTTAACACGCCGGAGGGACATTATGAGAACCTAGTCATGCCTTTTGGTCTGACTACTGCACCAGCAGTATTCCAACATTTTGTTAATGACATTTTTCGTCACCTTGTGGGGCTGTTTGTGGTTGTATATTTGGACGACATTTTAATTTACTCGCCAGATCTTGTGTCTCATCAGGAGCATGTGAGACAGGTGTTGCAGATCTTGCGAGACAATAAATTATACGCCAAACTGGAGAAGTGTGTATTTGCCGTACAGGAACTTCAGTTTTTGCGTTTTTTGGTGTCAGCCTCCGGTTTCCGTATGGACCCTGAAAAGGTGAGAGCAGTGCTTGAATGGGATCAGCCAGGGGATCTTAAGGCTCTGCAGCGTTTTTTGGGGTTTGCTAACTACTCCGGAAATTTATTTGTAATTTCTCATCTGTCGTCAAACCTCTCACTGACATGACAAGAAAAGGGACGGATTTTTCTAAATGGTCGGACAAAGCTTGCCAAGCCTTTTCCTCTTTGAAGAAATGTTTTGCTTCGGCACCCGTTCTCATCCAACCAGATGCATCTCAGCCGTTCATTGTGGAGGTGGATGCGTCTGACGTAGGGGTGGGTGCTATATTGTCCCAGGGTCCGTCCCCTGGTAAATGGCATCCGTGCGCTTTCTTTTCTAAGAAATTGTCGTCCGCCGAAAGGAATTATGATATCGGCAATAGGGAACTTTTGGCCATTAAGTTAGCTTTTGAAGAATGGCGTCACTTTTTGGAGGGGGCAGTCCACCCGGTTACCGTTATTACTGATCACAAGAACCTGTTGTATTTGGAATCCGCTAAGCGTCTGAATTCCAGACAAGCTCGATGGTCGTTGTTTTTTACCAGGTTTAATTTTGTCGTCACTTATCGCCCGGGGTCTAAGAATGTAAAGGCTGATGCCTTGTCTCGCAGTTTCCCAGGGGCCGGGAAAACGGATGACCCGAGTCCTATCCTTCAGGAGGGGGTGGTAGTGTCGGCTGTATTTTCTGAGCTTGAGGAGGAGGTGTTAGAGGCTCAGGGGGACGCCCCTGCAGGACCTCCAGGGAGACTGTTTGTCCCAAATCTGTTGAGACAAAAGGTTACTGAGGCACATCATAATTCTGCTCTAGCAGGACATCCAGGGAGTAAGGCTACTTTAGATCTCCTTTCTCGCCGGTTTTGGTGGCCTAATGCTAATAAAGATGTTATAACTTTTGTCGCGTCATGTGGGGTGTGTGCTCGCTCTAAGACCCCTCATACCCGTCCGTCTGGGACCCTTTTACCCTTGAAACTTCCGGAGCGTCCATGGACTCATTTATCTATGGACTTCATTACGGACCTTCCTCCGTCGTCAGGGAATACTGTCATACTGGTGGTTGTTGACAGGTTCAGTAAGATGGCATATTTCATTGCTCTTCCTGCACTCCCTAATGCTAAAACTCTGGCGCAGGTGTTCATTAGGGAGATCGTTAGACTTCATGGGTTGCCTTCTGATGTGGTGTCAGATAGGGGGTCTCAGTTTGTGTCCAAATTTTGGAGGGCATTTTGTTTACGTCGGGGGATGCAATTGTCATTTTCCTCGGCTTTTCATCCGCAGACCAATGGTCAGACAGAGCGTCTGAATCAAGCTAGAGACATATCTCCGGTGTTTTGTCTCAGAGAACCAAGAGGACTGGTCTTCTTTCTTGCCTCTGGCAGAGTTCGCTCTTAACAACAGGCGGAGCGAGTCCACTGGTAAGTCCCCGTTTTTTGGGGCATATGGTTTTCATCCCCAGTTTTGTACTTTCAATGGGGGGGGCCCTTCTGGGGTTCCTGAGGAGGAGCGTTTCTCGTCGTCACTTGCTTCTGTGTGGAGAGGTGTATTGAATAATCTGAGTGCGATGGGGAACCGTTACAAACGTATGGCTGATAGGAGGAGAGTTTCTGGTCCAGATCTGAATGTGAACGATCTGGTATGGTTGTCTACCAGGAATATAAAACTTAAAGTGCCCTCCTGGAAACTGGGTCCCAGATTCATCGGGCCATACAGGATCAGTTCCATAATTAATCCTGTGGCATTTCGTCTGGACCTCCCTCCTACGTTTAAAATTCATAATGTGTTCCACAAGTCATTACTTAAAAGGTATGTGGCACCAGTCATACCGTCACCTCTACCTCCTCCTCCTGTGTTGGTCAATGGTAACTTGGAATTTCAAGTATCAAAGATCATTGACTCACGTCTGAATCGCCGGTCCCTTCAGTACTTGGTGCATTGGAAGGGGTATGGTCCAGAGGAGAGGACGTGGGTCCCTGCGTCTGATGTTAACGCAGATCGTTTGGTTCGGACCTTCCACAGAACTCACCCGGGCAGGCCTGGCCCTGAGGGTCCGGAGGCCCCTCGTAGAAGGGGGGGTACTGTCATGTGTGCATTGCCACGAAGATCGTCGCGGTTGCACATTTTGACTTCTCACAGCTGAGCTGCTGTTTCTTTGTGTTTGGCAGCTAGGGAGTTAATTCTGTCTGTGCTCGGTGCTGGGACTGGGTGCAGTTTCTCCCGGCTGCAATTGATTATTTGTTGATTGGTTTCCTTTAAATTCCTGGTTATCTGCTTGGGGAGTTGCCAGTGAAACCTTCATGCAGACCACAGATAGGAATGAATCTGTATAGACTTTAGTTGTGAGCTCCTTAGTTGTTCTAAGCTCAACTTGGTTAGAGTTTATTTCCCAGACCATTTATTTTCCTTTGGTGTTTGAGTGTGTATGCAAGCGAGTGTTATCCTGTCTGTCTTATATGTCTAATCTGTGTATTTAGCTAAGATCAGCCCATATCCCTTTGGTGGTAGTCAGGATCCTTCTTAGGACTGATTACAGGGTTCAGGGTCTGATAGGAGACAGGGTTAAGGTACTGCCACACTAAACAATCCCGCTAGCGATCACGATAACGACGCATACTAATGCGATCGCTAGCGGGATTGTTTCTATATCGCTAAGTGCGGCCACATTTAGCGATATAGTTAACGACGCTATCGCCGTTAGCGATCTTCTTAACGACTTTAGCGGTACAAAAGTACCGCTAAATCGCTATGAAAAGGTGCCACACTAGCGATATATACTTACCCAGCGGGAGCGCCGACGAGAAAATAGGGTCCGGAACGATTCCAGCGACGAGCGAGATCACAGCAGGAAGCTCGTCGCTGGCAGCTGCCGCACTGAACAACATAGCTAGCGGGATCGCTAAATAGTGACGTTTTTTAGCGATCCCGTTAGCGATATTGTTCAGTGTGGCATACCCTTTAGGTTGGTGACTTGGACCTCTGAACCATTATCAGTACCTCCAAGGTGAGGGATTAGTTAGGACCCCAGTTTAGGGTCAGGTTAGATCCCGGTCCACCTCTTTCCTGTTTCAGCTCATCAAGTCCTCAAGATTAACCCTGAGTTCAGCAGATATCGTGTCAGGTAAATCTATTCTATACTTACATGCTGATGTTGCTATACTAGTTGTTGTATAGAGTGTTGTTCCTGTATTAATAGTTTACTGACATTGTATACATATCATTAGACAGCGTGACAGAGAGCCCCTGATGTGCCTAAACAGTGGAAACCCCCCACAAGTGACCCCATTTTGGAAAATAGACCCCACAAGGAACTTATCTAGATGTGTGGTGAGCACTTTGAAGCCCGAAGTGCTTCACAGAAGTTTATAGTGTACAGCCGTAAAAATAAAAAATCCTTTTTTTTTTTACAAAAATGATTTTTTCGCCCCAAATATTTTATTTTCAAAAGGGTAACAGGAGAAATTGGACCCCAAAAGTTGTTGTCCAATTTGTCCTGAGTACGCTGATACCCAATATGTGGGAGAAAACTACTGTATGGGCGCACGTCAGGGCTCGGAAGGGAAGTAGTGACGTTTTGGATTACAGACTTTGATGGAATGGTCTGGGGGCGTCATGTCGCATTTGGAGAGCCCTGATGCACCTAAACAGTGGACACCCCCCACAAGTGACCCCATTTTGGAAAATAGACCCCACAAGGAACTTATCTAGATGGGTGGTGAGCGCTATGAAGCCCCAAGTGCTTCACAGAAGTTTATAACATACAGCTGTAAAAACAAAAAAAATCATTTTTTTTTTTACAAAAATGATATTTTCGCCCCCAGTTTATTTTCCCAAGGGTAACAGAAGAAATAGGACAAATTGCACAATAACTCTTGGGGTACAGAGTACGCTGATACCCCATATGTGGGGGTAAACTACTGTTTGGGCGCATGGCAGAGCTCAGAAGTGAAGGAGCACAGTTTGACTTTTTCAACGCAGAATTGACTGGAATTGAGATCAGACGCCATGTCACATTTGGAGAGCCCCTGATGTGCCTAAACAGCAGAAACCCCCCAATTCTAACTCCAACCCTAACCCCAACACACCCCTAACCCTAGTCCCAACCCTAACCACAAACCTAACCCTAACACACCCCTAACCCTAATCCCAACCCTAACCCTAATCCTAACGTTAGCGCCAACCCTAACCCTAACGGAAAAATGGAAATAAATACATTTTTTTAATTTTATTATTTTTCCCTAACTAAGGGGGTGATAAAGGGGGGTTTGATTTACTATTTATAGCGGGTTTTTATGATTGGCAGCTGTCACGCTAAAAGACGCTTTTTATTGCAAAAAGTAGTTTTTTGCATCACCACATTTTGAGAGCTATAATTTTTGCATATTTTGGCCCACAGAGTCATGTGAGGTCTTATTTTTTGCGGGACGAGGTGACGTTTTTATTGGTACCATTTTTGAGCAAGTGACATTTTTTGATCGCTTTTTATTTCGATTTTTGGGAGGTTAGAATGAACAAAAATCAGCAATTCATGAATTTCTTTTGGGGGAGGCGTTTATACCGTTTCGCGTGTGGTAAAATTGATAAAGCAGTTTTATTCTTTGGGTCAGTACGATTACGGTGATACCTCATTTATATCATTTTTTTATGTTTTGGGGCTTTTATAGAATAAAAGCAATTTTATCTAAAAAATTATTATTTTTGCATCGCTTTATTCTGCGAGCTATAACTTTTTTATTTTTTCGCTGATGATGCTGTATGATGGCTCGTTTTTTGCGGGACAAGATGACATTTTCAGCGGTACCATGTTTATTTATATCGGTCTTTTTGATCGCGTGTTATTCCACTTTTTGTTCGGCGGTATGATGATAAAGCATTGATTTTTTGCTTAGTTTTTTTTTTTTTTTTTAAGGGGTTCACTAAAGGGGTTAACTAGTGGGATAGTTTTATAGGGGGGGCCGTTACGGACGCGGCGATACCAAATATGTGTACTTTTATTGTTTTGTTTTTTTTATTTACAGGAAGAAATAAATTTATTGGGGAATATATATTTTTTTTTTTATGATTTTTTTTACCACTTTTTATTTTCATTTTTTTAAACTTTTTTACTTTGTCCCAGGGTGGGACATCACTGTATTTTAGCAGATCGCTGGTGTGACAGTGTGCACAGCACTCTGTCACACCAGCGATCGCTCTGGCATCGCTGCAGGCTTCTCAGTGCCTGCTCTCAGCAGGCACTGAGGAAGCCGCCTCCCTGCAGGACCCCAGCGCCATCTTGGATCCGGGGACCTGGAGGGAGGACGGACCCTCGGAACAGCGCGACACATCGCGCTGCTCTGAGGGTCTCAGGGGAGCGCGCAGGGAGCCCCCTGCCTGCGCGATCCTCCCTGTGCCCCGGGTACACCGCGATCATGTTTGATCGCGGTGTGCCAGGGGTTAATGTGCCGGGAGCGGTCCGTGACCGCTCCTGACACATAGTGCTGGGTGTCAGCTGTGATAATCAGCTGACACCCTGCCGCGATCGGCTGTGCTTCCCCCGGGAGCGCGTCCGATCGCACGGGACGTACTATCCCGTCCCCGGTCATACGGGCCCAGGTACCATGGACGGGATAGTACGTCCGATGGCAGTAAGGGGTTAATTTTTACAATTTTTAAAATGTAAAAATGAATACGTATTCCCCATTAAACTATCACAGGTATTAAGACCAGCACATTTGACAGCCTGTTGTGAACGTTTTGGAGACGACTTCAGAGCTGAAGCTCCCTCTGGTGGTTGCTGAGGGTATTGAACCAATGTTGAATACCAAGAGCCCTACACCTGCAAATAACGAGTGGTTGTCAGGTGGTACTGACTGGCCTAATGTAAGTGAGCTGAACTCCCATGATCCTCGCCGGTGATCAATTGTTCTTCCTGGTCTAGGTTGGAACTCAGCTTGCTTTCCTGCTGTCTCCTGCTCGCTTTCAGATAGGTCTCTTTCAGTTTTTTTTTTACTGTGGTTTGAATTCCTTGCTTTTTGCTGCATTGCTCTTTGTCTTCAGCCGGTCCCCTTTGGGGGGCTTTGGCTGGTGTCCGTTCGTTTTTTGTATTTGTTCATTTGCTCAGTTCTTGTGATATTTTACTGCTGGGTAGCTACGTGTCCACACCAGAGATCTGATATAGGTGGTCGAGACAGTGTGGTCTCAGTGTTTTTGGATTCAGACGTGTTGGAGTTTTTCCTAGGGTTTTTCTGGATTGCAGAAAGTATTCTCTCTTGTGCTGTCCTATCTAGACAGTTTTGGGCCCCAGCGTTTGCTCAATCTATTTTCTGTCTGTGTTCGTATTTTCATCTTGTCTAACCGCCATTATATGTTTGGGGGCTTCCTACTCTTTTGGGGTCTACTCCGGGGCAGTTAGCTTTCCTCTTTCCATCTTCAGGGATAACTATCTCTCCGGTTGTGCCGAGGCGTCCAGGACCACCATAGGTACGCTCCACGGCTGCTTCTAGTTGTGCGTTTAGGGGCCTGCAACCTATTAGTTTCCAACCTCTCTGGTGTCAGGCTGCCTATGCGATTTTTTGCTCCTGCCTCCTCAGCTACCAAGACATAAAAACAGCCGCTCTTCCCCAATGCAATTGGTGACCACTGTATTTCCCTAGATCCATTATTTAAATCACATATTCCATAAATTGGTGGAAAAATCTAATAGCATGAATACCCCTTTAAGGGCTCATGCCTACCTGCGATGAAATCGGACGAATTCAATCCGATAAAAAAAATAAATAAATTAAAAAAAAAAAAAATCGGAATAAATTCGGACCAATGCTAATCTATGATGGGACCAATGCTAATCTATGATGGTGTGTTCATATGCGGTTTTTTTTCCAGCTTGGATCACGATAGAACTGCAGTATGCTGCGATTGTCATCAAAAATCGGATCGCATCGGGCAATAGAAGTCAATGGGTGCGATTAAAAAAATAAATAAAAAATCCACGCAGCACTCGTACCATATGATGTAAATCGGATGCTAGGTGTGAATAATGGGATTGTACTTGCCTAAAAAACACATGACACTCGCATGACAATTGCATTACACTCGTCCGACTCTCCTGCCTCAAAATCGGAACGATTTTAAAATCGCTAGTGTGGCTCCAGCCTAAAACGCAAAATCCGAGCAACTGGCTTTACTGAATGAATGAGGGCTATGTAAAGTCCGGTCACTTTAGCACTAATGGTGGGGTTGTTAGTGCTGGGTTTCCTTTGTGAGAAAGCAGAATAAGATGAAAGAATATCAAGCATGAAACTTACTTTACTAGATGTAGTATACAGAGGGGATTGTCTGCAGTTATCCCATTCTTCTTAAGACCATCATCAACTTCCACCATAGCCTGTGTATCTTTTGCAACATACCTGTGATACAACTTCTTCCATCTAATAAACTGAAAAAATAAAACCGGAAGATACGAGCATATAAGAAAATATTATAAGAGGGAATCACGTAAATAAAAAGGAAAAAAACAAAAACACAATAACAATCTGATCACTGTGCAGATCTAAAGAAAATGAGAGCAGAAAAGGACAGAAAACGTTTGATGCTACATTTACAAAATACGGCAACAGTGATATCTATCTATACACACACAGACTTACATCTCCAGTGAAGAAGTACAGCGGCACTCACCACTGATGTATCCAAAGGGATTTATTCGGTTATAGATTTTTGCAAAGACAACACAGATCAGGTAAAAGCTGTTTCACATGAATTCACAATTCTGCAGGCCCTTAAAAGGGAAACGGTCACGTGAAAAAAATGCCATTAACCTGCAAGTTAATATCAGTCTGAAGTTGCCCGGAGACTGCACTTCTACCTCTGCTGGCAGGAGGAAATTAACTTCATTCCTCCCAGCTGCGTTTGCCTTCCAATCATAGAGGTGGCGCTACGTTTCCAGTTATCGCTCAGAGTATAGAGAGTGGAAGCTGTAACCTCGTCCCCAGCACTGACTGATAGGCGTCCCTAATGCTGAGCAAGCTGCCAGTCAGTGCCCAGAGTGTGGTTACAGCTGCCACTCTCTATGCACAAAGTGGTGATAGAAACCGCACCAGCGCCACCCCTATGACTAGAAGTCGAACTTTATTCCTGCCGGCAGCGTTCATTCCTTTCTGGCATCGAGGCTCTAAGTGAGGGCACTGGGTAAGTTCAGAATGCTACGAACCTGCACATGAACCTCATATCTGCAGGTTAATAGTTTTTTTTTTTTTTTTTTTAACATGACAGGTTCCCTTTAAGTGAACCAGTCTCGTAAATGACTAATATGCACAAATCAAAAATATTTCAGAAACACTTTGGGTGACACCTGAAAATAAGCAAATCTGGAATATATTTTATCAGAAAAACTCTACTCTTTTTTCCTAGCTTGAGCTTCCACTATCAATTGGGGGTAAAGTCTGTTTTCAGTGACAGATTATAACAATACAGAGATAGGTGATGACAGATGGTGCAAGATGAACAGATGAGGGAGGAGCTAGAGACAGTCTTTGTTCTCCATAGTATTTTATAAGCACCAATTGCCTTCTCAGTATAGGGAAGGTCTGAATTCCCCTCAAGATAGATTTGACCCATGAATTGAGAATTTTGGGAATTATCAGCCAATGAGTGAACCAAGCAGATTTTCTGATTACTTTACAAAAGTTTCTTATTCTCACAAGTTCTATTGATTTATATATAAAAAATAAAAATATAGAAGTCAATTACACTTTAATAAAAGCAACTTGAACATACTAGTACCGATTTTAAAATGGGCTTAGATCATTTTGGTCAGAGAACCTAATGCCCGATTTCAGAGTCAATTGGGCTTTCTCCTCAACAATATATTGTGCTGATCGCTTCCTATTGATGGCACTGGTTCAAAACATACAGTGGGTACAGAAAGTATTCAGTATACATTTCTGGGTTTTTTTCAGTGAAGATGTGGTGCAGAGTGTACATTAATGAGAAAAAAATGAACTTTTTTTAATTTACCAAATGGCTGCAATGAAACAAAGAGTGAAAAATTTAAAGGGGTCTGAATACTTTCCGTACCCACTATAAAACACATAAGCCCAGGATCACCATCATGTTCAGGCCACATGCCATCAATGAGTTGTAGCAGAATTTTACCTGTCTCTAAAGAGCATGCATGTTCACTAAACCTCTTGTACAAGGAACGGATCGTTTTATCAATGAAGAAAGTTAAATGGTATTTAAGGGGTGGTTAACTAGCTCAAGGCAGGGAGAAGTGTGAATACATGTGAAACAGCTGTTGGTTAACCTGCATGGCTTCTGTAATATCTCACCTGACGTATCCAGATTTATTTTATCATAGAACACTTAACATACAGCTATAGGGTTAATTTGCAGCTTAGGGTTATGGAGGTGCCCGGCTGCACTATTGAAAATGCGGCACCCGTGAGAAAACGAACAGTTTCTCCTGGATGCAGCCGGATTTCAGTCTAGCCGGTGTGTCGGGAGCAATTACAATCAATAATCACAGCAGCGAGTGGCTGCTGTAGGTACACCCCATCGTCGTCATCGGGCAGTACAGAACCCTGGCAGAGTCAGTTGTCTTTTGGGGAAAAAAAACAAAAAAACAAAAAACACCCCTTCCTGTTGATTGCTCTAGTCTGGTGACATCAGAGCGCTCGGTGACTCGGCCAGGATAACACACCGCCATGACTGGTCTACGCACACGGGGGGGCAAATTTTTAATTTAGAACTATAACAAAAACATAGTTAAGCTCCAAACACTGTTGCTATTATCATGCAATTGTCTGCAGGAGCCGGGGTCAGTTTAATTAATAGAAAAATTTTTGATGTCAGGTTCCCTTTAAGTCAAAAGAATCTTTACACTAAAAACCATGTACAAACCAGGGGGTCATGGACCAAGGTCTTCCATTTATGACAAACCAAGCTGACATTGTGATAGAGGTCCACAATTGGAAGGAAGCCGAATATACGTTGCAGCAGCTCAGCAGGGAACTGATTTATGTGCCCACATGATGCATAGTTCTGGTCGGTCACACCCAACAGTCCATAACAAGACTGAGACAGCGAGTCCAGCATGAGACTCATTTCATCATCATCATCCTCCTCAAAGAAATCGCTGGACGATGATCGAACGTCCTCTCCTTGGCCATGTGCATTTGAATAAGGACTTGTCCTTTCTATGGAAGAAAATGGCCTTTTCCTGCTGAAAACGGGATCTGATGGAGACACATCAATATCACTGTCAATCTCGACGGCGGCCTCATCCATGGCACAAGACACATCCTCCGCCATCTCAGGTGTAAGGCTCCTGCTAGAGGATTGATCTGTGCTTACATCACCATTTGAAGGACTGAAATAGCTTGTTTTTCTTCCTTTACCTATAGGAAGAGAAAGGAAATACATTGCAACTAAGTAAATATTCCAGTAAATGTTACAGATTACTGTATCGTGCAGGCAAAGATCACTTACAGAAACTAGACAGATGGACGAGAATTTTTATTTTGCCACTTATTTTGCAATGGAGCTGAAAAAACAAATAAATAAAACCAAAACCAACACCAACTGCTTTCTAGAGGGTGACCTGCACCATAAAGGTCTGTACATATAAGGCATGCTACAGATCAGCAGATTACCCAAAAATGCCATAGACGTGTGTTCCAACAGGCAGACAAGGTCCCCATCATTACTTATCCCAGCTCTCCACTACAAGACCCCTACTGCTCAGGGATAGGAGGAGTAATTAATGGACGCAGTGGTCCAACACCAAGACTCCTATGGCCACATCCATGAGCGGATCCTGAGCGCAGACTCCTGTATTGGCCCCTGCACAGATGTGGACCTTAAAATAAAGAACTGCAGTAAGTAATGAAGGGGTTTACGGTCACTGAAAGCTAGTTTCTGACTCGCGCTGCTGTTGCATTCATTCTCCATACTTTACACTGCAGCCATGCTTGTCCAGTTTGGGTAAATTGATAAATGCACCGCCCAACACAATCTCAACCAATGTAAAAGAGAATTTCTATTACAGGCAACTAAACGAACAGAAAGAGAAGGGCTTTGAGTAGGAGATAAAGTGGAGTCGAGCCCGTAGGAATTTATCCTCTTTAAAGGGAACCCGTCAGCAGGTTTTTAGACCTCACAGTATTGTAATGCCATCATACTACAGTACATGTAATGATGATTACTTCCATATTTTTAGATTAAAAATCCATATCTCCCTTGTCTTCTAATCAGCTTTTTCTCATGCATGTGAGCTTGCAAGTGCCGAGGCTAGGTTTGCACTAACTCTCTGGCTTCTTTGACCCTCTCTTCCCAGTGTTGGCTTACTGCCAGTAATTGACAGGTCATTTATCTGTGAGCCGTCTCCTACCCCAGATGATATTTTGTGCTATCAGTCATTCCGAGGAGGCGCAGCATACAGATGACGTACAGAGAGCCAGACTTTCCATCTGTGCATGCGCCACGCCTGGAAATAATCCCAGGCATGAAAACTGGTTGAAGAGACTGACATTTTGCGCAGGGGCTATCATTCCTGGAGGCATTCTGGTATCAACTTCATCAGGACATTACTGCACGTGTGCTGCCCCCGGAATGATGGCGCCTACGCGAGATGTCAACCTGTTCATCCTGGTAGAGTGCTGGAGCCGGGAGGAGAGAAAGGCAAGAGCTGTAAATGCAAACCAAGCTCCTGCAATTGCAAGCTCATTTGCAGAAAAGATTGCGGGTGGAGATGCAGACTTGAAATAGAAAAAGGTAAGGAAGTCATCATCCTTAGGGTTCATTCACAAGACCGTAGTTTTGGTCGGAGTGCTGCCCATGAAAAAAAAAAAATTCAGCACGGCAGTGCAGATGAGCAATTATTCTCACTGACTAAACCTGCATGTGTGAATAGGGGGATACTGGATGCCATGCAGAGAAAGTATAGCATCAATTTTTTACAGATTGATTGAAAATGGTATTATAAATGATTAATATCTGCAACAAAAAAAAAAAAAAAGCAAAAGAGATTGCATACGGACTGCACAGATGACTAGTGAGAAAAGAAAAAGAAGATGTAGTCTCATGTTTCTGGATGACACTATGAACGATTTATTTTATATGCTCATGCATCCTTACAGGTACTTTTACTAGGATGATGGTACTTTGGGATTTAAAAATACGAATTTTGGTAAGAACTTACCTGTAAAATTCTTTTCAGCAAAGGAAGCAAGGGGGACACTTCTTTACTTCTGGGTAGGGCGGAGCCAGATAGTAGGACTAACCTCAGGTTCTAAAAATGGGTGTTGTCCGGCCCCTCCGGCTCTGGCTCCTCCTGCCGTACACTCCAGTTTTGTACACAAGCTAAGGAGAAATAAATCACCAGCGGAGCGCCATAACCAAACTGAAAGGATTCAAAGAACAAGGTTATGCACATAACATGAATACCACACAGCTCAGGTACCACTCACAAAACCTGACCACTGCGATGAGCTGGCGATGCCGGAAAGAGCCGTAGAGCGCTGATCTCAGCTCAGAAACTCGCTTATCAGAGAGAGCCGCGCTGCATCTGAAACAACACCTTCTGCCTTATGGGAGGGAGAAGTGTCCCCCTTGCTTCCTTTGCTGAAAAGAATTTTACAGGTAAGTTCTTACCAAAATTCGTATTTCAGCTGCAGATGGAAGCAAGGGGGACACTTCTTTACTTCTGGGATGTCCCAAAGCAGTACAAAAACAAGGGTGGGAAAAAACCTTAAACAGGCAGAAGCCAACACCTTGATACATGCGCAACAGGCGCAACATAAACTTAACTAGAAGTTTTCAAAATACAGCCGCCTGAAGGACTCTGCGTCCTAAGGCCGCATCAGCGGAGGCACTGACGTCCACCTTATAAAACTTTGTAAAGGTGTGAACAGAACGCCAAGTCGCTGCTCGACAGAGCTGGGCTGCCGAAGCCCCTTGATGAAGGGCCCACGAAGAGCCCACAGCTCTCGTGGAATGAGCCCGAATATTAATCGGGCAAGGTTCGTCCATAACACGGTAAGCTTCCAAAATAGCTGACCGGATCCAACGAGCTATAGTATCTTTAGAAGCTCGTTGACCGCGACGACGACCTGCTGGAATCACAAAAAGAGAATCCGACTTCCGGAAACTCTGCGTAACTGACAAGTAGAACTTCAATGCCCGCACTAAGTCCAATGAGTGCAAGGCCCGCTCCTTCGCATTCTTTGGTTCTGAACAAAGCGAAGGCAACACAATATCTTGATTGACATGGAATTGAGATACCACTTTAGGGAGAAAATCATGTCGCGTGCGAAGAACAACACGATCCGGGAAAAGTTCCAAGAAAGGTGGCGAACATGAAAGAGCCGCCAACTCGGAAACCCGTCTCAAGGAAGTGACCGCCACTAGGAAGGCAACCTTCCAAGAAAACAAAGAAAGATTAATAACATCCATAGGCTCGAAAGGAGCACTTTGAAGAGCTTTCAAAACCAGATTAAGCCGCCAAGGCGACACAGGAGTTTTCCTTGGAGGAAACTGACGGGCTGCTCCGCGAAAAAAGGCACATACGTCCCTACGCGAGGCAATAGCTTTATGACAAAGCACCGACAGGGCAGACACCTGACCCTTCAGGGTACTGATTGCCAAACCCTTATCCAGCCCGTGCTGCAAAAAACCAACAAGTTGGGTAATGAAAATTTCTTTGGATTCCTGGAAGAACCCAAACACCATGAAAAGAAGGATTCCCAAATCCTGTAGTAAATCCTAGTCGTAGCCGGACTTCTTGACGCTCTCATAGTGGCAATGACCTTTTCTGAAAACCCTTGACGGGTTAAAATCTCGGTCTCAAGAGCCAAGCCGTCAAACGCAGAGACCTCAGGCCCGGATGACACACGGGACCCTGAGTGAGCAAGTCCGGTCGAAGAGGCAGAGGAAAAGGAGGCGCCGCCAGAAGCGACATCAGCGTGGAAAACCACGTCCTTCTCGGCCAATCTGGGGCTATCAGAATAGCCGGAACCCTCTCCAGCCTGACCCGACGTAACACAAGCGGCAGCAAGGATATCGGTGGGAACACATAAACCAGCTGGTATTGGCTCCACGGAACCACCAGCGCATCCACTTCCACCGCCCGGATGAAGACTCCATTCTCCTGAATCCATCGGCTGAGAAAGTCCGCCTGGATATTCTGAACTCCTGGTATGTGAATCGCAGAAATGGCCGGCACATGAGCCTCGGCCCATATCAGAATCCGAGATACCTCCGACATGAGTCTGGAGCTCCCCGTCCCGCCTTGATCGTTGATATACGCAACCGCCGTAGCGTTGTCCGTCTGAACACGAACTGGTAATCCGCTCAAAGGGACCGTCCAATGTTGGAGGCAAAGAAAAATTGCCCTCAATTCCAGGATGTTGATCGGTAACACCGATTCTTCCGGTGACCAAACTCCCTGAATCCAGAGATTGTTCCAAACTCCCCCCCAGCCCGTCAGGCTGGCATCGGTGGTCAAGACCGACCATGACAGGGGAAGAAAAGATTTTCCCAGGAAAAACCGTTCCGGACGTAACCACCAGTCCAGAGACTCTCGCACTTTGCGGGAGATTAAAACCCTGCAATCCAGTGTTTCCTGTGCACGATTCCATCTCTTCAAAATGAAGCTTTGAAGCGTTCTGCAATGGAACTGAGCAAACGGAAGAGCTTCCATCGAAGCGACCATTAACCCCAGAAGGCGCATACATCTTCGAAGGGATACTGTCGTTGAGGACTGCACAGTCTGTGCCAGACAATGGATACTGGTTTGCTTGTCCTTTGGCAGAAAAACTACCACTTTCGCTGTGTCGAAAATCATGCCCAAAAACAGGATTGACTGAGAAGGCTCCAGGGATGACTTCTCCCAGTTGATCAGCCACCCGAAATCCTCCAGGAGCTGAAGGGATAAATCGCGAGCCGTCACTGCCTCCTCCTTTGAGGATGCCACAATCAGAAGATCGTCCAGATAAGGAAGTATCATGATCCCTTGTCTCCGAAGCATTGCCATAAGAGGTGCCAGCACCTTTGTAAAAACTCGGGGTGCCGAAGCCAACCCGAAAGGGAGGGCCACAAACTGGTAATGGTCCTGACCTATGGCAAAGCGCAGAAAGCGCTGATGAGATCTTCCGATAGGAACGTGTAAATAGGCGTCGCGAATATCTATGGACACCAGAAAATTGTTCTGTGACAGGGCAGTCACCACTGAGCGAAGCGACTCCATGCGGAACTTTTGGGTGTAAACATGCCGATTTAACCTCTTGAGATCCAGAGTGGGACGAAACTTTCCCTCCTTTTTGGGGACCACAAAGAGGTTGGAATAAAATCCCCTTCCCCGGTCTTCCGGAGGAACTGACACTACTACACCCTTCTGTAGTAAGGAATCGACTTCCTGCCGCAGAGCGGTCAATAAGACGGGATCTGACGGAACGCGAGACTGACAGAATCTTTCTGGAGGGCAAGAGAGAAACTCTATGAAATAGCCTGCCGACATTATTCGTGTCACCCAGGAGTCTGAGACGCGGGAGACCCAAACCGCTTGAAACAGGAGCAGGCGCCCCCCCACTCGAGAATCCTCGAGTGAACTTCTGGCGTCAGTCCGTTTTGGCGGGCTTTTTGTCAGTGCCAAAAGCAGCCGTAGCTGCCCTACGCTGAGGCAACGCTGACTCCTTAGCCTTAGCAATCAATTCCGTGAGGTCAGAGCCGAAAAGCTGACCACCTTTGTAAGGCAAAGATAGCAACCCTTGCTTGGAGACCGCGTCTCCAGTCCACTGTTTAAGCCACAACGCTCTTCTAACAGTGATTGTAGAAGCCTGAGCTCTGGATATTAGGGAAGCCATATCCAAAAGAGCGTCACAGACATATTGGTCTGATTCTTCTATTAACTTAATGATCTCATCTATTGCCTGTAAAGACGACCCATCTTGCAGGGATATCCGCAGGCGAGCTGTCCAACCCATGGAAGCTCTAGAAGCACAATAGGAAGATAAAGCCACTCTAAAGGCCTGACCAGCAGCTTCATAGCCGGCCTTGGCCGCCATCTCTGACTTTTTGTCCAGCGCGTCCTGCAAAGTAGCTTTCCCTTTGACGGGAAGCATAGTAGCTTTGTTAAGCTTAGATAAAGAAATATCCACCTCAGGGGACGGAATCCAGCTAGCAAATAGGTCTGCTGGACAAGGATACAAGGTTTCAAACAACCTTGTCCCCTGAAAACGCTTATCTGGACAAACGCGTTCCTTTTCTACTTTCTTAGAAAACTCACTCATAGCTGGCATCGCTAAACGTGATCTTTGCGACCCATGGTACCATCTGGGTATACCTTCATCATCATTCATCTCCTCAGGTACTTGCAGTACCTCTCGTATGGCCCTGACAAAAGCATCTACACGGCCCGACAAGGAAGCAGAGTGCTCCTGAAAATCCTCTCTGCCCGAATCATCTGAGTCACTTAGTGGGGAGGGCATAGCAATCCTGGGACGCTTTTTGCTATGAGAAGGTCTAGAGGATACCCACTGACCCAAAAGGTCAGAAAGCCCACTAATAGCAGTAGCGAGCATATCAAACTTGGCATCATAGCGACCTCCAATAGCAGCGCTAGAAGGTGCAGAGGATTCCATCGTGTCAGAAACGCGGGGCTGGTCCTGGAGAGGACGAGGAAGACGATCAGCCTCCTGACTCAAATCTGACATGCCGGTTATTGAGATGGTATAGTGATGAGAATAACCAGAGCAGTGTGGTCTCACACAGTAGCAAAACGCTGAAGGGTTAACTTCTTTTAAAAGCAAAAGAATACCCCAGCAGTGAACAACGGCGCCCCCCCCCGCTGCAGACAGCTCACAGACCGTTACTGAGGGATACAATGTCCCAATGATCAGAAAACTGCAGCGCTGCGCTAGAGAGCGCAAACAGCAAAAAAATGCTGCGGGAGGCTAAAGGGTTAAGCTGCTACCTAAGCGATAGCAGCGACTCACCCGGCTGGCTTGGTGTTGTCTCAAATGCCTGTGTACAGAAACGGAGGAGAGGAGACCAGGAGAGCTGTAATGGCTGCCGCAGAGAGCAGGAAGAGAAGGAGCCAGTCACTTCCTGTAATCAGAAAGCCGGGAAAGCCCAAAGCCACGCCCCCTCTCTGCTCAGTCAAAAAAAAGTGCGGAAGATCTTTTGCACTCCTCTCCCTGTACACTGTAACGGCGCTGCAGCGCCGAAAACACACAGCACATATTAAATAAAAAATCGCTCTCTTTTTTTTTTTTTTTTTTAAAAATGCCCAATCATGAGAAAATAGTGGGAAACACCAATAACAGTCAGCGCTGTCACCGCAGACGCTGTAATCACTCGCACATATCAAAATATAATGCAGAGTACTCACCAGCCAAAAACGCCACAGGGACCCTCCACGGATATGTGACGCTGTGCCCATTGCTTCCCCATGAGGACAAGGAACGCAGTGACCCAGAACGTGGTGTGCGTCCTGTCAGGGATAGCCACCTCTTCCCCCCGGGCCGGCAAGAAAATGCAATGACCACCATTTAGGGAATACATTTCTGCCAGGGGAGAGGATGGGGTCCAGCAGCGCCGGTACCCCTGATCCTCTAGACATAAAGTCCAGGACCCTGTCCGAGTAAAATAATAAACTCTTCTGAGGAGCTGCATTAGCAGCCGTCCTTCCTACTTGGACCTCAAGTCGAAACTGGAGTGTACGGCAGGAGGAGCCAGAGCCGGAGGGGCCGGACAACACCCATTTTTAGAACCTGAGGTTAGTCCTACTATCTGGCTCCGCCCTACCCAGAAGTAAAGAAGTGTCCCCCTTGCTTCCATCTGCAGCTGAAATCTACTGACCGATTCCTAAAAAAAAAAAAAACACACACACACTACAAATTTTTTGGGGGGGATGGGGAGTGGGATTCTGAACACACAAACATTCCTCCTCTTCCTTCCAGAGGTCTTCATTTTATTATAAATTAGGGGAGCTAAAGTTTCGACTCCTCCGTATGTAGAAATAACTTCACAATAACAAACTTACGTAGCAAAATTGCAACATCGTGTTGTTTTATAACTAAAGGTGTTGTCCCCAACTTGGACAACCCCTTCAGGCCTGTGTCACACTTGTGTGTGTGATGCGAGTCTCTCGCATCAACACCTGGCACTCGGACCAGAGCGTGCGGCTGCAAGTACAGCTGACACTGTACGCGCTACTGAAGAGCAATGAATACTCACTGCTCTCCGCGCGCACAGTCCCGGCGTGGGGAGCAGTGAGTATTCCAGCAGATGCCCTTCGGCTTGCAAGCATTGAATGATGTCCCTGCTATGCGTTGCTTACAAGCATAAAGAAGCTGCTGGCAACGGAGCAGGATGCTGCAAGGGAGCGATAGGAAGGCAAGTGTAATGTTTTTTGATGGGGCCATGCATACCAGGAAGGGGGTGGGGGGCAATCATACCAGGTTAAGGATTGAGCCATGCATACCAGGACCCAAGGGGCCAATCATACCAGGTTAAGCATGGGGCCATGCATACTAGAACGAGATGGGGGGCCCTGAATACCAGGATAGGGATGAGGAGGCACGCATACCAGGATGGGGATAAAGGGGACATGCACACCAGCATAGGGATGAGGGCCATGCACACCAGGATAGGGATGTCTGTAGACTCTTTTCCTTCCCTCCCTGCCCAGGAGATGTGGTATGATCAGACCATGTTCCTGCACTGTCAGACACAGCCATTACACAGTACACAGCAGGGGCACATTTATAAGATTATCTCAGCACAGGAACATTTTATTTACACACAACCAATTGTGGAAATATTATTCCAAGATCTATTGATTAAAATCAACTTTTGTTCATGGGAAAACCTCTTTAAAGTGAACCGGTCAGCAGAATTTTTCTAAGTAAACTAAAGACACTGTCAGGTTGTCGCTGTTATACTGATTAAAATGATACCTGCGGAGAAGAAATCAGTCTTGTGGTTGTTGTGTAATCAGTGTCAGGAGGGAAGTTTTTTTTCTCATTTGTCATCTATTTTTTTATGCAGCAGCAGTGATGCGTGAACGTGCGGATGAGGCGGTTGGAACATTAGCATGCTCGGATAACAACTGTCTTTGGAGTGCTAGAAAATTATGTTTTAGTTCCCGCAGCTGCATGTCTTGTGGCTGTTCAAAAGCTGTAACACATGCAGGGATTACCTGTTTTTTAAGCCTGGGTCTCACATAGCGATACACCAGCGATCACGACAACGATATGCACTTGTCAGGATCGCTGGTGTATCGCTACATGATCGCTGCTGAGCTGCCAAACAGGCAGCTCAGGGCAGCGATCAGCACAGCGACACTGCGGGTAACATCGCTTAGTTACCCGCAGTGTACCTTGGATACCAGCGCCCTGATGCAGGGAGCTGGTAACCAAGGTACACATCGGGTTTCCAGGCGCTGCGCGGTGCCTGGAAACCCGCTGTGTACCTTGGTTACCAGCTCCCTGCATCAGGGCGCTGGTATCCAAGGTACACAGCGGGTTTCTAGGCACAGCCCCGCGCCTGGAAACCCGCTGTGTACCTTGGTTACCAGAGGATCGCTGGTCTTCCGCCTGTCACACGCAGTGATGCGTGCCTGTCAGCGGGAGACCAGCGATCAAAAAAAATGTCCAGGACATTCAGCGACGATCAGCGATACCCAGCAGGGGGGCTGATCGTCGCACACAGCGATATCGCTGGGGATATCGCTGCTGCGTCACAAAACTAGTGACTCAGAAGCGATATCGCTGTGTGAGACGGGGGCTTTAGGCAATCCCTGCATGTGTCGTGGCTGTTTATCTTTCAGGTTACATCAGAGACTTATCTACAGCATTCCAGAATGCTGTAGATAAGCCCCTAATGGCGGTGGCCGCATCTTATATGCAAAAAATGAGGTTACAGATTCCCTTTAAAAAAGAAAAACCTAAATATCACATGGTCATATGTATTCAGACTAGAGTTGAGCGATACTTTCCGATATCCAAAAGTATCGGAATCGGAATGGTATCGCCGATACCATTAAAATATCGGCGATACCCGATACCGATACCGGAAATACAATGTAAGTCTATGGGAACAAAATATCGTAACTAAAAAAACCTCTTTCTTTCCTTGTAAACACTAAATATACACACATAGAATACATATATATATATAATATATATATATAATATATATATATACACACACACACACATGTCATTGTGACATATATATATATACATATATTTATAGTTTATACACTTCTACATAGTAAAATAGCCTCTGATTCAATTGCCGGGTAAAACCATGAAAAACATGAAATGACACTTGGTTTACATAGAGTTAACCATGTCTTTTCATGTAGTTTGATATCTGATTTGCACAAACAATTACATGAGTGTAAGTGTGCAAAATTTCACACCTGTAGAGGTTAATTAAAGGTATAAATTCGTTGTAAAAAAAACGGACTTTTTTGCTACGAATTTACACCTTTAATTAACCCCTACAGGTGTGAAATTTTGCACACTTACACTCATGTAATTGTTTGTGCAAATCAGATATCAAACTACATGAAAAGACATGGTTAACTCTATGTAAACCAAGTGTCATTTCATGTCGGGTTCTGCATTTTCACAAAAGCCGGCAATTGAATTAGCGGCTATTATACTATGTAGAAGAGTATGAACTATAAATATATATATATATGTGTCACAAACTCAATGACATGTATATATATATATATATATATATATATATATGAGGTGTAAAATTGCTGAAAAAAAATGCGTGGGCTCCCGCCCTATTTTCGCAACCAGACAGACAAAGCCAGTGAGTGGGGGCAGATAATAATAGCTCAGAGAGGGACCATTATTTTTGGCCCCCCCCGGCTACTAACATCTGCCCCCAGACACCCCAGAAAGGGCAAATCTCTAATTAGATTTGCCCTTTCTGGCACTTTGCCCGTCTATTCCCATTGCCCTGTAGCGGTGGCGAATGGGTTAATAAGGGGTTAAAATGACCTTGCAATTGAAAGGTCACTTTAAGCCAGGTTAATAATTGAGAGCTGTCAATTAGACAACTATCAATTATTAATCCTATTGTATGAAAGAAAAATCAAACACACACACTTTAATAAAAAAAGAAGTTTAATGAAATAATCACAGTTTTTGACCATATTTTATTTACCTGCTAAAACCATTTCCTGTAATAAAAATAAAATAATAAAGCAAAATTATTCTTACCTATCCCATGCACAGTCAGGTCCCACGGTGTAATCCTTCAGAAAGGGTTAATGTTTACTGCAGGGACCGCAGCTAATGCTGCAGCCTCACAGTAAACCCCCAAATGAATGAGCTCCTCTCCTGGCTGCCAGGAGAGGAAGTGGAAAGCTTAATTGATTGCTTTCCACTTTCACTTCAGGTCAGCCAGGGACACCATCAGTGACGTCAGAGGGAACTGATTAACAAAAATAGGGGTTCCCTTCGAAAAAAAAATGGCGTGGGGTCCCCCCTATTTTTGTTAACCAGCCAGATGAAGCAGACCGCTGAGGCCTGCTTTTTCAGGCTGTTAAGGAGCCAAGATCCATGGACCTTGCCAGCCTGATAATACCAGGCCACAGCAGTCTGCATATCTTGGCTGATTAACAAAAATAGGGGATCCCCTCGAAAAAAATTAGCGTGGGGTCCCCCCTATTTTTGTTAACCAGCCAGATGAAGCAGACCACTGAGGCCTGGTTTTTCAGGCTGGTAAGGATCCAATATCCATGGACCTTGCAAGCCTGATAATACCAGGCCACAGCAGTCTGCTTAGCTTGGCTGGTTAACAAAAATAGGGGATCCCCTTGAAAAAAAAACGGCGTGGGGATCCCCCCTATTTTTGTTAACCAGCCAAGTAAAATGCAGACTGCTGCGGCCTGGTATTAAAAGACTGTCAAGGCCCATGGATTTTGGCCCTCAACAGCCTGATAATACCAGGCTACAGCAGCCCCACATTTGGCGCATCAAAAGATGTGCCAATTGTGGCACTTTACCCGGCTCTTCCCACTTGCCCTGTAGCGGTGGAAAGCGGGGTAATAAGGGGTTAATGTCACCGTTGACTGCACGGTGACAATAAGCCCGGTTAATAATGGAGAGGCGTCAATAAGACACCGATCCATTATTAATCCCAAAGTTTTTAAATGTTTAAAAAAAAAAGACACAGCAAGAAAAAAGTCTTTTAATGAAATAAAAGAGACAACACAGTTTTCATTTCTTTTATTACACTCTCATTCCTGCGACGCCATCGATCTCCTGTAAAAAAAGAAAAAAAACAAACCAACAGTATACCACCTGTCCGACGCAGTCCATAGTAACGAGTGTCCCACGACAATCCAGCTCTGCTACATCGGAATGCCAGGCAGAGCCTGACATCCCGGCGCAGCACAGCTGATTACCTGCTTCTCCCGGCGGTGACGTCATCGGACTGCTTTACGGCCGCGATTACCCAGCAGTCACTGCAGTTATCGCGAGAAACTGCATGTGACCGCCAGGGAGAAGAGGATGGCGGCCATCAAGCAGTCCGGGATGTGACCGCCAGAGATCTTCTGCCGGGTAAGTGCCGCTGACTCCTGACAGACCCGACCGACGGACACTGACAGTGACATTCCGATTCCGGTATCCGATATGATGAAAATATCGGTACTCGGAATCGGAATTCCGATACAGCCAATATCGGCCGATACCCGATATTTGCAGTATCGGAATGCTCAACCCTAATGACCCTTTGCTCCGACACTCATATTTAAGTCACATGCTGTCTATTTCCTTGTGATCCTCCTTGAGATGGTTCTATTCCTTCATTGGAGTCCAGCTGTGTTTAATTAAACTGATAGGACTTGATTTGTAAAGGCACACACCTGTCTATATAAGACCTCACAGCTCACAGTGCATGTCAGACCAAATGAGAGTCATGAGGTTAAAGGAACTGGCCAAGGAGCTCAGAGACAGAATTGTGGCAAGGCACACATTTGGCCAAGGTTACAAAAGAATTTCTGCAGTACTCAAGATTCCTAAGAGCATAGTGGCCTCCATAATCCTTAAATGGAAGAAGTTTGGGACCACCAGAAGTCTTCCTAGACCTGGCCGTCCAGCCAAACTGAGCAATCGTGGGAGAAGAGCCTTAGTGAGAGAGGTAAAGATGAACCCCAAGATCACTGTGGCTTAGCTCCACAGATGCAGTAGGGAGATGGGAGAAAGTTCCACAAAGTCAACTATCACTGCAGCCCTCCATCAGTTGGTTTTTTTTATAGCAGAGTGGCCCGACGGAAGCCTCTCCTTAGTGCCAGACATATGAAAGCCCACATAGTTTGCTAAAAAAAAAAACACATGAAGGACTCCCAGACTATGAGAAATAAGATTCTCTGGTCTGATGAGACGAAGATAAAACTTTTTGGTGATAATTCTAAGTGGTATGTGTGGAGAAAACCAGGCACTGCTCATCACCTGCCCAATGTAATCATGGGCAGCATGGGAGTGGCAGAATCATGCTATGGGGATGTTTTTCAGCTGCAGGGACAGGACAACTGATTGCAATTGAAGGAAACATGAATGCGGCCAAGTACAGAGATATCCTGGATGAAAACCTCTTCCAGAGTGCTCTGGACCTCAGACTTGGCCGCCGAAGGTTCACCTTCCAACAAGACAATGACCCTAAGCACACAGCTAAAATAACAAAGGAGTGGCTTCAGAACAACTCTGTGACCATTCTTTACTGGCCCAGCCAAAGCCCTGACCTAAACCCAATTGAGCATCTCTGGAGAGACCTGAAAATGGTTGTCCACCAACCTTCACCATCCAACCTGACGGAACTGGAGAGAATCTGTAAGTAAGAATGGCAGAGGATCCTCAAATCCAGGTGTGATAAACTTGTTGCATCATTCCCAAGAAGACTCATGGCTGTACTAGCTCAAAAGGGTGCTTCTACTCAATACTGAGCAAAGGGTCAGAATACTTATGACCATGTGATATTCCAGTTTTTCTTTTTTTAATAAATTTGCAAAAATTTCTACATTTCTGTTTTTTTCAGTCAAGATGGGGTGCAGAGTGTACATTAATGAGAAAAAAATGAACTTTTTAGAATTTACCAAATGGCTGCAATGAAACAAAAAGTGAAAAATTTAAAGGGGTCTGAATACTTCCGTACCCACTGAATCAGGTTAATGATCCTATGGGTACATCTCACTTCTACATGAAACATTTACCCCACATACGGTGGAAAAATAGAAATCCAAACAAAGAAAAATAATAGTCTCTGTCTTTATATTCAGAAATGGAGTTGATGTGATATAGGGGAGGTGCCTACCTCGGATGCCTCTTTCGATCCTACTACGCGGATGCAGGCCTCTGTGCATATCTTGCCTGGTTTTCCATTGGTTGAAAGGCTGAGTGAGAGCGCACAGACTTTCTGTGCTCTGTGCCAGCACCTGACAATCCCCTTCTGTAAAATGCTTCCATCTTTTCACTGTTGAGCAAGAACATTTTAGAGTTAAATGTTACCATACTTCTGCAAGTCACTATCAATGTACAAACGTGGTCAAAATGGTTGGAATCCCTCGTTTAATGACAGAAAACCCCACAATGGTCACAGAAATAACTTGAACATGACAAAAATAATAAATTTAAAAAATCTATGAAAATGAGCAAATGAAAGTCAGACATTGCTTTTCAAACATGCTTCCACAGAATTTAAAAAAATAAAACTCATGAAATAGGCCTGGACAGAAATGATGGTACCCCTGAAAATAATGTGGCAAAAGGGATATGCTAAATCAAGGTGTGTCCAGTAATTAGCATCACAGGTGTCTACAATCTTGGAATCAGTGAGTGGGCCTGGATAGAGGGCTACAGATACTCACTGTGCTGTTTGATGACATGGTATGTATCACACTCAACATGGACCAGAGGAAGGGAAGGAAAGAGTTGTCTCAGGAGATTTGAAAGAAAATTATAGACAAATATGTTAAAGGTAAAAGTTATAAGACCATCTCCAAGCAGCTTGATGCTCCTGTGACTACAGTTGCACATATTATTCAGAAATTTGAGCTCCATGGGACTGTAGCCAACCTCCCAGGACATGGCCGCAGGAGGAAAATTGATGACAAATCAAAGAGAAGGATAATACGAATGGTAACAAAAAAGCCCAGAAAAACTTCTAAACATATTAAAGGAGAACTTCAAGCGCAAGGAACATCTGTGTCAGATCGCACCATCTGTCTTTGTATGAGCCAAAGTGGACTTCATGGGAGATGACCAAGGAGGACAACATTGTTGAAAAAAAACAAAAAATCATAAAAAAGCCAGACTGGAATTTACCAAACTAAATGGTGATAAGCCACAAAGCTTCTGGGAGAATGTCCTATGGATAGATGAGACAAAAATGGAGCTTTTTGGCAAGGCACATCAGCTCTATGTTCACAGACGGAAAAATGAAGCATATCAAGAAAAGAACACTGTCCCTACTATGAAACATGGAGGCGGCTCTGTTATGTTTTGGGGCTGCTTTGCTGCATCTGGCACAGGGAGTCTAGAATCTGTGCAGGGTACAATGAAATCTCAAGACTATCAAGGGATTCTAGAAAGAAAAGTGCTGCCCAGTGTCAGAAAGCTTGGTCTCAGTCACAGGTCATGAGTCTTGCAACAGGATAATGACCCAAAACACACAGCTAAAAACACCAAAGAATGGCTAAGAGGAAAACATTGGGCTATTCTGAAGTGGCCTTCTATGAGCCCTGACCTAAATCCTATTGAGCATCTTTGGAAAGAGCTGAAACATGCCGTCTGGAAAAGGCAACCTTCAAACACGAGACAACTGGAGTAGTTTGCTCTTGCGGAATGGGCTAAAATACCTGTCGAGAGGTGCAGAAGTCTCATTGACGGTTACAGGAATCGTTTGATTGCAGTTATAGCCTGAAAAGGTTGTGCAACAAAATATTAAGTTAAGGGTACCATCATTTCGGTCCAGGCCTATTTCATGAGTTTTATTTTTTTATTTTTAAATTCTGTGGAAGCATGGTTGAAAAGCAATGTCTGACTTTCATATGTTCATTTTCATAGATTTTTAATTCATTATTACTTTTGTCAGATTCAAGTTATTTCTGTGACAATTGTGGGTTTTTCTGTCAATAAACGAGGGTACCAACAATTTTGACCACGTGTGTATAGGTAAACAGGCTCTGGTCCAAAGAACAGGATGAATGGGGAGATTATTCGGCCGGGTTAATGTCAGCACTCTTGCTAGACAGAAGTAATTTTTTTTACCTTTGGAAAATGCATAAGAAACTAATCATTCATTGAAAAAATAAATAAACCTTATGGGGGTTCTAACATAACCCTTGTGAGAGCAGGATTTACATTTTGGATATTCTACATGCATCACCTGCTTTCCGGAATGGAGTTCGAGTCTGTGTGTGTGTTTTGAGACGAGTTTTTGGAATGTCTTTGTGTAAAGACTTAAAGGTACTGCCACACTAAACGCTCCCGCTAACGATCACAATAACGACGCATACTAATGCGATCGTTTTTGTGATCGTTTTAATGTCGCTAGTAGCTGCCACACTTAGCGATCTCGTTAACGACTCATAAGCGGTTAGCGATCTCATTAACCACTTTAACGGTCATTGTGATGTAAAAAACAGCGCACATCGTTCACAAAAGGTGCCAGACACAGCGATATAGGCTCACCAGCGGGACGCCAACGATCTAAATACGGTCTAGAACTCTAGTGAACGATCAGCGAGATCACAGCAGGGGCCACGTCGTTGCTACATGCCACACACAACTACGTCGCTAACGAGATCGCTAAATAGTGACGTATTTTAGCGATCTCGTTAGCGATGCTGTTTAGTGTGGCATACCCTTTAGAAAACACAGAGAAACGACACCAGAATGAAAGACACACCTAAACTCTTCAGCTGGGTGTAGACAGTATTACCTTTAGACAATGAGTTGTATGTACGCTTATGCCAGCACATATTTAGAGATAAGCTGATTATATATATCTCCTGTCATAAGCCATACAGATGAATATGTAAGCAGAGCACCACATGAAGCCCCCCCACAGGCCGCCCCACAGCACGAGAATCTCATTAACTGAAAATAAAGATTAAATAACAACCATATGACGGATTTCATCACCCAAGGAATCTTTGTAATCAGTATAACGGCGCCGACCTGACACTGTCTGTAGGTTACTGTGCACAACCCTGATGACAGGTTCACTTTAAAGCAAGTACTTCTTAAAGCATATCTAAACTTTCAATAAACTGTGCATAAATCAATAGTCCAGTGTATGTTTTCGCTTGCTAGTTCATGTTTGGAGAGATTAGCTGTTCTGATGCTCTTCATGTCATTAGCTCTGCTAGCAGTTTCAGATTCTTTCTGGAGTATGATTCAGCACAACCTTGCTTCCTCCCTCCTCCCCTCTTCATAGACTTTATGATATGAAACATTTGCTGAGCTGCACCTTGAGAAACGCCTAAGAGTATGTTCCCACGGTCAGGAAACGCTGCGGACTGGACACTCCATATCTCCGTAGCGTCAAACCAGCAGCGGCCAGAAGTTAAAGCTTAGTGGATGGGATTTCATGAAATCCTATCTGCACTATGCATCCTGAGTCGCCTCCTGCAGAGACAGACATGCGGTGCGTCTTTCCCGACCGCAGCAGGTCAATTTATGTAGCAGAGACGCTCAGTCATCGTTGCATAAATTACCCATAGACTTTCATTAGATGTGGTAAAACCGCATTATCTTCGTAGTCACATACGTATTAAGTGCAGGAACGCAGGTTACTAAGCATGTGTACTAATTTAAAAAATGTCTTCTTTTTTTTTTTGGAGGGGATCCCACTATTTTTGCTAACCATCCAAGGTAAGCAGACTGCTGCGGCCTGGTATTATTTTTTTTAAATTATTATTTATTAAAAAGGAGGAGACCGCTCTCTGTTCTTTCCTCCACTTCCTGTGTCATGTACTTCTGGCTGTGTCACGAGATTCACCATTATGTAAATTAGTACACGCGTAGTAAGCTGCGTTCCTGCACTTAAAGGGAACCTGTCACCAGTTGTTTGGGCTACCAGGTAAAAATATTCAATTTAGAGTCCCCTATGCATCACACAAGTACTTTTGATACTCCTTGACTCCCCACGTATGAGCCATAAATACCGTTTTTATTCCTCCTGCGCTGTATGTAAATATGCTCGGTCGGATCCGATGGGCATGGCTTATTGTCCGTCTCTCCCCCCCTCCTGGCTTGCTCTACATATTCCTTTCGGGGAATTTCTGTGATCGCGTAGAGTTTTGGCGCGTGCACATTCAAATGTCCTCTCAAGTGTGCGAAGTATGCTTTGCCCAACTGTGGGCAAAGACGAAAAAAGGAAATTAGACCTACCGGTAATTCTATTTCCAGGAAGTCCCTCAGGACAGCACCATGGAGGACGTCCTCCCTTGACCTATAACGAAACAGGATCACAGAGAGGTTAAAAGGCCCCTCCCACCTCCACCCTCCAGTGTCTTTTCAAAGTACCACCGAAGGATGGCAGGAAATGGTCTAAACACGCCCCTACAAACGCGTATATAAGAAACCATTGAACAACTTCTTCTTTATCTCGAGCCTTTGCAACCCGACGAACCATCCGCCGAAGATTGATCCCGTGCAATCCTAAAGAGAAACATAAGGGAGGGAATTAAGGGTGCTGTCCTGAGGGACTACCTGGAAATAGAATTACCGGTAGGTCTAATTTCCTTTTTGCATTAGGTCCCTCAGGACAGCACCATGGAGAATACCACAGAAATATCCCAGGGTGGGTACAGAAGCTCAAGGACCAAAGTCCCAGGTAAGAACAAGGTTAGATATAGAAATGATCTGAAAGATCAAAAAGAAATATAGATATCTAAAGAAAACCGCAAAGATAATCACAGTAGTGAGAGTCCGATATATGTCTATAATGGCCAATTCCAGTATGAATGTGGTAAACAAGATATGCCGCAGAGACGGAGAGTGAAACACGGCCGTTGTACCCCAATACCACTAATGAACCACAGAGAATTACAGTTATTGTGATAGATATAGACATCGCAGCCACAGAATAGCCTTAAAAACCTTATTGCCCAGCAAAAATATTGTGATAGTCACAGCCACCACACATCATCTGTACTATTGATTTATGCAAAGTCTGGTTTATTTCTATCCAAAATTATATAGGATTCCCTATTCTTGCAGAATTTACAATATACTTTTTTTATAGGACAAAATTATATTAAGAGCGAATTTATATTACAAAAATCCTAAGAACTTCCTATGAAATCAGCTGTATTTGAGCATTTCACATTAACTCAAGATAAAAGATATTTTGTGTGTCAGTGTATGACAGATGAAAACGCTGTGAGCTCAAAATCAGTGCATATTCAGGCAGCGATAAAAATGCTGCTACGAGAGCTTCCTATCTAAAAAGACATGTACAACGCTTACGGTATACCCAGAAGTTTTGAAATCTGTGACTTAGAAAGATAACAGCGACACCAAGAAACAAGGCCCAGCACTTCCCACCAGGCAAAGGAGGAGGAAAGAGCATCTCAAACGTCAGTTACAAGATATTTTGCGTTTTTTTATCTGCATCAGCTTACGCATTACGCCAAAAAAAAACCAAAAAACGATGCGTGTACATGCGTTTGTATGCGTTTTGGCATGCAGACGATACGCTGCGCACAGAAACGCTAATGTGTACCTAGCCTTACTGCCAGTGTATTGGTAACAATTTTCTTGCGCATAGTTGACGGATGAAAAAAATGCAACATGTTGCGTTCGGCGGGCGCGTCGAAACGACGCATGCGGACGCATCCGCACCCAAACTGATGCAAGCGCATGTCCCTGTGTACACAATGTTAAACATAGGTACGCAAGATGAATGGGGATCGATGCGGTTTTGTATGCAGGCATACGCTGCGCACACATACGCTAATGTGAACCCGGCCTTAAAGATACTAAAGCTCATTCACGCCAGTTTCTCTAGGCCTCAGTGGAAAAAGTTCTCCAAGATTATGAACTCAAGAAAGAACAGGTTCTTGCTATTGTAACTGATAATGCTTCAAACATGATAAGTACAATTAAACTGATGAATGAGAATAATGAAGGTGAACAGCAGCTAGAAGAACATTTCATATTCGGTATGTTGGAGATGGAAGGCCACAGTCCTGTTCCCACAACGGAGGAGCAAACAGATATTACTACAGATTAACAGCAAAATGATACAATTAGATGATATTGTTGAAGCTGCTTCACACCTGTTTCTTATTCATCACATGCGCAGTGTTGTGCACACGCTGCAGCTGGCAATAAGAGACAGACTGCAAGAGGGACATGCTGGAACTCTGACTGGAGAGATGTGCTAGAAAAGGGGAAATTGTTGATCCAGCCACTCGGTGGGGCAGCACCTATTTAATGATTGAGCGATTGCTTGAGCTTAAACCCTTTCTTGTAGACAAGGCCCACCCTCAGGTAACACTACATGAAGGTCAATGGACACGGCTGAATTCAAGGAATTGCTTCATCACCCATTTACATTGACTAAAAAAATAGAAGCTGAAGATTTAACTCCAGTCCTGACATTTTCATAACGGAGTGGGTGAACTTGCTGTTTTGCTTGTCCTGAAGAGGAGGTTTAATCGCAGATGGCATTGCTGCTTCAATGAAACGGAGCGAGACACAGCTATTAAAAAGTAAAAAATTTTTGGCAGCTAATTATGTGGACTCAAGTCATCGTATATTACTGGGTGATCAACAGCTTACTAATGGAAAAGAAGCTCTGATTGAGGCAGCAGTTAGGATGAGTGGGCTACAGGACGGTAAAGAGCAAGAGGACTCGGCTCCTGCCAGTGCTGTTGCTGCCGTTTCTTCATCCTCATCAGATGAGGAGTTTAAATTTTGAAAAGTATTTGAATGACATGGAAAAGGCAAAGCGTTGCCGCAGAGAAACAGATTCCACTCCCCATAGCAAACAGATTGAAAAATTTTGTTGAAATATGGTCACTTGCTCTCAAAGAAGTAGAAGAGTTCAACCGTTCATCACAACTGACGGTCCACATTGGACATTACCTTTCTGAATCCTGCTCATATAGGTACTATACACATGACCAGGTTTTTAAATACATCAGTTAGGGATCAAACACATTAGTCAGAGACTGCTCTGATACGGGTATACCTTGACGCTCGGTAGAGCGGCTTAGTATACATTTTTTGCAAAAAACATATCAACCAAATACCCAGTGTTTTATCATCTTTTTACTAGCACTTGCTGTTGTTTACTGTTACTTTTTTACAACAGAATATTTTTATACATTTGTTTTACTGTGCTTTTCTATGTTTCAATCACAACTGACTGTGCACGAGGCAATTCCTTTATACCCTGAAATTGTTAGAGATGTTGCCCATGTGGTTACTGCTTTGCCACCAACCCAAGTTAGTGTAGGGAGGTTGTTCTCTAGCCTTAAAATAATTAGGCCAGATTTGAGGTCATCTATAAAGGAGGATCTGATAGAGGCGATACTATTTCTCAGAACAAATGTTATTCAGTATGTTTTTGGTGAAAGCTGTTTTTTACCACTTACTGCATAGCGTATTGCATATTTACAATTTATTGAAGTTTTTTGTGTTCAAAAGTTGTATAACAATAAATATGTTATGTTCTATCTAAATAGCTTGTTTATTGTATCATAATAATGATGAAAAGCCTGATGTTACCATTTACTACAGTAAATTTATCATTTAAACATGAGCCTTGTATGAGGGAGTTGGTGTCAGAGAAATTGAGGAGTCGCATGTTTGGCTTACTGACTGCAAAGCCCTTGTTGTAAGTTTCCAGCAAAATGGATGTGATGTATAGAAATGTAATGCCCTCTGAAAATTTGCAGTTAAAAAAAAACATTAGTGATACAGTGATGTGCGAATAACATAAGTTTTGTCAAAGCCACCTGCAAGGAAGGATCCATTTTATACTCACTCCGCAACACACAAAAAAATGCAATAAGAGGGGATTAAAACATCATATGTAATCACTTCACACTGAGAATATTCAGGTTATTTTTAATATATAATGAGCAATTGTGATACGGGGGGGTAAAGTTACATCTTTTGGGAGCAGGGGAGGAAAAAACAAAAGCATAAAAAAAAAAAATTGTTGTAGGAAAGGGTTAAAACGAATCAGGCTATCAGCGCTCTGATGAATGCTTCAGGTGTGAGGTTGGTCATGTTCCAAGCTTGGGTCACTGGTCAGAAGTGGCGTTTTTCATTTGTACTCATTTTGATTCCGAAAAACTTTCTCCCCACAAATCCACCAGCTGGATATTATAGAAATGGTGCAGGGCACAGGTTTTTTTTTGCACATTTCTTTTTTTCTGCAGAAGTGGTGGCAATGTTGTGTAAATCAGATCTGACCCCACTGCTCTCATACTCGATTAATGACCTCATAAATGTGAAAAGTTTTGGTCTGCATGGACTGAACACCAGTAACTGCTCTCTCTGGTATTTGGTGGGGGATAGTTAAGTTTACTTTGAAAAAAAAAAAAACGTATTGCCAATCAAACATTTTATTGGATAACTGTCCTGCAGAGACTTGTCACAAGAAATGGACTTGTAACAATGCAAAGGCCGAACAACTCGCCCTTTGCATTGCGCCGAGTGAAATTTCCACCGACATCTGCAACATAAATAGACTTGCTGCTGATCTCAAACTCGCAGCTGCCATCAATTTACACTGTGGATAGGTTTTGCAGTATGTACATAAAATGTTAGAATCTCACGCATTATGCTGGACTGTAATATTTATGACAAAATCCGCAAGGTTTTCATACCGTTGGACTTTTCCTCATATCCCTTGTACAGTTGACCTGTGGTTGTAGGGGAAACCAAAGCTGAAAAACACTTGCTCATATCCATTAATGTGGCTGCACCAGAAATCTGGTGTCACGAGGATACCGCGACAGAGAGGGGCCAGAAGATCGTACCGTCTGGTTTCATGAACTCCTGCACTGGTTAGAAGTACTTCATCATTTTATTTAACAGTGCAGGTTTTTTTTCTCCTTGCCAGCAGTGCAAGGGTTAATATTATCAGTTGAAGCTCCTGGAGCTTTCTGACCTGGATTGTCTCTGCTGTTCAGTGTTTGCCACTTCCCTCTGCTATATACAGTTATATGAAAAAGTTTGGGCACCCCTATTAATCTTAAGCTTAATGTTTTATAAAAATTGGTGTTTTTACAACAGCCATTTCAGTTTGATATATCTAATAACTATTGGACACAGTAATGTTTCTGCCTTGAAATGAGGTTTATTGTTCTAACAGAAAAAGTGGCCACTTGCAAGTTGTTCTCCTGTTTGAATCTCCTCTGAAGAGAGGCATCATGGGCTCCTCAAAACAACTATCAAATGATCTGAAAACAAAGATTATTCAACATAGTTGTTCAGGGGAAGGATACAAAAAGCTGTCTCAGAGATTTATCCTGTCAGTTTCCACTGTGAGGAACATAGTAAGGAAATGGAAGAACACAGGGACAGTTCTTGTTAAGGCCAGAAGTGGCAGGCCAAGAAAAACATCAGAAAGGCAGAGAAGAAGAATGGTGAGATCAGTCAAGGACAATCCTCAGACCACCTCCAGAGAGCTGCAGCATCAACTTGCTGCAGATGGTGTCACTGTGCATCGGTCAACTATACAACGCACTTTGCACAAGGAGAAGCTGTATGGGAGAGTGATGCGAAAGAAGCCGTTTCTGCAAGCACGCCACAAACAGAGTCGGCTGAGGTATGCAAAAGCACATTTGGAGAAGCCAATTTCTTTTTGGAAGAAGGTCCTGTGGAGTGATGAAACCAAGATTGAGTTGTTTGGTCATACAAAAAGGCGTTATGCATGGCATCAAAAAACACAGCATTCCAAGAAAAACACTTGCTACCCACAGTAAAATTTGGTGGAGGTTCCATCATGCTTTGGGGCTGTGTGGCCAATGCCGGCACCGGGAATCTTGTTAAAGTTGAGGGACGCATGGATTCCACTCAGTATCAGCAAATTCTTGACAATAATGTTCAAGAATCAGTGACAAAGTTGAAGTTACGCAGGGGATGGATCTTTCAGCAAGACAATGATCCAAAACACCGCTCCAAATATACTCAGGCATTCATGCAGAGGAACAATTACAATGTTCTGGAATGGCCATCCCAGTCCCCAGACCGGAATATCATTGAACATCTGTGGGATCATTTGAAGAGGGCTGTCCATGCTCGGCGACCATCAAATTAACTGAACTGGAATTGTTTTGTAAAGAGGAATGGTCAAAAATACCTTCATCCAGGATCCAGGAACTCATTAAAAGCTACAGGAAGCGACTAGAGGCTGTTATTTTTGCAAAAGGAGGATCTACTAAATATTAATGTCACTTTTCTGGTGAGGTGCCCATACTTATGCACCTGTCAAATTTTGTTTGGATGCAGATTGCACATTTTCTGTTAGTACAATAAACCTCATTTCAAGGCAGAAAGATTACTGTGTCCAATAGTTATTAGATATATCAAACTGAAATAGCTGTTGCAAAAACACCAATTTTTATAAAACATTAAGCTTAAGATTAATAGGGGTGCCCAAACTTTTTCATATAACTGTAGGCTCGCCTATGACGCCTAAGAACTGCCAGTGCTAGTTCTTACTGCCTGGTTTGGAGTTGGAGGTTGGAGTTAGGAGATTAGGTCAGGAGATTGTTGCTTGGAGTTTTGTTTATGTGCACATCCTCATCCTCTCCTCTTTTGTTTCTACTGTTGTCCACTATGTTAAATTCCTATTTTGCATCTGTTTTCTCTCAGAAAGGAAATGTAACATCAACTGATCTCCACTGTCCTATTAAAGGAATAGAAGAATCCAAGATATATATAAACAGAAAGACAGTGAGGAAACACTTAGCTAACCTAAATGAATTCAAGTCTCCAGGTCCAGATGAATTACACCCCAGAGTACTGAAGGAGATAGCAGAAGAAATTCTTGAACCACTGTCCATAATCTTTGAAAATTTTTGGAGAACAGGAGAAGTCCCAGAAGACTGGAGAAGAGCAAATGTTGTTCCTATCTTCAAAAAGGGGAAGAAGGTGGACCCAGGGAACTACAGGCCGGTGAGTCTGACTTCTATACCAGGAAAGATATTTGAACAAATTATTAAAGAACATGTATGCAAGTACCTGGATAAGAATGAAGTGATTAAACAGAGTCAGCATGGGTTTGTAACTAATACGTCATGTCAGACTAACTTAATTTCCTTCTATGACAGAATCACTGACTGGGTGGATCAGGGAAATGCTGTAGATATAGTATATCTTGACTTCAGCAAAGCATTTGACAAAGTATCTCACACAATCCTTATTGAAAAAATGACTAAGTATGGAATGGACAAGGCAACTGTTAGGTGGATTCATAACTGGCTTAGTGATCGGACCCAAAGAGTGGTCGTAAATGGCTGCACATCCAGTTGGAAGAATGTCTCAAGTGGGGTACCACAAGGCTCTGTTTTGGGCCCTGTATTGTTCAACATCTTTATCATTGATTTAGATGAAGGAATTGAGGGTAAACTGATTAAATATGCTGATGACACAAAGCTAGGAGGGATAGCTAATACTAGAGAAGAGAGAGAGAGGATTTAAAAAGATATAAATAAACTGGAGCAGTGGGCAGCAACTAACAGAATGGATTTTAACAGGGAAAAATGCAAAGTACTACATCTGGGCAATAAAAATAAAAAAAGCATATACAAAATGGGAGGAATAGGAATAAGTAACAGCACATGTGAAAAAGACTTGGGTATACTAATAGATCACAGACTGAACATGATTCAACAGTGTGATGCAGCAGCAAAAAAGGCAAATGCAATTCTAGGATGTATCAACAGAAGCATACAGTCTAGATCACGTGAAGTCATTATTGTCCTCTACTCCTCTTTGGTCAGCCCTCATCTGGAATACTGTGTCCAGTTTTGGGCTCCACATTTTAAAAAAGACATCAACAAACTGGAGCAAGTTCAGAGAAGAGCCACCAGAATGGTGACCGGTCTGCAAACCATGTCCTATGAGGAACGGTTGCAGGATTTGGGAATGTTTAGCTTGCAAAAAAGAAGACTGAGAGGAGACTTAATAGCTGTCTACAAATATATCAAGGGCTGTCACATTGTAGAAGGATCATCTTTATTCTCATTTGCACAAGGAAAGACTAGAAGCAATGGGATGAAACTAAATGGGAGGAGACACAGATTAGATATTAGAAAAAACTTTTTGACAGTTAGGGTGATCAACGAGTGGAACAGGCTGCCACGAGAGGTGGTGAGTTCTCCTTCAATGGAAGTCTTCAAACAGGCTGGACAGACATCTGTCTGGGATGATTTAGAGAATCCTGCTTTGAGCAGGGGGTTGGACCAGAAGGCCCAGGAGGTCCCTTCCAACTCTACCATTCTATGATTCTATGTTTGGCGAGTGCATTTTGCATGACTGTTATTTTCATCTATCTCTGTCCGTTTCCCATTGTTGGTCTGGTTAGTGTTATCCTATACACTTCGGCTTCCCAACTGCCTGGGTGGGGGAGTGACAGATAAGGGTTGATATAGGAGCATAGCAGGGAACAAGAACTCGGCATCTCCACCTCCAGGAGTAATCCGGTGGTCCGGATTAGACTAGGATGCCCCTAGTTCTATGGAACTGGTTAGCGCCCACTATACCAAGGCACTGCGTAACATCAGGTAAACGTTACACTTTCTTTTTTTTTAAACACGAAAATCAGTTCGGACAAATTTTATATGGATTTTCAGTGTGAATATGCATCTACACATGTCATGAGTGCGTCACGTCCTCCTGGGAGATCTGCGGTTAAAAGATCACTACGTATTTTGAATCGCGGATATTCCATTTAGCCAGCGTGGTTGTGTCCCATATTATTAAATGGATTTGGTTTCCTTTGGTGCTGAAGAGGTTAACAGACCTTTCTATGCTGGTTAGAAACATGCAGGTCCATTTCAGCTGCTTCTGATCTGGTCATTACCTCTCCCTATAAAAACTGGCCAGAACCTTCTCTTCCTTGCTAGTGAAAGCTTTTCTTCCCAGCTACTTGGAGACACTGTGCTGAACTGGTGATCGTTTTTGCTACTGGAGATTGTAGCGTGCTTGCTTTCCTCATTGTCCTACTCCCATTTGGTTGGTACATTCCTATCCTTCCCTATAAACCTATCTACCTTTGGTTAGTGTTTGTAAGTTTGTTGCTTTCTGTTATCTTTGTCTGTCGTGTTGATATACACTTATTTCTGTCCCAGGCCTCCTGGGTGATGGGGAGAGGACAGCTTATGGAATAACAGGAGAACCGCAAGGCTGGCGGCCCAAACCTCCTCACATTTAGGGGTACATTTGGCAGAAGGGTTAGGGCCCCAGTTCTAGGGATGGTTCAGGGCCCCTTTACAGTCACAGCATGACAACAGATTGGACTTCTACCATCATTGTTTGGCTCACTTCTTTGGTTTTGCTTTAGTTTTTAGTACTTTACATAAACAGGGGCATGATTTTCCCTTTTGATTATATAGCTTCCCATGGGCAGATGTCTTAACAGACAGGAGCAACTCCTGCTCTGCCTCCATCTATTTTTGAGGTCTGCAGGCAAATAGTGAGGTGAACTCCAAGAGTTCAGTATCATCCATATTTGGTACACCTTGTCGTGGTGGTATGCCGTTAACTCGCTTTCGATCAAAATAGTATTAACTAAGTACCTCATGTTATACACACATACTATAACTACCTATTGCAGGGTATTTGTTCATTTCTTGTTATCCTGGGTTCAGAAAATAAGTTCAGACAAATTGTATATTTATTTTCACCAAAGAAAATCCATAAACATGTGGTGCTCACTAGTGTCAGGGACACCGCACTGCATTTGCTCACTGAGCCAGTGTGCATGTCCTGAATAAACAAACTGTGCCCTAAAAGATACCTGTGTAGAGAGGCAGCAGCAGGGAAGACGTGTGTTTCAGAGGACCAGGACCTGCAGCACGTAACTGCCAAGGGGTGGAGCTGACCACAGGTTTCTCAGAGGAAACAGGAACAGCTAGAGCAGGGTTCCCCAACTCCAGTCCTCAAGGCCCACCAACAGGTCATGTTTTCAGGTTTTCCTTAGTATTGCCCAGGTGATAATTGCATCACCTGTGCAATCCAAAGGAAATCCTGAAAACATGACCTGTTGGTGGGCCTTGAGGACTGGAGTTGGGGAACCCTGCGCTAGAGAATGCTTCAGGCCAGAGGACCTGAAGCACGTGACTGCCTAGGGGCATGGCCTAAGCTCCAGAGATCTAGGAGGTTAAGGAAAACTCCTAGAAGGGTAACTACGAAATAAAGTTACCAAGGGGCATAGACAGAATGGATAGTCAGGATAGCCAGGTAATACACAGAGGGAGCAACGCAGTACAAGAGGAGCAGGTAGAGAATAATCAGAACACAGCCAAGGGTCACACACAGAAGGAGTAACGCAGTACAAGAAAAGCAGGCAGAGAATGATCAGAACATAGCCAAGAGGTCATACACAGAGGGGCAACGCAGTACAAAAGGGACAGGCAAAACTCGCAACATGGACACAGCCAAATCAGAACCAGACAGACAAAACATAGCACAGGCACAAAGCACTGGCACAAGCACAGGGTCAGACACACTCAGCCAAAGGTCAGAGTATAAACGACAAAGATTGGCCTCACAGTGAGGCTATAAAAAGCCTCCCAGGACCCAGAAAGAGGCCAACAAAGTTAACCCCGCAACTACCTGGTCCGAGAACCCAGTAAACCATGACAACTAGTGGGCATGACATTGAACTAAAAATGTGCCATAAAACAGTCACATAGTATTGGCATTCAGCAGATTTTAGGTAGCCATTAATAGCCTAAACTAAGCCAACTATGGCCAAGAACACGTATTACATGCTCTACCAAAGCCCCCAATAACAGACAAAAGGTCAAAGTTGTGTTTTTTTTTTTTTTTTTTAAAGTTTCCATCTAGCAGTTATTCCCATCTCACACATTTTTTGTATATTCATAGGATTCCATAAACTTATAGTAGTAGATGCGTATCTGGCCAATGGGACCTACATCCATCATGAGGAGCTGTCAGAATTCTCATTCATTTGTATGGGAAATCCAACTACGGTACCTCTTTAAAAGAAGAGCGCGGGCTGGATAAAAGTTGCCATATTCGTTCCAACTGTGGCCACTAGGAGGTATATGCCTTATGAACCCGACAGGGGCAGTGTGTCTTTAGGTTAAGGCTACAAGGCAACTCGGCCACGACACAGGATGCATCAACAAACATCGCTAGTACCGATACTTTGCAACATAATGGAAGTGAGCACATTACGAGTTGCTTGTTGCCGTACCCTAGAGGTGGTACTTCGACTCCATTAACCTGCATAATGTGGCGATTTAGTGATAGCACATAGCAATCTCTGGCTGCACAACCTGCGTTGTAGCCAAATTGCTGTGTAGACCAAAGTTATCAAGTGTGCTTTTTGGCGAGACGTGGGGGCAAGGTCTCGTTCTCCGCACCCACTCCCACCAGCCTCCTCTGCTTCTTGTGCAGGTCACTGATTATTCAGTGACCTGGCTCCTTTATAAAATTCCCTGCCGCCGTCATTGTGTGGGTGGCGTGTGCGCAGTACTTCAATAAAATGGAACCGGTGGCAGCACATGCGCAAATCCAAGATTTTGTCTCAGTTCAGAGCTGAAGTTTCGATCTGCGCATTTATTGCCCGTGGCACCGCTTTATTGAAGTCCTGCGCACAGGACACCAGCTACCACTGCGCATGCGCCACCCACACAATAACGGCGATGGGGAATTTTATAAAGGAGCCAGGTCACTGAATAATCAGTGACCTGCACAAGAAGAGGCTGGTGGGGTGTGGAGAACGAGACGGAGACCCTGCCCCTCACACCCCACAGCACACAGGACGTCATTTTCTAAAAACTTCATGTGAGTATTCAGCAGCTGCAGAGCGGATCCCAGCACCATTATAGTCATGTCTTTAGTTTATAGGCGCTGTCCTGCTGACAGGTTCGTACATCTGCCCTGCGCCTCTGCTAGAAAGTTACACCGCTCAGGAACTGGAGGACATCTTTGGAGGAAGTTATGTCACGGATGTGATAGGAATTTTGATGAATTTGTAGGGAAGGTCTAGCCTTGCCCCACTACCACCCACTGCAGCAGAGCTGGCAGGGATCAGAGGAAGGGGGACACCAAATTCAAAATTTTTTTTTTTTTTTAAAAACAACTTGATGAATATCAGGCCTGGAGTATGTACCGTATTTTTCGGACTATAAGGCGCACCGGACCATAAGACGCACCCCAAATTTTGGGGTGAAAATAGCAGAAAAAAATATTTTTACAATATGGGGGTCCGTCTTATTGTCCGAATTTTAAGGTACCTGTGGGCCGGCGGTGGTACAGCAGGGGTTGCGGCAGTGGTGTGGCAGAGGTGCGGTGATGCTGATACTGTACTCACCTTCCTCAGGTGAGGTGACGCTGCGGCACGGAGAGCAGAGCCGGGTTTGTGGCTGTGGTGTGGCGGTGGCAGAGGTGCGGCGGTGGCAGAGGCACGGTGGGCGGCGTGCACCTGAGCAGGGTCCCTTCCTCAGGTGTGGTGATGTTGCAGCACGGAGAGCAGAGCTGGGTTTGTGGCAGGTGTGGTGGTGGCAGAGGTGCGGCGGTGGCAGAGATGCGGTGGTGGCAGAGGCGCGATGGGTGGCGTGCACCTGAGCAGGGTCCCTTCCTCAGGTGTGGTGACGCCGCGACACGGAGAGCAGAGCTGGGTTTGTGGCAGGTGTGGCGACCTGGCAGAGGTGCTGTAAGGTTCTGTGTATCTGTTTCTGAAACTCAGTTTGTTCGTCGGCCATTTTGCTTTCTGTTTTGCTGCAGCTATCTTGCCCTCAGTCAAAATGGAGTTTTCCAGCTTGCATGTTCCCGCCCTGATTCTCTCCGTTTGCTTCTTAAACAGCCACACCTGAGCAATCAGTGCTTCAGAATCTAGCCTGCAGTGAACCTGTGTTCTGACTCCTGAAGCCTTGGACCTTGTATTCCAGCCATTCCTACTGAGGAACTCTGAAGCACTTGTGGACTCTGAACTCTGCTCTTGAGAGCCTCACGTTTGCATGGACTTGCGGTAACAGAGAAGAAGATCTGAATCTGTTGTGGAGAGTTATTGCTGAGCTTAGATTACTCTGGCCTGCTGTGTCTCCTGCTTCTGTGTTTGCAACCTGTGTGTTTATTTTTGCCAATTTGTATGAAGCAATACAAGACTTTCTTTATCAACCTGTGTCTCAAGTATTTTCATCGCACCCAAGCACAAGACGCTATATGAACTGTACCACATACATTACAAGATTCTGAAGCCAAACGTTAGTGTCTGCTGGGTCTGGAAAGGCTTGTCTGCTGTACTGTGGATATCGGATGTCCGGTTGTACTTTCTGTGATGACAGTGGTTGTGACTTCTCACAACCATTCCAGGTGAGCAATTCCCTTAAGTTTTTTTTTCTGCAGTGTTATCACAGGTAAACACTATTGTTTTTTTTTTTTTTTTTTTTTCTCTTCTCTTTTTGTCTGCTGAAACTCTGGATATCAGATGTCTGGTTGAAAGCTTTCTGTGATGATAGTGGTTGTGACTTCTCACAACCATTCCAGGTGAGCAGTTCCCTTAAAGTTTTTTCTTTCTTCAGTGTTGCCACAGGTGAACACTATTGTTTTTTTTTTTCTCTCCTCTTCTTCCAGTATCCTGTCTTAAAAGATCTGGAAAATGGAGGCCCGCATAAAGGAACTTTGCGGAGTGACTGATAATATCCTTGCAGATTTGCAGAAATAAAGACCCGTCTTACAAATCTTCAGGACCTAAATAATCACAATTTGCAAGTGGTTGGACAGACTACCCAGGATTTGCGAGCCAGGATTGAGGTTCTGGAGGGGCGAGTCCAGGCTCCTGCCGTGGCCCCGAGTTCTGGGATTCCCAAGTTGCCCCCTTTTCGTTTTGGTGGTGAACGTGAAAAATTCAGGGGATTTGTTAATCAATGCAATCTTTTTTTTTCTGCACATGCTTCACAATTTCCTACTGAACGATCTAAGGTGCTTACTATAATTATGTTGCTTACCAACAAGGCTTTGATATGGGCAAACCCTCTGATTGAGACTGAGGATGATTGTTTGAATCACCTTGATGATTTTATTTCAGCCATGGGGCAGGTGTTTGATGACCCCAATCGAGGTGCAACAGCTGAAGCAGCCATGTTAGCTTTGCGCCAAGGTAAGCACTCGGTAGCTGAATATGCCTTGGATTTCAGGAGATGGGCCCTTGATACCACCTGGGACAATTCCGCCAAAAAATCTATTTTTCGAAAGGGGTTATCCCCACTAATTAAGGATGAACTTGCTCGTGCCGACCCTCCCACTGCGTTAGGTGACTTTATTAACTACTGCATCCGTATTGATACTCGTTTAACTGAACGCAGGCAAGAGAGATGGTTCGAAAGCAATCGTACTAACCTTTTCCTACCTTCCTCTCCAGCTAAGGAACCTTTGAATAGGATTACACGGGAACCTGAACCTGAACCCATGCAGGTAGACTCTTTACTACGACGGGTTAGTGATGCACGCAAGGAACATCGTTTTAAGGAGAATCTATGTTTTTATTGTGGTAAGTCAGGGCACTTTATTATTAACTGTCCCAGCCGTTCTCGCAAGACTACTGCAGCACTCATTCATTGTGAGTGTTGCGAGAGGGGATCTGTCAGGTCCGAGCCTCAGGCTCCAGAGAGAGCTGCAGCAACAGATCTTGATTTCTCGGACTTAAACTCCGTTACCTCTGAGGACGTTGACTGTGTAAATGCTGCCATCTTTCAAGTTTCCTCAGCGGTGTCCCAGCTGAGTTGTAAGAAAAACAATTCTCACTGTTTTCTTTCCATCAAACTCTGGGTTGACTCAGCCTGGGTGTCTAGCTCTGCTATGATCGACTCAGGTGCAAGTAGAAATTTTATGGATGTCTCCTTTGCTCTAAAACAGGGAATACGTTCAGTGAAGAAGGCTGCTCCAGTACAGATGGAGACTGTGGATGGTTCCCTGCTGACCTCTGGACCAGTGGATCAGGAAACAGAGCCTTTAAGGGTTCTTATGGGTAAAGATCATCAAGAGAAACTGTCCTTTATGCTTATCTCTTCTCCTCACTTTCCCATTATTCTAGGGCTACCATGGCTGCAGGCTCAGAATCCTACCATTAACTGGGAGACCAAGGAATTACACTTTCCAGAGAAACAGATGAGTCCAAAAATTTCAGCTTGCTCTGTTCCTAAAGGAACCATATCAGTCCCTGAATTACCAGCTGTATACCAGGACTATGTGGATTTATGTGACAAGAAGAACGCTGACCAGCTTCCTCCTCACCGTCCATATGATTGTCCAATTGAATTATTGCCTGGAGCAGAGATACCTTTTGGTAAGATCTACCCCCTGGCGGGGCCCGAGCTGAAGGCTTTAAAAGAGTACATAGACGAAAATCTAGCCAAGGGCTTCATACGCCCCTCTTCATCTCCTGCAGGGGCACCCATATTCTTTGTAAAGAAGAAAGATGGATCCCTGAGACCATGCGTAGACTATAGGGAACTCAATAAGGTTACTATTAGAAACCGTTATCCATTGCCTTTAATCCCTGAGTTATTGGAGAGAGTGCGACATGCCAAAATTTTTTCTAAACTAGATCTTCGTGGGCCTATAACTTAGTCCGTATTAGACCTGGGGATGAATGGAAGACTGCATTCAGGTCACGCTATGGACACTTTGAATATCTGGTTATGCCTTTGGCCCCAGCCACTTTCCAACACTTGGTGAATGACATCTTCAGGGATCTCCTAGATACATTCGTGGTAATTTATTTGGATGATATTTTAATTTTTTCTAACTCCACAGAGGAACATCATGGACATGTGAGAATGGTCTTGGAACGTCTAAGACAAAATCATCTTTACATCAAGCTTGAAAAGTGTGAATTCCATAAGACCATCGTAATCTTGAGTTTATCAGGTCGGCTAAGTGCCTGACTCCTCGCCAGGCTCGCTGGAATCTTTTCTTAAACCAATTTAATTTTATTATTTCTTATAGACCAGGATCGCGCAATGGAAAGGCTGATGCACTCTCTAGGATTTACTCAGCAGAGACACGTCCAATTACTCCTCCTAAGACTATTCTTCCTGACTCTAGATTCCTAGGAGTGATTCATCATCAAGACCTAATTAAAGACATCAAGGAAGCATACCATGCGGATTCTTTTTTGGCTCAACCCCCAAGGGACGTAAGTCTTGTCTTTAAGAATGGTGTGTGGATTCTGGGACAACGTCTGTATATACCTGAAACAGTCAGATTGAGAGTATTGCAACTCATTCACGATTCCAAAATAGCCGGGCATAGAGGAATTCTAAAGACACAGGAATTTCTTTCTCGTTTCTTTTGGTGGCCCACTTGTAGGAAGGATGTTTTGGACTATGTCACTTCGTGTGAGGTTTGTGCAAGATGCAAAACACCTCGCTCTTCACCAACTGGTCTGTTACAGCCTCTTCCCACCCCGTCCCGCCCGTGGGGATCCATTTCTATGGACTTCATTGTGGAATTACCAACCTCTCAAGGGAAGAACACTATTCTAGTGGTGGTTGACCGTTTAACAAAGGCAGCTCATTTTATCCCTTGTGTCGGCTTACCCACTGCAAAACAGACATCAGATTTGATGATTAAAGATGTGTTTCGTTTACATGGAGTACCGGATGAGGTTATTTCGGATCGAGGGGTGCAATTCACTTCTAGGTTTTGGCAAAATTTCTGTGCAGCATTGGACATTAAAGTAAACCTTTCTTCTGCTTTTCATCCCCAGACTAAGGGACAAACCGAACGAACCAATCAAACCCTGGAGCAGTATCTCCGCTGCTTTATCTGCCACCTACAGGATGATTGGGTGGATCTACTTCCATTGGCTGAGTTCTCTTACAACAACTCTCAGAGTGCCTCCACTAAACAGTCTCCTTTTTACTCTAATCTAGGTTATCATCCTAACATTCTACCACGATTTCCCATAGAGACGCCTTTGCCAGCAGTGGCTGAAAGAGTCACGACTTTACAGAAGAATATGGATCTTCTAAAGGAGAATCTGGAATCGGCTCAGGAAAGGTACAAGAAGGCAGCAGATAAATTTCGTAAACCTGCACCAGCTTTTAAGGTAGGAGACCTGGTCTGGCTGTCAACCAGAAATCTTAAGTTAAGGATTCCATCGTCTAAGTTGGGACATAAGTACATTGGACCCTATAAAATCAGTAAGATTATAAGTGCCGTTGCTTGTCGTCTTCAATTGCCCAGAACTATGAGAATCCACCCTGTCTTTCATGTATCCCTACTAAAGGCTGCGACACCCAATACGTTTCCTGGACGTTCTTCTCCTTGCCCTGACCCAGTGCTAGTCGATGGTCAGGAAGAATTTGTGGTGGAAAGGATTTTAGATTCCAGGTTGTATAGAAATCAGTTACAATATCTGATTAAATGGCAGGGCTACCCAGTGGAGGACAACTCATGGGAGCCAGTCAATAACGTTAATGCTCCTCGCTTGCTCCGTCAGTTTCATCAGAGGTACCCACACAAGCCTGGTCTGAGGTCATCCGGAGGTTGTCCCTAAGGGGGGAGTAATGTAAGGTTCTGTGTATCTGTTTCTGAAACTCAGTTTGTTCGTCGGCCATTTTGCTTTCTGTTTTGCTGCAGCTATCTTGCCCTCAGTCAAAATGGAGTTTTCCAGCTTGCATGTTCCCGCCCTGATTCTCTCCGTTTGCTTCTTAAACAGCCACACCTGAGCAATCAGTGCTTCAGAATCTAGCCTGCAGTGAACCTGTGTTCTGACTCCTGAAGCCTTGGACCTTGTATTCCAGCCATTCCTACTGAGGAACTCTGAAGCACTTGTGGACTCTGAACTCTGCTCTTGAGAGCCTCACGTTTGCATGGACTTGCGGTAACAGAGAAGAAGATCTGAATCTGTTGTGGAGAGTTATTGCTGAGCTTAGATTACTCTGGCCTGCTGTGTCTCCTGCTTCTGTGTTTGCAACCTGTGTGTTTATTTTTGCCAATTTGTATGAAGCAATACAAGACTTTCTTTATCAACCTGTGTCTCAAGTATTTTCATCGCACCCAAGCACAAGACGCTATATGAACTGTACCACATACATTACAGGTGCGGCGGTGGCAGAGGCGCGATGGGCGGCGTGCACCTGAGCAGGGTCCCATCCTCAGGTGGTGAGGTGACGCCGCGGCACGGAGAGCAGACAGGACAGCAGAGCCGGGTTTGTCGGTGGTGGCGGCCATCTTCCTGAGGCGGCGCGTGCGCAGAGTACTTTGCTTCCTGGGGCTTCAGAAAAATGGCCGCCGCGATCGCTATCTGCGCATGCGCGGCCTACCGCGCCCATTTTCCTGAAGCCACAGGAAGAAGAGTACTGTATCTGTGCACGCGCCGCCTCAGGAAGATGGCCGCCACCACCGGCAATCCCGGCTCTGCTGTCCTGTCTGCTCTCGGTGCCGCGGCGTCACCTCCACCTGAGGAAGGGAACCTGCTCAGGTGCACGCCGCCCACCGCGCCTCTGCAACGCCGCATCTCTGCCACCGCCACCGGCACACCGCTGCCGCAACCCCCGGTAAGCTGCGGTCGGGCTATAAGACGCACCCCCATTTTCCCTCACAATTTTTTTGGGGAAAAAGTGCGTCTTATAGCCCGAAAAATACGGTAACTACATGGAAGCCCCCGATTCTAAGTGCGCTCCTCTGGAAGAGCCGCAGTGACCCCCTGTCACAGCCAGGGCTAGGCTGCTTTCATATATCAGTTTTTTGGCATCAATCAAAATCTGTCGTTTTTTTTAAAAAACGGATCCGGCGACTGATGCCGCAGGATCCATTTTTTTTCTCATAGACTTGTATTTCAGATTCGTCGAAAATTTTTGGTAAGTCTGCCGGAAACCATGTAAACCATGTGTCATATCATGTCGGGTTCGGTAATGATTTTACAGAAGCCGACAATTGATTTAGCGGCTATTATGCTATGTATTATATATATATTATATATATGTATTCTATGTGTATATATCTATTCTTTCGATTCTTTATTTAAACATGTCCGTGTGATTTTACTGTACAGCGCACTGAATTACCGGCTTTTAAAAAACGGATCTGTCGAAAACCGGAAGAAACAGATGAAAAAACTGATGCGACGGATCCATCGAAAAAACAGATCAGTCGTATCAATTTTTCACAATCTGCGACGGATCCGTCGAGACAACGGATTGTCCCAGACGGCAAAAAACTGATGTGTGAAAGAGGCCTAAAGGCCCCGTTGCACGCTACGATATCGTTGCAACAAACCGGTGATGTTGCAGTGATGTCGAAACAACATCGTTGCGTGTGACACGTAGTAACGGATCGTTAATCGCTGCAGAATGTACCGGACCATAATCGTTAGTCTCCTGCTGGGCAGCACACAGCGCTGCGTGTGACAGACCAACGATCAGCGAGCTCCCAGCACTGTACAGCAGACGCCGGGAGCTGGTATCTAGGGTACATATCGGGTAACTAAGCGCGGGGCGCTGCTTAGATACCAGAAGTGTAGATTGGATACCAGCGTGCTCGCTGGTCCTGATCGCTGGTGAGTCTACCTATGTGACAGCTCACCAGCGATCCTATCCACGTCAGATCGTTGGTGGGATCGCTGGGACATTGAAGCGTACAATGGGGCCGAGATCGCTAACGAGATCGCAACTGCGTCACCGATTTTATGACGCAGTAGCGATCTCGTTAGCTACTTAGCTGTGTGTGACATGTAGCGGCGATGTGGCCCCCGCTGAGATGTCGTTGATCGCTTATGAACGTTCTGAGCCGTTTTTTGGTCGTTGGTGTCCCGCTGGTGAGCCTGAATCGCTGAGTGTGACACCCTTTATGAACGACTTCACCAGCGTCGCAGGTGGGACTAGGTTTTCCCAACGACCGCAGAGGTCGTTATACAGATCACTGATGAGATGTGTTTGGAATCACAGATCGCTGATGAGATGTGTTTGGAATCACAGATCACTGATGAGATTGTTGGAATCACAGATCCTGATGAGATGTGTTTGGAATCACAGATCGCTGATGAGTTGTGTTTGGAATCACAGATCGCTGATGAGTGTGTTTGGAATCACAGATCGCTGATGAGTTGTGTTTGGAATCACAGATCGCTGATGAGTTGTGTTTGGAATCACAGATCGCTGATGAGTTGTGTTTGGAATCACAGATCGCTGATGAGATCTTTGTGTTTTGAAGCTAACTAGCGATCTCGCCAGGTTAAGTCGTCGTTGTTGTGATCGTAAGTGTGGCAGTGCCTTTACTCTGCCTCCTAATGTACAAGGGTCCACAAACTACAACACACTTTACATAAACAGCCAATCAAAACCGGGGTCATAACTTGTGACCAATCAGAAGGTAGGACACATACTGCTACCAGCAGGCAGAGGAGCTCGTCACCTTCCTCCTCATGGCGTCAGTGTCCTCCTCGGCTACGTTGCATTACTCCGAGGCTTCACACAAGCGGCAGCTGCTGTACAAACCGAAAGTACCGTCCGGATCAGGAAGCTGGAGATAGCGACCCTCGTCAGCTGATAAGGACGGTCGGAAGCTGATTGGACGAGGCTCACGGACACGCCTCCTTACTGGAGCCTTTCGGCCAAACATAATAAACCCGAGGTTTTCTGCGTTATGTCGTTCAGTCGCTTTACGGCTGCTACGAGGGGCTATTTTTATACGACGTGCAGCAGTCTGTACCATTGCACACATGGCGGTGTGCTGGCGCTAGTGGGGCCGCTCGTCTGTCACTGCTGTCCCGGGGGCAGGAGGGTCCTGCGCCTCCTCATGGCCCCACACACCTCCCAGTGACCGCCTCACCATGTCACTGGACGAGCAGGAGAAGCAGATCCTGAAACTGATTCAGGAAGGCAAATTCCATCTCTGCCAGGAGGAGCTCCAGAGGAACAGCACGCTACTGACTCGTCTCCCGGGCAGGCACTTCGGCAGGTCGGGTGACACAGTGTTGCACTATGCAGCGCGCCATGGCCGTCTACCTGTGCTCTCCTACCTACTGGAGGCGGTGGGAATGGATGTGGAGGTCCGAAATAACGACTACAAGACGGCGCTCCACGAAGCGGCCTCCATGGGCCACAGAGACTGCCTGCTGCACCTGCTGAGCAAGGGGGCCCGGGTGGACTGCCTGAAGAAGGCGGACTGGTAAGAGGAGGCGCTGGCCATGGAGCGCTGTCCACTAGTGTCCCAGCACGGAAGCTGGAAACCGTCACCATGAAGACCTCGTGTATTGGGTACACTAGCGACAATCCCGAACTGTGTGGGGGTCCGCGCTCTGGAATCACACACGTATTGGCAGCTCCAATGGTCTCACTGCTCAGAAGAGGAGCAAAGGTGGCACCAGACGAACAGTAGAGCGGCCCCCTAGGGCCGTACTAAAGCATAAGGGTATCCCCATCCTCGGCCCACTGTATGGAGAAACGTATCATCTGAACCATTGAATTCAGGTTCTCCATTCGGTCCCATTAGCGCAGGTGTATACATTCCAGCAGTCGGCACTTACAGATATTTGTGATACAACGGGTCGTTGTAAAGAGCCCCCGATACCAGCGCGGTCCGGTAATGGGAGCCGCCGGTGTAACAAGTCAGTACATGGCATTTCTTCCCTACTGTGTCCTCCACAATCACTGAGTGTTATTATCGGAAAGCGTGAGGAACCACAAAGTGGCCGACCCCATAAAGTGAAAGGGATCCGTCAAGTGCTGATAAAAACGGCCAACGTTCTGCAGGTTTTATAACTGCAGAGTCCAAACCTCCTCTGCCGGTAACATCACAGTTAGGCCGCGGTCACACGGTTGGTATCTGGTCAGTATTTGTAAGCCAAACCCAGGAGTGGTGATAAATCCAGAAGTGGTGATGTGTTTCTATTATACTTTCCCTCTGATTGTTCCACTCCTGGTTTGGGCTTACAAATACTGAGGTAAAAAACTGACCAAATCCTGAACGTGTGACCGTGGCCTAACTCTGCAATAGGAACTTGATGGCATGTATTCTCATCGCTGCATGTAAGTCTTACGCTACCAATCACAAGGCCAAGTGTTAGGGCTCCTACAGACGTCTGTGGAACGGACCACAATGGACGTACTGTCTGCAGGTCTGATCCAAACCTGAAAGCCTGATACCTACTCCTGACCATTCATCGTTCCGGCTGTCGGCATGGCGGTTCCAATGACTCAAAATTCACTTTACACTGACGCTATCATTCACAGCTTTGCCTCAGTAGCATCAAATGAGTGCAGTGACACTGACCAGATCTAACCAGCTTCAGATCAGTGCTTGCTGGCTGTATAGGAAACTGCAACTGCATGTTTCTTTCCTAGAAAATCGACCATCTCTATGAGACTGCAGCAGTAGCCATAGGTCTCATGGGCAATCAGTCATCTTACAATACACTGAACTACTTTGGTATTGTATACGCAATCAAGAGATTGCATTTTTAAGTCTCTTAAAGGGGTTGTCCAGCTTTAGGCTACAAGTCTGCAGTATGCAATTGCATACATGCGGTCAAGTGCTGACTGGATGTGCACGGCATTGCGCAATGCAAATGTACTGAGTGAGGCCGAACACGTCTAGTCAAGATGTGGCCAGAAGTATACATGCAGTCACATGACCGCAGCTCCCGGCATCGGAGAATCCTCACAGTTTGCACGATGTGAGGATTCACAAGTAGTCTCAAAGTGACTTGCAGCTTAAAGCTGGACATCTTCTTTAAAGGGACTAATAGAGTGTAATAGAAAAAAAGTGTGTGTGTGTATATATATATATATATATATATATATAATAAACATAACAAATACAATACAGACCAAAAGTTTGGACACACCTCATTCAAAGATTTTTCTGTATTTTCATGACTATGAAAATTGTAGAATCACACTGAAGGCATCGAAACTATGAATTAACACATGTGGAATTATACATTACACTTTACAAAAAAGTGTGAAACAACTGAAAATATGTCTTAAATTCTAGGTTCTTCAAAGTAGCCACCTTTTGCTTTGATTACTGCTTTGCACGCAGAAAAGGTGAACGGATGGACTCTACATGCCTGGTTCCCACAGTGAAGCATGGAGGAGGTGTGATGGTGTGGGGGTGCTTTGCTGGTGACACTGTTGGGGATTATTCAAAATTGAAGCCGTGAGCGGTCCAGCTCACCCCAAACCATCTCGATTGGGTTCAGGTCTGGTGACTGTGGAGGCCAGGTCATCTGGTGTAGCACCCCATCACTCTCGTTCTTGGTCAAATAGCCCTTACCAGCCTGGAGGTGTGTTTGGGGTCATTGTCCTGTTGAAAAATAAATGATGGTCCAACTAAACGCAAACCGGATGGAATAGCATGCCGCTGCAAGATGCTGTGGTAGCCATGCTGGTTCAGTATGACTTCAATTTTGAATAAATCCCCAACAGTGTCACCAGCAAAGCACCCCCACATCATCACACCACCTCCTCCATGCTTCACGGTGGGAACCAGGCATGAAGAGTCCATCCGTTCACCTTTTCTGCGTGCAAAGCAGTAATCAAAGCAAAAGGTGGCTACTTTGAAGAACCTTGAATATAAGACATATTTTCAGTTTCACACTTTTTTGTAAAGTGTAATGTATAACTCTATATGTGTTAATTCATAGTTTTGATGCCTTCAGCGTGATTCTACAATTTTCACAGTCCTGAAAATACAGAAAAATCGTTGAATGAGAAGGTGTGTCCAAACTATAAATAAAGGAACACTCAAATAACACATCCTAGATCTGAATGAATGAAATATTCTCATTGAATACTTTGTTCTGTACAAAGTTGAATGTGCTGACAACAAAATCACAAAAAACACGAAAATCATAAATGGAAATCAAATTTATTAACCAATGGAGGCCTGGATTTGGAGTCACCAACAAAATTAAAGTGTAATGTAATTTCTTTAAAACAAGTCAAAATGATGCTCAGTAGTGTGTGTGGCCTCCACGTGCCTGTATGACCTCCCTGTGCCTGTATGACCTGCCTACAATGCCTGGGCATGCTTCTGATGAGGCGTCGGATGGTCTGAGGGATCTCCTTCCAGACCTGGACTAAAGCATCCGCCAATGTGACAATGGTCGATGGAGCGAGACATGATATCCCAGATGTGCTCAATTGGATTCAGGTCTGGTGAACGGGCGGGCCAGTCCATAGCTTCAATGCCTTCATCTTGCAGGAACTGCTGACACACTCCAGCCACATGAGGTCTTGCATTGTCGTACATTAGGAGGAACCCAGGGCCAACCGAACCAGCATATGGTCTCACAAGGGGTCTGAGGATCTCATCTCGGTATCTAATGGCAGTCAGGCCACCTCTGGCTGGCACATGGAGGGCTGTGCGGCCCTCCAAAGAAATGCCACCCCACACCATTACTGACCCACTGCCAAACCGGTCATGCTGAAGGATGTTGCAGGCAGCAGATCGCTCTCTATGGCGTCTCCAGACTCTGTCACGTCTGTCTGGAGGTCATTTTGCAGGGCTCTGGCAGTGCTCCTCCTGTTCCTCCTTGCACATAGGAGGAGGTAGCGGTCCTGCTGCTGGGTTGTTGCCCTCCTACGGCACCCTCCACGTCTCCTGGTGTACTGGCCTGTCTCCTGGTAGCGCCTCCAGCCTCTGGTCACTACACTGACAGACACGGCAAACCTTCTTGCCACAGCTCGCATTGATGTGCCATCCTGGATGAGCTGCACTACCTGGGCCACTTTTGTGGGTTGTAGAGTCCGTCTCATGCTACCACGAGTGTGAAAGCACGACCAACATTCAAAAGTGACCAAAACATCAGCCAGAAAGCATTGGTACTGAGATGTGGTCTGTGGTCCCCACCTGCAGAACCACTCCTTTATTGAGTGTCTTGATAATTGCCAATAATGTCCATCTGTTGTCTATTCCATTTGCACAACAGCATGTGAAATTGATTGTCAATCAGTGTTGATTCCTAAGTGGACAGTTTGATTTCACAGAAGTTTGATTAACTTGGAGTTATATTCTGTTGTTTAAGTGTTCCTTTATTTTTTTGAGCAGTGTATATAGCAGGTGAATCAAGTATTGAACATGTCACCAATTTTCCAAGTACAGTAAATATACAGTATTTGTAAGTCACCACCCCCCTTTTCTCCAAGCATAAATATCAAAATTAAAATAACATTTGCTAATGCCAATATTAAAATATCAAACTATCCCATACAATGAATGCCAAAATAAAACTTTAAATTGTCACTGTATTTTTTCCAAAAAAAATGCAATAAAAAATTAACATTTTCTATGTACCCCAAAATAGTACTGAAAAGCGATCAGCTCAATGTAGAAAAAAACAAGCCTTTATGCTAATCTATTGATGGAAAAATTAAAGAGACAGATTTTCAAAAATAGCAATATAAAAAAAAGTTACAAAATGTTTTTTATTTGTTGTTTATATACTAATTATATGTATATATATATATATATATATATATATATATATATATATATAATATATATAATATAGTATAACCTTTATGTTTTGGTATCACAGTAATCGTATTGACCTGAAGAATCATGTTGCTGAGTCACTTTTGCCACAAATTTTGAATGGAAAACAATGGTGGAATTGTTGGGAGGGTGTTCTGACCATTTCACTTTCTCTTGGATTTTTTTTCCCGTTTTTCAGGAATGTTGTATGATAAAATGAAGGAAGTCATTCAAAACTACAACTCATCCTGCAAAAAAATAAACGAGTCCTCATACGGCTATGATGACGTGAAAATAAAATACAGTTACGACTATTGGAACAAAGGGAGGAAATAATGAAAACACAAGTGGAACATTGATTGCCCTTAAGGGATTAAAGAGGCAACAGGCTTCTAGTGTTATGCCTCATACAGACATCGCTTTTTTTCCCCAGTATGCTAAACTCATTTTTGGTGTCTCTAAGATTTTACCATCTGTGACTTTTTTTTCGCATGAAAAAAAAATATGTTTTTTTAAAAATTCCTCAAAATTCCCTATGAACTGTTCATTTATGACATAATGTGGAAACCGCTGTAAATATATGAATTTCAGCTGCAGATTACCCTCAAAATCCAGGAAAGATTTACCCAAATGTCTATTCTAATATTCTTTTTTTTTTTTAATAGAACTACTAGCTAATTGTTCCCATCAATATACAGTTGTGCTCAAAAGTTTACATACCCCGTCAGAATTTTTGCTTTCTTGTACTTTTTTCAGAGAATATGAATGATAAAACCAAAACTTTTTCTCCACTCATGGTTAGTGCTTGGGTGAAGCCATTTATTGTCAAACTACTGTGTTTTCTCTTTTTAAATATAATGACAACCCAAAACATCCAAATGACCCTGATCAAAAGTTTACATACCCTGGTGAGTTTGGCCTGATAACATGCACAGAAGTTGACACAAATGGGTTTGAATGGCTACTAAAGGTAACATCCTCACCTATGAACTGTTTGCTTGTAATCAGTATGTGTGCATAAAAGCTGAGTGAGTTTCTGGGATCCAGACAGACTCTTTCATCCAGCCAATGACATTTCTGGATTGTGAGTCATGGGGAAAGCAAAAGAATTGTCAACAGATCTACTGGAAAAGGTAGTTGAACTGTATAAAACAGGCAAGGGATACAAAAGTACAAAAAGATATCCAAGGAATTGATAATGCCAGTCAGCAGCGTTCAAACTGTGATTAACAAATGGAAAATCAGGGGCTCTGTAAAAACAAAACCACGGTCAGGTAGACCAACAAAAATTTTGTCCACAACTGCCAGCAAAATTGTTCAGGATGCAAATAAAAACCCACAAATAACATCAGCTGAAATACTGGACTCTCTGAAAACTAGCGGTGTGGCTGTTTCAAGATGCACAATAAGGAGGCACTTGAAGAAAAGTGGGCTGCATGGTCAGTCGCCAGAAGAAATGCATTACTACACAAATGCCACAAAGTATCTCGCCTATAATACGCAAAACAGCACAGAGACAAGCCTCAAAAAGTTGAAGGAAAGATGAATTCTGCACGTTATCAGCAAATACTGCTGTGCATGGGACATACTTGGACGTTACAACATGACAACAATCCAAAACACAAGGCCAAGTTGACCTGTCACTGGCTACAGCAGAATAAAGTGAAGGTTCTGGAGTGGCCATCTCAGTCTGCTGACCTCAATATCATTGAGCCACTCTGGGGAGATCTCAGTTCATGCTAGACAGCCCAGGAATTACAGGAACTGGAGGCTTTTTGCCAAGAAGAGTGGGCAGCTTTACCATCTGAGAAAATAAAGAACGTCATCCACACCTGCCACAAAAGACTTCAAGCTGTCATTGATGTTAGAGGGGGCAATACACAGTATTAATAAATGGGGTATGTAAACTTTTGATCAGGGTCATTTGGATGTTTTGGGTTGTCATTATGATTTAAAAAGGGAAAACACAGTATCTGACATTAAATGGCTTCACCCAACCACTAACCATGAGTGGAGAAAAAGTTTTGGTGTTATCATTCATGTTGTCTGAAAAAAGGCCAAGAAAGAAAAATTCTGCAGGGGTATGTAAACTTTTGAGCACAACTGTAATAGAGTGGTATTAGAAATTATAGTGATGGGGCACAATTGATGTCTTATACTCTATTATGTTCTGCCAAGGGCAGAATCAATAGATTTTCATGTGACCTTTTTTATTTCTCGCAAAGTTATCCCATTTTTTCATGTAATGGGAGCACCTATCAATTTTAGGACCCCCCTGATGATGGCTTGCACAAGAAGAAAAATCGATGTCATCAAAGATCTCATTGAGTACAAGGCCGACCCCAAGCTGAAGAATAAGGATGGCTGGAACAGTTTTCATATTGCATCTAGAGAAGGTGACCCCACTGTCATCACTTATCTGCTCGATACCTTTCCTGATGTTTGGAATACGGAGAGCAAGACAAAGAGAACACCGCTGCACACAGCAGGTAGCGGCCTTTGTAGCACGCAGAATGTTATATTAGGCCGGGATCACACATGCGACGAAAACGTCCGTCGCTCGCATGTGAAATCCCAGCTCTGGCGCCGGCACTCGGAGTGGAGTGCACGGCTGTATGTATTTCTATGAACAAAGTACATTTCAATAAATAGATCTTGGAATAAAAATAAATTCCACAATTGGATGTATTAAAATAAAATGTTCCTGTGCTGAGATAATATCCCCTGCCCAGGATCTGTGGTATGATCAGATCATATTCCTGCACGAGCAGACACAGCCATTACACAGTACACAGCAGGGGCACATTTATAAGATTATCTCGGCACTGGAACATTTTATTTAACACATCCAATTATGGAAATCAATTTTATTCCAAGATGTATTGATTAAAATTTACTTTGTGGGGAAAACCCCTTTAAAGGTTTCTAGGTATTTGTTATAATAAAAATTACGTAAACAGTATACTAAGACTTATGTGCATAGTTGTATTTTCCCATACAACCTCCAAGACTGTAACCTCAATCTATTCTACCTACTGTACATATTTTTCTTGATTTCACATCCGTAAAAATCTGACATATATAGACTAAGTACCTAGTGGCATTTTCCTTCAGATACCATATTACAGAAATATTTTCTCTAGAAACCCTGCTTTTACGGGCGAATAACCCTTAAATACTGAGCGTCATGGAGTGACTCGGTGAGTGCCTACAGGTCCTACACATAAAGGCTCCCTAAATACTATATACCCCTGCGCTGCATCAGACTGGCTCACCGGAGGATCTTCCGATGGGCCCTTGCTTCCCCTTCAAGGGCACTATAGCTGCAGACCTCACGGCCACCATGCCCTTACCGTGGATCCCTCCTCTGGTCCGGATCTCAACAGTGTCTGTAACCTAAGGCTGCAGAAACTGTTGAATATAAAGTGGGAAGAGAAAGCGGATGGCAACAACTGGCGTAGACATTGGGAGAACGTGGCAAGGTTTTTTTTTGTTCTTATTTTGTCAGTTATTACTTGTGTTGTCTTCATAATGTGAATAGCGATCTGTGTAGGCTTCATAATGTGAGTTGTGGAGGACACCACATAAATTGTCAAGTTCTGCATCATATTTTTAATTGAACTTTTAATGTGTGAATATGTTGTTGCCAATGCTGAGACCCAGAACTTATATACGGTAGTCTCTTTCTGGCTAGAACTGTATAAGTGCTAGTTCTGAAGGGGCAAATGACATGGATGACCTCTACCTCAGAAAGGTCATTGACATTGGATCTGTGAAGGTCTGACACCCAGCACCACTGCCATCAGCTACAGCAGCCTCTGGCAGTGGTCGGTTGGAAACTTTTATGGAGCTACCCTGCACAAGTTCTCCAATGTGTCATTTTGATTATCATTAAATTGGTTTTCCAGGCCAGTCCTAATCTTCTACGACAGTGTATAATGCTCAATTCTAACAGTGTAGTATTGGAATTCGGCTTTGCTTTCCGGTTCCATCAGTCATCACAATTTGCACACATGGTCTTATACCAACTAACTTCTCTCCCTGCTCCTCTCAATAATTTAGCATTTTGAGAAGCAGGAAGATTGGCTAGTTGGCACACAACCACAAGTTTGCAAATCTGATGACCGATCCAACTGGAAAGCAGAGTTTAATACATATTGTATATCTTAGGGCAATACTGTAAGATAACAGTGCCTGACAAAAATTAGCCCTGGTCAGAAAAAAACTCTAATGATAATCCATTGGCTTTGCATAGATCAAAGGTAGGCCCCCAGAATCAAGACCTGTGGCCCAGTGTGTCCCAGCCCAACACTGCCACTGGGTATGAGGACTGTGACCTAGTGATTTCAGGGCAGGGATGGATTGAGGTATTAGAAATATACAGTATGTGTATTAATATTATAATCCTTATTCTTTTTTATCAGCAATGCATGGATGTTTGGATGTGGTACAGATTCTTCTAGAAAGGTAATATTTTAATAGTTTGTATTGTTTTTTTTTCACAACACTAAAAACCTATTTAAAGGGCTTTTCACGCTCAGTAAAAATGTATCCAAGGTGGCCTCCCTTCATCCGTGGCCTCATTGGTGAGTCTTTGGCCACATTTTTGTTGAACTTGAAAGTAACAGTGGGATGCTGAAAATGTATTATCAGTTCGGCTACATCAACAACCAATTGTTCTAGTTCTGACTCTTGATATTAGGATTATAATGTTACATTACTGTGCATCTAATGGTTGTCTATTTGGCAACCTTGAACACCTCTCATGATAGGGAAAATATTGTGAAAAACACGCAATGCTCCGGCCCCTTCATTCTCAGGGTCGTGGAGGTTCCAGAAGATAGATCTTTAGGGTTGACTTATACTAGCTATATGCCATCACCTATTGAAATGAAAATACCCCTTTAGCCCCTTTCCGACATGGTGATTTCCTGTGTTTTGCTCTTTGTTTTTTTTCTCCTTTAATTCCAAGAGCTGTAACTTTTTGATTTTTTCATTGATATAGCCATAGGATACGATATAGCTATTTTGCAGGACGCGTTGTATTTTTGAATGAAAACATTCGTTTTACCCTACAATGGGGTAAAAACAAAAATAGCTGCAGATTTTTAGTTCATAAACTGAAATGGCTTTAGAGTATAATGTAAGCCTAGTACAGTCATCCAAGACCATCAATATGTCACAGAAACCTCCCTAATACGTGAAAACTGGGAACGTTATTTCTGTGATGTCAGCTTAAAGGAAACCTGTCACCAGTTTTGTCCTGTGCCAACTAAAACTAGACCTTAATCAGCGCCTGTGCTGCAATCTATCAATGGTTATATAGCCCCCTGACTCCCCCCAAAAATCCTTTAGAAGTTCTCCTGCGCTGTATTTTAATCCTGTCTGTCCGATGGTCGTGGTATCTGCAGTCTCCATCTTTCCTCCTGGCTTCTTTATCACTCCTCCCGGTGCTGGTCTGAACGGTCAGTCTTCAAGAGCGAAGTGCGCCCCGACAAACCAAAATCCGGAAGCTGGTGACCATTGCGACAGATTAAAGGGAAGCTGTTATTAAAGTCATGCTACCCAAACCCTGGACAGCATGGATCAGAGTCTGACAAGACTAGTCCAGTGTGGACGGCTCCCATCAGCTCCTCGCAACGTGATCGCGGGGCACTGACGGGTTGCCATAGTAGCCGGGGTCCTTCTG
>JARQOD010000004.1:318427966-318443052 GCA_033576555.1 Oophaga sylvatica
AGGGAAAGGAAAAAAAGTTTAAAAGAAAAGAAAGAAAATGGGGAAAAAAATGCCTGTGAAAAAAATTTAAAACCAGAGGAGAGCTCTGTAAGTGACCCGGTTATTATAAATTTTCCGGGGGCTGCCGGATGTGGACGGGAGTGGCGGAAAGGGAAGTAAAAAAAAAAAAAAAAGGCGGGAACGAGCTTGATAAGTGACCGGTTCACTCTCAAAGTTCGCGGTCCCGGATGTGCGCCAGGAGTGGGGGAAAAGGGAAGTAAAAAAAAAAAAAAAAACGGCGGGAACGAGTCTGATAAGGGGCCCGGTGTCATCATCAAATTTCCCGCGGCTGGGATGTGCGACAGGGTGGCGGAAAGGGAAGTGAAAAAAAAAAAAAACGGCGGGAACGAGCTTGAAAAGTGAGGGTTTGTCATCATAAAAGTTCCGCGGCTGCGGATGTGCGCACAGGAGTGGGGGAAAGGAAGTAAAAAAAAAAAAGGAGGAAGGCTTGAAAATGCCGGTGTCATTATCAAAGTTCCCGGGGGCTCCCGGATGTGCGAAAGGAGTGGGGGAAAGGGAAGTAAAAAAAAAAAAAAACGGCGGGAAACGAGCTTGAAAAGGGACCGGTGCCCATTATAAAATTTCCCGGGGCTGCTAGATGTGCCCCGGGGATGGGGGAAAGTGGAGTAAAAAAAAAAAAAACTTGGGGAAGAACTCTGAAAAAGTGACTGGTGTCATTATCAAAGTTCCGCGGTGCGGGATGTGCGCACAGGAGTGGCGGAAGGGGAGTGAAAAAAAAAAATGCAGGAACGGCCTGATAAGTGACGGGTGTCACTTATAAAATTTCCCGCGGCTGCAGATGTGCGCACAGGGTGGCGGAAAAGGGGAGTGAAAAAAAACGGCAGGAATGAGCTCTGTAAGGACCGGTTTCATTATCAAAGTTCCGGCTGCAGATGGGACAGGGTGGCGGAAAAGTGGAGTGAAAAAAAAAAAAAAACGCAGGAAGAGCTCTGATAAGTGGTGGTGTCCTTATCAAAGTTCGCGGTGCGGAAGTGCGACGGGGGGGGTGCAAAAGAAAAAGAGCACGAGTGTTGATCGGGAACTGCGTCACCAATCACGCTGGCGGTGCTAATGTGTGAAAAGGGGGGGGGTAAAAAGAGGGGGGGGGGGGGAAATGGGGGGTTTGGGTGGATCGGGCGGGATCGGGGCTCAAAAATCAGTTTGTAGTCTCTCTTCTTTCTTTTCTCTTTCTTCTCTCTTCTTTTTCTTCTTTTTCTTCTTCTTTTTTCTCTCTTTTCTTTCTTTCTTTTTTTCTTCTTTCTTCTCTCTTCTTTCTTCTCTCTTCTTTCTTTCTCTTCTTTCTTCTCTCTTCTTCTTTCTCTTCTTTCTTCAGCAGGAGTTGTGGTGTCACAGGTATGTGGCACCAAAGGCCCAGCACAGGAGGAGACTGGCGTGTGCCCATGCAGGATCCTCGCAAGTGTGAGGACCCTGCAGTGCGGTCAGAAGGTCAGATCCAGTTTGCAGAAGGTCACAGAGCGGTCCTCGCTGTGTGACCTTCTTTTGGTGGGATCGATGATCACATCGATCCACAATAGAGGAGACCCTTGTTTTGCCGGTTTAGGCCCGGCCTAGTAATCGGGCTCCTGTCCGTTCCTAGGAGGTCACCGGAGGTCGGAAGCAGGGCAAGAGCGGTACACCGTGCTGTGCCTGTGTTTGGCGCGATCGTCGAGGCATCGATCGGCCAATCAGCAGCTGCAGGCCTACTTGGGCGTCCTAGGTCGGCCTAGGATCGGTGCTTTATGCACCGATCCAGGCAGGTACGGAGGGACAGCGCGGATACACCGCGGCTGTGCCCTGCGATTGGCGCGATCGATGTGTTCGGCGATGCCCCCAAAATCCAGGGGGGGTCTGTCCTTTCTATCCAGGCCTAGGATCGAGTAACGGTATCGTTTTAGTGGGATCTCACTGTTTCAGCCATGGATTGGCTGAAAAAGTGGAAAGGCTGGATGGTGTTCAGAATTGAAAGCCAACACGCGATCGGGAGTTGGGGTGGGCGGTGACAGACCCGGGTGCCGGCGCCATCTCTCTGAGGTAAGATGGGTCGGAATTTTAATGCGATCATTGCGACTTAAGTCGCAATGTGATTAAAGGGTGGACGACATCCCGTCCCCGGTATAGGGCCCAGGTACCTGGACGGGATAGAGTCCGATGGCAGTAAGGGGTTAAAAACGTATTGTCCGTGCCTGTAGGAAGAAGGGGAAAAAGGATTTTACTCCCCGCTTTCCAGTTTCAAAAACCTGATGGCTATTCAGAACAATTATAATCTGAAAAAGATTAAAATCGTTCATCAGGAATGAAAAATTTAAAAGGAACATTAGATCGGCAATTAAATGCTTTTTCCCAACTGCTTTTGGGGTTTAGAAAAAGATGTTATTATATCTTCCAATCCATTCCAGATACCAAAATTTCAGAGTGGCAGTTTCCTTAGATGCGCTCTCATTTCAGTTTGCACGATGCCATTTGGATTTCTATCGCACCAAGGTGTTTACAAAGGTGATGCTGGAAGTATGGCCTTCCTAGGCAAAAAAATACCCTAATAATACCGTTTCTGATGATTTTTGTAGTGGGAAATTCAGTAGCACAATGTACCACAGGGTTAATTGACGCTTTATCCCTACGGTCTAGGCTGGTCTAAACGAAGAAATCCAGGTTCGGCCGCAGTCCGTCCGCCTTTTAGGCCTTAATTAGTTCAACGTGCATTAATGTCTTCTGCCAAGGGTAAAAAATTTCGCGATAAAACAAAGTCAGTGCGCAATAAGGAAAAATCACATGACTTGGAGAGCAATTTCCCATTGGGGGTCCTACTTCATGTATTGTTATGTTATGTTAAGTGGGGCAATTTCCACCTGAGATTCAGCACCAAATAATTCAGAAACCTATGCTAGAGGTCACTAACAAACAAAATCACCTTATCCCACGTAGTAATACTTTTTTTTACTGGTGGGTTTGTGATAATAAAAATTTTCGGGTAGACTGGGTAATAAACCTTCTCGTTCATTTCCACGACGCCAGCCCTACAGGTGGGGAGTCAATGGGAGAAATTTTTTCCCAGGGCGGTGGGCGGGGGTTTGATTTAAATCAAAATGATTTAAATCATGTTTAAATCCTAGTCAGTAAGGCTTGATTTAAACAGTGATTTAAATCAAAGTTTTCCTAAACTAGTTCTTGCTACTTTAAATGCAAGTGATGAAGATTTTTAGAATCACTTTTTATTTTACTTTTTTTCCCAGTTTGCCATTGCTCCCTTTTCTTGTCATACACTTGACCGCAGTTTCCTGAAAATAACTCTGCTGGGTGGGACGTATCTGGTCCAGTGTTGAACCATATTAATGAAATGTGGGTTTCAGTCAGCGGAAAGAAAATTGTTTTCATAAATAAATGGGCAATTTTTTATCAAATCAACTTTTTTTAATCTGCTAGTTTTATCACAAAACCTTTCTATGGGGTTCCAGGAGGTAAAGGTTTTTTTTTCCTTTTGGGTGAGGTGATTGTGGCTGTGGGTGTTGATGATGTGCTGTGTAATGAAGACATCTGGATGGATAATCTGAAACTGTAAAAAGGTGATGGGATCTTGGAGGGGTTAGTTTCCAGAATCCATGAATTCCCCTAAACAAAAAAAGTCAATGCTGTTATTTTTTGTTTATAAATTTTGCTTATTGTACAAAACCAGCATGCCCCAAAAGGTTATTTGTTTTTCTTCATAACTACCAAATGACAGTAACATGCGTAATAATAAGAAATATAATTTTTTCAACATGACAGTTCAGTCTTTAGAAATAGGATTCAATAAAAAATGTTTACCAACCTGAAGATTCCCTGTAGAGGTTTCTTTGTATCTTCATCACGCTTTTATGGTTGCCCATTCGGCCCCAGCCTTGCTCTTTTTGTTGATATTTGCATTTTGCAGCATGCCGCCTTCCGATGGGAAGGAGCTTCATTAAAATATTCCCAAAATGGGTCTTTTTACGGCCTGCTGCCATTATAAGGAAAGAATGTAATAAACTCGATCGTACACACAAACAGATCCAGACTTGTCTGTCTGTGGCTAGCTGCGTATTGTGTCAAAGTTTCACTTTATTTTTTGTCTGTTGCCCTTCCCCCTCACACTTAGTTCACATTTTCTTGTTTGTGCAGATTATTCCACTCAAACAATCAGAAACTATTGTTAACTTTTGGATTGGCATGAAGGGGTTGATTCTGTATTTCATATAGGCTTGTAGAACAATAGGATTAAAGGTCTTTTTTCAATCTGTTTATGTTGTAACATTTTGCCGTGAAAAGAGGTGGGCCCCTTTGCGGAGTCAAATTCAGTTTTGAGAATGGTAAGTAAAGGAGCGTTCTGTGATAATTAGGAGAGAAACTGCCCCTAATCCTCGAAACCTCTGGAAGGCAATGGCATTGTGAATGTTAATACACAGCCTTTATTTACTGGTTAAAAACTCGCTTTATTCTGATGGAAGAACTTTGGATGGTAAAATTTTTCCTCAAAAAAGTTTATTGAAAAAATCGATTTTAAATCAAAAAAAATCCGATTTTTTGGTTTTTAAAAAAAAATCATTGATTTTTATCCACCCTGCGGTGGGGAAGAAAACAAATAAACGATTCCTCAAATTTAAAAGAATTTAAAGCGGTGGTCATGCCCCTATATCATTTCCTTCCGCAGCTTCAAGGAGAACATGTGGAATTCTCGGACAACCCACAGTAGGGCTATATACAAAAAGGCGGAACAGGTCGGACAAATTATGTCTTCACAAAAGAAAATTTTTTTAGCGAGGAAAAATTTTTTCTTGTCGCTTTCAATCGAGGAATAGACAATCAGAAGCGGACTTCCAAGTGCCCACCCTGCGACAAGGAGAGTGGTGCCTAAACAAAAAAATATTCAGAAAATTGTGTCACTATGGGGCTTCCCTAGCCTTTTTGCACTCGACAGAAAAGAAATACCAAGTTCGCTCCCTGGTATGGCAGATCAGCGAAATTCTGGATGCCTTCAAAGTCGTGGCGTTAGGAGATTGGATTTCCCCGATATTTGCTACCAAGTCATCGGAGTCGGGTAGACAGGGGGGATAATATTGATAGCCCATTTGGCCCAAGACCTTTGGTTCTCATGCCTTCAAATGAGTCCTTGAAGTCCTGGATACTTCCTTCAACTCCAGGCTTCTCTCTAAGGGCCTTTCTTTCCACCCTCAAGGGACAGTCTCACTTGACGGCGTGGAACTTGGGGGAAAATATGAGAACAAGGGGTTCTTGAGGAATTAATCAACACCTTCTTAATAGCAAAAGCAACCACTACTAAAATCTAACCAAGTATGGAGAAGGATTTTTGATTCCATCAAAATCTCAACTTTAAAGAGATTCCATAAATTTATTTAGAATTTTGCAAAAGGGAAAGATCTGGATTATAGTAAACCCTTAGAGTCCAAAATATCTGCATAGGGCACTCTATAGTTAATCTAGCTGGTAAATAGTGGATAGTGATTCATCCAGGTTGTGAAGAAATTACACGTTATATATCCAGAATTGCTCCCTGGGACTAACGGTTAAACGCCCCTAAAGGTCCCCTTTAACGTTGATTGATAACCCCTTAAGATTATATCTCTTAAAATGGTTCTCTTGGTGCATTAACCTCGCCGAAGGCAGTGAATGAGGCTTTTTCTATAGATGCTCCATTCGCTTCTTTCGGATCAGTTAATCTTAAAACCTGACCCTCTATTTACCAAAAGTGGAGGGAAGTTCCAAGATCGCAGGAAATTCACCTACCCTCCTTTTTTAGACCCTTTCCGTCAGAAGGAAATATCAATGTTAGTGTGAAAGAATAGTGTTAAAAAATTTATTGAAAGATGGTAGGGAGGAGAGTGGACTCTTTTTATATCCTTCCAGGGCAAAGGAAGGGATACGGGGTCAGAAAGCCACCCTATCTCGGTGGTAGGAAGCAATTGTCTGGGTATACGCAAAAAATGAAGATCCCCCAGAAGGCATAAAAGCACATTCGCCGGGCCATGGATCCTCCTGGGCAGGAAAGAGGAGACGTCCAATGGTCAATATGTAAGGCCGAACGGTCTCTCTTCCACTTTTTACACCCCCTACAGGCTTGATTTATCTCTCCTTGACCTATCCTTTGGTAGGCGTTCTCGCACGGTGGTCCTCCCAGGTTTTAAAGTTCTGAAAAATCTTCAAGTAGGTGCTGTCGTGGCGAAGGGTTTAAAAAGCCGGATTACGTAACGGTAATGCTCTTTTATGAGTCCACGACAGCACCCACTCAGTTCCCTCCCTGAAAGTCAATAGACTGTGTATATACATTCTTGAATGAAATGAAGAAATTGAAAATATAAATGCTAATACTGGCGGTCCTCGGGTACTCTGAAATCCAACTGAGGAGGAGAGGCGGACGCCCTCTTTTATTCTCTGTAGGTTTCTGTTCCTATGGGCGGATCCCTCTTCAAATGGGTGTGTCGTGGACTCATTAAAGAGCATTACGGTACGTATCCGGCTTTTAGAATGGTGTCACTTTTGGTTTTTTTCTATCATATAGACCCCTCAAAGTGACTTCAAATGTGATGTGGTCCCTAAGAAAAATGATGTTGTAAAAATGAGAAATCGCTGGTCACTTTTAACCCTTATAACTTCCTAACAAAAAAAAATTTTGCTTCCAAAATTGTGCTGATGTAAAGTAAACATGTAGGAAATGTTACTTATTAAGTAGTTTGTGTGACATATTTCTGTGATTTAAGGGCATGAAAATTTCAATTTGGAAAATTGCATCATTTTCAAAATTTTCGCCACCAAATTTCATTTTTAACAAATAAACGCAAGTTTATAATCAGAAATTTTTATCACTAACATGAAGTACAATATATCACGAGAAAACAGTGTCAGAATCACCGCAATCAATGGAAGGGTTCCAGCGTTATAACCTCATAAAGGGACATTGGTCAGAATTGTAAATATTGGTCCTGTCATTAACATGCAAACCACCCTTGGGAGTAGAGGGGTTAAATATGCGGACAGTCACCGCAGCCAATAGTATACTAGGTACTTTAGCGGCATGTGTGGTGAACATTCGGGTATGGTCCCATCAAGGAAAGGTCGCCTTATTGTGATTAGTGTGCTCACAGGAATTGGCCAATTTGTGCACAAAGTCCCTTCATTTTATACATTACTAATGCAGTTTGTCATGTAGTCAGTGTTTGCATACAACTTGGCTCTTACAGAGAGCTGTTGTATATATTTTTTTTCTGTATGTTGCGCTGTAATAGCAGCTTGCACACTTGTCACACTTGCTTCTATCTGTTATGATGTGGTCAGCTTTTTGTTTTCATACCCTTTCAACACAATTAAAAGGGTATCCTAGTTTTGACCTTCTGCAATCCATAGCTTAATATGAGAATGTGTCTCTATGCAACTGCTGCAAGTGGGTGGGCTACATCAACAAAGTATCTCCCATGTAAGTGAATAGCTGCTGTGGACGGGTGAGCTGTGCATGAGATGTTTCGTTTGGATGGACTGACAAGTCATCACTTCTGCTATATAATCGTCTAATTCTGTCTGTAACTGAAATCCCGCGTCGCTGATTGGTCGCACCGGCCAGAGCGACAGGCTGTCTGGCTGCGATTTGGTGCAGGATTTGAACCACGCACGCAACCGCTATCGTCGGGAGATCAGCAGCGCTAGCCGCAGATCTACCGACTGTAGCCGCGGGTCATCTCCTGCCGCATGGAGGTCAGCGGCGACGTAGCTGGGAATTGATTGGCGCCAGCCGGTCATCTCCCGGCTGCTCGCAGCGAAAGTACCACGTACACCCACGCAGCAGCCTCCACGTACACCCCAGCGCAGCAGCCTGTATGTACTCCCAGTTTTTGATACCCCTTTACAAGGAAAGTTGCTTATAGATGGTCAAAAGGTATTCACAAGGAATGTGGTGTACAAAAATATTTTGGGTTGATATTGTTAACAAATATATTAGTGTCGATGTACTTCTTTCGTCGGATTTATTTAAGTACAGTTAGATATTCATGTAATAGTTTATATATTTTGATGATCTGTTTAATAATTTTGTTCAGTTGTATTAAGTTCTATGAGCAATAACATTTAATGATAATGTATGTATTTTACCCTGAAAATCCTGTGTATTCACTGCATCATTCTTAAATCTTCATAAATAAACTACATACACATTCTAGAATACCCGATGCGTTAGAATCGGGCCATCATCTAGTTTAGTATAAGCATGTGAAAACAGCCGGGATAAATGATCATTCTGATATCGGACCCTTTAGACGCCAATATTTCCCGCCATGATTTCATTGGTGTATTAGACTACTTGTCAGTTCAGTTGTCAGGTTTAGATCAAAACCCTACAGTTATGAAGTATTGTAACAGCAATAACCTGTACCTTAACCCCTTCCCGACCTATGACGCCTACGTAGGCGTCATGAAAATCTGTACCTTCCTGACCTGTGACGCTACGTAGGCGTCATAGTATAAATCGCGTTCCTGCGGGTCGGGTGACCGGGGTCACTGAAAGGTCACCCGACCCGCAGGCACTAGACCCTTTGTACTTCACCACGGGGGGGTGGCTTAAACCCCCACCCCCGTGGCTACGATCGCTCTGATTGGCTGTTTCACTTTTAACAGCCAATCAGAACGATTTGTAATATTTCACCAATGAAATCTGGTGAAATATTACAATTCAGCCATGCCCGATGCTGCAATAGCATCTGCCATGTTTGGAGACCGAGATCCGAGCGCCCCTGCCACCGATTGATGGCGGCGATCGGTCGCCGCCTTCACTATATGCTCCTCTCCCCCTTCCCTCGCTCCCCCCGCCTTCTGATTTTCCCACCTCACCTCCCCTGGGACCAGCGATGTCCCGGTGTCCCTCCCGGATTCTTCATGGGCGCCGCCATCTTGCAAAATGATTCCATTCATTTATTTTGATCACTGTGATAAACTCTCACAGTGATCAAAATTTAAAAAAAAAAAAAAAAAAAGTAAATAAATGCCCCCTTTATCACCCCCATATGTAGGGACAAATAATAAAATAAAGAAAATATTTTTTATTTTTCCATTAGAGTTAGGGTTGGAATTGGGGTTAAGCTTGTGTTTAGGGTTGGCATTAGGGTTAGGGGTATGTTGGGTTAGGGGTGTGTTGGGATTAGGGTTGGGCTTAAGGTTACGGTTAGGGTGTGTTGTGGTTAGGGTTATGGTTAGGGTTGTGGTTAGGGGTGTGTTGGGATTAGGGTTGGAGTTAGAATTGAGGGGTTTCCACTATTTAGGCACATCAGGGGGTCTCCAAACGCGACATGGCGCCACCATTTATTCCAGCTAATTTTGCGTTCAAAAAGTCAAACAGTGCTCCTCCATTCCGAGCCCTGACGTGTGCTCAAACAGTGGTTTACCCCCACATGTGGGGTATCAGCGTACTCAGGAAAAACTGCACAACAACTTTGGGGGTCTAATTTTTCCTGGTACCCTTGGGAAATAAAAAATTGGGGACTAAAAAAATTATTTTTGTGGAAAAAAAAAATGATTTTTTTATTTTCACGGCTCTGCGTTATAAACTTCTGTGAAGAACTTGGAGATTAAAAGTGCTCAGTGTTTCCAAAATGGGGCTACTTGTGGGGCGCTTTTACTGTTTAGGCACATCAGGGGCTCTGGAAACGCAACATGACGCCTGCAGAACATTCCATCAAGTCTGCATTCCAAAATGGCACTCCTTTACTTCTTAGTTCTCCATGCGCCAAAACAGTGGTTCCCCCCACATATGGGGTATCGGTGTACTCAGGACAAATTGCACAACAACTTTTGTGGTCCAATTTCTCCTGTTACCCTTTGGAAAATAAGAAATAGCGGGCTAAAAAATAATTTTTGAGGAGAAAAATGACTTTTTTATTTTCACTGCTCTGCGTTATAAAATTCAGTGAAGCACTTGGGGGTTCAGAGTGCTCATAACACATCTAGATAAGTTCCTTAAGGGGTCTAGTTTCCAAAATGGTGTCACTTGTAGGGGGTTTTCACTGTTTAGGGTCACAGGGGCTCTCCAAACGCGTCATGGTGTCCACTAACGATTGGAGCTAATTTTCCATTCAAAAAGTCAAATGGCGCTTTTCCCTTCTAGGCCCTACCGTGCGCCCAAACAGCGGTTTATGACCACATGAGGTATCGGTGTACTCCGGAGAAATTGTCCAACAAATTTTAGGATCTATTTTATCCTGTTGCCCATGTGAAAATGAAGAAACTGAGGCTAAAAGAAAATTTTTGTGAAAAAAAAGTTCTTTTTTTTTTTTTACGGATCAATTTGTGAAGCACCTGGGGGTTCAAAGTGCTCACTATGCATCTAGATAGTTCCTTGGGGGTCTAGTTTCCAAAATGGAGTCACTTGTGGAGGAGCTCCAATGTTTAGGCACACAGGGACTCTCCAAATGCGACATGGCAACAGCTAAATATTCCAGCATATTTTCCATTCAAAAAGTCAATGGCGCTCCTTCACTTCTGAGCCCTGCCGTGTGCCCAAACAGTGGTTTATGACCACATATGAGGTATCGGTGTACTCAGGAGAAATTGTCCAACAAATTTTAGGATCCAATTTATCCTGTTGCCCATGTAAAAATGAAAAAATTGATGCTAAAAGAAAATTTCTGTTGGAAAAATTAAAATGTCCATTTTTTCCTTCCATGTTGCCTTAGTTCCTGTGAAGCACCTGAAGGGTTAATAATCTTCTTGAATGTAGTTTTGAGTAGCTTGAGTGGTGCAGCTTTTATAATGTTGTCACTTTTGGGTATTTTCTGCCATATAGACCCTCAAAGTGACTTCAAATGTGAGGTGGTCCCTGAAAAAAAGGTTTTGTAAATTTTGTTGTAAAATGAAAAATTTAGAGTGAGAGCCTCAGTGGTTGATACCTTTTAATGGCTACGGTACGAAGATTACATCTTTACTGTTGTAAAAATGAGAAATCGCTGGTCAACTTTTAACCCTTATAACTTCCTAACAAAAAAAATTGTTTCCAAAATTGTGCTGATGTAGACATGTGGAAAATGTTATTTATTAACTATTTTGTGTCACATAACTCTCTGGTTTAACAGAATAAAAATTCAAAACTTGAAAATTGCAAAATTTTCGCCAAATTTCCGTTTTTTTCACAAATAAAGGCAAAAATTATTGACCTAAATTTTACCACTAACATGAAGCCTAATATGTCACAAAAAACAGTCTCAGAATCGCTAGGATCCGTTGAAGCGTTCCTGAGTTATTACCTCATGAAGGGACACTGGTCAGAATTGCAAAAAATGGCAAGGTTTTAAGGTCAAAATAGGTTGGGTCATGAAGGGGTTATAAATATCACCTTATATATTTTGAATTCTTAAAGGAGTTTTCCACTTTCATAAGTGATGTTTAAATGACTCCGTAGACTTAAAACAAAGTAACACAAATTGTTCTCGCACTCCCTGACCCAGAGTTGGCTCTCTGTCACTGTTCTCGTCGCTTGTGTTTTGGCTACAGCAATATCACCGCTGCAGCCAGTCTAGAAGCTTAGTTATTTGCTGCAGTACTGATGGGTGATATAGTCCTCCCTAATGCTGCTAAAACACAAAGATGGAAGCTGCGACAGATGTCTGGGGTTGAATTATTCAGGGTGAGTACCGTGACTCTTTTTGTTTGGTTTTACAACTACGGTATGTAATCGTTTAGACACTTTATTTCTGAGTGTTGCAAACCCCTTTAACACCATGAAAAAGTGGCATAATTGTTATTTTTTTTTTATTCTACCCCCCAAATAATTAAGTTAATATACAAGTCCTTGGTTATAAAATGGTCCCAAACTGCAAAATTCCCTCCCCCAGAATAAAAACAAAAACCAAACCCTTATTGCTTCATTGGGTTGTTCATGACTAAACAGTTGTGTGAAAGTGCTTGCCCCCTTTCTGATTTCCTATTCTTTTGCATGTTTGTCACGCTTAAATGTTTCAGATCACCAAACTAATGTAAATATTATAAAGGGGAGGGGGGAGGAATAAAATTCCAACAAAAGACAACCATCAAATAGGTGAAAAACATATACAAAACTTTATTGATAGATATACAAAGAAGCAGATAAAAAATGGCAGTAAAAAATATGGGTGTAATAGAAACCCTCACACAGCATGGCAGGCTAGGTGCATATGGGAGTTGGCCAGAAATACATAATAGCAGCCAATATGAGTAAACATGATTGAGCACTGTATAATAATAATTAAGCTGCAGATAATTGCCTAAGTAATAATGAATGTGTATGAATGAACAAACAGTCCTTAAATAAGGAAAAAAGGCCACAGATAAATGTAAAACCGTATAGGTGCACACATCATGTTCATTAGTAATGGAAATTACCTCAAATAGCAAAGAACAAGCGTGAAGTCCCACAGAACCTGCCTGCCACCCCTACGTACCTTTCGGATGAACACTCCTTCATCAGGGGAAGTAATGTAAATATTAGACAAAGCTAACATAAGTAAAAACAAAATGCAGTTTTTAAATTAAGGTCTTTATTAAGGGAAAAATAAATTCAAAACTACAGGGCCTGTGTGATATTGATTCCCCCCCACCTTTCTTAAAACATAAATTATCACATCCAAATTCTGTAGCCATGCCTGTTCTCAATCAAGAAATCACTTAAATAGGACCTGCCTGACCTCTTGCCGCATTCCAAAGAAATTCTGTAACAAATGAGAAATAAAGCAATTAAGATCTATCAGTTTTGAAAAGGTTTTAAAGCCAAAATTAACTCAAGAGCACACCAATGACTCATCCACGAGGTCACAAGACCCCACAACATCCCAAGAACTGCAGACCTCAGTTAAGTCAGTCTTCATGACTCCACCATAAGAAAGAGAATGGGCAAAAATGGCCTGCATGGCAGAGTTCCAAGATGAAAACCACTGCTGAGCAATAAGAGCATAAAGGCTTGTCTGTTTTGCCGGAAAACATCTTTATGATTTCCATGACTTTTGGGATAGTACTCTGTGGACTGACGAGACAAAAGTTGAACTTTTGGAAGATGTATGTCCCATTACATCTGGAATAGAAGTAACACAGCATTTCAGAAAAGAAACATCATACCAACAGTAAAATGTAGTGGTAGTGTAATGGTCTGGGGCTGTTTTGCTGGAGAATGTCCAGCCATCTGTTTGTCCTCAACGTGCACTTGGGTTCTGCCGCAGGACAATGATCTAAAACGAGCCATGACGTTATCTGATTGAAATGTTGTGGCATGACCTTAAAAAGGCTGTTGATGCTCAGAAACCCTCCAATATGAGTGGGCCATAATTCCTCCAGAGCGTTGTAAAAGACTCATTGCCAGTTATCGCAAACACTTGATTGCAATTGTTGCTGCTAAGGGTGGCCCAACCAGTTATTAGGTTTAAGGGGCAATCACTTTTTCACACAGTGCCCTGTAGGTTTGGATTTTTTTCCCTTAAGAATAAAGCCCTTCATTTAATAACTGCATTTTGTGTTTTCTTGTTACCTTTGTCTAATATTTCAATTTGGTGATCTGAAGCATGTAAATGTGACAAACATGCAAAAGAATAGGAAATCAGGAAGGGGGCCAACATTTTTTCACACCACTGTATCGCCTGTGGATGGGGCTGCTATCATCACCTCACACTATGTAGGCTGTGTAGTGACTGTTCTCGGTTAATGCAGCTGAGCTCCCATAATTCGTTTACTTGCTGCATAAAAAAGGTGAACTTGTTCTTCATTTCTAAGGCCTCATTTTGGGTTTATACTCCACCTTCCCAGATGCTAAGCATTTTCCAGCAGATGGAAATAGTTCCGTTGCACATAGACCTCTCTGACATCTACTTGAGATTGAAAGGATGAATGCTCAGTAATGTGTAGGCCTTTTTTAAAGGCAATTACCGTATGTTCGGTGTCTCATTTTTTTTTTTTTTTTTTCCCTATGGCTACACATGTTGGATCCAGGTCATATGCTGGGCAACACCTTAGCTTAGTGATTGCGAACCTTTCTGAGACCGAGTGCCCAAACTGCAACCTAAAACCCAATTATTTATGACTAAGTGCCCCAACATGATCCCCTTTATGTAGAAATGCCCCATCATGATCCCCTTTTTGTAGTAATAGGCGTAATCATGAGCCCCTTCATGCAGAAATATGCCATATCATGAGCCCCTTCATGCAGAAATGTTCCTCATCATGATCCCCTTCATGTAGAAATATGCCCAGTCATGATCCCCTTCATGCAGAAATATGCCCCGTCATGATCCCCTTCATGCAGAAATATGCCCCGTCATGAACCCCTTCATGCAGAAATATGCCCGTCATGATCCCCTTCATGCAGAAATATGCCCGTCATGATCCCCTTCATGCAGAAATATGCCTCGTCATGAACCCCTTCATGCAGAAATATGCCTCGTCATGAACCCCTTCATGCAGAAATATGCCTCGTCATGAACCCTTTCATGCAGGAATATGCCTCGTCATCAACCCCTTCATGCAGGAATATGCCCTGTCATGAACCCCTTCATGCAGAAATGTAGAAATTGCCCATTCCACCACCTCCATCATTTCCTCCTCCCCATCATTGCCTTCTCCCCCACCACCATTGTTGCCTTCACCCCATCACTCCCATCTTTGGCCCTCTCCTAATCACTCCCATCATTGGCCCTCTCCCCATCACTGACACACACACAAACCCCCACACACCACAGCGGCCACACTCACCATACACACACCACAGCGGCCACACTCACCATGCACACACCACAGCGGCCGCACTCACACCATACACACACCACAGCGGCCGCACTCGCCACCAACACACACCACAGCGGCCGCACTCGCCGCCACACACACACAGCGGCCGCACTCGCCGCCACTCACGCCACACACACACTCACCCACAGCGGCCGCACTCACGCCACAGCGGCCGCACTCACGCCACACACCACACACACCACAGCGACCGCACTCACGCCACACACACACCAACACAGCGACCGCACTCACGCCACACACACACACACCACAGCGGCCGCACTCGCCAACACACCCAC
>JARQOD010000004.1:318443152-318473866 GCA_033576555.1 Oophaga sylvatica
TTTAGGTTGTTGGGTTTTCTGCCTTTTGTTGGTATTTTCCCACCCTTATTTTTGAACTGCTTTGGGACGTCCCATCAGTAATGAATACTGTGGCTCTCTTCCTTCAATCTGCAGCTGAAAGACGGATTTTGGTAAGAACTTACCTGTAAAATCCTTTTCAGCGAAGGAAGGAAGAGAGACACAGCACCCTCCCATGGCAGAAGTGTGTTGGTATTTTCAGATGCGGCGTGACCCTCCTCTGATTGCGATTATCTGGGCTGACGTTAACGCGCTAAGGCTCTGTTCCAGCATCGCCAGCTTATCGCAGTAGTCAGGTCGTTTGTGAGTAGTACCTGAAACTCTGTGGTTTTCTTCATATTGCACGCATAACCTGTCTCTTTATCCTTCAGAAGGGGTTATGTTGCTCCGCTGGTGATCTTTACTCTTCCTTTAAGCTTGGTACGACTGAAGAGCTGAGTAGGAGGAGCCCGAGCTGGAGGGGCCGGATCAACACGCTTTTAATCTGAGGTGTCAATCCTAAATGGGGCTCCGCCTACCCATCAGTAATGAATACTGTCTCTTCCTTCCTTCGCTGAAAAGGATTTTACAGGTAAGTTCTTACCAAAATCCGTCTTTTCACACCATTAAATCTATACCTGTAGGTGAACTCACTCAGGCGAGAAGAAATTGTAGTGATGACTTGTCATTTTAAGAAAGAAATACAAGTCATCAGAAATCATGTTAAAAAGAAACTATCCGGACTGGACCATTGACAGAGCTATTAATATCACTAAAAATAAGTCCAGAAATTCTCTGATCAATATGGTTCCAATTCCTGATTCTAATTCAGGAAGAAAAAGGTCTAATGAAACAAATAATAATTTATCTGGTCATCCTACTTTACTTCTCACCTATAGTACTTGTTTTAAATCCATCGTTAACATAGTTCAGCGCAATCTGAACATCTTAAGAGATGATAGTGTTATGGACACCATTTTGGAAAATGGAGTCAGTATTGTCTCCAGACGAGCACCCACATTAGGGAATTTTTGATCCCCAAGTTTTTATAGCTCCAAAAAATACTTCACAAAAGCCATTTGCTATCTACGAAGGGGCATCATAAATGTGGTCAGTTACCATGCAAAACATGTTCTCATTCTTCTAAAATTTCTGCTTTTTCTAATTCTGCTAATAACAAAAATTACAAAATTAAGGAATTCTTGAACTGCAACTCAAATTATGTGGTATATATAATAGAATGCAAATTATGTGATTTAAAATGTGGGTTCCACAACTAGGAAATTAAAAGAATACAGGAACATCTCTGATGACCAGCATTGTTCCACTCGCAATATGTCGAATGTTTCAAAACATTTTATCACTTCTCATAACAGGGATATTAGCCATTGTTCAGTTTATGCTATAGAGCAGATTAAAAAACATGTGGCGGTGATAGGGTTAAACGACTACGCGATAGAGAAGCACTGTGGATTTTCCTCTTAGATACACGTGTATCGGCGGGTCTGAATCTCGAGGGAATTCATGCTATACTCTTAATTTTTTGTTGTGTTCATTAAATATTTTTTCATACTTATATACATGGTACATTATATCAACTTAATCATAAGTATTATTCATGTTGATTGTTTTTTGTTGATTTTAATTATTTTTTTTCACCTGTTTTGCTTGGTTGATAAACCTGACTGGTTGCAGGTGGAGGCTATTTGGAGTCTAAGAACACTGAGTTGTTCGAAGCGTGCACAGGTCCTCCTTGACTATTGTCCTCCGGTATTACCCCTTTGGGCACAGATAGCAGTCATGATATTTTAATGGAAATTAAAGTTTTGAATTTTAATCATTTTCTCGAAAGCTGGATCTTTTCTACATGTACAAGTATCCTTATGTCTGGGAGAGATGTGATCCGTGCTACGAGTTCCAAATGAGCCCAAGGAATTGCTGGACCCTCAAGGGTTGTAAACGGGACTTTTCACGATTTATTAACCAACCTAAGTGTTCTAAGATGAATATGGATTTTTCCAATTGAGAACGGCAATGGTCAGCCGAGGTTCCAATAATCAAGAAGTCGTCTAAGTATGGTACAATCAAGATGTCATACTCTCTTAGATGGGCCATCACTTCGGAAACTAACTTTGTGAATACCCGAAGGGTCATTGAGAGCCCAAAGGGTAATGCTCTATATTGAAAGTGACGGATTACACCATTCATGGAAACCACCACCCTCAAAAACCGTTGGTGATCCGCACAAATAGGTACATGGTAGTACGCATCTTTTAAATCTAAAACCACAATAACAGTTTTGAAACAATAATTTTATTGCCGAGCCAACTGTTTCCATTTTAAAGGGTCGAGCTACCAGAAATGTATTCAGACACCGAAGATTAATGATGGTTCTGTAAGAATTATCGGGCTTTTTCACCAGGAATAAGGAAGAGTAAAAACCTTTACCCTCTAATGTTGGTACCGGTAATAGGACCTTTTTGTGGCACAAATCCGTTATTTCTGACTCTAGGGCCAACTGCTGAATTTGAGAGGAGCGTATAGGAGTCATCTTGAATCTATTCCCAGGGACTGAACTGAAGTCAAGCTTCAAACCTGCTGATATAACCCCTCTCACCCAACTGCTGTTGGTGATTTGGACCCAGGATAGATAATGGGCTGACAGTCTACTCCCTACGGGGGTTGCTAGTCATTGAGGGGAATTTTTCCGTTCTCCAGAAGAACGCCCGAACATGAACCCGGTACCTTTCTCCCTCCTGTCCTCCCATTTGGGATGGTCTCTATCTGGCTTTCTTTGACCAAACTTTCGGCTACTAAACGGCCATTGATCCCCTGCTTTTACCAACAGCTCATCTAGGACAGGCCCAAAGAGATATTCCCCTTCACGCTTTGGCGCACAGTTTGGATTTTGTCTGTATGTCGCTTGGCCAGCACTTAAGCCACAGCGCCCTGCGGGACGCGTTGGAGAGGCTCGCTGCCCTAGCCACCATCCTGACGGAATCTACTGACGCATCACAGAGAAAAGCTACAGCCCCCTGTATTGTTGTTAGGGCACCTAAGATTGAGTCCCGGGGAACCCCTTCTTTTAGCTGGGTTTCTAGCTGGTCTAGTCAGACCATCATAGATCTGGCCGTGCACGTGGATGCTACCGCTGGTCTTAAGGAACCGGCTGCCCTCTCCTAGGTTCCTTTGAGAAAAATGTCTGCTTTCCTATCCAGGGGATCCTTAAGGGCCCTCATATCCTCAAAGGGTAAGGAAGATTTTTTCGATGCCTTGGCGACCGCGGCATCTAACTTGGGTGCTTTATCCCAAACGTTGGTGGCTGGCTCGTCGAAGGGATATCTTCACTTAAGGGCCGCCGGTAGAGAGCCTCCCTTCTCCGGCTTCCTCCATTCGTGGAGGATTAGCTCACGGATTTTTTTTTATTCAAGGGAAAGGCCCTTCACTTCTTTTGATCCAACCCCTTAAACATAATATTCTGCACGGACATTTCTGAACCAAAATTTTTTTTTGTTAGGAACTATTAATGGTTAAAAGTTGACCAGCGATTTCTCATTTTTACACCTTTTTTTTTTTTTAGGGACCACATCAGATTTGAAGTCACGTTGAGAGGTCTGTATGATAGAAAATACCCAAAAGTGACACTATTCTAAAAACTGCACCACTGAAGGTGCTCAAAACTTATTCAAGAAGTTTATTAACCCTTCAGGTGCTTCACAGGATTTTTTGGAATGTTTAAAAAAATGAACATTTAACTTTTATTCACAAAAAAATTACTTCAGATCCAATTTTTTTATTTTACCAAGGGTAACAGGAGAAATTGGACCCCAAAAGTTGTTGTGCAATTTGTCCTGAGTACGCTGATACCTCATGTGGGGGGGAACCACTGTTTGGGCGCATGGCAGAACTCGGAAGGGAAGGAGCGCCGTTTGACTTTTCAATGCAAAATTGTCCGGAATTGAGATCGGACGCCATGTCGCGTTTGGAGAGCCCCTGGTGTGCCTAAACAGTGGAAACCCCCCACAAGTGATACCTTTTGGAAAGCAGTCGCCTTAAGGAACTTATTTAGATGTGTGGTGAGCACTTTGAACGCCCAAATGCTTCACAGAAGTTTATAACGTAGAGCCGTATAAATAAAAAAATTTTTTTCTACAAAAATGATCTTTTCGCCCCCAATTTTTTATTTTTCCTAGGCTAACAGGATAAATTGGACCCCAAAAGTTGTGCAATTTTTCCTGCGTATGCTGATACCCCATATGTGGGGGTAAACCACTGTTTGGGTGCATGGCAGAGCTCGGAAAGGGAGCACCGTTTGACTTTAACGCAGAATTGAGATCAGATGCCATGTCTCGTTTGGAGAGCACCTGATGTGCCTAAACAGTGGAAACCTCCCAATCAATTCTAACTCCAACCCTAACACACCCCTAATCCCAACCCATAACCGTAACCCAAACCTTAACACCAACTCTAGCCCCAATCCTAACCCTAACTTTAGCCCCAACCCTAAAGGGTATGCCACACTGAACAATATCTCTAACGGGATCGCTAAAAAACGTCACTATTTAGCGATCCCGTTAGCGATGTTGTTCAGTGCGGCATCTGCCAGCGACGAGCTTCCTGCTGTGATCTCGCTCGTCGCTGGAATCGTTCCGGACCCTATTTTCTCGTCGGCGCTCCTGCTGGGTAAGTATATATCGCTAGTGTGGCACCTTTTCTTAGCGATTTAGCGGTACTTTTGTACCGCTAAAGTCGTTAAGAAGATCGCTAACGGCGATAGCGTCGTTAACTATATCGCTAAATGTGGCCGCACTTAGCGATATAGAAACAATCCCGCTAGCGATCGCATTAGTATGCGTCGTTATCGTGATCGCTAGCGGGATTGTTTAGTGTGGCAGTACCTTAACCCTAAAGGAAAAATGGAAATACAGTGCCTTGCGAAAGTATTCGGCCCCCTGGAACTTTTTAACCTTTTCCCACATATCATGCTTCAAACATAAAGATACCAAATGTAAATTTTTGATGAAGAATCAACAATAAGTGGGACACAATTGTGAAGTTGAAAGAAATTTATTGGTTATTTTAAATTTTTGTGGAAATACTGAAAAACTGAAAAGTGGGTTCAATATTTTTCGGCCCCTTTAAACCCTTACTGCTTACTGCCACGAATAATACATCAGCTGGCAGTATCTCCTTTGAGGTGGGCTCCCGCGTGAGCCCACCTCAAAGCCACGACATGTCAGCTGTTATAAACAGCTGACATGTGCCCGCAATAGGCGTGAGCGGAATTGCCTATTAACTAGTTAAATCTCACTGTCAAAGCTGACAGCGGGCATTTAACTAGTGCTTCCGGCCGCCGGGCCGGAAATGAGCGCATCCCCGACCCCCATCAAGTGATCGGGGGTCGGCAACGCGTTGCCTTAACAACCAGAGGTCTCATAGAGACCTTTATGGTTGTTGCCGGCACGCCCGGTGGTCGGCGCTCATAGCAATGCAGTAAATCTGCTACATATGGGCGATCTGCTCATCGCCCATATGTAGCAGAGCCGATCGAGTTGTGCATGCTTCTAGCCTCCTATGGAGGCTATTGAAGCATGCCAAAAGTAAAAGAAAAAAAGTTTAAAAAAAAACTAAAACTAAAAGTTCAAATCACCCCTCTTTCGCCCCAATCAAAATAAAACGATAAAAAAAAAAAATCAAACATACACATATTTGGTATCGCCGCGTTCAGAATTGCCGATTTATCAATAAAAAAAAAGGATTAACCCGATCGCTAAACGGCGTAGCGAGATAAAAAATCAAAACGCAAGAATTACGTTTTTTTGGTTGCTATGACATTGCATTAAAATGCAATAACGGGCGATCAAAAGAACGGATCGGCGCATAAATGGTATCCTTAAAAACGTCCACTCAGCACGCAAAAATGAGCCCTTACCCGGCCCCAGATCACGAAAAATGGAGACGCTACGGGTCTCGGAAAATGGCTCAATTTTTTTTTTTCTCTTTTTAGCAAATTTTTGAATTTTTTTTCACCACTTAGATATGAGAACCTAGACATGTTTGGAGTCTATGAACTCGTAATGACCTGGAGAATCATAATTGCAGGTCAGATTTAGCATTTAGTGAACCTAGCAAAAAAACCAAACAAAAAACAAGTGTGAGATTGCACTTTTTTTGCAATTTCACCGCACTTGGAATTTTTTTTCCCGTTTTCGAGTACACTACATAGAAAAACCAATGGTGTTGTTCAAAAGTACAACTCGTCCCGCAAAAAATAAGCCCTCACATGGCCATATTGATGGAAAAATAAAAAAAGTTATGGCTCTGGAAAGAAGGGGAGCGAAAAAACGAAAACGCAAAACCGAAAAAAAGCTCCGGGGGTTAAGGGATTAACTTAAAACTTTGTTGCGCCACCTTTTGCTGCGTTTACAGCTGCAGGTCGCTTGGGGTATGTCTCTATCAGTTTTGTACATCGAGAGACTGAAATTCTTGCTCATTCTTCCTTGGCAAACAGCTCAAGCTCAGTGAGGTTGGATGGAGATCGTTTGTGAACAGCAGTTTTCAGCTCTTTCCACAGATTCTCGATTGGATTCAGGTCTGGACTTTGACTTGACCATTCTAACACCTGGATACGTTTATTTGTGAACCATTCCATTGTAGATTTTGCTTTATGTTTGGGATCATTGTCTTGTTGGAACACAAATCTCCGTCCCAGTGTCAGGTCTTTTGCAGACTCCAACAGGTTTTCTTCAAGAGTGGTCCTGTATTTGATTCCATCCATCTTCCCATCAATTTTAACCATCTTCCCTGTCCCTGCTGAAGAAAAGCAGGCCGAAACCATGATGCTGCCACCACCATGTTTGACAGTGGGGATAGTGTGTTCAGGGTGATGAGCTGTGTTGCCTTTACTCCAAACATATCGTTTGGCATTGTTGCCAAAAAGTTTGATTTTGGTTTCATCTGACCAGAGCACCTTCTTCCACATGTTTGGTGTGTCTCCCAGGTGGCTTGTTGCAAACTTTAAACAACACTTTTTATGGATATCTTTGAGAAATGGCTTTCTTCGTGCCACTCTTCCATAAAGGCCAGATTTATGCAGTGTACGACTGACTGTTGTCTTATTGACATACTGTCCCACCTCAGCTGTAGATCTCTGAAGTTCAACTTCACAATTTTGTCCCACTTGTTGATTCTTCACCAAAAATTTACATTTGGTATCTTTATGTTTCAAGCATGATATGTGGGAAAAGATTGAAAAGTTCTAGAGGGCCGTATGTTTTCGCAAGGCACTGTAAATACTTTTATTTTATTATTTTTCCCTAAGGGGTGATAAAGGGGGGTTTGATTCACTATAGTGGGTTTTTATGTTTGGCAGCTGTCACACAATAAAAGACGCTTTTTATTGCAAAAAATAGTTTTTGCATCACCACATTTTGAGAACTATAATTTTTCCATATTTTGGCCCACAGACTCATGTGAGGTCTTGTTTTTTACGGGACAAGTTGACCTTTTAATTGGTACCATTTTCGGGCAGATGACTTTTTGATCGCTTTCTATTTCGATTTTTGGGAGACAGAATGAGCAAAAACCATCAGTTCATGAATTTCTTTAAGGGGGGCATTTACACCGTTCCAAGTGTGGTAAAAGTGATAAGGCAGTTTTATTCTTCGGGTCAGTAAGATTACAGCGATACCTCAATTTTTTATGTTTCGGTGCTTTTATATAATAAAAATTTTTATAGAAAAAATAATTGTTTTGCATCACTTTATTCTGTCAACTTTATTTTTTTGCTGATGCCGTATGGCGGCTCGTTTTTTGCGGGACAATATGACGTTTTCAGTGGTACCATATTTGCATCCATTTTTATGATCGCGTGTTATTCCACTTTTTGTTCGGCGGTATTATAGCATTGCTTTTTGACTTGTTTTTTTTTATGGTTTTCAACTAAAGGGGTTAACTATTGGGGCAGTTTTATATGATGGGTCGTTATGGACGCGGCGATACCAAATATGTGTACTTTTAAAAAGTGGCGATGAGGCATAAGTACCCTTAACTGCTGCCATTAAAAGACGTATCGGCGGTTGTTAAGGGTTAATATAAAAAGCTAATGGATCACTAAAAATTACCTATGTAACATTCCAGTGCTTCTCTTCTCTACAATTTATCACCAGCTTCTAGCAGATCAACCCTGTGTACCTTAACCCCTTTCTGACATCTGACATAATACTCCATCCATGTGCCCTGGGTCTGTCTGACCAGGGACAGATTATTACGTCCTTTTGATCACTTGCACACACGGGTGGTGCGTGGGCGATTGTCGCCGGGGGTCAGCTGATTCTGACAACCGGCACTAAGTGCCAGGAGTGGTCACACGCCGCTCCCAGCACTTTAACCTCCGAAATGCTGCGATCACAGCATTCCAGGAGTCGGCAGAGGGCTGACAGACCTTCTGCCTTTGGATCAGAGACCCCGCGGCGTGACGCGGGGTCCCGATCATCGCCATGGTTACCCCATGCTGTACAAGTGATCAGCCTTCAAAAAATTATAGTCCCATAGTGAGACAATGTAAAAAAAAAAAGAATTTTTTTTTAAATTGAAAAAATATTTAAAAAAACACAATAATAAAAAACAAGATATTGTATCTATAAATTACTGTACATGTATGAAAATATAAACAATAAATTTAATAAATTTTACCACACATGGAAAGCAATCAAAAAATGTCATGTGTCCAAACATGGTACTAATAAAAACGTCAACTCGTCCCGCAAAAAAAAGGCCTCACATAACTGTGGGCCAAAATATGGAAAAATTATAGCTCTCCAAATGTGGTCATGCAAAAACAATTTTTTGCAATAAAAAGCGTCTTTTAGTGCGTGACAGCAGCCAAACATAAAAACCCGCTATAAATCTGGTATCGCTGTAATCTCACCGACCAAAAGAATAACAGATCGCAGTAAGACTCGTTACACATTTATCCTGTGCTCTGTGCTGAACGCTTACACTAGGTTTCAATGTAAATCTCTGAAATATGTGATTCAGATGGAACCTCTGGAGAATATTCCCTATAAGACAGATGGCGGCACTGTGGACGCCATCTGACCTGTGATCCGGCGGTGACAATCTTTTCAGGATTGCATAAAAGTGCCGTTTGGCCACAGTTTTGTGCATTTCTGAAAAGGACACTGCTGAACAGAGGCAAGACGGAGTTCAGAGTAACTCTGCTGCCTCATTATAGTGAATGGATCCTTCGGAGGTTTCATCTGAATCACGTCACTCAGAGATTTAGATGGAGACGCCAAAGTAACTGCTCAGCGTAGAGCGCCAGGTAAATGTGATCCCAAACATTATGTAAAATGCTCCCAATAAAAGCTTCAACTCAATCAACAAAAAAGCAAGACCCCACTCAGGTCTGTCATCTATTAACGAAAATATAGGGGGCTTCTATGTTACTGGTAGCACAAAGGCATCGGAAAAGCAAAATGGCTCCTCACCTGCCAAAACAAATTCAGCAAATTCTGTGCTCTCAAATCCAAATGCCCCCTCCCTTCTAAGCCCTACAGTGTACCTAAATCACATATTGCGTCCACGTTTGGGATTTCTAAAGTGATAAGAGCCTGCCTAAATTACGGGTGCATGCCTCCAGAAGCACGGGCTGGGCATAATGTACTGGTGAATGCTGCATACTGGTCACTACAACGGCAGTTTGCAATTTTTACTCGGCAATATTCATTGCTGATTGTTTCTGGAAGATACACATGGAGTCAAAATCATGACTACACCTGTAGGTAAAGAGCACAAGGTGCATAGTTTCCAAAATGGGGGCACTTGAGGGAGGATTCTGCTTTTCTAGCAATTAGGGGCTCTGTATATGGAGTCCGCAAACTGTTCTAGGAAAATCTGTGCTCCAGGAGGCAAATAGTGCTCCGTTCCTCCCGAGTCTCTCCGTATGGCTAAGTAGTACTGTACAGCCACATGTGGGGTATTGTCACGCTCAGTAGAAATTGTGGGACAAATGATTGTACCATTTTAACCACTTCTTGTGTGAAAATGTAAAATCTGGGGCACCAACAAAATTTTGCTGGTAAAAATGTAGTTATTTTTTCTTCACTACTGAATGGTATAAAATTCCATGACACCCTTGTAATAATAATAATCTTTATTTTTATATAGCTCTAACATATTCTGCAGCGCTTTACAGTTTGCACACATTATCATCGTTGTCCCCGATGGAGCTCACAATATAGATTCCCTATCAATATGTTTGGTTTTTTTGGAGTGTGGGAGGAAACCGGAGTACCCGGAGGAAACCCACGCAAACACGGGGAGAACATACAAACTCCTTGCAGATGTTGTCCTTGGTGGGATTTGAACCCAGGAGTCCAGCGCTGCAAGACTGCAGTGCTATCCACTGAGCCACCGTGCTGCCCATGTAGTATCAATATAATCACTGTACTCCTAGAAGAATTCATTGAGAGGGGTAGGTTGTAAAATGGGGTCACTTATGGGGGGGCATTGCACCTGCAAACCATAACAGTAAAATGGCTTCTAAACTTTGCACTGTGCCTGAAAAATATTTCCCAATTACATGTAGGGTATTGGTGCATTCAGGAAAAAAATGGACCTGTTTGTTGCAAAAAAAAAAAAAAATCATATTAGCGCTTAGAAAAATTAAAAACTTGGGGCTAAAACATAATTTTAGTGGTAAAAATTTAATTTATTCTTTCTTCACTGCTCAGTGGTATACAATTCTGTGAGGCACATGTGGTGTCAATATAATCACTGCACCCCTAGATGAATTCATTGTGAAGTGTAGTTTGTAATTTGAGTTCACATATGGGGGGGATTTCTGTTGTTCTGACACCTCAGGGGCTCTGCCAGTGTGACATGGCACCCTCAAAAAATTTAAGCAAAATCTGAACACCAATATGGCGCCTCTTCCTTCTGAGCTTTGCACTGTGCCTCAAAAGTAGTATTCCCCCATGTGTAGGATATCGGCGTACTCAGGAGAAATTGCACAACAAATTGTATGGTACAATTTTTCCTGTTACCCTTATGAAAATGCAAAATTTGGGGCATTTATTATAAATGTACTTATTATAAGTGCACTTAGATGCTCACAACGCATCTAAATACATTCCTAGAGGGGTCTAGTTTCCAAAATGGTGTCACTTCTGGGGGGGTTTCCACTGTTTAGGCACATCAGAGGCTCTCCAAATGGGACATGATGCCCGCTAATGATTCCACCAATTTTTACATTCAAAAAAGTCAAATGGCTCTCCTTCCCTTCCGAGCTCCTCCGTGCACCCAAACACTGGTTTTCTCCCTCATATGGGGTATCGGCGTACCCAAGAGAAATTGCACAACAAATTGTATGATGCAATTTCTCCTGTTACCCTTATGAAAATGCAAAAATTTGTGCTAAAAACATATTTGTGGGGAAAATTTGAATTTTTTTTTTTACGGCTCAACGTCATAAACTTCTGTGAAGTACCTGAAGGTTCAATGCACTCACCACATATCTAGATCAGTTCCCTGAGGGGTCTAGTTTCAAAAATGGTGTCACTTGTTTGGGGTTTCTACTGTTTAAGCAGAGGCTCTGCAAACACAACAGGTGTCCGCCAATTGTTCCAGCAAATTTTGCATTCAAAAAGTCAAATAACTGGTTTTCTCCCTCATATTGGGTATTGGCATGCTCAGGAAAAATTACACAAGTTTTGGGGTCCATTTTTTCCTGTTACCCTTGTCAAAATAAAATTTGGATCTGAAGTAAATTTTTTGTGGAAAAAAGTTAAATGTATTTTTTTTTTTTGCAGTGAACCTATTGACACCATGGGTGTGTCACAGAATTTGATATCATTGGGCAGTGAGGACAAAATAACTACATTTTTACCAGCAAAATTTTCTTTTAGCCAAAGATTTTACATTTTCACACAATTTCTACTGAACGTGGCAATAGTACTGTGGCTGTACAGTACTACTTAGCCATGCGGAGAGACTCTGGAGGAACGGAGCGCTATTTGCCTATTCAAGTGAATGAGTTGTTGCACGTCAGTATGTTTCCACGGACTGTGCGTCCGTGGGTAAAACACGCTGACATGTCCGTTTTTTAATGTCAGCACGGGCCATAAAACGCACGCATGCATACACATAACACACATTGATATTACCCATGTGACACGCATCGGCGCCGGGGAAGAAGCGTTACAGTAAGAGCTGTTCCCCGATGCCGGGTGCTTAACATGGCTCTCATCATTCTCCCCTGCTCAGCCAGCGATCGGCACAAGCAGGGGAGAATGATGAGAGTTACATTTAAGTAATAGACAGCTGGTGGCGGCTGATGGGAGTAATAGTCTCATTAGCCGCCGCCTGCTGTCTCTTTTATTACTTAAATGCTCGTGCGCCGATCGCCGGCAGAGCTGAGAATGATTAGAGCACCTGGCGCCGGGGAACAGCGCTTACTGTAACGCTTCTTCCCTGGCACCCGTCCTTGTGGTACTGATGCTGCACACGCATGCCACACGTGTGCCCCAAGTATTGCACACACGGACACGGACAACTCCGGTACCGGAAATATCAGGACGTGTGAAAGAAGCCTTATAGCGGGTTTTTATGTTTGGCAGCTGTCACATGCTAAAAGACGCTTTTTATTGCAAAAAATAGTTTTTGCATCACCACATTTTGAGAGCTAGAAGTTTCCCATATTTTGGCCCGCAGAGTCATGTGAGGTTTTGTTTTTTTGTGGGACGAGCTGACGTTTTTATTGGTGTCATTTTCGGGCATATGACATTTTTTGATCGCTTTCTATTCCGATTTTTAGGAGACAGAATGCGCAAAAACCAACAATTCATGAATTTTTTTTTTCGGGGGGGGCGTTTATACCGTTCCGTGTGTGGTAAAATTGATAAGGTAGTTTTATTCTTATGGTCAGTATGCTTACAGCGATACCTCATTTATATTGTTTTTTTATGTTTTGGCGCTTTTATATAATAAAAATTATTTTATAGAGAAAATTATTTTGCATCGCTTTATTCTGAGAGCTATAACTTTTATTTTCCCACTGATTTAGCTGTATGACGGCTCACTTTTTGCGGGACAAAATGACATTTTCAGCTGTATCATGTTTATTTACATCCGTCTTTTTGATCGCGTGTTATACCACTTTTTGTTCAGTGGTATGATAAAGCATTGTTTTTTGCCTTTTTTTACTGGTGTTCACTAAAGGGGTTAACTAGTGGGACAGTTTAATAGGTCGGGTCATTGTGGACGCGGCGATACCAAATGTGTACTTTTATTGTTTAGATTTTTATTTAATTAAAATATTTAATGATTGATTTTTGTATTTTTAATTTTTTTTATTATTCTACAATTCAACATTTATTTATTTTTTACTTTTTCCTAACTTTTACAGTTTGTCCCACTATGGGACAATCATTTTTTGCATGCTGATCGCTTGTATGGCATGCAGATGAAGCAGCATCTGCATGCCATATAAGCTGTCAGTGCTGCACTGACACAGCGAGACTTTCTGATCATGCACTGTGCATGATCAACTAGTTTCCTAGCTCTGGTGATCCGGGTGTCGTCATGACGAAATCCCCTCACCATGGCAATGATCGGACCGCGTCACGCCGCGGGTCTCCGATCAAGTAGAGGGGCTGTCTGCCCTGCGCTGGCTTCCGGAACGCTGCGATCTTGCTTGATTGCAGCATTTCAGGGTTAAAGTGCCGGAAGCGGTCTGTGACCACTTCTGGCACCTAGTGCTGCGTGTCAGCTGTGAAAATCAGCTGACACCCAGCCACTCTCACCCCGTGAGCGCGGCCGATTGCTATGAAGTACTATCCCGTCCATGGTGAAATTGTGCCGGGTCACATGGACGGGATAGTACGTCAAATGTCAGAGGGGGGTTAAAGGGGTTATCCCATGAACTATGTACATTTTAATGACTAAATCTTAAAATAATAAGCTCCACAATCGGATGTGTTAAAAAGTGTTTATCCTTTTCAGAGATATTCTTACAAACGAGCCCTGCTATATAGTGACTTATTTGCTGTGCCTGTTCATGCACAGCTTATGTATTATTTGTGTTGCTTATGTAGCACCATCCTATTCCACAGAGCTTTACAGACAACATCACTGTCCCCATTAGGGCTCACAATCTAAATTCCCCATCAGTATGTATTTGGAATGTGGGAAGAAATCATAATGCCTGGAGGACACGCACTCAAAGGGAGAACATACAAACTCCTTGAAGATGTTGTCCTTGGTGGGATTCGAACCAGCACTGCAAAACAACAGTGCTAACCATTAAGCTGAGCTTCAGTTCATGGCTGGCATATACCATGACTCTTGGTCAGGGAAGGAGGCATAAGAAAGCATTAGACAACACAGCAGTGGCTCACAGGTGCTGCTTTCTGTGAGGCAAGACATTTTCTTGCCTGTTTTATCACAGAAGCAAATGTTTCTGCCGCGTCTCCAGCCCTGTGATCTCATCATAAATCAAGTCAGTGACATATGAGCTCAGCAGAAGCTGGAGCTCACTCATTGACTTGATTTAGGGGGAGTTCACATAGCTGGAAACGTTGCAGAAATATTTGCTCCTGCGATGAAACAGGCAGTGATATGTGTTACCTCACAGAAAGCAGCAGCTCAAAACCTCTTCTGTACACTCTCTTACGCTTCCTTCCCTGTCCAGGAGCTGTGTTTTATGCAGTCCATGAACTGGAGCAGCTCTGCATTATCAAACATAGAAAATAAGTCTGTACACGGCAGGGGCACATTTATGAGACTCAAGCACAACATTATTTTTCTTAAAATCCAATTGCAGGACTTATTATTCAAAGGCCTATTAAAACAGGGATTTTTGTGTACTCACCGTAAAATCCTATTCTCCGAGCCACTCATTGGGGGACACAGGACCATGGATTTATGCTGCTGCCACTAGTAGGCTGACATGAAGGAGACACAAAAAGATTAGTTCCTCCTCTGCAGTATGAACCACACTGGCTCCAGCTAAACCAGTTACGTGACAAAGCAGTAGTAAAAACTAGAACATTATATTAGAATATACCAATGTCAAACCAAAGAACAAATTCGAGCCGATAGGCCAACAGGGTGGGTGCTGTGTCCCCCAATGAGTGGCTCGGAGAAAAGGATTTTACGGTGAGTACACTAAAATCCCTGTTTCTCATTCGCCTTATTGGTGGAAACAGGACCATGGGACATCCTAAAGCAGTCCTTGGGTGGGAAACTGACAGGACATGCTAAAAGTCACGCACCATCCGCCTAGAGATGCAATACCACTGCCTGCAAGATTAGTCTTCTAAGGCTCACGTGTTGTGAACACTTTGGATCTGGCTTCTGAGTTTGGGCTCCCTCTGGTGGTTGCTGCTGGTAATGGAGCTGGTCTGGTTGACAGAAGTTGATCACCTGAGGAGGATGATTGGAGATCAGGTGTTACTGTTTGGGGAGATATAAGTGAGCAGCCTTCCCATAGTTGTTGACGGTGATTTGTTTTTCTTCCTGAGCCATCTGAAGTCTGCTTGTTCCCTGCTGTGTCCTGCATCTTTCAGATAAGTTATTTGGCTGCTTAAATCTGTGGCTTTTGTTTACCTTTTTCTTTTCTCGTTTGCTTTGCTGGAGTTAGTTCAACCGGGTTCCCTGCAGGGACCTGTGCTGGACTCTTGTTTTCATCTGCCACAGCTTATGTCAGTCTTTTCTGTATTTCTAGTTCCCTGTTATTTCAGTATCTGTTGTTTTGCGCCCAGTTCACACCAGAGTTCTGATTTAGCGGGAGAGAGGTCGTGTGGCCTCAGCATTTTTGCATATCAGACGTGTTGAAATTTTTCTTAGGGTTTTTGCTGGACTGCAGACAGTATCATTTTCTGTCCTGTTCTAGACAGTTTTGGCCCCAGCATTTGCTTACACTATTTTCTGTCTGTGTTTGTGGTTCATCTGTCTCACCGGCAATATATGTTTGGGGGCTATCTATTCCTTTGGGGCTCTACTCCGGGGCAGTTAGCTTTTTCCTTTCTCTCTTTAGGCTTAGTTAACTCTTTGGCTGTGTCGAGGCATCTAGGGCATCGTAGGTACGTCCCACAGCTAATTCTAGTTGTGTTGTCAGTTTAGGGGTCTGCAATCCGCTAAGTTACCAACTTCTCTGGGTGTCTGGTTGCCGAGCCTATTTTTCCTAATATCCTCCTCGGTTAACGAATCATAACACTCGCATCTGCTGAGGCCTGAGTGTGAATGTTGTAGTGCTTCCAGAAGGTGTGCAGACTACAAGTCACAGCCTTGCAAACCTGTTCCACCGACGCCTGGTGCCAAATGGCCCAGGAGGCCTCCCCCACCGAACGCTGGGATAGGCTTGTTTCTGATGCGGTAGGACTCCTGAATAGCCAAGCGGATCTACCTAGCTATTGTTGACTTAGAAGCAGCGAGTCCCTTCCTGTGACCCTCGGGAAGAACAAATAAGACGTCCATCTTACGGAAGTGTGCCATCCTTGAGACATACACTCAGAGCCCTGACTAGATCCAGGGTGTGAAGAGCCCTCTCAAAGCGATGTATAGGAGCCGGGCAAAGCGAGGGCAGGACAATGTACTCGTTAAGGTGGATGGAAGAAACCACCTTGGGTAAAAAAAGATGGAGACGGCCTGAGGACTACCTTGTCCTGGTGAAAATTCAGAAAAGGAGCTCAACAGGACAGGGCAGCCAACTCTATGTGCCTGCTGGATGTCACCGCTACAAGAAAGGCAACCTTCCATGAAAGACAGGTGAGCCAGAAGTCCTGTAGCGGTTCGAAGGGAGGACCATGTAGAACATCCAAGACCAGGTTTAGGTCTCAGAAATCCAAAGGCACCTATAGGGGGGTACCAAATGGGAGACCACGTGAATGAAGGTCTTTACCTGCAGATTGGAAGCTATTCTGCGCTGGAACAAGACAGATAAGGCAGAAATCTGACCTTTAAGGAAACTAAGCGCTAGGCCTGAGTTTAGACCAGCTTGAAGAAACTCCACAGAATGGCCGGAACGGAGAAAACGAGAAAATGCCCACGGATTCTACACCAAGCGAAGAATGATTCCAAGTACGGTGATAGATGCATACGGAAGTAGGCTTCCGAGCGTTAATCATTGTGGAGACTACTTCCTGAGAAAACCCAGCCTGGGATAGGACACAGGATTCAAAGGCCATGCAGTTAAACGCAGGGCCCCAGAGTTCTGGTGGTAAATCTGGCCCTGAGAGAGCAAGTCTGGATGATCCGGTAGTCCCCAGGTAATGCCGGCGACCAGCTGCAAGAGGTTCTGCGTGCCACGTCCGGCGCGGCCAATCCGGGGCCACTAGGATCACCGGTGTTCCTTCCGTCTTGATCTTTCTGTTGACTCTCGGAAGCAACGGAAATGGAGGGAACACATTTTGAAGGCGAAACTGACGCCAAGGAATGACTAGAGCATCCGCCCCGATGGCCTCTGGATCCCGTGACCGAGCTGTGAACTCGGCATCTTGGCTTTTAGTCTTGAAGCCATCAGATCGACGTCTGGAGTCCCCCAGCGATGACAAATCTGCTGGAAGATCTCCGGATGCAGAGAACACTCTCCGGAAGCAAGACACTGTCGGCTGAGGAAGTCCGCAGCCCGGTTTTCCACCCTGATATGTGAACCCTTTTAGCTGATTTAGACATGGCATACTTTAGAATGCTCCTGATCCCGCTGATGTGCCCCAATAGGGAGGAATTTGTATTTTAACACCCATAGGCTATAAGGCAGAGAAGGGGCTAATGATTTGTATTTAGTGTAGCCCAGTCTTACCCCATTCCTGTGGCCCTGCTGAGCGATCGTCCTGATGAGGCACCGGCAGGCTGTTCTAATAGTGTCCGCTGTGTGGGGTGGCTGCACATGTGGATCTGCGACCGGCGTGGTAAACTAGCCGCCGAGGCATAAAAGAAGTCTTGTAGTATACGAGATGCGCCAAGAGAGGGCGGAGCCAGCATCGGTATATCATTCGTGTGGCTGCGAGATCATGAAGAGGAAGTCTCACAGCCCGCGAGACTAGGGCTGTGGAGTTGGAGTTGTGGAGTCGGAGTTGGAGCTAATTTTGGTGGAGTCGGTATAAAATGGACCGACTCCGAAAATATATAAATTGGGTACAGTAGTTTGATGCAGAATATTTTTTCATAGGAATTTGGGAAAGTTGTGAAATGTCCTATAAATGGCTGTTCTATTCCTGATCTAAGGCTACATTCACACACAGCATTTTTGCTGCGTTTTTTGAGGATACGTTTTTCAGCTGCAAAAGATCAGCTTTTAAAAAACCGCATCACCTGAAAGGTTTTTGAGCTCATAGATAATGTTTTCAATAGCAAAAGCAGATTAGAAATCTGCTCTATCCATATTTGTCTATCCATATCTTATCTGTACCAGAAAGAATGAAAGCCAGGTAGCTCACAGACTTAAGGCACTGCCACACTTAGCGATCGCACCAGCGATCACGACAACGACACGGCGAGATCGCTAGTGCGATCGCTATGTGATTGCTAGTTAGATTCCAAACACAACTCATCAGCGATCTGTATAACAACCTCTGCGGTCGTTGGGAAAACCTAGTCCCACCTGCGACGCTGGTGAAGTCGTTCATAAAGGGTGTCACACTCAGCGATTCAGGCTCACCAGCTGGACACCAACAACCAAAAAACGGCTCAGAACGTTCATAAGCGATCAGCGACATCTCAGCAGGGGCCACATCGCTGCTACATGTCACACACAGATAAGTCGCTAACGAGATCGCTACTGCGTCATAAATGGTGACGCAGTAGCGATCTCGCTTAGTGTGGCATACCCTTAACACTCCTTTTTTTTTTTAGCACCAGTCAGGTACACCTCATAGCTGCCCAAAAGGACGCTCAGGACAGGCATTGCTCGTCTTCAGCAACACATCAACATCAATTGATAGTTGGAATAAAATAGACTGCATTCATCACATCTTCTTAAAGTGCAGGCTTTATTTTCAAGTGTAGGGGTGTGCAGTATGAAGTTCTGCAACAGAGGAGGTGTGCAGTATGAGGTTCTGCGGAACAGTATGAGGTTCTGCCCCCCTAGGTTTGATCCTGGCTACGCCCATGGTGTGAATGTAGCCTGAAGATCCAGGCTTTGTTTTAGCTGAGATAAGTCAGTGCTGCACTCCAGCACCAGTGAAGCTCCTCCTCTACAGACAAGGGTACAAAGTAAACACACTCGGAAAGAAGGAAGGCCTGCACTTATCTCAGAAGAATTGCTAGAGTGAACTGGATAACAAGATTAAGGTAATTACTTCTTAAAGCATATTTAAACTTTCAATAAACTGCATAAATCAATAGTCCAGTATACTGTATGTTCTCTCTGTATGCTAGATGCTTGTTTGTTTTTTCTTTGAGCTCATATACTTTTGGGAAGCTAGCTTTTATACAATATACAAACAATGTACAGGGAAAAGACGGATTTTGGTAAGAACTTACCTGTAAAATCCTTTTCAGCGAAGGAAGGAAGAGAGACACACTAGTCATTACTAGTGGGTAGGCGGAGCCCAGATGAGATAGACACCTCAGATTAAAAAGTGTTGACCGGCCCCTCCAGCTCGGGCTCCTCCTACTCAGCTCTCCAGTTGTACACAAGCTTAGGGAAGAGCAATATCACCAGTGGAGCAACATAACCCCTTCTGAAGGAATTCAGAGAAAAAAACACAAGAATACAGGTTATGCATGCATGTAGGCAAAAAACCACACAGTTCCAGGTACTACTCACTGGACCTGATCACTGCGATGAGCTGGCGATGCTGGAACAGAGCCTTAGCGATTATCTGGGCTGAGGTCGACGCGCTATCAGAGAAGGGTCACGCCGCATCTGAAAACATCAACACACTTCTGCCATGGGAGGGAGCTGTGTCTCCCTTCCTTCGCTGAAAAGGATTTTACAGGTAAGTTCTTACCAAAATCTGTCTTTCAGCAGCAGATGGAAGGAAGAGAGCCACACTAGTCATTACTAGTGGGACGTCCCAAAGCAGTCCAAAAATTAAGGGTGGGAAAAAAACCAAAATAGGCAGAATCCCAACAACCTAGATAAAAGCGCAACAGGCGCCAAATACAAGTTAACTAGAACTTTAAACTACAGCCGCCTGCAGGACCCTACGTCCTAAGGCTGCAGCAGCGGAAGCACTGACGTCCACCTTATAAAACTTTATAAACGTGTGGACGGAACGCCAGGACGCCACTCGGCAGAGCTGAGCTGCCGAAGCCCCTTGATGAAAGGCCCACGAGGAAGCCACAGCCCTTGTGGAGTGAGCTTGAATCTTAATCGGACAAGGTTCGCTTTTAAGTTGGTAAGCCTCTAAAAAGGCCGACCGAAACCAACGAGCTATAGAGTCCTTGGAAGCTCGTTGACCATGCTGACGACCTGCTGGAATCACAGAGAGTTCCGATTTCCCGAAAATTTTGAGTAATAACCAAATAGAACTTCAAAGCCCGCACCAAATCCAATTTGTGCAAGGCCCGTTCCTTCGCATTCCTCGGCTCCGGACAGAGCGAGGGCACCTTAGTTAGGAAGTCGCCCCGTGTGCGAAGTACTACGCGATCCAGGTGAAACTCCAGGAAAGGAGGCAAGTAAGAAAGAGCCGCCAACTCAGAAAACCTTTCTCAAAAAGGTAACCGCCACTAGAAAGGCAACCTTCCAAGATAGCAAAGAAAAGCTAGCAGAGTCCATAGGCTCAAAAGGCCCATGTTGAAGAGCTTCCAATACAAGATTGAGCCGCCAAGGCGACACAGGTGCCTCCGCGGCGGAAACTGACGGGTTACTCCGCGAAAAAAGGAACGTACGTCCCTACGCGAGGCGATAGCCTTCCGAAAAGCAAAAGCAGGGCAGAACCTGACCCTTCAGAGTGCTAACTGCCAAACCCTTGTCCAGCCCGTACTGCAAAAAGCCAACAAATTGGGAATGGAAAGAATCCTCGGGTTCCTTGAAGAACCCGAACACCACAAAAGAAGGCTTCCCAAGACTTTGTGATAAATCCTAGTAGTAGCCGGACCTCTGGCAGCCCGCAAAGTGGCAATGACTTTGGCTGAAAAACCTTGAAGGTCAATATTTCGGTCTCAAGAGCCACGCCGTCAAACGCAGAGACCTCAGGTCCGGATGATGAACGGGCCCTTGGGTTAACAGGTCCGGGCGAAGAGGAAATAGAAAAGGAGGCGCTGTCAGAAGCGACACCAGTGTCGAGAACCACGTTCTCCTTGGCCAATCTGGGGCTATCAACATAGCCGGGATTCTCTCCAGTCTGATCCGACACCACCCCAGAGGAAGTAAGGGTATTGGCAGGAACACACAGATTAGCTCGAATTGGTCCAACGGAGCCACCAGAGCATCCACCGTCACAGCCTTCGGGTCCTTGTACCTGGACATGAAAATCGGTAACTTGGCATTGAACCTGGATGCCATCAAATCCACTTGGGGAGATCCCCAACGGGAGCACAGCAGTGCAAAAATCTCCGGATGAAGACTCCATTCTCCGGGATCCATCTTCTCGAGACTGAGAAAGTCTGCCGTGATTCTGAACTCCTGAAATGTGGATCGCAGAGAAGGCTGGCACTCTGGTCTCGGCCCATACCAGGATCCGAGAAACCTCCACCATGAGCCTGGACCTCCTTGTCCCACCTAGATGGTCGATATACACGACCGCCGTCGCATTGTCTGTCTCCACTCGGACTGACAGACCGCTTAAAGGGACCGTCCAGTGTTGGAGGCAAAGGAAAATTGCCCTCAATTCCAGGATGTTGATCGGCAGGAGACTCCTCTGACGACAATACTCCCTGAATCCAGAGATCGTCCAGACACCTCCCCAGCCCGTCAGGCTGGCATCGGTGGTTATGACCGACCACCTCGGAGGGAGGAAAGACTTCCTCAGGGATAACGCTTCCGGACGTAACCACCATCCTAGAGACTCTCGCACCCTGTGGGAGATGATGAGACTGCAATCCAGCGAAGTCTGCGATCGATCCCAACAGCTCAGAATGAGCCTTTGGAGGGCCCTGGGATGAAACTGCGTAAACGGAAGTGGCTCCATGGGCCACCATCAAACCCAGAAGGCGCATACACCCTCGAAGAGACATCGCTGTCGAAGACTTCATAACCTGTACATGTCGAAGGAGACATGCTTGCTTGTCAGGAGGCAGAGACACCACTGCTCGTACCGTGTCGAAATGCATCCCCAAAGAACAGGATTGACTGCGACGATTCCAGAGACGACTTCTCCCAACTGACCAGCCACCCGAAGTCCTCCAGGAGCTGAAGGGATAGATTGCAAGCAGTCACTGCCTCCTCCTTTGAGGACGCACAATCAAAAGGTCGTCCAGGTAGGGAAGAATCGAAACCCCCTGTCTTCGAAGAAATGCCATGAGAGGCGCCAGAAATTTTTGTAAAAACTCTGGGCGCTGAGGCCAACCCGAATGGCAGAGCCACAAACTGGTAATGGTCCTGACCTATGGCAAAACGAAGGAGGCGTTGGTGGGCCCTTCCGATTGGGAAGTGCAAATAAGCATCGCGAATGTCGATTGACACCAAAAAAGCGTTCTGCGACAGGGCCGCCAAAACGGAGCGAAGCGACTCCATGCGGAATTTCCTGGCGTGGACATGCCGATTCAATCTTTTGAGATCCAGAATGGGCCGAAATTTGTCCTCTTTTTTGAGGACCACAAAGAGGTTAGAATAAAACCCTCTTCCCCGGCCCTCCGGCGGAACCGGCACCACCACACCTTTCTGCAGAAGGGAATCTACCTCCCGCAGCAGAGCGGCAAAAAAGCTCGGGCTCTGATGGAACGCGAGGTTGACAAAAAAACTGTCTGGGGGTCGAGAAAGAGACTCTATGAAGTAGCCTGCCAACACAACCCGTGTCACCCAGGCGTCTGACATGCGGGAAGCCCAAGTCGGTTTGAATTGGAGTAAACGACCCCCCACTCGAGAGCGCTCGAGTGAGACCCAGGCGTCAGTCCACCTTAGCGGGCTTTCTACCAGCTTCCCGCTTGTCTTAACGGAAGTTCTGTTTCCAGGATATGCGGAATTTCTGAGAATTCCCCTTTTTTTTTTTTTTTTTTAAAAAAGAGAGGGACGACCCGAACCCAGAGGGCTGACTGAATCATCCCCTGGACCGAAAGGACCGCCGACAACTACCGGCACTAGTCCTGCCAGACGCAGAAGTCACAGCTCTGCGCTGCAGTAAAGCTGTTTCTTTTGCCTTTACCTTGGCAATCAGCTCCGTGAGGTCAGGTCCAAATAGCTGACCACCTTGCAAGCTAAAGATAGCAAACCCTGCTTGGAAACCGCGTCCCCGGTCCACTGTCTAAGCCACAGTGCTCTTCTGACTGTGACTGCCGAGGATTGCGCCCTGGATAGCAGTGATGCAGTATCCTCCAACAACTGGAAAAGCCCATCTACCTCGATAGAGGAGATCCACCTTGCCACTCCGTCCGTAGACGGTCCAACCGGCTCAGGGAAACTTTACAAGCACACATGGATCCTTAATACTGAATCCATGATCCGCGGCCTCGCAGATGGATTTTTCTGCCATCTACGTTTTTTTTTTTTTTGTCCAGCGGGTCCTGCAGACTCGCCTTCCCCTTAACAGGAGGATTTTACTAAGCTGGGATAAAGGGACATCCACTTCAGGAGAAGGATCCATCAACTCCGTAGAACACGGATACGGTGTCTCAATTTTCTGGACACAGGCGCTCCTTCTCCACTGCCCCATTAAGCTCATCCAGTGATGGTAAAGCTTGATCGTGATTGAAAAACATCCGGGCCGACTTACCAGGACGTCCAGATACCTCCTCCGGTAACTGTAACGCCTCCAATAAAAACCTCTTTACGGCCCAAAAGAGAGGCAGAGTGTCCCTGCCGATCCTCCTTGTCCAAATCGGACATTTTCGTTACGCGGGAAGGAAGGCACCGGCTTGTGTCGCTTCCTTGGCATGAGAGATCTAGCTGACACTCAATAATAGAAAATCAGACAGGCCATCAATAGAAACTAGCGAGGGCCTCCATTCTGACACCACTGGAACCTCCGACCGCTGCGCTTGACGCCGTCCAGGTCTGCGCGTCATAATACGCGAGACTGATCCTGTAGCGGATCTGGGAGACGGTTGCACAGTATATGGCAGGTTAAACCTGTCAGTAACTAGAAAGTGTGGTTTCTTACGTTCAATAGTTTTTTATTGAAAATTTTTTGGTTATTGCATGTACAATAAAGCATATAACTGGGCCTACAGGAGACCATACGTTGTAAAACAGTAAAAATAAACAAGACAAGACATGGACTAACTAGGTATACAAACAATAAACATAAGGAAAGGATTTGGTAATAGGAAGGAAGGGGAGGTAATATCGGTAAGGAGAACCATTTCTTGCGTTTCGTTTAGAGATCACTTAAGGGTGACCTGTTGAGACAGGATGTATTGAGTCTTTGCAATATTTGGACCATGGGGCCCAAGTGCGGTTGCATAGTGTTACGCAATTATTGCGGATGAAAGTGTGGTTTCTTAAAGAAAAAACGAACGCTGAAGGGTTAAAGCTCTTAAGGAGAGAGCTACCCCAGCTGTCCCCCATTAAGATTAACCGCCTAAGAAGGGGTTAAAGTCGCAGACTCCCCACAACCTTAATAATGAAAAGGGTGTGCGAGCCCCAAGTGCCTCTTATAAGGCAGCAGCTACAGGACAGCTATGCCACACTTACAAGAAACGTTCACAAGATCGCTATAAAATTGCGCTGTTAGTAAATCGCAATGACCGCCAAAGTCATTAAGGGGATCGCTAACCGCTTATGCGTTGTTAATGAAATCGCCCAGATTGGCAGCTACTAGCGACATTAAACATGGTTACACAAACGATCGCATAGTATGCGTCGTCGTTAGCAGGAACGTATAGTGGCAGTATTACTGTCGCAGACTCCCCACAACCTCTTTATTGAAAAGGTGTGCGAGCTTCCTTATGAGATAACAGCTGCAGGCAGCGCAGTCTGCCACCCATTTGTGCCTCAGAAAGGCGCCCGCGCTGTGGGGGTGGAGGGGTTAAGCTTCTGCCCTAGACGGGAAGAAGCGACTCACCCAGCTGGTTGCGGTGCAGCGCTGCCGAGAGGGGAGGAGAGCGATGTCCGAGGGAGCTTTCAGCCTGTCAGTAATGGCCGCCGCGCTGTGCCTCCGTGTGCTTCATGAGAGAAGCCGGAAAAGGACACTGCCGTAAAGCGCGCGCTCAGAGCGGCGCGAAATTTAAATAAAAAAGGCGCGCAGCTCCTCTCTCCCCCGTTCCTATGTCCTGCAGGCATCCACCTGCGGACAAAAAACACACAGTCACCGCATGTATACTGTAACAGCGACTGCCGCAGCAGTCGCTGAAAACACTCAAACACATATTAAAATGTGGAGTACTCACCAGCCGAAGCGCCACAGGGACCCCCAGGGGTTTCTGGCGCTATGCCCATGCTTCCCCCCAGGGCGGGGAACGCAGTGACCCCTGCAGCGCGGTTTGCGTCCCCGCCAGGGAAGCCATCCTCATCCCCCCGAGCCGGCAGGGTTCTGCAGGGACCACCATATAGGGTAATACAGATCCGCCAAGGGAGAGGTGGGGGTCCAGCAGCGCTGAGACCTCTAGACCACATTTGGTGATCCAAGTCTCTTGTCCGATAAAAAATAATAAAATCTTCTGAGGAGCTGCTTCCAGCAGCGACTATCTTCTCTGACCTCAAATTGAAAACTGGAGAGCTGAGTAGGAGGAGCCCGAGCTGGAGGGGCCGGTCAACACTCTTTTTAATCTGAGGTGTCTATCTCATCTGGGCTCCGCCTACCCACTAGTAATGACTAGTGTGGCTCTCTTACTTCCATCTGCTGCTGAAATACAGCAACAGGATTGATGAGGACTTATATGAGGACTTGTATAGGTATAGAAGTCAAAACATCAAGTTATTAGTTCTGTTATCAGTTTCTTTGTTCCTGGAGTATGATACACAACAAACTTGCTCCCTCCCTCCTCCCCTCTTCATAGAATGTGAAGCATTTAGTCAGCAATACCCTAAGACAAGCGTGAGATTGGAAATTCAAAGTAAAGCTATCTAATAACATATTTTACAAACTTTATAGTTGTCATCTGTACTATTGATTTATGCAAATTTTGTTTATTTCTATCTAAAATTATACAGTGGTGAAAGTATATATTTGAATGGAGAGTTCTGACATTTTTAATCATAGGTACACTTCAACTGAGAGAAACAGAATCTACAGGTTTCTGTACCAAATATTAAGTTCTGTTTTTCTATTGTATCAAATACGTATTTCATGCAATAAAATGCATATTATTTAAATCATACAATGTGATTTTCTGTATTTTTTTTTAGTCTGTCTCACAGGTGAAGTGTACAATTGCAGAATTTCCATTCTTTGTAGGTGGGAAAACTTGCAAAATTGTCAGTGTATTAAATTCTTATTTTCCCCACTGTACATGGTTCCCTGTTCTTGCTGGAATTATAATATACATTATTTTTATTTTATAGGACAAAATTATTTTGAGAGTGAATTTATAATTACAAAATGTCTAAGAAGCTCCCCATGAAGTGCGCTCTATTTGAGCATTTCACAAGATGAAAAATATTTTGTGTATCAATGTATGACAAGTGACCCAGAGGAAAACAAATGCGATGATGCCAAAATCAGTGCATACTCAGGCAGTTATAAAAATGCTCCTACAAGAGCTTCCAATCTAAAAAGACATTTACGTTTCCACACAGAAGCTTTCAAAGCTGTGACTGAGAAAGATAGCAACAGCAAGAAACCCGCGCCCAGCACTTCCTGCCAGGCAAAGGAGGAAAGAGCATCTCAAACATCATTAAGAAGATATTTTGTAAGTGACAAAGTTACTGTAACAATGACAGCAGATATGTTTAAAAGACAGCTCATACAGCTTGTTGTGAAGGACGGTGTACCATTATTATTTGCACGACCAGCTTTTACAGCTCTTAATGGAGAAATGGCCCGCAAACTTGGTGTTTCTCTGGAAAGAGAAAGTATTAGAAAATTAGTGATTGAAGAAGCCCTTAAACAAAAGGAAGATCTTAAAAAGACTCTCAAAAGACGCTTCATGTTTCTTAAAATGGATGCCTGCACACGTCACAGAGTGAACTATTTTGCCATCAATGTTCGATATGTTTGTGACAACAAAGAAATTGTTAACAAGACACTGGCAGTAAAAGATACTAAAGCTCATCACAGCAGCCAGTTTCTCCAGGCCTTAGTGGAAAAAGTTCTGCAAGATTACGAAATCAAAAAATAACACGTTCTTGCTATTGTAACGGACAATGCTTCAAACATGATAAGTACAATTAAACTGATGAATGAGAGTAATGAACAACAGCTAGAAGAAAATTTAGGATTCAGTATGTTTGAGATGGAAGGCCACAGTGCTGTTCATGTAACTGAGGAACAAACAGATATTACAACAGAAGAACAGCAAAAGACGGATTTTGGTAAGAACTTACCTGTAAAATCCTTTTCAGCGAAGGAAGGAAAGGAGACACACTAGTTCATAACTAGTGGGTAGGCGGAGCCCCAGATAGGATTGACACCTCAGATTAAAAAGAGTGTTGACCGGCCCCTCCAGCTCGGGCTCCTCCTACTCAGCTCTCCAGTTGTACACAAGCTTAAGGAAGAGCAATATCACCAGCGGAGCAACATAACCCCTTCTGAAGGACTTCAGAGAAAAAACATAAGAGTACAGGTTATGCATGCATGTAGGCAAAAATCACACAGTTCCAGGTACTACTCACTGAACCTGACTACTGCGATAAGCTGGCAATGCTGGAACAGAGCCGTAGCGCGTCGACCTCAGCCCAGAAAATCGCTATCAGAGAAGGGTCACGCTGCATCTGTAATAAAACAACACACTTCTGCCATGGGAGGGAGCTGTGTCTCCTTTCCTTCCTTCGCTGAAAAGGATTTTACAGGTAAGTTCTTACCAAAATCCGTCTTTCAGCTGCAGATGGAAGGAAAGGAGACATACTAGTTCATAACTAGTGGGACGTCCCAAAGCAGTCCAGAAATTAGGGTGGGAAAAAACCAAAAGAGGCAGAAACCCATCAACCTAGATAAATGCGCAACAGGCGCCAAATACAAGTTAACTAAAACTTAAAATACCGCTGCCTGCAGGACCCTACGTCCTAAGGCCGCATCAGCGGAAGCACTGACGTCCACCTTATAAAACTTTGTAAATGTGTGGACAGAGCGCCAGGTCGCCGCTCGGCAGAGCTGAGCTGCTGAAGCCCCTTGATGAAAGGCCCACGATGAAGCCACAGCCCTCGTGGAGTGAGCTTGAATCTTAATCGGGCAAGGTTCGCCTTTAAGACGGTAAGCCTCCAAAATGGCTGACCGAATCCAACGAGCTATAGAAACCTTGGAAGCTCGTTGACACCTGCGACCTGCTGGAATCACAAACAGAGAATCTGACTTCCTAAAACCTTGAGTAACAGACAAATAGAACTTCAAGGCCCGCACTAAATCCAATGTGTGCAAAACCCGTTCCTTTGCATTCCTTGGGCCCGGGCAAAGCGAGGGCAATACAATATCCTGGTTAACATGAAATTGCGACACCACCTTAGGTAGAAAGTCGCCCCGTGTGCAAAGCGCTACTCGATCCGGGTAAAAATCCAGGAAAGGAAGCGAGCAGGAAAGAGCTGCCAACTCAGAAACCCTTCTTAAAGAGGTTACCGCCACTAAGAAGGCAATCTTCCAAGAAATTAAAGAAAGGCTAGCAGAACCCATAGGCTCAAAAGGTACATGCTGAAGAGCCTCCAAGACAAGGTTGAGCCGCCAAGGAGACACAGACGCCTTCCGCGGTGGAAACTGACGGTTACTCCGCGAAAAAAGGAACGTACGTCCCTAAACGAGGCGATAGCCTTCCGAAACAGCAAGGACAGGGCAGAAACCTGGCCTTTCAGAGTGCTAACTGCCAAACCTTTTGACCAGCCCGTACTGCAGCAAAGCCAACAAATTGGGAATGGAAAAAATCCTCGGATTCATTGAAGAACCTGAACACCACGAAAAGAAGGCTTCCCAAGTCTTGTGATAAATCTTCGTAGTAGCCGAACCTCTGGCAGCTCGCAGAGTGCAATGACTTCGACTGAAAAACCTCTACTAGTCAATATTTCGGTCTCAAGAGCCACGCCGTCAAACGCAGAGACTTCAAGTCCGGATGACGAACGGGCCCCTGGGTTAACAGGTCCGGGCGAGGAGGAAGTGGGAATGGCGGTGCCACCAAAAGCGATACCAGTGTCGAGAACCACGTCCTCCTTGGCCAATCCGGGGCTATCAACATAGCCGGAATTCTCTCCAGGCTGATCCGACGCAGCACCAGAGGAAGTAAAGATATCGGCGGAAACACATAGGCTAGCTCGAAATGGTCCCACGGAGCCACCAGAGCAACCACCGCCACAGCCTTTCGGGTCCTTGTACCTGGACATGAAAGTCGGTAGTTTGGCATTGAACCTGGATGCCATCAAATCCACTTGGGGAGTTCCCCAACGGGAGCACAGCAGTGCAAAAATTTCCGGATGAAGACTCCATTCTCCAGGATCCATCTTCTCCGCGACTGAGGAAGTCCGCCGTGGTATTCTGGACTCCTGGAATGTGAATCGCAGAGATGGCTGGAACCCTGGTCTCGGCCCATAACAGAATCCGAGACACCTCCATCATGAGCCTGGAGCTCCTTGTCCCGCCTTGGTGGTTGATATACGCGACCGCCGTCGCGTTGTCTGTCTGCACTCGGACTGGCAGACCGCTCAAAGGGAGCGTCCAGTGTTGGTGGCAAAAGAAAAAATTGCCCTCAATTCCAGGATGTTGATCGGTAGAACAGACTCTTCCGATGACCATACTCCCTGGATCCAAAGATCGTTCCAGACACCCCCCCCCAGCCCGTCAGGCTGGCATCGGTGGTTATGACCGACCACCTCGGAGGGAGGAAAGATTTCCCCAGGGATAACGCTCCTGGACATAACCACCATCCTAGGGATTCTCGCACCCTGTGAGAGATGATGACGCTGCAATCCAGAGAAGCTTGCGATCGATCCCAACGACTCAGAATGAGCCTTTGGAGGGCCCTGGGATGAAATTGGTCAAACGGAAGTGCCTCCATGGACGTCAAACCCAGAAGGCGCATAACTTCCGAAAGGACATTGCTGTCGCAGACCTCATAATCTGTACATGTCGAAAGAGACATGCCCGCTTGTCTGGAGGGACACCACCGTCCATACCGTGTCGAAATGCATTCCCAAAAACAGGATTGACTTCCAGAGACGACTTCTCCCAATTGACCAGCCACCCGAAATCCTCCAGGAGCTGAAGGGATAGATTGCGAGTCGTCCCTGCCTCCTCCTTTGAGGACGCCACAATCAGAAGGTCGTCCAGGTAGGTAAATCGTAACCCCGTCTTCGAAGAATTGCCATGAGGGGCGCTAGAATGTTTGTAAAAACTCTGGGCGCCGAGGCCAAGCCGAATGGCAGAGCCACAAACTGGTAATGGTCCTGACCTATGGCAAAACGAAGGAAGCGCTGTGAGCCCTTCCGACGGGAACATGCAAATAAACGTCGCGAATGTCGATTGACCAAAAAGACGTTCTGCGACAGGGCCGCCACAACGGAGCGAAGTGACTCCATGCGGAATTTTCGGGATGTAA
>JARQOD010000004.1:318473966-318483966 GCA_033576555.1 Oophaga sylvatica
GGTTTGATATAATGTTCTTAACAGATTGTGATTTGGAGGAAACTGGTACAGATGTTCTTGCATGCTGGCCACCTTCATTTGCCAGCTGACTGGATGATGTTCTGTCTACTGCAGTGTTACCCAAGCCAACACTACTCAAGTTCATGTGATTGGATTGTACACACTCATTAAGGATGACAGAGATGTCAGAATTTGATTTGTCTGATGGAGTTTCATACCTTAATCGACTGAAGTGAAAGGGAGAATATCTTTGAGTTCTAACTTTTCTTGTCGTTCTTGAATAGGTAACCGGTTCATCCCATAATTCATCCTCATAGTAGGGTGAACTATTGTATGTGTTTGAGTGTCTGCCGTCATGCCTCCTGAAATCTGTTCTGCGATATGGGCAACGCACAGTAATAAGAAGAGGATTTCTACACTTCATTCTAGAATGTGAACAGCTAGGAATCCTCCTGGAGTCGAACATAGTCTTAAAACGAGATCCATATGTGCACTTATCTTTTGACGACTTTCGTAAAATCTCATTTAAATTGCAAGTAAACCGTATATTTTCCATGTCAAGAGTGTTCTGAGTGAGATCATCTGACACTGTTCTGTTATCAGAGAAGACATGGTCCAAGCCAGACCTACAAATCTCTCTGCGGATTGTCCTTGTAGCACATTCAGGCTCTTTCATACTTCTAGTTACAGTAACATTCCCATGATTTGTCTTGCTGTTGTATTCACGATCCTTTAGATGCCGTGACATATTTTCATCACTTTCATATAGACCCCTATTTGAACCAGAGTGGCTTCTAAAGGACGTGTTGGTCCTATTTGCGAGCGTCAGTTCCTGAAGATCTTGCACTTCCTCTTGTAATAAACTGGGAGGCTCAGGATTATCTTCTTGGAAATCTTTTTTATGCGAGAGAGGTTCTGTATAAGATCGTATATATTCAATATCGTCATCAGAAGTAACAGACCAGCGATCATACTGTTCTTTGCTTATACTTCCTGTATTTACTATGAAACAAATATCAGGAGGTTTTGGAGATAGATCCTGCTCAATACTGTCAGATACATCTTCAAGAGACGGCGATATTAAGCAGATATCTTGAGGAGGCATCACTTCTTCAAGGAACTCTGGTTCAACAAAGTTTTCATTTACCAATTCTTTTGGTGATGGACTATCTATTACAGGTTCTTCTGATATTACATCGCAATTCTCTATTATAGTTTCTTCTACTACAGCACAATTCTCAACTGCAGATTCTTCAGAGTCAAGGCTGCAATTTTCCACTGCAGGTTCTTCAGCGTCAAAGCTGCAATTTTCCACTGCAGGTTCTTCAGCGTCAAAGCTGCAATTTTCCACTGCAGGTTCTTCAGCATCAAAGCTGCAATTTTCCACTGCAGGTTCTTCAGCATCAAAGCTGCAATTTTCCACTGCAAGTCCTTCAGCGATCAAGCCTGCAATTTTCCACTGCAAGTCCTTCAGCGTCAAGGCTGCAATTTTCCACTGCAGGTTCTTCAGCGTCAAGACTGCAATTTTCCACTGCAGGTTCTTCAGCGTCAAGACTGCAATTTTCCACTGCAGGTTCTTCAGCGTCAAGACTGCAATTTTCCACTGCAGGTTCTTCAGCGTCAAGGCTGCAATTTTCCACTTCAGTTCTTCAGCGTCAAGGCTGCAATTTTCCACTGCAAGTCCTTCAGCGTCAAGGCTGCAATTTTCCACTTCAAGTCCTTCAGCGTCAAGGCTACAATTTTCCACTGCAAATCCTTCAGCGTCAAGGCTACAATTTTCCACTGCAACTCTTCAGCGTCAAGGCTGCAATTTTCCACTGCAGATTCTTCAGCGTCAAGGCTGCAATTTTCCACTGCAGATTCTTCAGCGTCAAGGCTGCAATTTTCCACTGCAGATTCTTCAGCGTCAAGGCTGCAATTTTCCACTGCAGGCTCTTCAGCGTCAAGCTGCAATTTTCCACTGCAGGTTCTTCAGCGTCAATGCTGCAGTTTTCCACTGCAGGTTCTTCAGCGTCAAGGCTGCAATTTTCCACTGCAGTTTTTCAGCGTCAAGGCTGCAATTTTCCACTGCAGGTTCTTCAGCGTCAACGCTGAAATTTTCCACTGCAGGTTCTTCAGCGCCAACACTGCTATTTTCCACTGGAGGTTCTTCAACGTCAACACTGCTATTTTCCACTGCAGGTTCTTCAGCGTCAACACTGCTATTTTCCACTGCAGGTTCTTCAGCGCCAACACTGCTATTTTCCACTGGAGGTTCTTCAACGTCAACACTGCTATTTTCCACTGCAGGTTCTTCAGCGTCAACACTGCTATTTTCCACTGCAGGTTCTTCAGCGTCAACACTGCTATTTTCCACTGCAGGTTCTTCAGCGTCAACACTGCTATTTTCCACTGCAGGTTCTTCAGCGTCAACACTGCTATTTTCCACTGCAGGTTCTTCAGCGTCAACACTGCTATTTTCCACTGCAGGTTCTTCAGCGTCAACACTGCTATTTTCCACTGCAGGTTCTTCAGCGTCAACACTGCTATTTTCCACTGCAGGTTCTTCAGTGTCAACACTGAAATTATCCACTGCAGGTTCTTCAGCGTCAACACTGCAATTTTCCACTGCAGGTTCTTCAGCCTCAACATTGTTATTCTTTACTGCAGGTTCTTTAACACCAACATTGCAATTCTCCATTACAGGTTTTTCAGGCTCAATATTACAATTTTCCATAGCAGGTTCTTCAACTACAACATCAAGATTCTTTAAAGTGCTTATATGTTCATCAAGTTGAAGTACACTTTTTGCCTCTTCCATGACTTCATTTTTTTCACTTGTGAAGCGATTAATGCTCTTCTCATCTTCAGACAAGACATTTTCAAAATTAGAACTAACCTGATGGCCAGCTATGGACCCCAAGCATATACGCTTTAATTTCGACAAGATTTCTTTTTTATTACTACTTGAACTCCTGCTGCTGTGTGTCGAGTCTTTGGCACTTCTGATTGGTTTTACAGTTGGAATGGCATCTCTGGTGGGGTCAAACTGCTGTTTTTCTACAGATTGTTGCACAGAATCCATTTCACTGTATCTTTTCATTAACTGATCACTGAAAGAACTTGTAATGTTTAACTGTACAGTGGTTTCATTGGAGTCATTGACATCAGATTCTCCCTCTAGCATATCCCTGCTTGTTCCTAAACTTACACATTCATTTACAACATTTTGACATGCAGGAGATTCAGATTTTGTAGATATGTAATCAATTTGCATTTCTTTGACAGCTGAACCAGACAGGTCAACTTTCTCATTTACAGTCCCCACCGAATATGAGCTATTTTGTATCTTTTCAAATGGTGTCTGAGACATAAGCAGGAGATTTTGGCTTTCAGCTAACATGTCCTTATGAACATGCTCTTCACACTCCATTGTACTTTCACTGCTGTCTTTTAGATCAAGGTTTTCAAGTGAATAAATTATTGCAGTCGCATCTAATTCAAACGAGCTGGCAGTAGCTGATGTAGGTTCATTTACTAAACATGCTTCATCATGAAGTTCCTCTGCTTTCTCATGAGTGGAAGAATCCTCTTTTGTAGATGACTCAGATAGACTTTCCTCCAAATTCTGTTTCATATCATGGTTTGATGCTTCCGATTCTTTTATTCCTCTTCTGTGGCTGCTACATTGGAAAAGTCAGCATTGTCATCAAAGAGGCGAGACTGGGCAATGTTCAGGGAGAGGAATGATTTTGCTCTTGCTTCATTTTCTGTTTCAACCTTTAAAAAATAAAACATTTAAGAAAATGAATTGGCAAGAATCGAATATGCACTACGAAAATTAATAAATGGTAAATGATGTACAGTAGCATAAAAACATCCCACATATTGCTATAAAAATGTCTGCCTGGAACAAATTGTTTCCATACAGAGCTTTGGAACTCCATATTTTATAGATCGTATGTAAAAGTTAAACACAACAGTAATTAAAAACATTGTCCATATATTAGTAAAATTAGAAGTTGGTGATTTGCTAGATTTCATTTACTTAGAGACATTACCATTTTTCTGATCAGTTGTGGTAGACTTTTTTAAATTAAAAGAATGCTATTGCTAGTTTATAAATAAGAGAATCATCACGGCTGCATAAAAGTATATGGAGAGAGAAGTCCATGTTCACTCGGTTTTATTCACAGCGATGTGTGATGGTGATTGAGGAGATGAATATGTGGGACCCATGCCAAGGGGAACTGTCACCAGGTCAAAAGTGGTCACTTTCTGATTTTATTTTTTATTCCTGATGCTCCCTAGCAATATTTTCTTTTGTTTAAGTGACTATGTAGTTCCATAGATATGGGCTTTTTTATTTAGTGCTAATTTTTATGGCCTTTCCAAGGTCAAAATAATAATAAAATAATAAAGCATATACTCCAGTGCTGGATGACGTTCCCGCCGTGTTGGCACTCGCTTTCCCTAGGGTTCTGATGAGGTGTTGTGACACGAGGTGCCGGTGCCCATTCAGCGCTAGCGTCGCTATCCTTGCCTTCGTATGTACTGAACATGAAGTGGAAGCTAAGGATCAGCTGTTGCTCGGACTTCCTCTTCATGTTCAGTTTGTCCAAAAGTGGAGACAGTGACGCCAGCACTGATTGGGCGCCGTGCATCACGTGTCATTCCGCGGACCACGAGTGCCAACACCGCTGAAATGGAGCTGGCACGGAAGGTGAGTATAGGCTTTATTATTTTATCGGGGTATAACATTTAGTTTAACAAGGGCTTGTCCTAGTAGTGGACAGCCCTTTTAAGAACATGGAAATCAGCACTAAATAAAAAGGCCCTTATTTCTGCAACCAAATGGCGGATTTAAAAATATACTATTGAGCGCATTTGCAAGACAGGAACATAGAGACACTGATTGGAATATTGAAGTATCGAGTACCCAGTGCGATCCAGGCCATGAGGGCCTTTTAATATATTGCAGTCAAACCTATCCCCTGTTGAACCCCTAAAACAAAAGGGGGGAAACGCAATGGGAATTTTCTTTCTTGTTGTAGATCAGGAAGAAAACGAACGCACGATAAGTATCAATCATGTTTATATATGGACCGTGGTTATCCAGTATAGTCCCTATATATATGGACTATAAGGCAGCAACAACAGATCTGGAAGTAAGAACAAGCAACATGAAGCGCCATGGTAAGACAAGCCGCTGCATGGGATGTACCATCGATAGAGGTGGCTGACATGGAGAAATCCTATCAATGGCTGGAGAAAGCTGGACTCTAGACAACACCGAGGCACTAATCAAGTGCAAGCACTAAGTACCAGATTCATAGAAGCAGGAATATTCCAAACAAGACAAAATTCAAGGTACAGACTATGCGAAGAAACCTCAGAAACAGTCCAACACATAGTGACAGGATGCAAAATGCAAACAGCGTATACCGAACGCCACAACCAAGTAGGGAATAGGAACATCTGCACAGCTTATGGGCTAAGTCCCCCTAAGTCCAGGTTGGAGACCCCAGAAAAAGTTGTGGAGAATGAAAGGGCTAAAATCCTCTGGGACTTTAGGATCCAGACGGATAAGCAGGTGTTGGCTAACCAACTAGACATTTTAAGGGTTTATAAGGGCCAGCTGGTTGGGACTCAAGTCTTTTTGGAAGTGCATTAGAGCAGCAGGGTGATTTGCTGCTGAAGGAAAAAAAAAAAAAAAAATCTCTCTTTAAATCTTCTGCTTCAGCGAGTGTGAGCGAGCTGAGTGTGACCGGTGCGCAAGTGTGAACGGTGGTAAGTGTGACTTGAGATTCAGTGACTTTGGATTCAGGGAGTTTCCAAGGGAGGATTTACTGAATTGCTGTTACTGTATATTTTATTAATACTTTTTATTTATTTTTACTTATCTTTGCTGTCTGGTGAAATCCCCATTAGATATGTGCTCCACTATTGCCAATGCCATCCAGTGTACATCTTGCCACATGTATGCAGTCCTTGAACAGCCGGTCGAGGGTGCATACTGCTGTGTGAGATGTGAGCACGTTGTGCATTTGGAAGCCCAAATCTTGGATCTAAATGTGCAGCTGGCAACACTGAGATCCATAGACAATATGGAAAGGAGTCTTCTGCTCACTGAGCAGACGCTCAATGGGATAGATGAGGGGGGGATGCTAGGGGGAGCTGCAGGACACTGAAGTAGGAAGCTGGGTGACAGTTAGAAAGCGGGGTAGAGGGAAGAGCGCCAAGGAGGCTAGTCCTGATCTGGCACACCCCAATAAGTTTGCAAAGTTGGCAGATGAGGGGGTTGTCAGTACAGGGTAGCACTGCTGCAGCCAGGCATGTCCTCTGAAAGCCGGGGGAGTGTCTGCTCCAGTAAGGGGGGAATTAGGAGAGCAGGGCAGGCCAGACAGGTGCTGGTAGTGGGGGACTCAATTATTAGGGGAACAGATAGGGCAATCTGTCACAAAGACAGGGATCGTCGAACAGTGTGCTGCCTACCTGGCGCTCGAGTCCGACACATCGCTGATCGGGTTGACAGATTACTGGGAGGGGCTGGTGAGGACCCAGCGGTCATGGTGCACATTGGCACCAATGACAAAGAGGCAGGTGGAAGGTCTTAAAGATGATTTCAGGGAATTAGGCTGCAAGTTTAAAGCAAGGACCTCCAACGTGGTATTTTCTGAAATACTGCCGGTACCACGTGCCACACCAGAGAGGCAACGGGAGATTAGGGAGGTTAATAAGTGGCTCAAGAATTGGTGTAGGAAGGAGGGGTTTGGGTTCCTGGAGAACTGGGCCGACTTCTCAGTTGGCTACAGATTCTATGCTAGGGACGGGCTGCACCTCAATGGGGAGGGTGCAGATGTGCTGGGGGAGAAAATGGCTAGAAGGTTGGAGGAGTCTTTAAACTAGGGACTAGGGGGGAGGGTATTCATTTTATAGGAGGGGAAGGCAGTGCAGATAGAGACCAGGGCACAAATAATGAAATTGGGGTGGGGGTGGCATGGGGGGTGGGGTTAGAACAGTTAATAATTTAAGAAAGAATAGAGGTTCAGAGAGATACATAAAGTGCATGTATACTAATGCTAGAAGCCTCACCAACAAAATGGCGGAATTAGAATTAATTTTGTTGGAACATAATTATGACATGGTGGGGATATCTGAGACTTGGCTGGATGAGAGCCACGACTGGGCGGTTAATTTACAGGGCTATAGTCTGTTTAGAAATGGCCGTAAAAATAAGCAAGGTGGGGGTGTGTGTTTATATGTAAAATCATCCTTAAAACCCATCCTGCGTGATATCTGTGAATCTAATGAAGATGTAGAGTCTCTGTGGGTGGAGATTAGGGGAGGGGGGAAAAATAATAAATTATTGATAGGGGTTTGTTATAAGTCTCCTAAAATAATGGAAGCAACAGAGAATATCCTTGTAAAGCAAATAGATGAAGCAGCAACTCAAGGAGAAGGCATTATTATGGGGGACTTCAACTACCCTGAAATACATTGGGGAACAGAAACCTGCAGTTCCAGCAAAGGTAATAAGTTTTTGGCAACTATGAGAGACAATTACCTTTCACAACTAGTTCAGGACCCAACAAGAGGGGGGGCACTGCTAGACCTAATATATCCAACAGGCCAGACCGCATATCAAATATAAGGGTTGGGGGTCACTTGGGTAATAGTGATCACAAAATAATAAGCTTTCATGTATCCTTTAATAAGATGTGTAGTCGAGGGGTTACAAGGACACTAAACTTCAGGAAGGCAAATTTCCAACGGATGAGAGATGATCTTGGTGCAATAAACTGGGACGATATCCTGAGACATAAAAATACACAAAGAAAATGGGAGGCGTTTATTAGCATCCTGAATAGGACCTGTGCACAGTATATACCCTATGGGAATAAACATGCTAGAATTAGGAGGAAACCACTATGGCTAAATAGAGCTGTAAGGGGCGCAATAAGGGACAAAAAGAAAGCGTTTAGGGAATTAAAGCAAGTAGGTAGTGAAGAGGCATTAAATAAATACAGAAGACTGAATAAATTCTGTAAAAAGCAAATCAAGACAGCAAAGATTGAGGCAGAGAGACTCATTGCCAGAGAAAGTAAAAAATAATCCCAAAATATTCTTTAACTACATAAATAGCAAGAAACTAAAAAATGATAGTGTTGGTCCCCTTAAAAATAGTCTGGGTGAAATGGTGGATGAGGATGAGGAAAAAGCCAATATGCTAAATGACTTTTTTTCAACTGTATTTACACAAGAAAATCCCATGACAGATAACATGATCAGAGATAAAAAAAATTTCTCCATTAAATGTCACATGCTTAACCCAGCAGGAAGTACGGCGGCGTCTAAAAATCACTAAAGTTGACAAATCCCCGGGCCCGGATGGGATACACCCCGAGTACTGCAGGAATTAAGTACAGTTTATAGATAGACCATTATTTTTAATCTTTAAAGATTCCATAATAACTGGGTCTGTACCACAGGACTGGCGTATAGCAAATGTGGTGCCAATATTCAAAAAGGGGGCAAAAAACTGAACCTGGAAATTGTAGGCCAGTGAGCTTAACATCTACTGTGGGTAAAATCCTGGAGGTTTTTTAAGGGATACTATATTGGAGTATCTGAAGCTGAATAACCTCATGACACAGTATCAGCATGGGTTTACGAGGGACCGTTCTTGTCAGACTAATCTGATAAGCTTTTATGAAGGGGTAAGTTCAGGACTGGACCAAGGGAATGCAGTGGACGTGGTGTTCATGGACTTCTCAAAAGCTTTTGATACAGTGCCACACAAAAGGTTGATACATAAAATGAGAACAATGGGGATAGGGGAAAATATGTGTAAGTGGGTTAAGAACTGGCTCATGGATAGGAAACAAAGGGTGGTTATTAATGGAGCACACTCGGACTGGGTCACGGTTAGCAGTGGGGTACCACAGGGGTCAGTATTGGGGCCGCTTCTCTTTAACATATTTATTAATGACCTTGTAGGGGGCATACAGAGTAGTATTTCAATATTTGCAGATGACACTAAACTCTGCAGGGTATAAATACAGAGGAGGATAATTTTATATTACAGGAGGATTTATGTAAACTAGAAGCTTGGGCTGATAAATGGCAAATGAGCTTTAATGGGGATAAATGTAAGGTCATGCACTTGGGTAGAACAAATAAGATGTATAATTATGTGCTTAATTGTAAAACACTGGGCAAAACTGTCACTGAAAAAGACTTGGGTGTATGGGTGGACGACAAACTCACATTTAGTGGCCAATGTCAGGCAGCTGCTGCCAAGGCAAATAAAATAATGGGATGCATTAGATGAGGCATAGATGCTCATGAGGAGAACATAATTTTACCTCTATACAAGTCACTGGTGCGACCACACTTAGAATACTGTGTGCAGTTCTGGTCTCCGGTGTATAAGAAAGACATAGCTGAACTAGAGCGGGTGCAGAGAAGAGCGACCAAGGTTATTAGAGAACTGGGGGGTCTGCAATACCAAGACAGGTTATTACACTTGGGGTTATTTAGTTTGGAAAAACGAAGGCTTAGGGGTGATCTTATTACAATGTACAAATATATGAGGGGACAGTACAAAGACCTTTCTAATGATCTTTTTACTCTTAGACCTGTGACGGGGACGAGGGGGCATCCTCTACGTCTGGAGGAAAGAAGGTTTAGCCATAATCACAGATGCAGATTCTTTACTGTAAGAGCAGTGAGACTATGGAACTCTCTGCCGTCTAATGTTGTAATGAGTGATTCCTTACTAAAATTTAAGAGGGGACTGGATGCCTTTCTTGAAAAGTATAATATTACAGGCTATATTCACTAGTTTCCTAGATACAGCGTTGATCCAGGGAGCTAGTCTGATTGCCGTATGTGGAGTCGGGAAGGAATTTTTTTCCCCAATGTGAAGCTTACTGTTTGCCACTTGGGGTTTTTTTTGCCTTCCTCTGGATCAACATGTTAGGGCAGGTTAGGATAGGATATGGGTTGAACTAGATGG